>CAXIVR010000004.1:105664305-106864305 GCA_964035755.1 Teleogryllus oceanicus | reverse complement strand
AAACTCATGGTCAAATACGTAAAACTTATTTTAACTGCCAATACATTATTATCTTATTATATGGCTGCAGGTTTCCAAACTATATTCATTCTGGTAAGCTTCATTAGAGTACTGATATTTGACCAATCACAGGGAGGTTTGTAAACCAAGCATTGAGACGTAATGAAACACAGCCCATCTGAACCAACGAGCTATTAAAACCTTTATTCGATTGTGCATGTTAAAATGGCAATGCCAAGACGACCCTTGGGAAGGTAACGGACGCTTGTCGGAGATTTTCTGAATCTCTGGATTGAGCTGATCGCTTGTAGCTTTGAATAGGAACGAGGACGTGATATATAACGAAGGACGTACACTCACATTCTAGAGAACTACTGCTGTAGGCAGTCTATGGGAAAAAACCTCAGTCACTTTCTTTAATTTCTGTATCATCCATATTTATTTCGAACCTTCTTACCACCAGAAAGTAGCAGAAAAATACCCGTGTATGTTCACATAATGCCCTATTTTGTCCATGTCGTTAATATAAAACTGAGTTTATTGAGGTTGCTTTACAGAGCTATTGATGTTGAATATTTGTTTTTGTACTGTGCAGAGCATTATTTATCTCGTAAATTACTTAGCATTTTCCAAATTTCCAATTTTTATATGCACCCTAGAGTAAGAGAAACCAATACGAGTCCTGCAAAAGGAGGTTCCTGGATATGCGTGAAATGAAATCGGTTCTTTCGCTTTCACGAAATTAAATGAAGATTCAGTTAAAAGTGATTTTGAACTGTTTGTTGCATCTTCCGGTTTTCAAAGATTGATTAATTAATTTATGTTTTTTGGCACGTCAACTTCTATGGTCATTAGTCCTGCTAGATTATAAAATGCCTGTGATCATTATTTTGAATACATTATATGCGAACATTTTTATTGCATTGAGTTTTTGGCGAAAGCGTGTGAAAAAGTAAAGTTTCTCAATTTAATTCATTCTTTCAATACATAAATCGCACAGAACCTTTGCAGATTTCTTTTAAATCAAAGAAAAAATTATCAACTGATTATTAATAATATCACTTCTTGTTATGAAATTGCCACTGAAGAATTAATAAAAAGTGACCAGGATTCACATATTCTTATAATTACAAAATGCGTGATTACTGACACACATAATACATTATATATTATTGATATTATTGATGACATGGGCTACTGAGATTGTTCTTAGTGTCTATTTACCCTTGATTCCATCCGCAAGAGCTTCCAATGTAATCACGATGACGCGAAACAAATTACGATGCAAAAGCGACTTACTGCAAATAATTACAAAGATTTTAAAAATGTAGTAATTTACGGCAAGATAAAATACTATTGTATAACAAACGTCAACTAAAAAAGAGTGTGCATTGACACACAACTAATATTAAGGAACTCCCTTGTGGACATAATTCTTTAACAAATCCAGAATTACTACATAATGTTGACTTTCACTATAGCCGGTGTAAACACCATATTGACATTGACCATGATGGTATTTTAGACGAAGAACATACGAAATGCGCAAGAATTGTTTCTGAAACACACTACATGAAAGATGCGAACACATTAAACACTAATATTGAATGTAATACTATTACAAATACTTATGCCTTAGTTCAACATTTGGTTAAACAGAAGTTAATTAATAGAATTAGTGGATTTTTAATGTTTCCATTACCCCCTTTCCCAATCCGTTCCCGTCTAATATTTATCGATCCCTTGTCGTTCCCCTTTCATACCACCTCCAATCTCCCTCACCTTGAGACTATTTCTTCATTTAAGTTGACATTCTTATGTTGGTTGTTGATGAGGCAAGATACGCCTTCCCATCTGCTGGAAGCATAGAAATCGCCCTGATGGTTTCTGCATATTATAGTTGACATGTCTGACTAGGTTCTTTCAAATGAATGTGTGACAACTAGGGCAGGCACATGTAAATGTTGATTTATGTCTGCTATTAGGTTTTCATTTTTAATATGTATTTTATTAAAGTGTTTTATTATTTTAAACAATTTTGTCTTTTTTAATAATTGTTTTTAATCATTTATAGGGTTTGTTTGGCACTACCGCTACAGAAATTTTAAAGAAAAATTTAGAGCCGTTTTTGAGACATTCTTGTTATTGTATTTTTTTAACTGCAAATATTTCACACAATATTGCACGAAAACTACTAAAATTTCCAAAAAAGTCACAATAAATTTTATTTGAAGGAAAATCGGTCTTAAATTTTGTAGTTGTAGGAAGACGCGGAAAAAATTAATCTGCTGCAATTTTTAAAAATTCAGAGTTAACTGCGAAAATCGGACCTATCCACCATCATAACTGGATTTTACTTATTCTTGCAAGAAATTTAAAGAAAAAAATTATGCTTTTTTCAAAAATTTTGAAAATGTCCTTTTTTTTTTTTTTCAAAGCTTCAACTAGAGCCAGATGGACAGATTCTTCAATTTCGAGAAGATCGTACGTGTGTTTTAGCAGCTAGCGGTGTTCACAGACGGACGGATGGACGGACGTTTTGAAAAAAAAAAACACTTTCTCGGTATCAGGGTACCTCAAAACGTGTAGTTTCGTTGAAATCTCGAAATCGATTTTCTGTCGCATTACATAACTTTCTCTATACTACGTATATTACTCCATATATGTGTATGTGTACGAGAAAGTAAAAACCTTACCGTGAGTTAACTTTATATTTTTATTGCAACTTTCTTACTAAGTGATGATAGGGACGAAACGTCCTCGAAACGCAATGTCCGTAATTCAACAAAACAGAAGAGAAATTCGAAGAATAAATGTACGATTAGTTACAATTTCACGCATACCAATCTTCAATGTAAGATAATGTGATTCTGAAAAACTAGCTGGAAATATTCGTAACTGTCAAAAACAGAGTACCAGATTTTTTGCCCTAAAATTAGAATAGAAGCAAGTTTAAATGGATGTAATTTTTTTCTTCTGAATAATTTTGGGAAATCTTATACAAAAAGGTACACATAATATGACATTTGCCCTCAACTGCCAGGTAATTCGTCGAGGCCGGTAGTTTGATGGGCAAACAAAATATATTTGCTTTAGAACGTGACCTGCCAGTTTTCTTCGATCATTTGAGCATGTGTTGAGAGGTCTCCTTGTTTTGCATTTGAACAGTAAACGTAGTTTTACTATCTACACATTGGTCTGGAGTTTTAATGGTACATTTTTCGCGAACAGAACCATTAAATAATCTTTCTCCATGTTTCCGCGGTAGTGGGTCCTTCCTTTCTTTAAATGTAACGATTTACTCTTTTAAATGTAACGACTTTGATTAATACTGTTTGAAATTGGCAATAATTATAATCGGAAATAAAATTGGCAAGGTGCGGTAACCGAAGCGTTCGGTATTGAAAATACCATATACGTTTAGGTGTGTTTTCTATCAGTAATATAGCCATACCATATTTAATTATTAGTCTTGTAACTGTTTTTGGTATATTATATTTTTCGTATAATTTTAAACACCATGTCTACAAAAAATAAAAAAAACTTTAAATCATATTCTTGAATATAAAAAGATCTATTTCATAATGAGAATCTTAAAGGGATACTCTGAATAGTGAGATGTAGTTTGCTTTCATATGAGTATTGTGTTGATAAATTTAGCGGATAGCTAAAGACCAGTTGTTGTACTTTCTTGATGCTTGGAATTGCATGCGCATATGCTACGTTCTCACCCAGTGGCAGAAGTCCCGCACGGCGTGCTTCGCATCCACTCGCAGCAACTGCGCGAGGCGGCGGGCGGAGCGCGCCGCCAACACGTAGCCGCCCAGCGCCTCCAGCCAATACGGGGCGGCGCCGCCGGCCGGGCCCGCCCACCCCGCCGCCGCCGCCCGGCTCCGGCACGGCAGGCACGTGTTGCAACACGCCGTGCGGACACTCCGCCACGCCTTGTCACAAGGGCGCGTGTCCTTATTGCTGGGCACAACCAGAACGGGAGGTTAACGAGGTCTCCGTTCACATCGCCGTGAGGCGTGTATCATCAATTTTTCAGCTCTGCGACACAGCTGGTCTTTAAATGAGTTTTCGAATTGATACCGTGTTAGATTGAATATACACTCTCTTATTCCTCGGTAAAGGATCATATTTTCTTTTAAGTATTGCAAAATTGTAGGAATCAATGTTGTCAACCCATATTTATGTGTAATCAATGTTCGTAGTTTCAAGAACAGTTCATACAAATTTATTCGAAATAAAAATAGCAAAGAAAACATAAACTACCGAAAACAAATAATGGATATTTATATTATACATTTTAAAATACCTTTTGCAAGGTAAAAGGAAACTATCATAAACTTATTTCCTCTAATTGTTTGGAGTTGAAATTTTAGTCTATTGTCTAGGACTGAACTAATGCGACAATGTTTATCTACGTACTAATATTTACATCCAAATTTGCTGTGAGAAAACAAGAAAAAACATTAAATTAGTGAATAATAGAACTAAACCTTCGATTTCTTTGTTTTCATGCGGCGTGCATCATATCCTAATTTTAGCCCGTTTCCGAGTTTGTTTTCTCGCCATGCACCGGGAGGAGCTTAGAAGTTCAACCTTACTCGACTGTGGAAAGTGGTTGCGTTGCAACTAGGTAATAATGGGTAACCCTAAATGTAGCACATTAGGATGCGCGTGTTGGATGACAATTGCCTCTGGCCGTACCTTCTCCAACAAAGTTCGAACGAAATTGCATGTGACTGTAAGGGTACAGCAAGCAAAATAATGTCTCTGCCAAGAAAACTGCTTTAGTATTTATTTATTTATTTACTTAGCCAAAAAACAGTAAAAACTGTATGTGACTTTGGGGGAGAAGATCATCTGCGGACACTGTCTTGAGTTCCCGAATCCCTTCTCAACATTTTATCTATAAATAGTTGAAAGATGAAAAAGTTTTTTAAAATAATAATAATAATAATAATAATAATAATAATAATAATAATAATAAATTTTAAAAAGCGCAAGATCAGCAACATTTGAAAAGCTAGACATTTTTCTTAAGTTATAGAAAACTTATTTGCAACGGTAAACGAAATGCAGATTGGATTTTTCTGCATTGCTAATAACTGTTTCTACTTCAAAGTTGCTGTTACTGTTTAGTATATTCGGCATTCCCGAACGAGCGATTGATTTTTCTTTGCGGAGTGAATGAATTGCAGTGAGGCGGTGTACAAGTAAAATTATGGATTTCGCTTGCAGTTTGGAGAAAACGAAAATGGGCTCGCGATAGCTCCTTTTGTTTTAGAAATATCCGTTAGGTGTGGATTCTGAATACGCTAAGCTTATCACCGAGGTCGAGAATGAGGGGAGCGAGTGGTTATGCACTTTCATTTATTCTTTAATCTTTAACTTTCCTTGCTTGAGGATGAGCGTGCCAGGCAACTGTATTATGTTTAAAATTTCTTGTCATTATGAACGCTCATAACACGTATATTAGTTGTTTGTTTTACAAGTGCCTAAAAGGCTCTATCTTAAGGAAGTGAGTTAATTATTCACGAGAGCAGTAGCGGTTTCAGATTCTTATGCCATCCGATCGTCTTTTTAACATTTTAACAACTTACCAGTGTGCCTATATGCGTAATAGTATTAATAGGGACATTCAATAATTAAAGAGACACATTGGTCTGGTATAATAAACGTTTATTTTTACAAAACAAGACTTTTCCTACTTTTCAATATAATCCCCACCAACATTTATGCACTTGTCCCAACGGATTACCAGTTATTTTATACCGGCTGCAAAGGACTCATCATCTTCGTGTTTCAACCAAATTTCCCACAATTTTTTTGACATCTTCATTATCCTATAACTTCTTCCCACGTAATCCAGGAAGTAAAAAACGAATCATAGAACGTTGTTCAATGAATGTGAAGGTTTCAGGACGACTCGCCATCGTTCAACTTTATTTTGAGGTTATGAACACAGTAATGCTGATCACTCAGATGGTCAAGGCTCGTCCCAGTGATGCGAACTCAAAGTCCTAAAATTACCAAACTAGTCCTACTAACTGTATTTTCTTCATACCAATTTGTCTTGTTAAGTATTGAATGGCTTACGTATATTCATTTCAGCAGCACCTATCCTTTTTACATGGGTATAATGAGCGATTTTGTCTCTTAAATTATTTATAAAAATAATGATTGAATAGTGATAAATTATTATTGTATTATCGTTTTTACATGCTGTTTACTTACGTGTCCGGCGTAGATTAAATGGTTTATTATTCTGTCAATATAATAAAGCTTCCCGAAGTTGATAAAATTATGACTCAGTAACTATCTTTAAGTGTTCAGAACATTTATTGAAAATATAAGAACAAAAATCATAAAAATAAGAGAAATTTGAAATGTTTAAAAGTCAGAACATCCAAAGATAATTCTGCAACCCATAGGACTATCACCATAGAAAGCTTAGAAACCTTCAGCCAGCACATCGCTCTATGATCATGCCTGACCTCTGCTAATATAGCGCTCCAGGAAAGTGTCTCCGCAGTGGAACTTTGCTGGTAAGAGTGCATACAACAGAAATTATGTCGGTAGCACAAGCTACAACTTGTAACAAAAGAAAACGTAAATTGCATTCTCTCCACAATCGTGATAGATGCTGTGTTGTCTCCTTCACTTATTTCTTAGTTATCTGGTTGCTACCATCATAAATGCAGTTTTTAGTAGGCGTCCCTGTTCCGGCTGAGTGCGGAGAGACTTTCCTGGTGCACTGTACGTCCATGCAGAGGATATTTCGGCGTTGCAATGAAGCAAGAGGCGATACGACTGCTGTGAACCTGCACGCTCCTCGGCTCGTCCCCGGTGTGGCTGGGAGGGGGTGCGGGCTGGCTGGGACGGCATCCGCGGGGGGCGTGGCCGGCAGCGGGTGGGGGCAGCGATGCGGCGACGGCGTAGCGCGCGGGCAACGCACAACGCAAGGCATTGTACGCGCGCAATATCCTTGCCTTTGCAAAAAGCCTTTGAGGGCCCTCCATTCAAAGTACGTTCTATTATTTTAAAAAAATGATTGCAATATAATTTGTTCTGTATAGGATCCATTCTCTTTGATAAATTTTAACCGTATACATAATATATCGAAGTTCATACAGGCATCTCGGCCCGCAGGCTTTGAGCCCCCGTGCGGCCCACCTTGTGGGGCGACGGGGCAGGGCAGGACGGGGGCGGAGCGCGGTGTCGCATATTGGCGGTGACCTTTGTCCTCTTTGTCCTCCCCCCCCCCGTCCGCTCGTCCTCGCTTCGAATTCGCCGGCGCGTTATTCCGGCGTGCTCCACGCTGGATCAGAAACGGTAAATAACTTAAAATTACGAAATGTTTGATATGAAGTTACAACGCTCCAAAAACAAACCTTGCCTTTTTCGGAGAACTCGAAATACAATATTCGTTGAATTAATGTGTGCGTATACGTGCAGGCAGAATAAAACTCTTTCTGGACGCGGAGAAATTTTTAGAAATGTAGATTCGGAATTCAGGCTGGTAGTAAAGTTCGCTTCTGTTTGAAAAATTGATTTCTTTTTGGTTTTGAGATGGAAGTATTTTTAAACTGTATGGAAAAACAAACAAGCCGAAGTTGATTTTAAAAAGCATTTTTTCATTCAACCGTTGGCAATCTTTACATGAATCTTTGTGGCAAGTTAAACGACAATGTCACAAACTTTCGTTTTAATTGTGTTCAATTTCTGTTGCGTACTCGGTCAATAAAACAGAATTTCTTAAAATGTGCCAATAAATATGTACGTCATGGAATAAAGAAATATTTGATAAAGATGATGATAAAGATATCAAAAAATTGATAAAGTTTGATTTGATAAAGAAATTATAAGTAGAAGATTAAGAATACGGGAAGAAGACAAAAATAATAATATAAATAGGGCGTCATTGTGAACATGACCACATTACAGATTAAAAATGTAATATCATTAGTTAAGGTCGAATTAATATCTTCAGAAACTCCCAGTACAATCAAACAATGGATCCTTCTAATAATATTGAACTCGTAACATATTTAATCAAAATTAATATGAAAATAAACCAACAACATTCCTCTTTTAAAATAATATACACATATTTTAAAATATGAATGAATATATAATTTCGTTAAAAATTATTGGGCTCTAGAAGGGACCTTAAGCACGTACTATGTGCTCTTAGTAACTATAATATAACTAGTGTAATAAAATTATTGACGATATATAAAGGAAAGAAAATAATGAACCTACTACACGTAACTTTTAGATAAAAGGTGTTCTAAGATACTTTCCGCGTCTAACCTAGCCAATATTTTCAAATAATACACTTTTTCTTGTAATGTACGATCACTATAATAACTAACAATCCTCCCGTAGGGTGTATGCTTAATTGAAACTTTCGTATTTTTCATTTCCGTTTTCATTTCCATATACTCAAAGATGTTACTAAAACTAAATATTTCGCAAAACAATCTATAATAACAGTATGTACTACCATCATGACATATATTTCATTTTTGTTTCTGTTAAAGAGAAATTTGAAAAACCAAAGTGGACAATCGATCCAAATTTGGACACCGTTGCCTAATTTGCACTTATAGTCTCGTAAGTTGGACCTCACAACAAATGCACGAGTAATCATTAATAAATTCGAAGATCAAATGAGTTTTGGGGAGATAATATTAATACAATACATCCAAATTATAAAGAAAAAAGACAAACAAGATTAGTTTCGACCTCTTCAATTTATGCGGAAAAATCTCTTAATCTCTGGTCCATATAAGTACACCACGTGTGAACTCATAATCTATATCTCAGACACTAAATCATAATTACCTTTTCCATTTCCACAGAACATACTTTCCTTTTCCATTTCCACAGAACCAGGTAATTCAACATTCTCGCAATTTTTTTTGTAAACAAACATTTCAGTTTTGAAACTGATTCTGCTGGATAAAATAACTGCTATCCACTGGAAATTGTATAACAATCCCGTTGAAGCGCTGCCAATAATGGGTACGAACTTACATCATCCAAATGCTCCTCCGCATTATAATACTGTGGCTCGATTCAGACAACGGTCCTTACTCGGCAACTTTACCTACATATGTGTATTTCTTGAATGATCCCTTTAGAAAAGTCGAACACAATATCTAAAATTATTTTAATTTATTAATGAGGTTTCAGATAGTTATGAAAGTTATGATAGTGATTATAGAAATATATTCTAATATAAAACCTTCTATATATATAAATCGCTAAGGAAAGTCGATGATTTTGTACAGTTTATAATACATACATGTATTACTGTTTGATTAAGAATTATCCTCCACGAATACTTCGCGCAGAGTGAAGATGAAAAAATGTAGAATTTGAAAGATTCCGCTACAAAGTAATCGGCAAGTACAATTGCAATCCGCAAAACTTACTAAACAAAGTTACTTGAAACCAATTTACAATCACCCAGATCTCAGAACCAGAACATTGTACAAATTGAAAACCAAGTTTACACACCGAATTATGTTTCTTCGACTGTACTCTACCAAATGAGACGTGCTAGAATATTGGAAAGATGCGGCAGCTTTGGAAGGATTCATTCTTTTGGGTACTTCGTGGGTTTTATTGGGTATATCCTGAAACAAGGTCAGAACGTACAAAATGGGAAAAATATATAAAATTAAACTGACTCTTTATTGACATTACGAAATATATGTAATTAATTATAATGGCTTTTAAGCTTTTGCGTTTGTTAATAAACGTTTAGGAACACAAGAATGTTCACCCAACCACACAAAGTAAATCATACTTCAGGGCCTGGCCATTCCAAGACGAATTCCATTACGAAATATTTTTTACTTTTAATAGAATAATTTACAAGGTACTGAATGTTCGCATTGTTTCAACAAATTAAAAAATAATAACCAAGTGTGTTCCATTATTCGATAGTGATTAATGGAATTTGCAAAGAAAACAATAGTCTTAAGTAGAAAAAAAAAAAAAAAAAATAAATAAATAAGTTATTTACAAAATAATAAATTTTAAAGTGATACCTAATATTAATTTCTTGTGAATTCAAAGAAACGGAAACGCGACAACGAATGTAATATTACATTTCGGTTTAGTATATAACATTTTCTCGCAAATGAGAATTCGTTTCCTTCGAGGCCTAGTTTATTGGAATAAGATATAGAATTACGCGTAATTGCAATTGAGTGTTTATTGAAGGAAGTTCCTGAATGCCTCCTACAGATCATTGCAAGCCGTTTAAACGCAAGAAGCGAACGATGAGGAAAGAGGAGAAGCAGCAGCAAATTGCCCCAGTAAACGGCCAAGTCGGCGATGTTGCCGTCGCGTCGGCGGTTAGGGGCTGGTAGAGCTTGTCTGGTAGAGCGTGGCGGAGGGCGGTGCATTGCCCTTGTCCGCCCACGGAGCCCTAACGGAGCCCCAGGGACCTCTTCGGCCGGCACTCCCCTCTCTTCCAACTCGCCCCGTGAGTCCTTTCGCCTCGCCCACCCACCCCTACCCCACCCCATCCCGCTCGCCCTCATCCTGTCAACCGACACGCCCGCGCTCTTGCCCATTCCCCGCCCGCCCTCGCGCCGTGCAAAGTACGCCCATATAAATCCTCAGTCGGCCATAACGGGGTTGGCGGGGACGCGTCGGGCGCGGGGGGCGGACGGTGGAACAGTTCCGATTGAAACACCGCGCCGGTAATTCAGCCTTCATAAAAGTTCACTTGCACGGCGGCGGCGGCACCGGTGGAGCCGGCGCGGCGGCGGGAGCGGGGCGAGGCCGGGGCGCGAGCGGGCTGGGGGCGGGGCCGGGGCGTGGGCGGGGGCGGGCGTACGCGGGCTCGGCGGTTTTTTCGCTCATTATTTCCGGCGGTTTACCGCCCGCGGACAATGGAGCGGCGCGTTCCCGCCGTTGTGATGCCCGCGCCCATAATCTCGAGGTGCCATAACGGAAAAAAGTGGAGTGTTTAACCGGTTTAAGTACTCGGCGCGACGCGCTCCGCCCCGTCCCGCCCCGAGGCCGCCGCCGATTTTACGAGCGCGTAGCTTTGTTGCGCTCGCGCGGACGGGCGATGGGCGATGGGCAGTGGGCGGTGGGCGATGGACGCCCGCGGCGCGTCTTCCGACAATGCCCCCGACGGCCACGCGGCGCGCGGCTGATGGAGGAACTCCCGGGAGCTGGGGGAGGCGATAAATAAGCAGTGCAAATCCTCGGAGCGGAGCAGCACTCCATGATCAGAATGAGTGTTGATGAACGTAAATCAAGATTATATTTGGATGTTTTCAATTGTATTTGCGACTCTAGAAGATACGATGCGAATTATTTTGTTTTTCTGTATTGAAAAACCATCCATGAAACAGAAATTACCGAATAACATTTATTTATGTATTTGAGATCAAAAAAAATAAATACTTCGTATATTTAACTTTATTCTGAGAAGAGAAACTCATTCTGAATTGTAAAAATATTGATGAGATGTTATAGACACCACTTACAGATGAAATAAAAGGCATCATCTTTGTCAACATGAATTCATTAATGTTAGTCGGCGGTCAATAGCTCTTCTGTTATCAACAGTCGGGCAGGAAGGTGGCAAAAGTCAAGTAAGTCAATGACAGCCCGCACTGTTGCCGACTCCCTGTCGGCAATAGCGTCTAAATCCGCCTATCATTGATAAATTGAATTTAATAAAAATAACGCCATTAATTTCCTCAGAGAAAAATCTGGTATACCTGAATGCAAAGAACTAACAGTTTTGGAGCAACAGTTGCCTGAAGGCTCTGTACTCTTTATATTTATTATTTTTGCACATACTAAATGGTTCACTATGTTAATGTACTTGCTCTGTTGTCTTTATTTTATTTATTGAGCTTGATGGGCCCTTCTATTTACGTCAGTGTGTTCTTAGATTGATGATGTAATGAATTGATGACAGCAATAATGATGAAGTGAATGAAGATTTTACGAGAAAATAATCAAATGTGAGGAAAAGGAAACAGAAGAAGCTCAAGCAAACCTGTCGAGAGGTCGCTTTGCTCACCGTAAAGAATGGCCATTGATTGGCAGGGGATCGATCTTGGACACATCGGTGGAAGTCGTAGTCACTTCGCTAGAATCTGCCCTAGAGTTCTCTTCTCTGCACACATTTGAGATTATTTTCTTGATAATTTCAATGAGTAAACTTGTCACTTTCATTTTCATTATATGCATCATATGCAACCGGGAGCGGTAGCTGAGTGCATCAACTGATGTCACTGCAGCGCCTCTGACCGGGAGGTCCTAGGTTCCCACTCCCCACGGCGGCAGGATTTTCAACACTAGCTTTCCAGCTAGGTCGAATTCAGTCGCTGTCTGGAGGAGAATTCTAGCGGCCGGCTGCTCTGATCGGTAGTTTTCCGTGGTTTCTCCGATCAACACCAGGCGAATGCCGGAGCAGTACCCTACCAAACGGGCCACGGACCGCGCGCGATCTGTCCTTCCTCTTCCTTGTCCTATCCTCTCCTTACACACACTTACACTAACATGCACTACACTACCACATATTCCGGGAGACCGGTCGGGAGCTTAGAGCTTGTCCCGACTGGGGCGGTGCCCCGCTGTGGGAGAGTCCTGTCCTATCCTGGTTAGGGAAACCCACTAGCCGACGGTAGGTCGGCGCCGGATCTCGCCATCCAGTGGGGATGATCACCGCCATCTCCGGAGAAAAACATGTACTACACTAACGGGACTAATAACCAAAGCAGTTGACGTGCCCAGAAACACGAAAAAATCAATCATCTTAAGGAGAAACATATATTAATCTTATTTATTATCATTTTATTGATAAATACTGCTTTGTTAGGATACAAGAGATATTTAAAAAGCGTCGAGGTGATGAACTCGTTTTGTTGCGAGATGCATTTTTGTTTACAGTATTACGTTTCCTCGAAAGCTTTTTAAAGAGTCTGTCTGTCTGTCTATCTGTACTTGGCGCGACAGTCCGCGTACGGACCATGGCCTACCAGGAGCGTCCCGGCCTTGCGGCTATGGGTCAAGGGGGTACATATGGCTACCACGAAGACATCACCAAGCCGTATTATGGTATTATCAACCGGAGATGGGAGTTTTGTCATCGTCACATAGCAACATTAATTAATTTTTATTTATTTAGTCAAAAACAGTCAAAAACTATATGTGACGTATGGGGGGGGGAAATCATCTGCGCACGCTTTCTTGAATTTCAGAATCCCTTCCCAACTATTTAACTATTAATAGTTGAAAGATGAAAAAATAGTAATAATAATAATAATAATAATAATAATAACTAATAATAATAATAATAATAATAATAATAAATTTTAAAAAAGTGAGAGATTAACATTTCAAAAACTAGATATTTTCGTTGCCGAAAATAGAAAACTTATTTGTAACGGTAAACGAACGAACAGATTTGATTTTCTCTATTGCTAACAAATAGAAACTCACCCTAAGCTCTACTACCACTACAAGCAAAAGGAAAGCTCAACAAAACGTGATCATGTGATCAAACGTGAGCATAGTGAAGGTACATTTACGTCCAGAAGCAGATCAAGGGGCCATCTCAGCATTTATTCAATGGATCAGGGAAACTGGACCAAAACCCGATCGAGATTGGCGTCATTGACCCGGAAGCTGAAGTATGTTACTGGTTACAGGCATTTAAGTCTTTTTTTTAAATATACAATGCAAATGTGAACTAATTCATTGTACTTTATCATTGTTTTGTTAAAGTAAACATTATTCTTCTTTTTGACGATCAGTATAGTCTCTAATTATATAGAAACAGTTTTGCAGCAGAAAAGATTTTACTTCTAACTTAAATTTGTGTACCAATTTCAAGTGTTTAATTTCATCTGGCAATGCGTTGTAAAGTAAGTATGTATTGTAACCGTCACGTATCTACCTAACTATTTCGTAGTACGCCGAATTACAGAAGTAAATCTGTTATTTACTTGTTTCGTGACGTGTGATTACACCGTCACACAAACCTGGGAATACCTCAAATTATGGATAATTCCCTATCGGTGGTGGGTTCGTCTTTGCTAACTAATATTCATTTAACAAACAAACACAATTTCATAGTTTTAAAGAACAAGTAAGATATATTCTTTCCAATATGATCCTTCGTACACTCACGTTCACATATTCTCCTACGTGATTACTTTTCCTTTTGATTACACAATGGTAGCTAACTCCCTACCTAAACTGCAGTTTTCTGTAGAATAATAGTGACTCTGATCTACATTTACATGAAACAAACAGTAAATACATATGTACACTTCTCAAAACAAATTATCTCTTAATGAAACCCACAATTCACAATTTAAATAACCATCCTGTAAAAAAATACATACAAACAATATACCAAAATTCACTAATACCTTTTCAATCTTAAATAATACTACACTCAATATTTACACTTAATATTCAGCTTCTGCGTGACCTCGCAGTGCAAAATTCTGTTTTACAAAGTCTCTTGACTGTTCATGAAATAACGTTTTACCAGAAACAATTTAACAGCTTTCATTCATGTTCAAAACCTTTTTTACATAGACAATTCCTCTTAAATGATTTCAAATAACATCAAGTCAATTATGTATGAATTTAGATAAAGAATTATACACAAGGACGACTTTTATCAATAAACATAAAAATTATTTAGATCTGATTTCTCTTACGACTGCAAAAATAAATTTACTGGTTATCAAGACTAATATTTAGTAAAACTTGTCCGATCAATGTCTGTTACTGAGGATGTGCAATCATACTTCTATCTTGAAAGTTTTCCAAGCTGCAATTTAGTAAATATTCTTTCTGCTTTTCTGTGACTCACGACAGGCGAATTTTCCAAGCTGATCCCGCGCTGCGTAGACGGCTGTCGAGCGACGTTCACGCCCCAAGGTCGTCGTTGTCCTGCGACGTTTGTGCGCTGCCTACCGCGATGGAATCGGAGTATTTCCGTACGCCTTCTCGTTGTACAGCCCAGTTAAACCACAGCTTACACGAAGGTGATGGTCGCGTTAGAATGCGAGTCCAAAACTCCAAATTATAACTTAGTTTTAGTGAAAGTTGAGCCAGTTGTTGAATAAACTATGCTTTTCGGAATTATCAAAATTCTCCAATAGAATTTTCGAAATGAAATCCCATAAATAAAAATGAAATAGAATAAAAGTAGAATAAGTAATTGCTCAAAACTAAAACTGAAAAAACTGAAAAAGCTGAAAAAGCTGTAACAAAGAAACAGAAACACGTCCTATGTTACAAAAAATCTCTTCTATATTCCAGCAACGAGAATGTAGCAACGTGGTTTTATAAATTCATTTTAGTCCACTACCACCGTTATTCTTACATTCGTTGCATTACTTTTTAATATTCCTATCGAATTTTACGTAATCTTGACATATCACAGTGATTAATCCCATGAAAAATACTTAGACAATTACCTTTTAATAAAGCTTCATTTCTGGTATTTTCCACGTGTCCCTCGTCGGTTGTGTGGTGGAATAGTACCCATCTACTCACTTCAGCGTCTCGATCCGGAAAGAAAGACAATCTCGTCCGAGTCAAGCCTCATGCCATATTCGCATTTCTACAAAAGTTCTGATTGGCTAGGGCGAAAGTACGTTCAGAAATTTGTTTCTAGGTAACGCCATCTCTTCGCTACTCTAGGAACTATTTGTAGGGCAAGATGTCGGGTATTGTCACTTCAATATTTCTTTTGTCGCGAGTGTAGCCGATGACAAGCGGTTACAGTATTGTATGTGGATTGTACTGTATTGTATTGTATATGTATTGTAACATGTTCTGGGACATTGCAAGGGAAACGCACATTATAATCTTACCCGACCGGGAATCGAACCCAGGGTAGCGTCATTGAAAAAGAGCATGCTGACCAAGGAGCTAAACCGCGAGGGCCTTTCTAAAGAATAGAGGGGGTATTTCGTAGGGGGGTTACTTTGACGCAGTCAAAAGGATTTCGCAAACTTGCTGAACAACCAGTGGAAGACTTGTTGCCGAACAATCAGAGGCAAATTTTTATCTGCAATGTTCTTATTTATATGGGATTTTACGATCAAGTTTATGAACAGAAAGAATCTTCAATTCCCTACACTAGAAGTCGTTTATCTTTATACATATACGAGAAGTCGTACATACACTAGAATATCGTTTTTCCTATAGAGACCATCCCAATCCATCCGGCACACCATCAGCCGTGCCATAGGTGAACCCCTGAAAGTTCATCTCCTGATTTTTCCCTGCCTGTTTTTATACGTTGTGCATCATGCGCCATACCCAGCTCTTGTGTCTGTTTAAATTGAAAGGAGCAGGCGCCATACAAATCGTGGTTATACCAGTGGGATTCACTAACATCAAGTTGAAAGTAGTTGTAATAACATTGAAAACAATCAATCAATCACGTTTAAGGTGATGAAAATAAATCAAAAACATCAAAAGTTCAGTTGGTAATTTTTACTTGCGTACCAACGAAATAGTGTTGGCTGTTATTAGTATTAAAATGCAGCAACAATAACAACTTGACGAGAAACTTTCCCTAGGAGTATTGGCGCGTCTTCGGATGAAAATGTTTTACAGAACGATCTCAACTGTTTATGGAACTGGGCGTGCAGAAATAAGATGGAATTAAATCCGGAAAAGAGTAAATTCATTTGTTTTACCAAATCTCGCTCGAATGTACACTCGAATTACAAGTTAGGAACTAACGATATACCGCGTGTAAAAAACTGTAAGTACTTGGGTTTGGTCCTGCGTAGCGACTTGGGTTGGTCGGATCATATTAACAATACGGTCAAAAATCATGGAGGCGCTGCACTTTGTAATGCGCATTCTAAGGAACAGTGGTTCGAGTGCCCGATCCTTGGCATATACTTCGCTTGTTCGTCCTATTTTAGAGTACGGAGCGGCCTGCTGGGACCCGTACAGAAAAGGGCAAATCGAGGCGTTAGATAAAATTCAAAAACGGGCCGGGAAGTTTGTAAATCATGGACGCGTTGATGGACGAGATGAATGGGAACCCTTATCTAAGAGACGGGAACGGGCGCGTTTATGCGTAATGTACAAGACATACAAAGGGGACTCAGCATGGGCAGACATCAGTAAAAGATTACAGAAATCTGATTATAAAAGTAGAGGAGACCATCCCTGGAAAATACGATGTAGAAAGCAAAGAACTGATGTAGGCAAGTTCTCCTTTGTGAATTGTACTATAGTAGATTGGAACAAACTACCTGCAAAGGACTAGAGACTCTTCCTTCTAATGTAGTGAAATTTAAAAATATACTTAATTCTATGTAGGTCATCATTAATAGCACTGGGACTTTTATCATTATTATTATTATTATTATTTATTATTATTAGTTTCATTATTATAATCGTTAGTATTATTAATAATATAGTCATGTCTCTTATTCAGTGAAGTGAAGTGAAGTGTAGTGTGGTGGGGGCACGGAGGAAGGGAGGGAGTGTAGTGCAGCGCAGTGAAATGAAGTGAAGTGAAGTGAAGTGGAGTGAAGTGTTAGAAAAGCTATAAGTCAACATATAGATAACTCAAAATTAATTATAACTAGGATATTAATCTCTAATTCTAATTGTAATTATATTTGTAAATATTCGTAATAGTTTTGTAATTGTATATCTAATTGTAATAATGTTTGCCACCGAGCATTAGCTCAAAGCGAACTTTAATAAATCTATCTATCTATCTACACAATTATCTTCAATTTTAATATTATGATCAACCTTTTCAAGAAATAAATTCCTGGTCTTCGGATATGACAGCCACAGGTTCTTAAGATATTTTCAATCAGATATATTGTCAAACAAAATATTGGAAAGACACACTAAATACATCTCTGTAGAAATATCTTGTCAGTATTGAAAATCTAAGGAAGTCATTAATTCCACATTTTAATTGGTTCTGTGTGGTCATTATTTTGGTGTGGTTTTAGAATTAGATACGCTATGGTGTACGTTGAGATGAAGACTTCTCAGCAAGTTCGTTCAGTTGATAGCTACATCACTTGCATCTTTAAAGGAAAGATAATTACTCAAGTTCTGTTTCAGTCTCGGACCACGTACTTCGGAAACAGAAATTGTAATTCAACTAAACGTTTAATAACATTTTAGTGGTAGTGACATTTTTCATAAACAAATGTAAATAAGAACGTCACCTTTCTATTGCGTAGGTTGCGTCTCACGACAATATCCGAGAGATGTGGCTGCAATCTTAAAGCAAAGTAGAACGAGCGAGCCCAAGGAAATGCCTCGTTTCCTTAAGCAGCCCTAACAAAGCCATCATGGCTGATTGCGGGGCCCTTCGAATGGAGCTTGCAACCGCAAGGAGACCCGCGCTGCCGCCAGAGTAAGCGCCAGCAATAATTAAACGAGAACAGTATTTTATTTTTATGGCGGGACCAATTTTTAGATTTTAATGAAGTGGAGTTCTGCGCTTCCGCATTAAGAGGCCAGGATGCGGGAGATTTGCAACCCTCGTTGTCGAATCGCCCCACACCGCCACGCCCCTCCAGGCCATGCCATCCCCGCCCCGCCCTATCCCCGCCCCCCCGCCCCTCCCCGCCCCGCCCCGCCCCCCCCGCTCTGCATCACCCCGCTCCGCCCTGCACCGCTCCGCCGCGCTCCCCCGCCCCGCCCCCCCCCGCTACGCCTTTACCCACCCTGCTCCGCCGCCCGACTGCTCCGATCCGCCATCATCGCCACCGATCTCGCCACAGCCTCGCTCCCACCCCCACCGTCCGCTCCCCCCCCCCGCCTCGGCCAGCGAGTTGCCGGTGCCAGGTCGTCGTCCCGAGAGACTCGCTTTGGCGACAAAGACAAATGCTGTCCCACTTACGCTTTGGCATCGTGCGAGATTAGCCGGAAATAGAATTGAAACGAAATATACATTCTTGATAGTTGTTGGACAGCGTCGTTCACCGGTTTGGACTGTTGTTTATTTATATAATGATTAGAGTGGTGGTCTGCTAGAAACAGTGTTTGTAATAATTGTAGCTAACATCTATTGTGAAGAGCGAAGTTGAAATTTTTATATAATATCCGAAATGTAGTCGTCATTAATAGAAAAAAGGAATTAAATTTTAACTGGCATTAATAATTGACATCAATATAAATTATATATAATAATTATTTATGTTCTAATGTTGTAAGACATAAAGAACACTCAGTGCAGTAAATTAAAAAAATATTCTAATTCTAATCGGATGGTGAATGTGAAGGATTCATAAATCTCGGTAAGAGAGAAAGTTGACGTGAAACAGTAATAAAAAATTGTTCATGTTAACTCGGGGATATATAATAAATATTTTCAAAGAAAGCATGTGTGGTGTCAAGACATACGTGTGGTGTATTATTGATTGGAATATTTCAAATGTAAACTGAAAAAAACGTTCGACGATACTTTCTGCATAATGTTAACATCCACCAGCCATCACGAGAGCTCGCGTGGTGTAAAGGCAAACTGTCCAACCTTTTCGCGTTTCTCGAATAATATTTGTTGAAATTGAAGAGCAAGAGTTCTGAGATACTCATACAATTTCAAAGTATATTCTGAAACTGTGTTAATTTTGATAATAAAACAAGCCATGTCTGGCTATTCCGGAATAAACGCTGATGTTTGGCGACCATGACACTCTTAAGAATGTAATTCACAATACATCCTTTTTATATTTATACAACAAATAAAACACCAAATAGATTGAATTGAACCCAAGCATTCAAAAATAATAACTACAAACATCAACAAAGTTTCTGGTAATAATTTTAATTTTTAAATGCCTGTGCTCTCTTTTATTTCTATGGGAAGAGAATTCTCGAAGCATGCGAAGGGCAAAGACGAGGAGGGCGGAAGGAGAGCAAAAGGGCAACTGCGAAGCTGCACGGGACCCTTCCAAGCCTCCACTCCCTGCCCATGCTCGCACTTCGGGACGCCCCCTCTAATGCTCAACTACCTTTTCCGCCATCTCCTCCCCGCCTCAACCTCGCCTCCATCACCGCCTTTGTCCCACCCTTCCACCACTTTCTTCCTTTCACCTCCTCCCGTCACCTCATTCCCCGCAACGTCCCCCGGCCATCACAGTCCCACCTCCGCCTCCCATCACCCCGATTGATTGATTGATTGATTGACTACTGATTCTAGGCGCGTCAACTACTGAGATCATTAGTTCCGTAAGTGTAGTGCGTGTTTTTCATCAGAAGGTGGCGGTGATCTTCTCCCACTAGATGTCGAGATCTGGCGCCGACCTACCGTCGACTAGTGGGGTCTTCCCCGACCTGTCTCCTGACATGTGTAGTAGTGTAATGCATGTTAGTATATGTGTGCAAAGGGTGAGGATAGAACAAGGAAGAGGAAGGAAATGTCGCGCGCGGTCCGTGGCCCGTTTGCGAGGGTACTGCTCCGGCACTCGCCTGGTGTTGATCGGAAAAAAACACGGAAAACTACCGATCAGAGCAGAATTCTCCTCCAGACCGAGACCGAATTCGACCTAGCTCACAAGCTAGTGTCGAAAATCCTGCCTCTGTCGGGACTCGAAGCTAGGACCTCCTGGTCAGAGGTACTGCACTGAGCCACCGCTCCCGGTCCTACTATGTCGGCTTTCGGGCTTTTCTCTAACAGGTATCTTCCACCAGCGGATCGCTGCCCCAGCCGGGACAAGCTCCAAGCTTCCGACTGATCTCCCGACATGTGTAGTAGTGTAGAGCATGTGAGTCTAATTGTGTGTGTAAGGGGTGAGGAAAGACATGTTAGTGTAAGTGTTTGAGTGTGTAAGAGGTGAGAATAGGACAAGGTAGAGGAAGGGAAGATCGCACAAGTCCCGTTTGTTAGGGTACTGCTCCGACATTCGCCAGGTTTTGATCGGAGAAACCAAGGAAAACTACCGATCAGAGCAGCCTGCCGCTAGAATTCTCCTTCAGACAGCGACTGATTTCGACCTAGCTGAACAGCTAGTGTCGAAAATCCTGCCGCCGCTCCGTCGGGACTCGAACCCAGGACCTCCCGGTCAGAGGCATTGCAGTGACATCAGTTGGTGCACTGAGCCACCCGCTCCTGGTCTCACTCCGACGCCTTTGCTCCTTCAAACACTGCCGCTGCTGAGAGCGTGGCCTGCGACACCTGCACTTCCATCACATACGAACGCCATCTCCACTTCCCGCCGCCAACAACCCTGAGCCCGTCCCACCTCCGTCTCCGGCACTCCCTTCTGCTCCCTCCGCCGCGCCGCCTGCGTCGCCCCGATTTATTTGCCGCTCGCTGTCGTCGCCTCCTGCGCCCTTTGTGGCGAGATTAATTAATTTCAGGATCGCGCGTGCGGCGCGGCGCGGCGTGGAGCGGAGTGGCGGGCGCCTCCGCGAGGCGCGAGGTGCCGCGCGCGCGCGCGCACGCGTGCGTGCGTCCATGCGTGCGTGTGGGAGGGCGGCGCTGGCGCTCGTTTGCGCACGGGCGGGCGGGCAGAGCGCAGCCGCCGCCACCGCAGTTAATTAAAAGTTCCCCCGACCTCGCGCTCTCAGCTGCCGCTGAGGTAGGGTTAGGGTCGGGCCTTGTGGTCTTGCCACGCTGGACGCAAGATCCTCCGCGTTTGAAGATTTCGCTCGTCTGTGGCCACGTGAGGCCCTCGTAAAATTCGGTGGCCTTTGCGTCAGGCGCCAGCTCCCGAGGAATGTTTGTTTAAACTGTGTACTGAAGGATTTTGAAATCTATCATTTTACGAACCTACTGCTCATGTAAAACCACAAGTCTGTCGAATGCTTTAAGTGTATTTCTAACACCAAAATTAGAGAGACAGAGAGAGACAGACACAGAGAGAGAGGGAGAGGGAGGGAGAGAGAGAGAGAGAGAGAGAGAGAGAGAGAGAGAGAGAGAGAGAGAGATGGATGGATGGATGTTTGACACTTCGACTCGACTGTAGTCTTCTTCACGAATTTTTTTAACTCGTTTAAAAGAAATACGAGGTCTCAACATATCAGACCCAAGATTAAACTATGATGCAATATGAAGTCCAGTGACACAAATAGTTGAGACACTATGTGGAGACACTTAGAGTGGATTCGTAATTTCTCTAGATCCTTCTGTAGCCAGAGTTCGTCTGAACAATTGTTCACCACCACTGACATTTCGAGAGAAAGGCAACTTGGTGTGTAGGGAAAATGAAGAGTTACCAAGCGTCCGTCGTAACAGATAAGTAACGAGTTACTTGTGCTCATAGGGGATATGCAGAACCACATAGCTATTTTCGGAAAAAAACTATAATTTCTATGGTACAAATTAACGCTTAAGTAACGACATTATTCCGAGAGTTTCTTCGCGCAAGTACCTAGGAATTCATTTCGACAGTAAATTAATCTGGAAAAGTCACGTAGATTTTGTTGTAGGGAATGCGTTAAGATCTCTTCATTTTGTAATGCGCATCTTAAAACAGAGTACAGTAAACGCGAAGGAAATTGCTTCTTTATCGTTTGTTCTTATTGCGGTCATCCAACTTGGAAAGAAATTAAACGGCGACTAAGTATTCCTACGTACATCAGTAGAGAAAATTACAGGCAGAAAATGTATTTATGACCGCAGAGAACGGATGACGAGACATTCTCTTTCAGAAATCGAACGATAAGGGATTGGAATAAATTGCCTGCAAATCCTTTGAACCCTTTTCCTGAAGCGTTCAACAGTTTAGGAAATTAATTTGGGGTATTTATAATTTTATGGGGGCGTTAACTAAGAATATTAAGTTATTTATTGAAGTGAGGTGCCGTGCAGTGTAGAGCAGAGAAATGTATGAAATGTTTTAATGTTATAGTGAAGTGAAGTGCAGTAAAGGGAAAGATAGTGCAGTGCGGTCTTAATTGCATAAACACTCAGTGCGACTTTAGATTATAGACATTTCTTTTTCTTCCCGTAATTTAATTTTTTAAGGTTCAGCAGTTTTTATATTATTATTATTGTTATTGTTATTATTTTAGCATTATCATCCTTATTATATTATTTTCATGCATTTATTACCTTATTTTTTTAATTAACTACCACCGGATGACACCCAATTGCAGTTTAAATAAATTTATCTTATCCTATCTTAAAATATTACTTATTACGAGAGTGCAAATGTTGATGTTTATTATCTCGCTCGGAAATTACCTGGGGCTTCATAATAGAGAACTAGAGTAAAAGTAAAATACATTTGGAACAAATTTTTACCTTTTGGGGAAATTATATAATTATATCAATTAACAAATATTGGCGCAGTGTTTCATTGTCCTCTGTAGGGAGGTAGCTTGCTTACTGACCCCTTAACCCCCAAAACACGGGTCTAACCGCGGCTGAGGTGCATGGCTTTTTGAAGGGCGAAAAATCCTCAGAGTCACTGTTGGACAGCATGTAAAAGAAAATTGGCTAAATATTAAGTAGTGGCTGAATATTTTTAATACCACGGTTGCAACGTTCCCTGGGGGATAAATGTGGGAGTAAAATATTTACCGACTAATCTGGAAGGGACTTCCCGCTACATTATACTACAGTGATGTTCTATTTATTTTTATTCGATAACTTTCTCTACGAAATATTCATGAACGTACCTTATTCTATATTTTGGTTTCATACATTAAAAGTTTTCATTCGTTTTCTTTTATCTTTTATTTGAACATAGCACTATTAGTTTACTATTATGATGTCCTCGGTTAATCCGGAGTTATTTACCTTTCAGTTTTGGCAACTTCCACCTGACTATCCCTGGTTTGTGCGGAGCTCCCGCCATAACAGGTGCCCGTCACTGCCCCAGATATCTCCCTTGCCACGATTACTTCTGCGATCAGTAACTACCTCCTAATCCTTGTCGGGACGGGTGTTGATATTGCAGAGAACCGTCTGCCTCAATAAAGGCCCATCAAAAGCAGGTTTTTATTTGAACGCCGGGGTACCTCATAGGACATCTCTGGCATTATAAACCACGTGTGGGGACGGTTTATGGATGACTGCTTGGTGTGATTTAGTCCACTGTATTATCAACATTACATAATAGATATAATAGATTCCTCTTAAAAGATACTATTCTCACAATCGTAATTTGTAAATAGATTATGAATGGATTCTCCTCTCCAAAATTTAGGTTTCAATGGTTTATTGCATATTAACCGTTTGAGAGTAGCCAGTTTTAAGTCTTACGCCATGTATTGTGATGTAAAATGGCTGCTTATAATACTGTAACACATGTACTATAAATTGAGTGTTCACATTTGATTTTTCATGTGCTTCAATTTTTTGTGATTCATGAAAATTTACGGACCTCCGACTGCAACAGTTGGTCGGTATTTCTTGTTACTTCCTAACACAGTCAAAATTTGTATCATTTTTACTTTCTCGCTACTGCTTACGCAGTAGAGAGAAACTTATGTAATGCTGCGCAAAAAAAGACAAATTTTCGGCAGAAAATCTCCTATTACAAAGTCTGGTAACGTAAATGTGGATAAATCCAGTCGCTAAATTTAGAAAAAAATCCTCTAACTCGTGGTGTAGACAAAATTCCGATTTTGTGGGTCCTTGATACCGAAAAACCGTTTTATACGTCTGTCCAACTCTCGTCTGTGAACAATGCTAGCGGCTAACCCGTTCAGCCTATTTTCTCCAAAACTGATATCCCCAATCGATATGAATGATATCACGGTCTGTTGAATTTGATACGGATATTTTTTAATGTTGGGGTACTTTACATGAAACTCCTGGAACACTTTCCAAATATTAAAAAAAGTGACTCCATCGTTTTTGATTAAATTTTGTTTTAGATAGTGTGAAGAACGTTTAGGGGAATAGTGCGGGTCTCATTTTCCTTAAAATTCCTGATTTCTCGAAAACTGCAAAAATTAAAAATTATTTCGGCGTCTTTCTACAACTACAATTATGAAGAGAGAGAGAGAGATTTTTTCCTTAAAGATAGATTTTGAAATAGGATCACGTACACTTTTTGAATATTCGAGTACTTTTCGCGTAATTTTGAGTAAATGTACGGGCGAGAAAGTATGTGCTGTTTCAAAACCACTAGCTTAAACTTGCGTTATTCACTGTATTTATATTTTGAAATATTTTTCGTTTATTTGTTTTGTGGCGAAAATTTTGGCATTAGCGATACAAGACCGAAAGCTGCAGGGTATTACAATTATCTTATAAATATTTCATAAATCAGTCAAGTGGCAAGTTGCGAATTTCGAGAAATCGGGAAGAAAATTTCTTCCGTCAGATTTAAATATTTTGGTAAGATTTTAATTTAATTGCTAAAAGTAAAATGGTATACTTCAATCATTTTCATTAAAGAAAATAATTACTTATATCTTTTTAAATACTATTCCACCATTATTTCAGTTTGGCGCTTGACTAGCTTCTGAAATGAAAGATTCAAGAATGGACATAACGTGTTGATTCGTGTTCTCTGGGAGTTTTAGTCCGTTGGGTGCATGACCTTTCGATAGAATACTTGATAAGTGAAGTGGGCGTACGGACGCCGCAGGTTGGCAGCAGTCTGCGGTGTGCGGGAAATGGTTGTAGGAGGCTGCCGCCGAGCTCACGTTGTGGTCGGTGATAGACTGCGAACAACTAAACGTTTTCCAGTTGCAGCGTTCCATGGTCGAGGTGCTGCCAGGTAAGATCCAGTAACCACACGAAATACAGAGATCTTTTCAATGAATTGTCTTTATTTTATGGTTTTGTTCTTTGTGTGCCGTATGTGTGTTTGTTTTCTTTTCAATAGTTATTTCGTCCGTTTGATATATTGCTTTCATAAGTAACAGATAATACTTAACATTCAGGGATAGTTTTTGTAGTAATCCACCAATTTTTTCTTCTCTTAATACATTGTGTTAATGTATATTAAGCTTTCTTCCCGGTAGCTAGCTAACTGCATGGTTTCTTGGAGGATTCAGAAATGTATAAGGTCGTGTAAATCCTCTCATAAGTCTCCCATAAGGTCGTGTTATGGATTTTCTTATTGATATTATGAAATTGATATGATGAAACTCACATCGACAAACAAAATCAACAAACAAAATCAACCAACCTTTAATAACGCGAAACATTCGCTTAACAATTTATTCACATTACCTGAACTTTGTGTGCTCTTTTTCTCTGTTCATGAAACATTTCCTTAAAATTTCTACAAACAAAACGAAGCATTTGAAATTCGAAGCATCAAAATGTAGCCTTGAAATAATATTATTTCATAAAATATAGCGTGTGCACGCGCTCATACGGTACTGTATTTAATTATTCTCGGGAACACAAACTGCCTCAAACGTAACAAAACTGGATCTTTGACAATTCTTCTAAATATTTATTGAAATTATTTTCGAAGTGATTCTCACGAACGGCATATTTCATCGACATCTAGAGGATCCTTATATCTCGTTCTCCATTTAGATCATTTTTATGTGCTGATTTTTGGCTGCTTGAACCACTCAATCATTACATACTAATATTTAAAAATTTGAAAAAACATCAGAAACTTTTAATGTCTTCTGGAAGTTGTTTCTACTAATTTCCGCTATAATTTCAGGAATAGTATAGGTTTGTGCACATTTTTAAACATTCATTTACGAACGTCATAACTATACGCATATCTTTCCCAGCGTCTTCAACCTTTTTCTATTCTCCTTTCTCTCTGCCACGTCAGCAGAAAAACAAGCGTGATCGATTTCTTGATCATATATTGCTTCTTTAGTCACCTGCAGCCTTCAGCTACTACTGTGCCGTTTTTCATTGCAAAAATTAAACTCAAAGAGTTTTTTCTTCGGTATATCCTATGCTAACTTCTTTATTTTAGTCTTTTTGTTGATGTTAACTAAAATAAAATATTTATTTTCATACGAAACTTAATTGTATGTCGATTCAGGACGAGTTATCAATGTATTTAAAGGTATCTAAAACATATCATTCAAGTTAAACACGTTAGTGACGCTACGAAAAATTTTCCGTGAATAAAGTTACTTAGTTTACGTAAAGGCGACATATCACTCATTTTGTTTCCAAACATCAGCATCAATTTATTTTGGATAAATTTAACTTTTTACTAAAATCATTTAATTATCTCAAAACATAAACTGTTTTTTTATATATATTTGTATTTCCTTTTCCTTTAGATACAATTTTGTAGTTTTTTTTAGTCTTCGTAGAGCGGTTGTGCTCCTGTTGCAGTTCTGAGTCTGTCTTGTGTGTTCTGCGTAATCGTGCACATGAAATTTCGATGAAAAAAATCTGAACTTTCTCGCTAGTTTCAGTCGCTTCGCCTCGCCTCCCCGCCGGCCGGCGCGCCGTGTGCAAATGAGCCCCGAACAACTGTTACTCGGTCGCCGCCGGGGAGGTGTCGTGCGGTCTGACGGTATCCCATCCTCCTCCTCCTCCCCTCCTCCGCTTCCGTTTCCCCTCCGGCTCCCCTCCTCCTCCTCTCGTTGCCCCGTTTGTCACCCCTTCTTTCCTCCCATTCTCTTTCTCTTGCCCCCCCCCGCTCATCCAACCTCGTCTCGCCGTCCCCACCGCTGCCCCTCCCCTGGTCGGAGGCTGAGCGTTCTCATCTGGCGAGGTGGGGGGGGCGGCGGGGTCGATAGCCGCGGAGCTGCCGCCGAGCGTCGAGGAAAGCCGCGAGAACTCTTAATTAGTCGCGCCGTAATAGAAATGGCGTTTTAAATGCGAGCAGAAGGCTGCGGGCGGCGGCGGCGGTAGAGGTGGAAGGACGAGGAGTGGGGCGAGTGGAGGAGGGCGACGGAGGGGAGTCGGGGGCGTGAAGTGGCGGAGGAAGCGAGAAGGAGGGTGAGGGCGGGCGACCAGAAGTTGTGACAGGGTTCTGAGGAAATAGGAGAAGGAAAGTGGAAAATGCGAAGACTGCTGGAATGCCAAGAAAAAAAATGAAGTGGACGAGGAAGTGGAAGGAGACAGCTGCACGTGAATCGCTGTGGTTGACATGGACATTTGCTGGCTCCGAAGACGAGGCGACGTTGCTTTGCAACTTCAGCCGAACCATAGACCCTTTTGGAGATCTTACATACAATTCATTTTCAAATGAAATATTTTGTATCTTTAGTATCATTTAAACTTGTATTTTAAATTTTTTTTCACAGACAGGTTAAATATTCCATTGTCAAACAAATCGGTAGAAACTCACAATCATTAAACATTTGTGATGACCTCTGTACGTAAGACGCAAAGAAAAGACGACTTTTTGTTAAATTTATCAGAAACAATCTACTGAAAACCCCGTAATTGTGCTACTGATCAGCCTTGCATCTAACAGATTTAGGATGAAGAACGTATACCCTCGCAGATCATGTTGGAAAGTAAAACTAGGCGCACATGCAACCTGCACCAAACATTACGCTGCAAGACACTTTACCACCGTGAATAATTGAGAAACGATAAGTCCTAGATGTTCAAAAGTAGGTTTTTCGTGTCTTTTAAGATACTGGAGTGAAGTTTTTTTATGTCGTAATATATTTAAATCGATATTTTTCTGTTACATTTTTGAAAGACACTCTCCTTGTTTTTCGTACAGGCTTTTAAAAGAATTTGCAGTTCGGTTCCATTATGTTGCTTATGTAGAACTTTAAAAACCAATATTTACAAATTCAGGGATGCTCGCACAGGTCTAATAATAATAATAATAATAATAATAATAATAATAATAATAATAATAATAATAATAATAATAATATATTATATATTATTATTAGAACAATATAATAATAATAATTATTATTATTATTATTATTATTATTATTATTATTACTATTATTATTGTGGCTGTAAAGGAATAAATATCTCTTTAAATAACATTAATTTTTTCCAGCAAGACTTTCAATTTAAGAATATACGAAGAATATTTAACACTTTTATTTTATGTTGCTTTAAGCCAGTGTTCTTTTCATTGGATTCCATACTCACTTCTCGAATATGATCATGCCACGTCTTCTCAAAAAGCGTAATGAACTTATTATTTTCCAATATGTTCAGTATATACACCTAACGCTCTCTCTCTTCTCTTTCTCTCTCTCTTTTTCTCTCTCTCTCTTTCTCTCTCTCTCCTTTCTCTCTCTCTCTCTCTCTCTCTCTCACACACACACACACACACACACACACACACACACTAAAAACTCTTGCTTATCACAATTATTTTTCTTTAATTGTATTTCCAGTTTTTCTTTCTGCTACATCGATTGTTACTACTCATCATTTCGGAGGAGGTGAGAAAATCACTGCTTTGCACTACTGAAACATAAATGTTTGCTTGGGTTCTATTATATAAATACAAGTCTTTCAGAATACCCTCAAAACAATTAGAAAACGTGTTTACTTATCAATCAACATCGTTGTGATTTCTTATTTCATGAGCTGAAACGGGTTGGTTTACCCTACCAACTCGAGATGGAGCACTTCGATTGCATGCAGTACCAAACACGGAATTAAAAGATGCAATCTTCACACCCTTTGATTGAGCTGCAGCTCGTGGACAGTTGTGAAATACGATGTCCTTTTCTGTAGGGAAAGTCGAGATCGAAAGCACGTGAACACACTGGGCGTGCACCCATTTGCAAACATTTTAATTTCTCATTATGGATTATAAAAAGAATAATCTGTTAATTATAGACAGTCAGTTAAAAATAATTTAACAATATCATTTAATTTCAAAAATGTTTGAATTGACTGTCTATTATCAACAGATATTTTAATCCATAATATTTATCCGACGGTGACAAATATTACCTTTTAATTTCTCATTACTCATTTACCCTTCACTTGTCTTTTTATTAAGTAAGTTCCATTAGGTTATTTTAACTGTCTGCTGGTTATTGAGATTGGTCACAAGAAAGAAAACGACATTTTTTAATTTTTTTATATTATATTTTTAAAAATGTCGTTTTCTTTCTTGTGACCAATCTCAATAACCACAGACAGATAATTACATCAGGTCAAGAACCATTGAATATTAATTTTAACCAAATATTATTCTTAAATCTTCCAAAAATTAAATAATGGCCGTTTGTAATATGTTGTCGGATCAACCAATGAAATATCTTCTATTTCTTTCCTACTTTAATTAAATTAAACATTTTAATTATTTTTAAATTACCTAGAAAACTTTTATTGCTTAAAAGAATACTAGTGCCACCTTCCAGAGCTCCATCAACGATTGAAATACTATTTTTCAGAACATTCAAACGATCTTTTTTCAAAACTTGCCCTAATTTTTTTCTCAGAACATTCTCAAATTAAATAGTGTTTGCTTCTTTATGATACTCCGTAAGCCATGCTTCAGTTAAATTATTAGGGGGCCGAAATATGAAGAAAACTTGAACGTTAAGATATCTCGCACATCTCGTAGCTTCATGAATGTGTCGAGGCGATCTGCTGAAATGACCATCGCTGTTTGTAATGCGCCTCCGATCCTCATATTTTGAGTGAGGAGAAAACCGCGCTCAAAGAACACTGTAGATAGATTGGTTTAGTGGTGAGTTATAGTTGACATAATTGAAATGATTGAAGGCGTCGTCATTGTCAACAATATTATTTATATCAATAAGAGCAGCTTTCGATGGTTTAACCATCATCATCAGGTTTCTGCTGTCCGAAAGTTACAAAAACGACTACTAGGAAGACTAGGGGTCTAGGGGGAGGCAAGGTACTAATTTTTGTGACTTCCAGAAAGCAGAAACCTGATGATGATGGCTAAGCCATTGAAAGCTGCTCTTATTGAAATAAATAGTATTGTTGACAATGACAACGCCTTCGATCATTTCAACACTGTAGATAGAGTTGTAACAATCTTTCTTTTTTTCTTCCGATGGCTTTTTCCAGCTTTCAAGAAATGCCAATTTCGGCTAGCCGCACCGGGTACCCACTGTCTCCCTCATAGGGACACATATTACACTTTGCACTAGACACGCATGCGGGCTCCGCGGTCTGTGGCCAGCAGACACACCAGCAGGGCCTTCCGCGACAACACACATACATGAAAGACAAGGGACAAACCACCATGCCCATGGCGGGACCCGCACCCGCCACCCTTCCGACCGAGGCGCTGAGTTGGTACACGCTCTATCCGCCTCGGCCATCCCGGTCGGCAGGTGTAACAATCTTTCTGAACATCTGAAAAATGTAGGTTATGGTTCAATCTTCCTTGGTCTATTTGATGAATCCTCACATAAGTTTATGGATCATCACTGAAAACACTCGCAAATTGTAGTACGAACTTACATTGATTGATTGATTGATTTTTCGTGTTTTCGGGCGCGTCAACTGCTTCGGTCATTAGTCCCGTTAGTTTAGTGCATGTTTTTTCTCGGGAGATGGCGGTGATCTTCCCCCGTGGATGGCGAGATCTGGCGCCGACCTACCGTCGGCTAGTGGGGTTCCCCCTAACCAGGACTCTCCCACCAGCGGGACATCGCCCCAGTCGGGACAAGCTCTAAGCTCCCGACCGGTCTCCCGGAAGATGTGGTAGTGTGGTGCATGTTAGTGTAAGTGTGTGTGTAAGAGGAGAGGATAGGACAAGGAAGAGGAAGGACAGATCGCGCGCGGTCCGTGGCCCGTTTGGAAGGGTACTGCTCCGGCATTCGCCTGGCGTTGATCGGAGAAACAACGGAAAACTACCGTCAGAGAGCCGGCCGCTAGAATTCTCCTCCAGACAGCGACGAATTCGACCTAGCTGAAAAGCTAGTGTCGAAAATCCTGCCGCGCTCAGGACTCGAACCTAGGACCTCCCGGACAGAAAACTTCCACTGACGGATACAGCTATGATAAATGGATTGTTGTTCAATATTCAATTACAAAGTAATATTAATTGTAAATAATAATTGTAGATTACATTTTCTTAGTCATCCAAATTCTTTTGCAACCTCCAAAATGCCCTTGCACCAGCCACTTTAACCTCGGAAAAACCAACATTGCTCCTACAAGAATTAAATCCCGTCTCCCAAATGATTTGTACCGTTCCCCATAAATTAGACACATTTTTGTCTTACCTCTCACTCTCAATTTTGTTGTCTTTTCTCACAAAATTAACAACAATAATCATGGAGGTACCAATAGGGGATGTCCTCGATCAAAAATAGGGTTTTGATACTGTGAAATTTTACAGTTTCTCGTAACTTCGAGCCACTATCTATTATAGTTAAAACAAATAATCACCTGTAAAGTGGTAATCTCACTGATGTGGTTAAATAAAATTTTAAAAAATACTTAGTATATTGATATTGTAGAAAGGCGGCAAGACTTTCGCAAGAGATGGCTGAAATAATAGTAGGAGGCGCAACTGGAAAGTAAGTTTCCTTAGATTATCAACAAAAAGATAATACCATGTCATTGGAAAAATTTATTGTAGCAGATATAGCTCAGGTTACACAATTTTCCCACTCAATCACCATCAGAACTGAGAAATTTGGGATGCTGTGGGATCAAAATTTGTATCCTTACGTCGTAATAGTCTGCCGCCTGGGATAGGCAGTAGTGTTTGACAGCCACCTGCAACTCTGCGTCACTGTGGTGCGCGTAATGCTGACAATACAGGAATTTCTTGAGGTGTAAGAAAAGATGGAAATCTGGAGAGGGAGGCGAGATCCATAGGGTGGAAGGACAAACACTTCCCAGCAAAAATGCCGCATATCTTTTGGGAAGCAAGCCGTGTGTGGGCAGGTTATTTTAATATGACTTGAATATTTTAATTTTTTGATTAATTTTCAGGGGAAAAAACAAAATTGTCAATATCCGAAGTAGCCTACGTAGTTAGAAATCCGATTTAATGAAAATGATTTAGTCAAAAACTTACTTTGATTAAAACAGCAAACCATTGGTTTACTTAATGCTCACAAAAACTTTGCAATAGTTATTCAGAATAAACCTGCACAGCAAAATGGGTACTTGCTTTAAAATTAGTAATTAATAGAAGTGTAGAGAAACGTAATCTTGAAAACGATAAGCTGACTTTGAATGTCTTATTTAGTATGTTACCGAGATAACTATCCCATAAAAATCAGAATTAATGAGGAACGGTCACAAGATTAAAAAATCTAACATTAAAACCAAAAAAATTAAATTTTTGTTGTTTACAATTTACACTTTTGTTGTTTCCATTGAAACTCTAAAAATGTCATTTAAAATCAAACAAATATTGTATTTTTTTTATTTAGCTTTCCTCGTTTAATGTGCAATAAGGATTAAGGCGACTTATCAGTACTATTATAATTAATGTGAATAGGACATGAACAACGTTTTAAACACAATGGCATCGACATAACTGGCGTGGGCTCTACGCGGCCGTTGTTAGCCGCACCTTCTCCACGACGCGCTTTCCCATTCTTCCATCGCCCTCGCGGAGATTTTCGCCTATCAGATCATCCCGACTCCCGCCTACCGCCCCTCCCCCAAACCCCGTCTCCACCCCCGCGTGGCGCACGCATTCTTTCGCCCCGACGCTACCGCCGGCTCATTTTTCCACCCGACAATTATATCGTCACCTGCGCGACGCGCGCGGCGGCGGCGGGGGCCGCAGCGGGGCGCGGGCGGGCGGGGGCGGGGGGCCGCGTGCAGATCGATCGCAGAAGGAGCGAGAGATTGCGCCGCCGCCGCCAGAGCGCGTCAGAGAGGCGCGGGGCGGGAGGGGGAGGGGGGAGGCGAGCAGCTCCGCGCAGCGCTTTGAATGTGTTACCGTGGAAACTACCTGTGTCATTCTTTCCCCCTTCGCTTGCGCCTCCACCTCCGCCGCCGCGCGGCTCGGCCAGCGCCTCCCGCCCCCCGCCACGCCCCCTCACGCTCCGCGCTCCACCTGTGCGCGCCGCCGCTGCCGCAGTGCAGAGCGCCCGCGCGCCGCCGACGCCGTCGCCCCCGAGAGAAAGGCACGGCTAGAAGCCGACCCACGTGCCCAATAGGGCTACGTTCTTTCACTTCTCTTTTCTGTTATTGCCAAATAGTATTGACCATTTAATACTACTCTAACACATATTTTCTTATTAAAAAGTTCATATTTAAAATTATATTTATTTTTTCAGTTCTTTTTAAGGTTCCGCCAACATCTAGGTCATTAGCGACCATTATTGTTGTTAACGTTATGGTCACTGTGAATATTTTTTTATGTATTTAAATCTGTAAATTTACAATCTGTTCAAAACAAGAACAATAAGTAAATATGCTGTTAGAAAATACAAACTTGCATGGAAGTTTGTATTTTCTGTGAAGATGAAACGATATGGTGGTGGCAAGGGGTGAAAGGACGAACACAAATACAACCATGCCCGAGGCGAGACTCGAACCCGCGACCCTTGGGTCCGAGATCATACGACACTACTGACTTAGCGATCTCGGCCATAGGATTGGCAAAATTATATTTATGTTACCCGTTTTGATATGATTTCTTATTAAAAATGTCTTACTTAAAATTATAATTAGATAACCCGTTTTGATACTAAAATATTATTATTAACATCGTTTGCCATTTGCGAGTTCAAGATAGAATTTTTGTCTTACATCTGTTTAGTCCTCATTTAATACTCAAATCATTGTATCAACGTTCGTAATCAATACAGTGCGGTTCGAATGGTTATTACAAGCTTTTAGTATTTAAGATTGTAAAAGAAAGTGTAAACAATTGCTTTGGCACTCATTTCTTGACTTATGGTTTTAAAAGAAATAGTATCGGCTGCTTGCTGAAAAGGAAGAGGTTGCTAGTAGTCTCCAACTCTATGTTCATTTTCGAAAATGAACTTTTTATATTTCATTAAATGTGAAACATTTCCAAAATTTACCTATAAAAAAGTCTCAAAATGAATGTTACAAAATTTGTGGGATATGAAGAAGGAGTTGAAAATAACTTTTTGCCAATGATCATGTCAAGGGGAATGTCAATGATCATGTCAAGCTTACTCAAGACCTTTGCCCCCGATTGCTTGCCAGTTGATTTTGCACCGACATTTGGCATGCACAAGAAATTAATGGCATCCGAACGCGTACCTGTCGCATACCATTGCCTACTTCGCGTATTTATACGGATTTTTACATATGATATCATAACGTCACGTAGTTTCTGAAATAACATTGCAAGGACAAACAATATTTATAAAATTAACAATTGACGTAAAATCCATGAACGATGCTCAGATTATCTACAAAACACCAGCAACGCACAACTCTTGAGTCCACAAATCCAAAATCTAAATGAATCAAGCTAGTTACCAATTAGTCAGAAGAATACCGCGAAATAACAAAGAATTCAAGTAAATTATCACAGTCATTTTTTTGCGGGGGGGGCACTGTTAATAGAATTGCGTGCTAGTCTCGAGCGCCTCCTTATAAGACTTTGCCCTCGGAGGAGGAGGCGGTCTTCCTTCTCTGATGAGAGTAACGTGATAGGACGTCTTCGGTTCACCGCTGCTGCTCCTCCTCTTGCCACAAGGGGTGAATGGACGGCGAACTCCCTCTCCGTTACAGTTGTGTACTGCTTGCCCTGACTTTCGACACCACAGGGAATGTTCCTGTTTTAATATTAGCTGCCCATCTTCCGAAATACAAGCTGAAGTCGCATCTCCCATAATAATTAGCATTCAACACCATCATGTTAATTATTAAACATAGAAATGCTGACTTTGCAAAATGTGAATAGGTATGTTGAATATTGAAAGGATTTAACATCAAGTTTACATTTGTTAACATGTTAGTAGTTCTTTTGTGGGAAGACGGATTTCGATTGAATTATGTGATGTATTATTAATATATTTCATTAATTGCATTGTTTGTATTTTTTGTTCGATGTAGTTACAAGCTGTATTGCTGTCGCTTTGGTGTTTTTCCTATTTAACTGCATGCCAGAAACGGCTGAAACGAATATACCCACCACCTGCCAGTACGCGTTACAAATTCCTCAACAAATTTATTCACTTCACGTTATGCCCCGTAAAGTTTGGAGCATGATTAACGCTTCCAAGAATTTTGTTGTTTCTTCATTTAGTTATTTCATTTTATTCAAAATTGTAACAATAAAAACCGTTTTAAGAAGAAAAGCTCTTGCCATCCAGACTCATTAAATTACGCGAAGTTTAACCGACAAAAATATACCGAACGAACACTTGATTAAACAAGTTTGCCAGTTGCACTGTACCCATGTCACAAATGTTAAACTTAGTATTTTTTAAATAAATCATGTTTAGAAGTCGAGCCATGGATTGTGTACACTAAACATTTAGCCACATTTAATTCGACGATGAAAAATAAATAGTGAACTTAACATGGAAATCACTTCCGTAAAGAGAAGTCGGCGCCTAGGGTTAGGCAATCTGCTATACGATCGCGTCCTGAGGAAAGCCTCGGCAAAAATTATTCTTACTTATATTGTAATAAAAGTTACTTTTTTTCCAGTGACAACGTTCACACATAGAACTTCTCGTCCATCTGATCACCAGTTTCGCATTACTCATATAATTAATAATACATTTAACAGTAAACTGTTCTTTAAAGTGAAAAAAAATTTAAAAATATAATTAAGTAATTTTACATAATAATCACACAGAGCAACATATTTATATATGTAAATATTGTATATTAAAATATATTAGAATGCTTTAATGAGGAATGGTAACATCACAGATCATCAGCGCCACAAGTACGGTGCATTCTTCAGGATGTAATGTAATACCTCATCAACTGCTAATTATATAGTGGATTAATTTTTTTGTACATTCAGAAAGGTTATTGTAAAAATAAAATTGGAAATAAAAAGAATCGCGTTCACAAAGACGTATATTTCTATTTTTCCTTTATTTTCTACACATTTTTTCTAACAGCTTCAGACATTTTCACATTTCCATGTAAATATTGTTTCTTCGTTCTCGGTGCTTTTATGTAAACATTTACATATTAGTGGTATCTGTTTAACATTTGCGAGTCAAGTGAAAGATCATTTACTGTGTCACGTCCTAAATTAGTTTGAGCGCGATAGGTTTGTTGACGGATGATACCTTTGGTTTTTGGAATCTCTCTGATATTAAACATTTCTCGCTGTGTAGTGCGAAAGGTGGATTGTAATTCGGAGGCATCCCCTCCCATAGGGAAAACTTAATGGCCACCAACGTGTACTTAACCCCACTTACCTGACTGACGTCACAGAGAGACGTAACAGAATCCACCCGTACAAACCGCCAAGCCACACTAAACAATAAATTGTTCCTAAGACTGCCTGATAGATTGTTCCGCAATTTAATTGATTTTTTAAATTGGTTTATTTAAGGTCGCTTCAACATCTAAGGTCATTAGCGACCACTATTGCTGTTAACGGTATGGTAACTATGTGGATGAAACGATATGGTGATTGATGATAAGGGTTTTTTTAAATTTATTTTTATCCGATCGACCATATGGCCTTACAGAAGTGAGAACATTATTTATTAATTAACATTATGGAAACTTCCTAAAGTTTTTCGAGTGTTCTTACTCGGCAAGTAATATATAATATTGTAATTTGATTTTATTTTTATTAGCTGTGGAAAGATTTTTGAGTAAGGATTGGTATAGGTATAAAGGTTTGAAAGATTTTGTTGATTTTGTTTTTAAGGCGGTTTGAAAATGTCTTTAGGGAATCTGGATTTGATTCGGTTTGGGGAGTTTGCTTGTTGTCCTAGTTGAAAATGGGCTGTACTTGGGCAGGATGGTAAGAGATTGAAAAATTTGGGATAAGTTGATCAGATGATCAGTGATTGATGGTATTTGGAGTTCATAATGAATTTGTTTATTGGGTATAAACCATGATGCGTTAATGAGTCTTCTGAGAAATTTGTTTTGGAAAGTTTGTAAGCGTTTATATTACTGGGTGCAACGTTTATCCAGGCTGGACAGGCATATGTCAAGGTGGGTCTGATAATACTTTTGTAGAGGAGCAATTTAGTTTCAACTTTTAAAGTGGATGAGGAATTAATAAGTGGATATAGTTTGACTGCTTTTGCTGTTGCTTTTGTAATACTGCCTTAATGTGTTGCTTCCATGTTAAACGTCTATCTATTAGTACTCCCAGATATTTTGTGGTGTGGAATTGTTTAACCAGGGAGTTGTGAATTATTTATTTTAAAGGTGGAGGGTTTTGGGTTTCGGAGGGTGAAAATCTTTGTTTGTGTTTTGTGGATTTATCTTGAGTCGCCATTTATGGAACCAGGTGGTGAGAGTGTGAAGGTGGGATTGAATATGGTCATATGCTAATAGAATGTTTTGATGAGATGAGAATAATGCTGTATCATCTGCATATAAGGTTATGTTAGAATCTGATGATGTGGGATGATCTGCTGTATAGATATTGAAAGAATGGGAGCAAGTACAGATCCTTGAGGGACACCTGCAAGAATGCTGTGTGTTTGGAAAGAATGTGGTTTACTTTGACCTGAAAAGTTCTATTTGTAAGATAACTGTGAATAATTTTTGAAGATAATCAGAATTACCTAGTTGGTGAATTTTATAAAGTAAACCTTGATGCCAAATGCTGTCAAATGCTTTAGTTATGTCTAAAAAGACTGCTATTGTGTGCTCTTTGAATGGAAACTATTTGCTATATGTCGACTAGACGTAATAGAGGGTGATTTGTTGAATGATTTGGTTTGAAACCAAATTGTGTTTTTGTATGGTGTCATTTGAGTTTAAGAAATGAACTAGGCGACTGAGAATTAATTTTTCAAAAATTTTAGCTATTGTTGGGAGCAGACTAATAGGCCTGTAATTTGAAGGGTCATTAGGATTAGTTTTGGTTTATTGATTGGTAATATAATAGCGTGTTTCAAGTTTGAGGAAGCAGCCAATTCGAGTGCAGCATTGAAGGTGGCTGTTATGGCTGCAATGCAGATGAAGGGAAGTTGTTTAAGTGTTTGGTTTGTAATGTTGTCGTGTCCGGTGATTTTTGTTTTTCAGCTGTTTGATGATTTTTGGGTTTCTACTGGGGAGATGAAATGAATAGGTGTGGAACTGTGGCGTGTGATTGTTTCATAAATTCTGTTATTTCTGTATTGAATTGCTGGTTAATTATTGAATTCGGTTTGAATGTTTCAGAGAGGTGTTTGCTATTATTTCGGCTTTTTGATGTTCTGGATAAATTAATACATTGTTTGAAATAAGAGGAGGAACATTGCTTTCTCTTTAGTAAGTATTTAATAGTTTGCCATTGCTGTCGAGAGTTTGGGTGGAGTTATTGAAGATGCTGCTGGAATTTGACATGTTTGTGATTGGTAATCATGATTTTAATTTCTTTGGTAAGTTTGTTTAGTTTTTTTGTCGTGTGCGTTTCGGTTTAAAATCCATTTGCGTCTAATGGCCCGTTTGGTTTAATGTGATTTATGATATAATATGGAAGTGCATCAGCATTTGGTTTGTTAGTTGTAATGTGAGGAGTAGTTGATTCGGAGTGAGCTTTGTGATTGTTTGAATGATATTCATGATTGAGTTGTTGAGATCATCATTATTTTGTATACGAGTTGGAAAGATTATTTTTGAGCTAATTAACATTTTAAAATAGTTCCAATTGGTATAACCTTTTATTTTGGTGTTTTGATGGTGAATAGTTCATTTGATATGTCAATGGTAATTTTAATAGGTAGGTGATCTGAGTCTAATTCTGCTATTACTATTTGTTGAATTGTTTGGTAGAAATTTTTAGTTATAACTAAATCGAGTATATCAGGGGGTACATTTGTATTGTTAGAAAAGAACGTAGGGGAACTTGGAGCATGAATATATATATTGTTGGTAAGGCTGTATTTGAGTAGTCTTTTGCCATGGTAATTCGTTGAGTTACATCCCAGGCTTGATTTTGCAGTTGAGATCACCAAAAATTAAAGTTGAAGTGTTTGTAGAAAATATTTCATTTAGTTCATTAGTAGGAAATTTTTGGTTTGGTGGTCTGTAGGCGGCAATGATATTTATTGGTCCGTTATTGGTATAAATTTGGATTGCTACAGTTTCAAGGTTATTAGTTGTAGGTGAATGAATTTGTGAGTGTTTTAGTTTACTATTAATAGCTATTGCTGTCCTCCAGAGGCAATTAGTCTGGACCTGTCACTTCTATATATTTTGTAGCCGTATAACTTTAGCTTTTCTTTTGGAACAAGATGGGTTTCACTGATGCAGGCAACGTGAATGTTATGATGGTGTAAGAATGGTGAAAGAGAGTATCCTGTTTTTAATACCGTTAGCATTGAAGTTAAGAATAGTTAAACTCTTTGGATTATCCATTTTGGATTGTTGGATTGGTTGGTGATATTGCTAATAGGCAGGGGATATAAGTTAGAAGTAAATATTGAGGTTCTTAAATTTATTGATTTTATCGCTTTCGCGAAGGATTGTAGAACACGCAGAAAAATTTTAGGAAGTTTTGTAATTTTTCCAAATATAGAACATAAATTCTTCACTGTTATCATAGATCTATATTTAAGATAAGTGAACTTGTTGGAAAAAGAGGAAACTGTGTTGGAGTGATTAGAAAGTATGTTTATTGCGGTTGTATTATCCATGTTGATTTATTGACGACAAAGATTTTGAATTTGGGGCATTAGCGTTGACAGAACTTGGGTAACTACTTTGTAATAATGTTAGTTAGTAAATTTTCTAGGTTACTTGTGTGGTTATTCCATTGATTAGTTGAGGCGTTAATTGGGGTGTAATTTGCAATATTTGGTCTAGTGGGAAGTGGAGGAAAATGTTGACTAAAGTTTGTGTGTGTAAAATCAGCATTGGTGGGGACCGAGTGATTAAATGTATTCATTTTAGGAGGTAGTTTATTATTTGTGTTTCGAGAGTTGTAATTTACGGTTTTGTTCAAGTTTTGGCATAATTTTTGTATGTAGGACATCCTTTATAATTAGCTGTGTGGTTCTGAAAACAATTAACACATTTGGGAGTTGCTTCATTTTTGGGTAGTTTACATTCTGAGTAATGATGATTACCTATGCATCTGACGCATCTTGGGCTGAGCCTGCAGTTAGCTTTGAGTGGCCATAACGCTGACATTTTTACCTTGTATTGGACCCTGTGTATTAGTTCTAATATATACTTTAATTCTACAATAATATAGTTCACTAAGATTTAATATTTGTCTGGATTCTTCATTGTCAATAAGATCTACTGCCACTGTTTGCATAGGTGTTTTATCTTTGTTGTAAAGTCTGGTGCACTTTAATACTGAAAAGTTTTTAGATTTGAGTTCGTTTATAATATCTTCGTCTTTGAAGTACGTGGAACATCCTTGAGAACAACTGCAAATTTTTTGACTGTAGGGTCCCTATAGGAGTGGAATTGTACATTGTTTTGATCACAGAAATGTCTGAAATCACGAAAGTCTTTAATTTCTTGGAAAAATATTTTAATATTGTTATTTTCAGTTTTGTGTGAAAGTTTCCTGAGGTAACACTTTAATGTCATTGATAAGGCGGTTATAGTTTTCAACTCCGTGGATTATTATTGGTGGGATTTTATTTTTGTTGCTAGATTTTCATTTAGTTGAATATTGTTATTAACTGGTTCATTTGTTTGAAGTAGTTCATATCTTTACTCACTGGTACGGCATAACCTACGTGTTCACTATCATGGTGCCTTTTAAGTCTTTTACGCTCTTCTGATTCAGTAGATTGGTAAGTACTTACATCTTTTGTGGAGTTGGAGTTGTTAATTTCATTAATGTTTACGTTTTGAGTTGCACTTGCAGGTTGTTGATGTTGCGGGAGCTGCGTTGGTTGGTAATGCGGCGGTAATGGCGTATAGCCATTTTGTGGCTGTTGAGGTTGTTGCTGCTGTAGTAGTAATTGTTGTTGTAGTTGCTGGTGGTGGATGAGTTCTTCCACATCCATATCGCGAGGGATTGCTTCATTCATAGCTTGAGATACCAGAGAGCCGGTTTCTGCTAAGCTTACTTCGTGGCACTTATATTTTCCATCACGAGATCACTTTCACAAAGTTGACACTGGTTTCACTATACACTCGGAAACGTTCACTTTTTCAGTTAAATTGGCCGTTTCATGCTGCAATGCAGCATTTTTGGCCGTGGGCCGCCCAGAACTGGTGCGGTTAATCACTGCGCGCGTCCTAGGTTACAACTGATAAGCTGATACTATAACTCAGACTGTGACTACTGAACGCGAAAGGTTAAGCGTGCGGAGCGCTCGAGAGGTGTTGCCTCGACGAGAGCTGGCTCGAACGATGATAAGGGTGAAAGGACGAACACAAATACAACCATGCCCGAGGCGAGTCTCGAACCGCGACCTTCGGTCCGAGATCACTACGACACTACTGCCTTAGCGATCTCGGCCACCGGGCCGGCAATTTGATTGATTGATGTTCCGATTTCATTAGTTCCGTAAAAAATGCATGTTATATCTTCAGAAGTGGCGGTGTTCCTCTATCACAGGTGCACGAGACCGGCGCCAACCTACAGGCTTGCAGGTTGTCTCCTCCAGGTATCATCTCCAGAGGGACCCCCCCCCCTCGCGAACTGTGACAAGCCACGCGTACTCGGCTGGTCTCCCGAAATGTTTGATGGTGTAGTACATCCAACCGTAGGTGTGTTTAATGGGGGAGGAAAGGAAATGGATGAGGGAGGAAAGATTGCGCGCGTTCCGTGTCCCGTATTTAATGGTACTGTTCGGCATTCGCCTGGTATTGATCGGTGAAACTACGGAAAATTATCGTTCAAGTCAACCGCCCGCTAAAATTCTCGACAAGTATTCCACTTAGCAATGTATCTGAAACCAAAAAAACGCTATCGACAGGAATCTAACCCTATAACCGCGCGATCAAAACCGATGTATTGACAATGATAATACTGACTCTTAGCTAACTCAACCTGTGCGAAATTTGATATTCATGTTTGATCGAACAATCGAAATTTGATTGATCGAAAACAGAAGGTTCACAAGCGTCTGTTTCTAACAGCATACAATCATACAACTGTGACCGTTAGGAACTCCATGTACTCTAATGAGAATAAGATTTTGAAAAATGACAAAGAATTACATCTTCGAGCCACAATTGTTTGCAATTGGTTTGAGAAGCATTCTAGATAAACAACGCATAATTTGGCCACTTAGCCAGATATAATATCCATAGAGCACATTTGGTTTGATCATACATCGAACGAGCCATTCCAAGATCCTGCCCCTTGAACTACAACGCTATTATGGGTGGCCATCGAAATTGCGTGGCTGTATTTCGCTGGCGAAGACTTCCGCTCACTTGTCGAGTCCATGTCATATTCGGGATCGGGGGTCACACACTTCGTCGGCCCGAGGTGTCACTCGACATTTGCTACTATCTCAAGACTTTTGACATCTCAGTTGAAAATCTCTTGGTAATCCGTCTACGATATAAGTATCTGTTACCTAACATTCTAACTATGCTTTTTCTATCTTATTTACGTGACGTCCGGCCCTTTAAGCAGCGTAAAAAAGTATTAAGGATTATGAAGATGTCACCAGAATTATTTAGTATGAAGTAAAATTAATTGTGGGTACTGAACGTTTTGTGTACAATGCAAATACTCTGTTCTATTCTCAGCATCAAATAGTAATTTGAATAAAAAACGAAATTTGTACCAAATTTCAAAAATCTCAACAGAACCAATTTTTTATATTTTATTTATTTTACAAAATAAAAAACATTACTTTTAATTTTCGGTGAGTTGCCATTATCTTCTCACAATAATACTATTTGTAATGTATTGACAAAAGTTTATATTAAAATATTGAATACTGGAATTACAAAGTTTTCATATTAGTTTCCGTCTGAGGATTGCCAGGTGATTTGTTGGTGTTATTAAATGACTCTTTTGTTGTTTGTTTAATATTTTAGTTTAAATTATTTTGTGTGCTTTATTTTAATAAAAACTAGTGTCGTTTATTTTTAAAATTCTTATTGGATTTTCAAACCTTTTGGTTAATAAAAGTATTTTAAGTAAACCTATTGCAAAAACAGTTTTTGGAACGCATTTTATAGTGTTTTTTTTCGGCCCTTGCGCGAATGGTTCATGCAACAAACCGTATACAATGGCATGACATTAGAACCGAAGCAAAGCACATGCATTTAGACACTAACATACCACCTGTAGTTCATTCACGCATCATTTTTCGCGTGTGAAGCTGCCCTTGCGTAACCTGCGCATGGACGCGCCGCCACTCCGCTCCCCGATCGCCCTAACGACGATCGTTACAGGAGGACATGGATTCACTCGCGCGCCCCGCCGCCTCGCTACCCTCCGCCCCCTCCGCCACTTGTCGTAACTCGCGACGACTAATCCTCTCCTCCATAAACGCTCCCTGGAGGGCGCGCTAAGTGTCGATCCATGTTCTAGTAGGCGGCGTCGCTAGCGCAGTCGTCATCACGTCTAGGCGACCTCGTTCTCCGCGCGCGCCCCTCGAGACGCGACGCGACGCGGCCGCCGACCAGGCGCTGCCCACGCTTCGATCGCGCTCCGACGGCGCAAGGCGGTCGCGTAAGTCGCCACGCCCACAGTTCATCCATGGGTCCTTTTACCCAAAATGCATACATATGTCATATTTTTAAGGACATAAGAATAAAAAGCCTGAAAATGTTTCTCGCATGTCAATGTCTCTCGCATGACCAATGCATACATATGTCATATTTTTAAGGACACAAGAATAAAAAGCCTGAAAATGTTTCTCGCAGTCCTCCAGGTGTGGGGCGTACCGGCGAAGGTGGCTCAGGGCATCAACTGATAACTAGGGCCCGGATTTTAATGACCTAAAAATCAGCGAAATGTGCAAGCATTTGTGACCTAAAACCTGTAAAAATATGACCTTAAAAATAAAATATGACGTTATACGTATTTATTTTTTTAAAATTCCTGTTGATATTTTAGGTATAACATAAATACAAAATTCACTCAGAAACAGATTGTGAGTATGGTACATACGGTTTGCAGTCTTTGGAAGTAACTAGAATTTAAAAAAATCTTGTGTCTGAAAAACAAATAATCGTGTTTTAAATAATTCTTTGTGGTATAATTGTTGAGTTTATTTGTGACATCACCTGATGCATTGACATGCGAGAAACATTTTCAGGCTTTTTATTCTTGTGTCCCTAAAAATATGACATATGTATGCATTTTGGGTAAAATTTGGCCAAAATATGACCTTTTACTAAAAACGGTGTAAATATGACTTTATATGCGCAATAAAAATCGTTTTTCTAATCAACAATACCTGGATTTGTGAACAAATTGTTATAAAATTCACCCGAAGGTTCAGAAAAAAATGACTTGTCATTAAAATCCGGGCCCTACTGATGACACTGCAGTGCCTCTGACCGGGAAGTCGCAGGGTTCCAATGCCGACGGTGGCAGGATTTGTGAGACTAGCTATATAGCTAGGTTGAATTCAGTCGCCGTCTAGAGAAGAATTCTACCGGTCGGATGCTCTGATCGGTAGTTTTCTGTGGTGTCTCCGATCAATGCCAGGTGATTGGCGGAGCAATTCCTGAACAAACGCGTCACGGATATTGTGCGTCATATTTAATCTTCCTCTTCATTATCCTTTCCTTACACCTTCTTTACATGTACACTTTTAGACTCACATGCACTACACTATTACACATGTTGGGATATCAGTCGGAAGCTTGGAGCTTGTCGTGCTCCGCTGGTGGGACATACCTGTTGGAGTAAAACACGAAAACCGACATAATTCGACCGCGAGGGATGGCTCAGTGCATCAACTGATGTCTCTGCATGTGCTGGTGGACTTCCGGGGGCTACTCTCCCAATGGACGCAATATTTTCGTCACTAGCTTGTGAGCTAGGTCGAATTCACTCTATCTGGAGGAGAATTCTAGCGGCCGGCTGCTCTGATCGGTAATTTTCCGTGGTTTCTCCGATCAACACCAGGCGAATGCCAGACCAGTACCTAACAAACGGCCACGAACCGCGCGATCTTTCCTTCCTCTTCCTTATTCTATTCACCCTTTACAAACACTCTTAACTAACTTGACTATCTACGACACATGCCGTAAGTCAGGTCAGAGACTTACAACTTGTCCCGGATGGGGCGGTGTCCCGCTGGTGGGAGATACTTGGTTGAGGAAAACCCCGCTAGCCGACGGTAGGTCGGTGCCGGATCTCGCCATCTAGTTGGGGAAGATCACCGCCATTTCCCGATGAAAAGCATGCCGTACACTTACGGGACTAATGACCTCTGTAGTTGACGCGCCCGGAATCGCTTATAATCAATCAACCAAAATAGTTGGCGCCTTGCCTGCCTGCGGCGGGAGGAGGTTACCGCCACCTCCCGCAATAAAGCACACTTACGGGACTAATGACCATCGCCGTTGACGCGTTCGTAATCACTAAACAATCAGTCAATCAACTAATCCATGGGTGAGCGTTGTCTGAAAAAAATCGTATATTCTAAAACAGAAATAAAATGTTGGATTCTGTAAAATATGTTTGGATTAGTAAAATAATAAATAATTTTTCATTTGTATTTGTAAAAAGCTCTTCTGCTATAAAGGTTGTTTTTAGTAATGCTGGAGAGAGGGCAACCCGATTATGTATTTGAAAGCCCCGCAGAGCCTAAATCTGGCTTTGGTCACGCCCTTCATTTTCAAGCGCAAAACATGTTACAATGAACACTGGAAGGGTCACTATGTGGTGCATAATTTGAATGAATGGATTTGGAACAACGTAGATATCTACTTAGTGGAGATCTGATTAGAGAGGGGACAGATTACAAATACCAGTAGTTCTTGGCAAATGTGTTTCCTTGTCAAGAAAATCACATAAACACCTATATGGACACATAATCTTTCGAAGAACTTTTCGCAAGTACTCTTTCCCATGTTGCCAAAAAGTCGAATACTCCAAAACATCTCAGCCTCACCCCAAGAGAATATTCTCATTTCGTGTGCCGTTGCTGTGCCAATTTCTTCACGCCCCTGTGAAACCATACCCCACGTACTGTTATTTTGGTGAAGAATTGTTCGCATTTGAATCGCATAAATAAAAGGAATTTATTATAGTTTTTACAACAATAAAAATAGTAAATATACCTTTTATTTCTAGTGTTCCACGTACTTATTTGATCAACCGTAAGGTTCAATAGGTCTGTAGATCCAATAGCTACACAAAAGCATTATTAAATATGGTTTATATTTTTTATTAGAAGAATACACACATTTTCAGAAGGGTAATTAAGTTGTATTTTTGAAAATGTATGTTTTGAGCATTAGTCTATTGTGGTATTCCAGTTGTATATTTTAGAACATCTAGCCTGGCTCATTTTATCGGGAAAGAATATAGTTGCTATGACTTTTGAAGTAAGCCTCATCTCTGAGTTTGTATCGGCGTTCGTTCGCTTTAGGTTAGTCCGTAAAGAAAGAAGACTCTAAAAATGGATCACGCGATATTTCGACCTGTCTTTATGGTCAAGAACTGTCCATAGCGTATTTGTTACTAGAGACAGCCAGTTGACCTTTAAGCAGCAATTTAGCTAGTATCCGAAGGAGAATTATGGCAGCCAACTTGTCTGATCGGTAGTTTTCCGTGGAGTCTCCGATCAACACTAAGCGAATGCTAGAGTAGGATCCTAACAAATGGGCCACGGATCGCCCGCGATCTTTCCTTCCTCTTCCTTTCCCTATCTTCACCCCGTACACATACGCAAATACACAACATTGCCACACACGTCAGGAACCAGTCGGGAACTTAAGATTTTGTCCCGGTTGAGACAGTTGAGTCCCGCAGGTGTGAGATACCTGGTTGGTAAAAAGCCCCACAAACTGACGTGTAAGTCGGCGCCGGATCCCGCCTGCCAACTAGGGAAGATCATCGCTACCTCAGGTGATAGACGCATGCACTACACTTACTAATGGCTTTAGTAGTGGTCGCGCTCGGAAACATGAATAGATTAATAAAAAATTAAAGTAGCAAAAAACGACATTGTAGGAGAGACGTGGATATAATTACTTTATCCTTAATGCATCTACGTTTTCTCTTTGCAAAATCCTCACATGAATGTTTTGAACAGGCGATTCGAATGTTCTTCATCGTGTGACACGCAATAGTAAATATCCGATATCTTATCATAAAATTTCACGACTTTATTTTATACTACGGTGCATTTAGGTTGTGTTCGAGCTTAAGAGCAGACCGGAATGTGAAAATAAACAGTTTGCTTTATCATAATGAATTCTCATTCCAAGTTATGAACTTCAATGATAAGATGATGGTTTTCGAAATACAATGTTCCCACCAATGATTATCAACATTATTCCAGAAAGAATTAAACTTAAAAGTTAGTCATGCAAATGTAGTGATAATAAGACCTATGATGACACAGCTACCACTGTACAAAAATACTGTCGTAAGGTGCAATAACACGTATGCATTTTACTGCAGAAGGTTGCATTTACCAAAATTGATACGTATGATAACATCTTCATTACTACTTTAACTTTTCTTTTCTTATACTTTATTTCGGATTTATGATGAGGTATTAATTATTCTAATAACTTATTTTCTTTTTTTGTGCTTTCGGAAGCTCAACGCTTTCTTCCCTTCCAATTAAAAGTCCTTAGCGCACTGTCACTTTTTTCTTCATGTCAAAAGTCTTCAAGATATTGATGACACAATGAACTTCGATGTTAGATAAGAGATTTTGGACAGTCTGCGGAGGCAAGAAATGGGTTAAAATATTGAACTAAAAATAATGAAATATGACCTATTTTATGAAATAAAGCATGTTACGACACAAGAACGGGAGGTTACATAACTTGTTTCGAAATTGTAGCATCGACTTCGACGTCACCTTGAGTGGAAACATCTCAACTCGAAACACTTGTAAATTATTGTTAAACTCCACTTATCTTCTAATGCAAGAACACTATTTCTTAGTACGTGGTGAACTACATTACTCTGCTTCTCTCGTTTTTCCTGGAGCACAACGCGCTACTTCTATCTCATTCCACCTAGTGCGATGGCCGCCCCAATTCAAAGCAGACCCTTACACGCCCTCCCACAGCGTATCAGCTCCTCCATCCAGCGCCGACGATCACAAGCGGGCAACGTTAGTTCTCTTTTCGGGCGCGTTCTAGTAATTCGAGCCTAGCACCACAGCAATTCTCGGAGTTGCCAACCATCTAATCCCTTCCAATTATCTCAACAGCCCCCTCACCATCCCCCTCCGCTGGTTACGTTCATCATAACCCCCACAACCCTCACTCGCTCACCGCTCCTCCATCTCTCTGTGAAGAGCTTGTTCTGCCCTCTGCATTCGTCCTTCGAAGGAATCGCTCATTTCACGATGTTCTTTGTCTCCTCCATGAGCCTAAGCGTCCTTGCTATTCTGCTGCACACATATACTCTTCTCTCTTCCTCGTCGTCTCTTCCACTTCTCTCTTCTCTTTTCCTGGCTCTGCAACGGGTCATCGCCTACTTCTCAGTCAAAGTTCTCATTCCATCTCATGGAGTTTATAGAACGATCGTGTGTTTCACAAAATAGGGTATCTTTTCCACTTTTTTATCATTTTACACGGTGCTGCATTATTCAAAATTTCAAACTCTACCCAGAGGCCTGTCTTAACTAGAAAAAGTTATTAAATTCCTAATAATTTGTTGCACGAGTATACGTATCTCAAAATACATAACACTGTGCTGTCGCGACTGATTTCATTTTAATCACGCCCAGAGAATATTCCAAAGACACAACTATTAGTTGAGATGGAATTTATAAAAATAAAGTGAGTGCATTTGGAATCCGTCACAGTGTAAGTGTTCTGGTTCACAAACATCCATTGCAAAAGATCGCTCCGTACGTGGATCTTTCACTAAGGGCAATTCAGTTGATGTCTGTCCACCCACGTCCGAACAGGTTCTCCTCCAGAGTGAATCTCTCCCTCTTTCCCCTCCCTTTCCTTCCCTACCCGCACTCGCCCCGTCCTGCCCCGCGCCGCCCCACGTCGGGCGCCAACACGCGCCCCACGCCGCCGCGCCGTCTACGCCGCCCCCCACCCCGATCCGCGCGCGCCGCCGCGCCACGGAGGCGGCAGAGCTTAACGAGTTGCTAATTAATTAGCCAGCGCGGCACCGGCACCGGCGCGGGGCGGTGGCGGCGGCGGCGGCGCCAGCGTCGAGCAGAGCGGAGCGGAGCGGCGGGCCATTGTTCGCTGCGGAGGCGCCGAGACGAGGATCTTGACAGCAGCCGTCAACGGATTCGCCGCTGCGCAGCGCCACCCCGGCACAGCCCTCTTCCTCCCCTTCTGCAGCAACCGACGTCGCCGCGTCTCTAGTTTGCGCAGTATCTGTTTCCCCGCTCCCGCTCACTTCCTCAACAGCTGCAGATTCTGGGCGGTGGAACTTGCAAACACGTGTAGCATGGCAGCCCCAAATGCCCTACAGCAAACGCATCGATATTGTTGGAGATGGATCCGGAGGGAAAACTCTTTAAATGAAACATAGGCTTTTAACAATAAAGTTTCATTAACAACTTGTTACAGGAATACGATTGTTATACAAAGCACACTCTGTTTCCCCCCACACACACACACACACACACACACACACACACACACACACACACACAATCTTACAACCCCCCACCTTCATAAGTCTTTCCCTTTCCTCGCCACTTTGTACACGATGCAGTCCTTGCGATCACTCATAAACAATACAAGCGTTGTATTCTACTCAGATCATCTCGTCTGTCTTTCGCACGGCACCTCCCTTCGCCGCCGCCGACCTTCAAAACACTGCTACCCTTCACGCCGCACCTGCCGGCCAGCGCCGCCAACCAATTCGTGCAACCAACCCCTGCGCAAGACACGCACAATCCCACAATATTCTCATGAATGAGACGAACGACTCTATTGGGCAATTCGGGCAATCTTTTCAAGGCTCCAATAGAAGCAGATTCTAGAGAAGCATATTCTTGTTCTTACTGGTTAGCAAGTAGATACAATAAACTCATTTCCGATAGTCGGTTTTTTATCGTCTTTATAGATACTTTTAGTTAACCTTCTTCCTTCATCTGCCTTTTCTTTTTTCTACTAATGTAAATTCTTTGCTTTCTTCGCAGTAAATCCCCACTTCTTGCTCTCTGATTTAGAACTTGCAAACACCCAGCTCGTAAGTCGGTTTCCATGCATCGTAGTGAGTTATCACAATTTCCTTTGTTTGTTTTCTTTGTCGACTTCTTTTACAACACTCACTCACACGAGAGAAGAGAGGATAAATCACTTACAACATTAACTCACAAAAGAAGATAAAGTAGATGAGATTAGAGCTTCTTCTTGCAAGAGTTTCTTCATATTGCAATAGCTTGCTGGCAAATCAAGCTTTATGTCACCAACGCATCAACGATGTCATAGCTACTGACGTGCGTAAACGGGCATTTTCCTCCTGCTTACATCGCAGCTTCTGGTCTGCTAATTTTGAATTTCCACAACAAAAATAAATTTTAACTTTCGTTTTCCAAGAAATAAATCCTTAACAATACATTAAATTTTTGTATTTTATTTTCTTATCATTCCTGTAGTATTCAAAAAAACAAACAACAATTTCGATTGTTGAATTATCTTGTTTTATTAGTGTTAGATAAAAATTGAAAGTGGAATTTCGTAGGTTGTGCATGATATTTAAATGAATATGTTAAAAATAATATTTTTGATAGTATAACATGAACTTCTTACATGTTTTATATGCTGGTGCATTATAATACATGAACATAAAAGATTATGGTCAATTGAATATCAAAATTAAACGCCTACTTCGCCACCCAAAAACCTTTTCAATGTAAATAAAGGATAAACATACCAAATTGGCGCCGTAACAGACTGTGAAACATTATTTTGTAGAAGTTTCAGTAAGGATACAAGAAAATTGCTAGTAACTCTTTGAAAAATCTTCTCCCAAAAAACAAACAGATAAACGTTATACTTCTAACAACCATCTCCAGGCTTTGCCGCGAAAAGAGGTCCCTTTACTCAAGAAAAATCATTGGTTCGTCTCGTTCCGAAGCGTCCTAATTGCCTTCCTCTTCTCGTTACGACCGCCCACGTTGCCTTCCGCGCTCCTCTTCCATGTTCTTCTTCGCCTCCCTCGCCCCTCCCCCCCCCACCATCCCTGCGGCCTCGGACGCCGCGGCGCCGCCCGAGCGCTTTGCGCGCCCTCTTCCGGTTGCTTATTGAGTTAGATTGTTTTTGACTTGTTAAGACTTCAGTTATTTCCTTATTTAATTAATCAAGCGAGTTACACGTCCACTGCGCCCCGCCCCCCGGCCGCGCGTGTCGCCTGCCTTCGGCGCCGCGAGCGGCGACAATACCTGCCACCTCCCCGCACCGGCGGAAACGAGGGAGAGCACAAGGGCCCGGACACAAAGACCCCATTATTGCCAACCAATATGCGAGGACTCTTCGACAGCGGTTGAATTTCCCGTGCGCCAAACAGCAGGGGAAATAAAAGGTACGGAAATAAATCTAGAAATAAAATTCCTCTCGGGGCAGGGACAGAGATCTCTAGACGCACTTTAGAAAGATACGCCAGAAGCGGGCGATGCATTAAAGAGACGCAGGACTGTGAGGAGATAAAGAGCAGACTCTCCGAAAGAAAAAGAGATTTTCTTCTTTGGCTAGCTGTGGTTGCTCTAGAGAGCTCAATGGTTACAACTATTTCGTGGTTTGTTTGCGAGTTTCGTTAGTATTTCGACATATACAGGTCGCAGTTCATTCGCAGTTATAAAAACTTTGTTTTATTTCCAGAGTTAATTGCAAGATTATAATTTTTAAAGCAAATGTTTGGTAATTACGTTGTATACGGAAAAGGAAGTACAGTAAACCCTCTTTAACACGGATTCCAAAGGACCGAAATAATCGGAGTTCCTGTTATAAAAATTCGTGTTATCCAAATATGATAAATGTCCGTATTTCCGTAACCCCTTACCGGGGCCGAAGTTTTGTTCGTATTGCGGCGAAATTTGTTTTAAGCGAGTTCGTGCTAACGAGGGTTTACTGTAATTGACTGGGCTGTTCAACCATAATCCAATAAGAAAAAAATGCATTTTAGTAAATATCTGCTTATTATAATATATATTCATTTATTTATTGAAAAATCCATAAACAGTTTAAAAAATTGTGACATAAGGGGGGAAAGTGCAAAGTAAATACAAAATAGTTTTGCAACATGTAAGTAATAATTTGCTATAGGATTAGTCTTGAACGTTTTCAATTTAAATAAGAATATTTTCAATAAACTTCTAAAACTGACACGTGGTGCTATTTATTTCTCGCATTATTTGAAACTTTCGCCTTTTTCAAAAACAAAAATAAAACCTACGACATTTTTATAAGCAAGCTTTGCTCAATAGATAAAAAGAAAAAAATTGGTGCCATTTTTTGAGAAAAACTTTTTGTACATACTCTCTACTGCAAGAAATAAAATGTAAAATAAAAAAGGTCATGACCTATTTTAAATTCAGTTCTATTAAAACGATTTCATTAAGGAACTAGTAGAGCTACAACATTACATACTTTATCGCATTATGTGGAATGTTTACGTAATATTATATTGCAATTTCTGCACTACTAAAACGTCATCCATCACTTCAAAAAGCTCAAACCAATTGAAACGAAGCACTTGCGGTGAAATATGTGCAATATATACGGGAAACTACTCATATTTTCTAACACATGTACTGAACCTTATTTAAAGATATAATTTTGAAGAGCAGATTATATTAAGTAAAAACATTGCGATGTTAATGTTTTGCAATTTTAAAAAATATTTAAGGTTCGTCCAAGGGTCATTAGTATGTGTTTGTAATCTATACTTCTGTATTTATACACTCGGTTTTGTCCCTGGTAATATTTCTGAACGTTTATTTTCGTATCATAGACCTTTGTCGTCTTCTAGTCACAAGCCCATCAGTTGGCTTTCTTATGCTCACCTAGGCGCCAATTTCAAACAGAGCGTGTATGCTCTTGTTCACCGAAAATGGGCTCCAGAGGAAAACTTTCAAGAAACTAATTGGAGACTTTTTGAGAAAATATTTTTGTAGATGCTTTTCATCATTTTAAATTGTGCGTCGTTAAAAGTTAGTGAAGGTATTTTTGTTTAAATTGATCGTTGTGAGTGCCTCATGAAATAATCAAAACCTTTGAACTATGACGATCTCATGACTTTTTCACACCTGCCGAGTTACCATCCAGTAAAACTATTGTAAGAATATATGTTTAAGAACTTTACCGGAAATTTTAAGAAGTGGTCAGAAGAATTGGATTATGTTTTATGAAGAACACATCATCGTCAATTCTGAATATATTTTTCAAACATAAATCTTTAACTTTTAAACCCCTCTTCTTTTTTCATAGTAATGAAAGAAAACAATGTTCTTTATTAAAATATAAAATGTTGGGTACACTTCCATTAACATATATTAGTTTTAAAACTAACAGTAAGCTAGATGTGTTTTATCTTTAAAAGCCAGAGAAGCAGAAAGTTGACAATAAATCAAACGGAAAAATTCTGTACGCCACCCTATTTTCTCATTGTAATAGATTCTAAAAATTGGTTCTTCAAATAAGATCATGTGCAGTTCTTTTAAAAACGAGTATTTTTTCGGGTAATTGTTAATTGTTTTCTCAAACAGCTTCAAGTTTTAATTATTTCCCTCGTATAAAGGACACTCAAAAATGGCGCAGATTTCATTTTCGTTGAACACTCCGAATTTTCATAAATTGCCAAATTTATGTTTTGCTGAGAATGTGTGTTCTGTTATAGCACCACTAATTTCACTTGCAAATCGCAAAACGAGGAATACAATGAAATTTAATTTTTTAGTATTTTTAAGAGAAATGTGTAAAAATAGTTCACTTGTGACCAGTTATATGCACGCTCCCGCCTTATTGAAAGTTTCCCGTTTTTATAGCCGCAACTCTGCCTTAGCTGCAGGTTGCCTTGTCTCGCCGATCACGGTTGAGATTCTTAGCTGGAAGGGGTGACAAGGACGGGTGTCTGGAAAGGAAACGCTGAGTTTTAAGAGCGTCGTTGTGAAAACTCTTCTCAAAAATATATTATGTAACATAGAGTAATATGCTTGAATATGAACTCATCCATTCACGCTCATTATTAAGGGCTGAAGAAAACTGTAGGGTTCCAATTAAAACACAAAGTTACGTCGATAGTCTTTAATTTTAAAAAAATGTGTGGTTTAATATGCTACATTATCGTTTGTGCTTCTCGTATGAATTCGTTTTTCCCCTTGATTGCTAGGCAACATCTCATGCACACACGTTCGGAAAGTCACGTTCTAACATTTTCAATGATACTTTATAAATTGATGGATTGATTAATTACTTTGTGAGTCCGGACGTGTCGGCTGCTAAGGTCATTAGTCCCGTAGATGTAGTGCATGGACTTGGCGGTGTTCCATCCCTGTTGGAGCGTGAGAGCACGCACGCACCGGTCTATTGGCCGGATTTTCCCTCCAGGACTCTCCGCCATTGGGGCACCGCTCCAGCCAGGAACCGGGAGCGGTAGCTCAGTGCATCAACTGATGCCACTGCAGTGCCTCTGACCGGGAGGTCCTAGGTTCGAGTCCTGACGGCTGCAGGATTTCCACACTAGTTTTTCAGCTAGATCGAATTGCGTCGCTGTCTGGAGGAGAATTCTAGCGGCCGGCTGCTCTGATCGGTAGTTTTCCGTGGTTTCTCCGATCAACACCAGGCGGATGCCGGAGCAGAACCCTTCCAACCGGGCCACGGACCGCGCGCGATCTGTCCTTCAGCTTCCTTGTCCTATCCTCTCCCCTTACACTAGCATGTACTACACTACCACATATTCCGGGAGACCGGTCAGGAGCTTAGAGCTTGTCTCGGCTGGGGCGGTGCCCCACTGGTGGGAGAGTCCTGGTTAGGGGGAAACCCCACTAGCCGATGGTATGTCAGCGCCGGATCTCGCCATCCAGCGGGGGGGAAATCACCTCCATCTCCCGAGAAAAAACAAGCACTACACTAACGGGACTAATGACCAAAGCAGTTGACGCGCCCGGAAACACGAAAAAAAATCAATCAATCAATCCAGCCAGGAATGGATCGAAGCTCTCGACTAGTTTGTCAACAAGTGTAGTAGTGTAATGAGTGCATGTAAGTGTATGTGTGCACGAGGAGGAAAAGACAAGATTGAGGAAGGAAAATTCGATCGCGGTACCCTTTATTAAGAGTACTGCTGAGAAACCATATAAAACTACCGATGAGAGCAGCCGGCCACCTGAATTCTCCTCCAAACAGCCGCTGAATTCGATTAGTTGTAGAGCTAGTATCGAAAATCCGTCAGCGAACTTGAACCCTGGGACGTTCCAGTCAGTAGATTTCATGAACCTTCCTAACATTAATACAAACGAGGTAGTCTAAAAATCAGGGACAAATACCACATGTATTACTTTGTTATACGGTATTTCTAACTATATATTCCTTAGCAAAAAGTAATAATTATCGACAACTCCAAATGTCCTAGAAGTTTGTAACTTTTATTTTGAGAAATCGTGGGCACATAATTTCGTTGCTTTCTTAAAACAGGGCTTCTACGACACCGGGAGAAACTTTATTCCACGTGTTATTTAACTAAAAAAAGTGAAAAAATAAAGAGAATCTCAGACATTTACTATAACAATTCGATTATTAGTTTTTGTCTCATCAAGTAGAAGAAAAAACAAACACGCCATTATACCTTTCAATGTGATTCTATTCCGTGTTTTGGATTGATTGACTCCAAACCACTTCAACTGATGTGATCAATAGTCGCGTCAGTATAGTGAATGTTTATATACCTGAAAGTGGCGATGTCCCTCCCTCGCTGAATGGCGAGATCCGGCGCCGAGCTACGCGTCTGTTTTCAGGGATTTTCTCCATCTAGATATCTACCCCAACGGGGCACTGCCTCAGCCGGGACAAGTTCTAACTTCTCGACAAGAGTGGCAGTGTATTGCTTGTAAGAATAAGACGAGTGGTCTAAGCAGGGGTACAAGATCAGGAATGAAAGATTCCGCGAGGTCTGTGGGACGTTTGTTAGAGTTTTTCTCCGGCATTCGCCTGGTGTTGATAGGAGAAACCACGGAAAACTACCGATCAGAACATTCGGTTGCTAGAATTCTCCTCCAGTCAGCTGTGGAATTCGATCTAACTATGTAGCTTGTTTCGAACCATTGGACTGGGAGCGGTGGCTCAGTACATCAACGGATATCACTGCAGTGCCTCCGACCGCGAGGTCCTAGATTCGAGTTCCGATGGTGGCAGGATTTTCAACACGTTTCTCAGCTAGATCGAATTTAGTCGCTGTCTGGAGGAAAATTCTAGCATTCGGCTGCTCTGATCGGTAGTTTTCCGTGGTTTCTCCGATCAACACCAGGCGAATGCCGGAGAAAAACTCTAACAAACGTCCCACGGACCTCGCGGAATCTTTCATTTCTGATCTGGTACCCCTCCTCTACACACACACACACACACACACGCACGCACTTACACTAACATGCACTACATTAACACTCATGCCGGGAGACCGGTCAAGAGATTTGAGTTTGTCCCGGCTGGGGCGGTGCCCCGCTGGTGGGAGACACCTGGTTGGGGAAAACCCCGCTAGTCGACGGTAGGTCGGCGCCGAATCTCGCTATCCAGTGGAGAAAGATCACCCCCACTTCTCGATGAATAAACATACGCTACACTTACGGGACTAATGATCTCTGTAGTTGACGCGCCCGAAATCACTATCAATCAATCAATCAGTCAATCGAAAACCTTCCAGTATCGGAACTCGAGACGTACAACCTCACGGTTAAAGTTGCTGCAGAGGCAGCAGCAACACTGGTTCTGAGCTACACTCAGCATGTTCCTATGTTTCGATGAACCCCTAAGTCAGGGGTCGGAAACCTGCGGCTCGCGAGCCGCATGCGGCTCAATAGAATATAATAATCTTGCGCACACACCAAAATGCGCGGCAGATCGTGGAGAGCATATAAACCTAGCTTTACATGCTCTCCACACTCACCCATGTCACACTCAAAACTAATGCAAATAGAAACAGAAGGTCACTTGGAGAACAGTCGTGAGTTTTCAAATTCAGCCTCTTTCTAGAAAACTTTCTAAAAAATCCTATCAAGCAATGGGAAAAATTTCAGCAAAATATTTGTTTATTACCACTTCCAATGTGTTGCGTGTGCGTACTGTGAAAAATCTTCGGCCTTATTATCGAATACGTCCTCTATATTTTAATTTATATTTTAAGCAAAGCTATATAACCTATTGAGATTGTGTTTTTACAATTAGTTTTTTGATTTCACAATAAATACATGGTTCATAGCAGATAACCGTCACATTATTTTTAATGCACATTACCGATGTTTGTACGTACATTTGGCTCTTTAAAAAAATGATTATACACATCGAGGGGGAAATTGCTCTTAACTCCATAAAGGTTGCCGACCTTTATGTAGTTACTAAGTGAATGGAAACGCTATTATTGTTGTTTCATAGATAACGAGGCCTTTTTGTTGTAATCGTATTATGATGAGTTGTAAAATCTGTAATTTTATTATATCTTAAGAAATGAATTTTTTTTCTTCGACAAGACGTTCAAGAAGTCCGGTTGTAGCTCAGAATTTAGAAGAAGGTGCGCTAGAATTATACATTTGCAACAGAAGTACATTGCCGGTTGAGTTTTTAAGAAATTATCGCCTCTCTGTAAGAATTCAAAAACTTCAAGGGATTTAGGGTTTCGTCGTCAACCAAGCAACTTGGCAAAACATCATCGGATAGGCAAGACTCATTTCAATTAAAAACGTAAAAAAATACATTATCTGAAAATGGCCTAACATTTTTCATTACCAATTATTGTGAATATTTCTTTCTTAATTTTTATGAAGAACGTTTGTAAATTTTGCCAATTATTTTTATCAACATTTACTCAATATCTCGTGATGGAAGGTCAATTATCGCATTTGCCTGCAATCCACTATTAAGCGTGAACAAAACTTTTGAAAATATCATATTGAATATAATAGTAACTGAAATGGAAAAAGCAACATCCCGAGTGGAAATTGGAAACTCCGCACTTGATTATGTCATAGGGTAGCCCAAGTTAATAATAAGACACACCACGTCTTAATCGTGTAGATTTTCGCCACAAAAGGAACGACTCTGGAGCTGCAAAGTTAAAAGGTCGTGTTTCAAGATCACAACGATGTCATTGTCATCCTCTGAAGGGGAGGTCGGAAGCAAATACGCCTCACACCACGATAACCGACTCGCTACGCATTTGTGAAGCTGACTGATTTCAGAGAGTTTGCATAGTGGGCCTCAAAGAAAGTGATTTATCGAAAAGGTAAATTCCCGAAAAACGCTGGGGCAAAATTTATGGGCAGTTCATCGGTGAATTGGTTCATCGGCAATGGCAAAAAGGAAGCCTCATTCCCCGTAAATTAAATCCGGATGAATTGATTACTAAACCGCGCCGTGGAACCTCTGAATGCGGTGACCAACACATTACTCGGCTAAGCAACATGCATTAGAGCCGCAATAGCACCTGATATCTCCGGCCAAAAATCGTCTTCGGAGGTAGGTTTTCGATCACGCGTTCTTCTTTACAGATTGCCATTCACTCTGCCCATTGTTGAATACGCTGATAGCGGTGTCACGAAGGATGTGACTGGAGATAATTGAAGGCTCCCTGTAGTTCTCAGTTCCAATGGCCGCTGGTGTGAGCGTGAGCAAAGTGTTGCGGCGGTGTCCGCCACACCAAAGCGCGCGCCGCGGAGTCGGCACGCCGTGACGTCAGCGAGCGGGAACTGGGCAGCCGAGCAAGGAAGGAGCCGGCCAATGAGGACAGAACGGCCGGCGCGCGAAGCCGCTACGAGGAGACGAGTCTTCGACGCGCAGCAAGATATAACGGGCAGCCGCCGGGGTAGCGGTAGAACTGTATACGCTTGGATTGTGTTTAGTATAGTGATTGCGACCCGGCAGTGTACAAAGTGATTTCTTCTGGTTTAACTGTGGTGAACTCGGCTTTGGACTTGGACTGAACATCTGGTGACTCGGCTATAAAGGTTTACTCTCTTTTGGATTTTGGTGCAACTATTGTAAAGACTGAGAGGCTGTAATAAAAATCTTGTTTATTGTTAATTTGCTGATTTCCATACATAACACAAAGGATGTTTGTTTGGTCGCCGACGTTGTGGAGAACGGTATCAGGTATTATGTATACCTGTTCCTTTACATGCAAAACCACAATAACTAATTTCTTCCAACAGGATAATGCCTGTCTCCACGCTGCACGGACAACACAAGTATCTCAAGAGAATGCTCGCCAGTTAATGTGGCCTGAATGATCCTCAGGACTATCTCTGATTGAGCACGCGTAGGAGGACACCACCTGTCTCGAAGAACTGACGACAACTTTGGAACAGTTGGTTGTTTACCTTGTGGCGTGAAATTATGCAATATAATGAGAACCTGCACAGTACTACGCGTTTCAGAATTTGATCGCGCATGACAACCCAAAGCGGTTACACTCACTTTCGAATGTGTCTTGGAGAACAATTCCTGCCCTCTGTACACCGACTTCTCTGCCATAGTACAAGCACCTTCAAATCACGTGCGGTCAGAGTTGTTAACACTACTGCCTCAGCAAAGTTCATGTCCCTATCATGCGTTCTGCGAGGTGTCCATTTTTCTATTTTCGCTAGTCGTATTATTTCAGAATAAAATTTACATCATTGTCACAAATTTATTATAAAATAAATCCATATGATTTTCAAAGCATTTAAAAATGGAATAATTGTATGGTTAGAAGTTAGTTATTACACTTACTTCTGTTCAATGTAGTGTAGTATTAAATGTAATATATAATAAATACGAAGCGCTCGATATAAGAGCTGCTGCAAAATATTCATCTTTTGTCCTCGTGGAACAATGAAGGCAACGAGGGGCGGGATAACAACGCTCCGTTAAAATGTGTAAATGCAATTCCCAGGCGTGAGTGTGTGCAGAACTTGACGCCGTCTTGAGTGCTGTTGAGGCGCGCCCTCCCACTCGGCGCGCCGTAGTTATGCTGTGCAGCCATGTGCTTAAGAGGCGCGAGGGCGCCAGACGAGAGGGAACGGGTCGCGAGCGGCGAGGAACGTCCCGGCGGGCGATAACTGCTCAGAAGCGACGAACCAATAGGCAGTGCCAGGCATCTTTCCGTCCAACGCTCGCGACTAAAATGATCTCGGAAGGTCTCTCTTTTGAAGGTTTTGCCTGCTGCCTTTTACTTTATCTGATATGGATAAAGTTGAGTAATTCTGCAAAAAATTCAATGACGTGATTTTGACGGTATTTTTTTTAGAGGAGAGTGTTTCCGATCTCGGAAAAATTCTAAAACAATTCTTGGAAATATTTTTTCTTCAAAAATGTCTGTCTGTCGGTCTATGAAGGTTGATGTTTCAAATGTAATTATTAGATTGTTATTATTTACCCATGTAATGAATCATTCAAAATTTTATTAAAATTAATGTACTGTGAGGAAACGTTTTTTTATTTTTAAAATTTAGTTGAAAAAAGCTTCGAAAAGTTACTTTAAAGTTTTTATTACTTAAGCAAGTATTTCTTCAAACTAACTTTCTCCTATGTTTGCAATATATGCACTATAATTTTTAAACTATTGGGTCTTCATCACCACATACTTTCTCTCATTATTGGTAATGGTTACGCCATATATTATTGCAATTTCTGTCCTAGTAACGCTTCAGCCATTATTTGATAAACTCGCAGCCAAACGATACGGTTAGAAAAAATGCATGACAAATTTATTGAAAATTCAAAAGTATCAATGAAAATGGCTTTCTATCCTTGAAATCGGTTTATTCTTTGCTGTTCTTAAGAAAAATTAGAGACAAAGAAATAATTTAATTAAATAAATAATTATTCGACGAAGATTTAAACCTCAAAGTCTGAGTTTCGTTGTCCAGCATATTGGTCATTTGGCTCCGTGCGTTCTGATCTCTTTAAAATAATACAAGAATCGTGAAACGTCACAAAATTGTTTCTTAAAATAACCCGAATACTATTAATGTTTGGCAAGTAAATGAAATCTCTTTGATTGCATCAGAATGTGCTTTTATTCTTGAAAATATATTTTATTACATCGTAGCGAATATTTTGTTAAAAAATAATCCTTGCAAAAAACCCCTCATTTTCATTCTGGATTCAAAATTCTGGTAGTATATGGCTTAGGGTAGGGATCACAGAATTTATATATATTGAGACGTACCGGTAAGCCCGGCTTGTTCGCAGTAAATTTATTTGCAAGGGACAGGTGTTCTTTTTCGTGAATGGGCTCGGGGTTATTAATCAGACACCACTGTTCCGTGAACAAAATAAACATGGATTATTTATTATTCTACACAAATCACTATTGATTACAAATATCTGTGGTGGTCTTTATCCTTTTCTTTACCTCACCCAGAATCACTGTTAGTTCTTTCGATCTTACATCGATCGAGGAAATATTTACCGTTTAATACTCCCCCCTCGAGCGTCGGCGGCTTCGGGGACTCTCGGGTTGTCTCGTACTCCTTCGCTGTGCTGCCTATGCCCGCTCCACTGGGGGCCAGCCGATGGGATGCGTTGCGTTTCGAAGCACTTTCTCCAGCGTAATCTTCCCACGGTGCCTCTGCGCCCCCCCGCTGAACTCCTTTCCAGTTCACCCAGATCTACTCGATGTCACCTTCCGCGAGCTGACAAACGCCACTAATTATTCAAGGTACCGTTTGCTAGCACGTGTCTCACCATTCACCAGGCTACTAGTCTCGTGGCGTACTCCTCTGCACACAAGTTCTCTCGATGAGTACTACCCCGGATAATAGCTGTTACTCTGGCACTACGTCCGAGCTACTAATGATGGTTATATCTAGCACAACTCGTCCGTCAATCACTTTTGGCAGCGTTCTTCGTTCGCGACACTATTCTACCTTGTTCGAACGCGGAGCAGCTCCAGGTACTTCCTTCCTTACAGGCGACCGGCCGTACACTGAAGCCTCGTGGCGTCTTTTCTCACGCCTTCGGCCAACCGACAACTGTCTCCGCCCGTAACTGTTTCTTGTGGCTGCGGCGCCCTCTGGCAACCGTTTTGCCGGGTGCTTACTTGTATCACCGTTTCGTTAGGCAGAAACGCGGTGCGTTTCAATATATATATATATATATATATATATATATATATATATATATATATATATATATATATATATATATATATATATATATATATAACAACCTGCGCCTGACTTTGACTTATGTGCGCCCTAGGCTCTCAAATGTTTTAGCACCCTTTCAATTTGTTTTGTTGCAAAAAAACCCTCATTTTCAATGCATTTATAGAGAAGAGTCTGCAACTGCAGATTCTTAGACTGGAAGGACTTGAGTTCTAGTTCAGAGAGTTTCGGATTAAATACATGTCAATAATCAGACAAATGCACTGGAAGTCGACTGTTCTGATGGGCATTTTTCGGTGTTTCCTCCTCCGACCAACTCCAGGGAGATGGCAGAACAGTAGGCAAACATACGATCCTTCAATAAGGCTCTACTCTCACTCCTACGGGCGAGCTGATATTCATGTCCCTTCCCTCTTAATTTATAATGAAAGCGCCAGTACGATGACTAGTAGGAAGCCAGTCCATCTAGGCAAAATTACGAAGTAGTTTCTTACGAAGAAATTGAGGGACATATATATTAAGGAGATGAATAGTGGGGTAGTACATTTTTTTTATGTGCCTGCAATAGTAACAGAGAAAGGTGTATAGATTTCTTTGTCCGAGAAGCAAAAGATAATAAACATTTCTTGTTCGTGAAGAGTTGGTGCAGCTCTTGGCGCAGCAGAGGTTAAATTATTTCGCGCGAGAGCGCCTAAGAACCACTGGAGGCGGCGGGCGAGGCCGTGCCATGGCAGTTGCGCGTGAAGAATCGGCGGTGGGCGGCGCAGGCGAATAATTAATTTCGTCAGAGGCAGCGGCTAAGAGCGCGCGGCAAAAAGGCCGCACGCGGGCGTGCGAAGCGCCGGCACGGGCCAATCGCCGCATTGGCTTGGCAGCGCCGCGGCACGCTCGCCCCGCGCCTCGCCTTGCCGGTCTCATTGCCCCGCCCCTCCACCGCCCCGCCCCGCCCTCCGCCCGGCCCCCGCGCACCCCGCCCCGCCACCGCTCCGCCCCCGCCCCGCCCGCCCCCCCGCCCCGCCCCGCCCCGCCCCGCCCCGCCCCGCCCCGCCCCGCCCCGCCCCGCCCCGCCCCGCCCCGCCCGCCCTCGCGCCGCCCCGCCTCGCCCCGCCCCGCCCCGCCCGCCCCGCCCCGCCCCGCCCGCCCCCGCCCCGCCCCGCCCGCCCGCCCCGCCCCGCCCGCCTCGGCCCGCCCGCGCATCCCGCCCTCGCCTAGCCCCGCTCCTCCTCGCCCCCACCCCTCCGCCAAGCCACGACGCTCCGGAAGCGGAGACACCCGCCGGCGCCGAAGCTACGGAAAGCTCCGCAAAACGGAGATTCTGCGACTGCGGGGCGATTAAAATAATTCCTAGTTGACACTTGCAGGACGCCGTGGCATTTCCGACACGAGCGCTTGCTGGCTCGGACACTGCTGGGATCAGCCGTCGCTTTTAGGCTTTATTTTGGATTTTAAAATTCATTCACTGGTTCTTTTATATGAAGAGATACGTATTTCTTCATGATGTGACTGATTCATAGGCGTTGGTTAACATTGTGAAAGTAATTAAGAACATATAATCCGATTTGTCGACGTTTAGGAATATACAGCTCCCGTCATCAGGAGTTACTGAATAACAACCACGCCCACGTACACTACGCATGCATCTACGAATTAAATTTTTTCTTTGTTTTTTAAACGTCAACAGTTAAAAACGACATGTGACGTCTAGAGAAGAAACGCTATCTGCGCACGTTTTCTTGTGGTCTTTTCTCGAATTACTCGCTCATTTCAATGGTGCAAACTTGGAATCGAGACATGCGTCAATATAATTTCTTCAAGGGCAATTCTGTTTGAGCAGCGATTTTCGTAAGCTTCCCGTTCTTTAGTTCCCACGTGTGAGCGTTGGCAGTGGAGTCTGCTAACGGTTCGGTGATATTCTCATTCATTTTTCATACGCGCGCGCTTTTCTCAGGCTTCGTGAGCGTCTCCAGACGTGCGACGACTAACACGGTCTGCGCCCGCAAACGTCGTTCCAGTTAGGGCGAGGATAAAAGGATTCGTGCAGTACAGTGGTACGGTAGATGTTGTTCAAGTAATTGTCACTGTCTTGATTTGTTTCATTTTGATTTATTTATGATTTATTATATTATATTATATTATATTATATTATATTATATTATATTATATTATATTATATTATATTATATTATATTATATTATAATTATACGAAAGCCAAAATGGCTAATCGACAGAAGTTATAACCTCATGTAACCCTATGCAGGTATTCCTTCAGTACGATGTACAAAGGATAAATTTTAAAAAATGTATTTATTTTGTTTTCTCGGCTATGAGTTACATTAAATACATAAAAAATTGTTTACGCCTTTAAGTAAGCAATATTAAATATATATGCATTTTTATTTTTTAATGTTTTACATTTTTTCTTTTAAATTCTTTAGTTTAATCACAATTTTTGATTTCGGACGGTAATTTATTATATTATAATTAAAATCCTTTAAGAGGAGGGAATCCCTTTCAGAGGAAGAATCCCTTAAGGGAGTTAACCACAGCAGAAGAGCAAAGTGGATTTACAGCTGATAAAAGTTGTATTGCCAACATATTTGATATAAGATAGGTTTTATAAAAGAGATTATCAAGAAATAAGGAAACATATCTTGTATTCATAGATCTTGAAAAAGCTTATGACACATTCCCTTTAGGAAAACTCTTCCAAATTCTGGAAAATACAAATATTGACAAGAAATACATAAATACATTAAAAGATTGGTATCTGAATCAAGAAAGTAGAATAAAAGTAAGTGGCCAAATATCACAACCATTTGGACAAACAAAGGGCCTGAGACAAGGATGTTGCTTATCACCAAGTCGGTTCAAAATATACCTGAATGAAATACTGAAAGATTGGCAAAATAAATGCAGAGGTATGGGTATATTTATCAATGGAGATTATCTGCATACCTTACTATTCGCTGAAGATCAGGTTATTTTAGCTAATGACGATTTTGATGTTGAATATATGATGCGAAAACTGAAGGAAACGTACGAGAAAGCAGGACTGAAGATCAATTTTTCCAAAACAAAATATCTGGTGGTAGGAGAAAATGCAGGCTGCAGCATACCAATAAATGGAGAGCAGATAAAAGCATGTGAGGAATTTAAATATTTAGGAGGAATCATCAGTAAAGAAGGAGACTTCAAAAGAGACACTATCTCAAAGATTACGCAAGGAAGACAAGTCACTCGAAAGTTAGACTCTCTACTTTGGGGAAATGAAATATCCAGATCAACTAAGAAAAGGCTGTTTGAAACCATCGTACAAAATGTAGTGCTGTATGGATCAGAAACGTGGGAAATAAGAAAACGAGAAAAAGACAAATTAAAAAGCCTGCAAATGGATTTCATGACAAGAAGTTGTAGAGTGTCTAAAATGGACCATGTAAGAAATGATGAAATTTTGAAAAGAATGCAAATACAGAAATCGATTTTAGAGGAAATGGAAACACGAAGATTAAAATGGTTTGGTCACGTGAAAAGGCTCGGTTATGAGAGATGGCCCAGAAAGATCTCTGAGTGGCTCCCCTTAGACAGAAGAAAAAGAGGTAGACCCAGAGAAGAATGGCAAAAGCAAGTTATGAAGGACATGCAGAAAAGAGGCCTTGAAGAAGACGATTGGAATGATAGAGTGGCTTGGAGATTGGGATGCGAGAGACGGCCGCAGGAGCTATAGACAACTCGCAAGAAGAAAATCCTTTAAGAAATAATCCGCTTTTGCTTGAACAGTTTTACTTGAATTTGTTAAATTTTGTGCCTATATTGTTTCTCTTGTTGTTTTAGCTTTTACTCTTTGGATTTTGTTTATTAAATGCCCTGTTATCTGATGCTTAAATAAATGTTAGCCTCTTGTCATGGTATTCTATTTTACTGACATACATGTCAGTTTCTAACATGTCTAGCACTGGAGTGAATCTGTTGAATTGAATTATTACCCTCATAATTTGATTCTGTTGCACATGAAGTTTTTAATTTTGAATTTTTGGACTCCAATTAACATTGTTTCACTGTAATTGAAATGTGGCGCAAATAAGAATTTATAAATCAAACATATTTTACAGCCATTTATAAATGATCCATTTCTATTTAAAATATTAATCTTTTTTCCAGTTTTCTTAAGTATATTCTTCATGTAATCTTTAAAATTTAATTTACGATCAATAATGACTCCCAAATATTTCAATTTCTTTTCGCGTTGCATTCCTTTTAAGTCAGTGGTGAATAATTTAGTTTCTCAGTTCATTCAATTTTATTAGTAATTTGCTAACGTGATTAACCTATTACCAATTTCCGTGTATATTTACGTCGCAAATAACTTCTTATAAATAACTTACAAATAACTTTTGATTGAACAGGTGGTTAGCATAAGATACAATATAAATGACACAACAAACAGAAAGAATACAGTAATGTAACAACAAAATGAAACAATAACATAAGATATAAAGTAACTGAGACAACAGAACACACACATATATACAAAACAAGCTGTACCAAGGGCTTGACACGTTACACATATAATACGCACATTCATTAGTACTCGTGAAATTTGGCTAGAACTATTCATTTATAATGAATGCCCGTAATTTCAGAATTGATGAAATTAAGTAATACAGAGTTTTAGATATTTCAGTTTAGATCATCCAAACAATTCGGAAACGATAATCAATCATTGGGATATAGTTCTATAAGCTCTTTACGGATTGGGCACTCATAAAATATGATAAAGATTCTCTTCAGTATTCATATTACATATCGAGCCGATTGAATTTGAGTGTATTTGGTGCCACATATTTCTACTGTTGATGTGGATTTCTTTGTCACTGGACGTCGTGATTTGAGCGACTACTCTAGTAATGGAAGTAGGGAGACCCAAAGTTAGATACAGTCGACTCTGGTTATAGTGAACTTCTGGGGACTGTTTTGGTTCACTGTATCAGAGGTTCACTATTTCCTATGATGTCAAAATTAAATAGAATTTATCCATAATGACTGATTTTATTAATATAGAGATACAGGAAAATTCATTAACGGCACGAACTGAACACTTCAGTGTCTTTATTTGTCTTTAAAAATCATTTATTTCAATTGTTTACTTCCTACATTTTTCATTGGCAATTTCTCTAGATCCTTCTCCACAGTTTGTGATCTCTCCATACATAATTCTACATTGTGCTCTGTCTTTAAGTTTCGAAATGCGGTCTTGATACTTTTCAATGCCTCTTTCACAGTAGGAACACCGCCCCACTCTCTGAAGGCCCTTCAACTCGCCTAATAACATTCGAGATCCAATGAATTTCCAAGACTTATTTCCTACGTTCACTATAGACGAGGTTCAGGTTTAGTATAACACAGTCTTCTTATGCTTATTTGTAATGTTAAGTGAAACGGGACCTTTTAACCGGTTCACTATATCCGAGTTCACTACAAACGGAGTCGACTGTATTTCTGTTTCCGTAGATTCCAGATTCCTAATTTCTCGATATATTGTACTGTATGATGAATTCATGATTCTACGTCCATGAATATTTCACTTACAATTGTTGCAACAATCGAGGGAATACTTTCTCTGATTACAATCAAATTTTGTTGCGTAATTAAGGTATGAAAGCCCAAATCATTAATCAACCCATCCAGAACGGACACCCAGTTGAATTTATTAGAATTAGAATAGCATTTCTTGATTCTAAAAGTTTGTTGAAAATTTACGTGGGTATCGACAAGGCCCATAGATAGCAATTTTGTCATGTAATCAGTGATCTTTTAATTACTTCTGATTCTATTTTAGTTAAGCCAGTTTCCTTTCTAATCATGTTCCCAGGAGTTGTTCTCGATAGCCCCAAAAGACGTTTGTAGAATTTCGTTAGTATCTTATCTAGTTGATTAGTGTATCATAGACCCCCAGATACCTGTAGCGTATAGCACAGTAGTTGCTACCATGGAACGTTTTCTATCAGTCTTCCAGCTATCATTTTTCCCTGATATTATGATTTTCTGGACTGAACCAAATGCCGTGTATCCGTTGATCATGGCATTGGCAGCTGCATAGTTGAATAACCATGTCATTGTGAATTGGATACCTAAATACGTTTGTTTGACAATTTCTATAATTTCACCTCTAACCAGTCAATACTTCTTGACCATTTCTATGACTTCACGGTCATAGGTCACCTCTCCAACCTCATTCTGCCTGACTTTTTGAATTTCATTATTTTGGTTTCTTTGAGATTAACTTCGAGGGATTTTTTCTGACAATACTTGGATAGCGTGTCTATCTTGTGTTAACGATCTATCACATCAGTTGCCAGGATAATCAAATCATCAGCAAAAAGAATGTCAGCTTTTAATTCTTTGTCAGAGAAACCTTCATCCACGAAGAAACTGGTAAAGTCACGAAGGAAAAGAGCAAATAGTGTAGGGCTCAACGAATCACCTTGTGAACGCCTTGTGTTACTTCTATCGAATTGGTCGTAGAATGGGGTTGATTCTTACTTTCATTGATGCTCTTCCATAAAGATTCTGAAGAATCTTTATAGTATTGCTGCTTACCCGATTCATATAGTGATTCCCATAGATATTGTGGATCACGGAGTCGAAAGCTCTTCTGATATCTATAAATGCTGCAGTTTTCCTTTAGGTTCAACTACCCCTAGTCCTATTTTGCCTTGTACTATGTCTGAGACAATTACATACTTACAGAAAAGTAGTTGTAGCGGTTTCGTTAAACATATTCGGTACCTTGCCGACAGAATCCAAATTATAATGCAGTCGACTTACAATGCTTTTCAAAATGTACAAGTGATACCACCATTACCGTGTCTTCTTATTTACGAATCAGTGGTTTTGTAAAAATGACTTGCTCAAGGGCGGAATATATTTTCACAAAATGCCGAAGTCTTTTACTATAACACTCGACGTAGAAATCATATTCATCAGGTGACAGTATCAACAGCGCATTACAAAAATTCACATACAATACATGTACATTATTTTACAACACTTTGCCAGATGACATTAAACGATTAAATTCAACAGAAAAGTTTAAATCCCAAGTGAAATCGTTTCTGCTGCATAACTGTTTCTATACAATTAGAGACTATACTGAGCATCAAAGAAAAGTAACATTAATTTTAACAATGATACATAATGCATTATTTACCTTTTGGACTGTATAAATGAGTATAAACAACCTGTAACAACTATTGTACTACAGCTTCCGGGTCAATGACCCCCATCTCGATCAGGTTTTTCGTCCAGTTTCCCTGATCCATTGAGCAAATGCTGAGATGGCCCCTTGTTTTGCTTCTGGACATAAATGTAACTTCATTTCCTGTGCACGTCTTCTAGAATTCAGTGGAAATACAATTATTCAAATTATCGTTTCCATGTTGTCGCGGCAGGAAGTAATAAGAGCCAACATTTATTGCTTATTTATCCTTGAAAATAGATTTTATTACATGGGAGTTTTTTTGTTTTTTCTCCCTTTCAAAATTCAAAATTTATTGCTTATTTATTTTTGAAAATAGATTTTACTACATGGGAGTTTTTGTTGTTTTTTCCTCCCTTTCAAAATTCAAAATTTATTGCTTATTTATTTTTGAAAATAGATTTTACTACATGGGAGTTTTTGTTTTTTTTCTCCCTTTCAAAATTCAAAATTTATTGCTTATTTATTTTTGAAAATAGATTTTACTACATGGGAGTTTTTGTTTTTCCTCCCTTTCAAAATTCAAAATTTAAGTAGTATATGACTTAGTGTAGGGATCACAGAATTTTGAAAATGTGCACACAATTCACTTTTCCCCATAGCACGTCATACGCAGTTTTTAACTGTTTTTGACGTAAAATAAATAAATAAATAGATACCACTCACATAATCATAAATTTACGAGAACTTTTGCATCTCGTAACTTACGGTTTGTTACATTGTAACTGACTCAATAAACTGCAATTGCAAAAATGCTACATCTGCATGATCAACTACTCTTTCTGGAGTCCACGCACAGAGTGAAAGAGCTGACAGAAGAATAATGTTCAAGTTACTGTTTGCCTCCAAATTCACAATTCCAGGAACTGATAATGTATTTAAGCTGAAAGGATATTGGAATCACGAATATGTGATTAATTTAGTAATTGCCTCTCATATTTTAGAACTTTGAAACTTTTGAACTTTGAATAAGAATTGTATACAAATTTTATAAATGATATTATAATTTTAGAATTTTGATTGGCTGTTCCTGTCTCTGCTTGTGTGCTCTGACTGCAAGTGGTGGCGATTCCAGACTCCTGATAGGAATCGGGCTGCTTGAATAATAGGATTCTGGGAGTCATCATATAACTTGTATAAGTAACAATTCTGTACATATAAATCTAACAAACTTAAGCCTATATAAACACTCGAGCATGATGTCTGACGTTTGTGGGTTGTATTAATATCTTGTCCGAACAGCCTGACTGTTCATTTCTTATAATTTGATTTTCTTCAATACCCTCGTACAATTGCTTTTTTTACCATGTCTTCTAACATTTTTCGTATATGGGAAGATTATTTATTGACCTAAATTCATTTGTACTCCTTGTCTTTGTCACTTGGTATTAGTATTACTGTGAATTCTCCATGATTCTTGAACAATCCCTTCTTCTGGAGAATTTCCGTATTATTGTCAATAATAGTTCTAACTTATCATAATATTCTTTTAACATTTCTGTGTTAATACCCTCGTCTGATCTTTTGTTTGGTAATCCAAAGATAATTCTATGTAATTCTTCCTTTTTGATCAATGCAATTCCACTTACTAACAACACTCGCACTACGTGTACGTACAAAAAGAACATATTACAAAGTCCTATCACACGAAATTAAAAAACTCTGGAAAATAAAGAAAGCTACTATCCGATCCATAATAATCTCGGCCACAGGAATAATACCACAATCTACCAAATGTCAATTGAAAGACCGAGAGCGGTAGCTTAGTACATCAACTGATGTCACTGCAGCGCCTCTGACCGAGAGGTCATATGTTCGTGTCCTGACGGCGGCAGGATTTTCGACATTAGCTTTTCAGATAGGTCGAATTCAGTCGCTGTCTGGAGGATAATTCTAGCGGCCGGCTGCTCTGATTGGTAGTTTTCCGTGGTTTCTCTGATCAACATCAGGCGAATGCCGGAGCAGTACCCTAACAAACGGGCCACGGTCTGCGCGCGATTTGTCCTCCCTCTTCCGTGTCCTATCCTCTCCCCTTACACACACACACACACACACACACACACACACACACACACACTTACACTAACATGCACCACACTATCATATATTCCGGGAGACCGGTCGAGAGCTTAGAGCTTGTCCCAGCTGCGGCGGTGCCCCACTGGTGGGAGAGTCCTGGTTAGAGGGAGTCCCCACTAGCCGACGGTAGGTCGACGCCGGATCTCGCCATCCACCGGGGGAAGATCACCGCCCTCTCCCGAGAAAAAAGTGCACTACACTAACGGGACTAATGACCAAAGTAGTTGACGCGCCCGAAAACACGAAAAAATCAATCAGTCAATTGAAAGTACTGAGTGCAACAGGAACATTAATGACGATGCAGAAGTCTAATTTTGGTCACATATCATTTAGTGAGAAAATTCGTAGTAAAAAACTAGGATATGAATGAACAAAGCCAAAAGTACAATTAAAATATTGTATTTCATAGTAACAGTTTTATATATTTTATTTGTTTAATTGTTTTCTTATGATGCTTACTAATGTAATATTAGTAGCAGTAATGTTATATTAGTAATTAATCACTTATGCCCTGTGTTTCTTGTCTTGGCCGAAGCACAGTGCTTCATGTACCAATTTACAATTGCGAATATGAAGATAATGATGATGAAGATGATAACAACAACAACAACAACAACAATAATAATAATAATAATAATAATAATAATAATAATAATAATAATGTGCACCCTAACAATGCATACTCCTAAAAATTTTAAAGAAAACATTATTGTCATTTGAAATCGTGTGTGAAAGATAATGTATGTCGAACACAAAGAAATGAATTTAAAAAGAGATTGCTGAACACATTTTACCTTGTCAGGACTTCGTGTTCGATTACGATGATACTCATGTCACGGTTTGTAGGTAGATGTATTTCAGAGGTGATCTGAGCGTGACGCTCTGTGTGAAGTAACTGCCGAGGGAACGAAACGCAGAATGGTTTTTGTAATATCGGATTTTTCCTCGAAATCATCGCCGCAGCGAGTCGCTAAGATACGATCTTGACAGCTTTTGTGCCCCGCGGCCGCTCTGTGAGCTTGCAAACGAGCCTCGGTGAAAACGGACTGCATTTTCGCAGCAATTGTAATAAACGCTATTGAGATTCTTTGAAATATCCGTAGCAATTCAAAGCGCTCTATATTTACATACTCCCCCTCTCTCTGAAAATCTGCATACTGAAATACATCTTGTGACATGTTGGACACGTTAGACAAAAGAAAGAAATTTAACGCGTGTCGAAAACATTCCAAAAGACTGACATTTGTTTTTAGCAGAGATTCGAAATTTATTCTACTCTTCTTCACAATCTATGCCAGTGCACTTATGTCATATACTGATATCTGTACGCAAATTATTGAACTCAAAGAAATATGGCGATATAGTTTCTAGGCGTACCTCCAGAGTTTCAAGCGAGGGTATGTCAAAGTAAGTATGACTGGCTGGCAACGAACAAAACCATGAGCTGGCTGAACCTAACTTACCAATTCCTTTGCTTCTACTCTGATACTCGCTACCCCTATTTTATATTAAAGTATCCTGACATTGTCGGTAAGGTACAAGTAGAGTACTTAAACTGGACACAAAATTGGAGAGTTAAAATTAACCCAGATAAAAGTGTGGCAAAAATCTTCACCCTTGGTAGACCACGAAATCCACCTGAGCTATCAATTCTAGGAACGAAAATACCATGGACCTCCTCACCAGTAAAATACCTTGGCATTTTATTTGATAAAAGGTTAACATGGAAACCGCACATCAATGCGGTTGCAAATAAAGCAAAAGCAAAATTTCAAAATTATTTCCAATATTAAACCAGCGCTCTACATTGAACAGTGAATGCCGACTGATCAAAGTAATTCAAAATATATTTCTAAGAATTACTCTAAATGCTCCCTGGTTCATTACAAATTAACAAATTCATCGAGAATTAAAAATTACACAATTAGAAGAAACCATAGCTAAATTAGCTAACAATTTTTACAACAATCTGCATACCTCACCAAGTACCATCATTTTTAACATGGGAAAAAATGCGGTCCACCCACGCATAAAGTCAATATTTCCCAAAGACAAACTCAAACCCCCGTAAACCACTATACCCTCTGCTCCTTAACATAATCATATTCCTTTCTCTTCTTAATTAACAATAACATTGAATCAATAATTATGTCAGAGTTTAAACTTCATTTACCTTATGGATGGCCAATCCAAAACTGTCACATAATAATCTTATGTTTTTTAAACCCCTTGAAAGACTGTATTGTCGAACAAGAAGAAATAAATAAAAAAAGGTACAAGTAGATTATAAAACATTCTAACCCCTCTTGGACCGGCAGGGTTTGGCTCAGAGCCAGGATTGCTGCTGTCTCTGAAGCGACTCTGACCGGGAAGTCGTAGGATTCGAATCCCAGTGGTGGCGGATTTTGGACTCTAGATACAGCTACGTAGCCAAGGACCGCGCGCAATCTTTTCTTCCTCTTCCTATCTTCTCCCTATACATACACACTTATATTTTCTTGCCCTACACTACCACACATGTCATGAGCTTATGTTCGATCTGGGTGGATATTCCTGGAGGGGGAAATTCATCCATCGATTTTTTGTACATTAATATTTTCGGCAATAGGTACATACAAGTATGTGAGGCAATGTTTACATCAAAGATGGAATAAATAATAGTATTGCATGTAATAATTATTATATTTATTATAGGTTGATTATGATGTCAAAAGCATGTGTATTTTTGCACACATTTTAGATAAATGAAAAATAGACTGTTTTTTCAAAAGCTGTAGTTTGGTGGTCTCGAAAAAAATGTGTTATACAAAAGTTATAGGAAAGTTTATCCTTTTTAAATTTGATTTGAATCATTTTTACAGGACTGAAGGCTTAACAGTTATAGTGAAAAAACGAAAAAAATTCCAATTTTTCCAACTTCCCGGAATTAGCAAATAGTCTGAAAGATCGATTTCTAGGTAACCCCCCTTTTTCGGTACCTGCCAACTGGAATAAAAGGGACTTCCTTCCATAACGACCAACTTTACACAATGGTCTCATCAAATGTACATTTTGAGTCAACATACCTAACATCAAATGAAAATGAATCTCCAAACATAACTAATGCGATCAATATCGTCAGGAATTATTGACGGAACTTATGTACTATCAATAACACCCGAAATTCATAAAATTAAGTTGCAGTTAGTGACAGACGAATGCAGAAAATTGGTATTCCCTCTCGGACGCCGCGCTGCGCTCAGTGACCAAAACCCCGCCCTTCTGCGCTGTAAACTGGTGGCTGGTTGCCGAGCGAAATCTACGAAGAACCGCATAACGATGTAAGAGACATATATCTTACTATTTATTTATTTATTTATTTATTTATTTATTTATATATATTAGTATATATAACCGCCTGACTTTGACTTATGTGCGCCATAGGTTCTCAAATGTTTTATCACCATTTTAATTTGTTGTTGTTTTTTACATTAAATCTATTTATAACATTTCTAAGAAAACATTATTGGCCGATATTTGAAACCGAGGCAAATATTGTGTAAGTATAAATAATTCTCACCACGATTTTCATTTAATGAATATACGATATTTTTGTATTCATTTTATCTGTTTATCAATGAATGTATATTTGATTAATTAACACTGTATTTTGTTACAAATATGAAATGAAATATTTCTATAAAAAACATTCAAAAGTTTGCCTTATGAAATTTTGAATCCGCTGAAATTCATTCGTCCCCTAAAATTGCGCGCACCAGGCTGCAGCCTACTCAGACTGTTCGGCAATCTGTACATTACAGCGTGGCCTGTATGTTGAAGGATATGGCCAAATGGTTAACACATTAAAAAAGTAAAGAACGAGTCATAGAATAGTCTGGCAGGGCACCTACCGCCAGAGAGAACGCTTGTCGAGTGCTCTTTGATTTCAAAATGATATATACATCGATACTGTTGCAATATCATGAATATTGTACGACATAAAACAATTTTTTCGATTACCTGGGGGTTGTTCAACCGCGGAACCTAAACACGAGTCGCCTCTGGTTGTAATATTATGATTGCAGTGTTCCTGATAACCATGTTTTGTTAAAATATAGAATTTATTGAAGTGCTATATGAGGGATATTTTTATATTCCTTAGCAGAGTGCACCCTACTTTTTGGAAAACCTTTTTGTGTGGCTTTCATCTGGCAGCATTTTTGCTGCAACAGGCCAGTAGTTATTTGATAAAATCATTTCATTCACAGTTATTGTATGTCTCTTTGTCTCTCTCTGTCTCTCTCTCTGTCTCTCTCTCTGTCTCTCTCTCTTTCTCTCTCTCCTTTTTTTTTCCATAACGCAACGCGTCTCCTAAATTCTTCTTGGGTGTTGAGCGCTATTGGAGTAATTCTCCGTTACTTTCTACGTATAATTTGGAGTAATCCTCCGTTACTGTAGATATTTACTATAGATGTTTCTGTCCGTCACGTCTCGTCGTGGTCTGTTATCAAGAGGACCGCCAGGTAGCATCTCTGCGTACGCGCCTCCTGCTACGCACTCCTGCGTCATTACCCAGCGGCCAGAATTGGGAAGGAATAAGGATAGGGGCAGGGTGTAGGACACTTCACACGGGTTGGACTAGCCCTTGTGAAGCAGCCAAACTCGTTTTGTAGGAACAAATTTCACATGAGATTCGACGGGAATCGAACCCGGATTTCCTTGGTGAAAGGTGAGCGACTTTGCTCTGCGCCACGAGAAGGCCACTCTCTCTCTCTCTCTCTTTCTCCCTCTTTCTCTGTCTCTCTCTTTCTCTGTCTCTCTCTCTGTCTCTCTTTCTCTGTCTCTCTCTCTCTCTTAATTTTAAGAAAATAATTAAGAAACTATTAAATTACTTTTTTATACATGTGGAGCTGTCAGGTGCAAGTTATAAGATAAAAGGTAAAAATTTTTGGAACTGTGGAGAATTTACAGAGCTACAATTTGTATTTAACCCTTTTTATTATCTGTGTCAGAACATGAAATATTCCTAATAACACTAAGGGAAAAAAATAATTTTTTCTATTTTTCCCTTCTTTTTTGTCGATTGTAAGGGTCAAAATCAGATATAAATACCTAAAAAAACTCTCGAAACATCTTTATCACATATAGAAAATTGAAAATATAATTTAAGTCAATATTCAAACATAATGTGGTTAAAAAAATTGTAACTTCTATAAGAAGGTAAAAAACAGTTTTTTCATTTGTATGAAGTACTCAGGGCAAGTTGATTTAAATCCAGCAAAAATCTTTTTTTTTTTTTAGACTAGAATTGCGATTTTCAACATACCCCAAGAGCAGATTTGCATGTTTTATTTTGCTACCCTCTTTGCATCAAACTTTTATCTCAAGACAATTGAAAAATGTATAACAAAGGTGCAGTAAGTGTGGCAAATGTGGTCACAGTGCGGTGCAATTGAAATATTGAAAAGGAGAAAGATCAAAGCCACAAGTGCAAAATTTAGCAGGAGAGCAAATTCAAGGTTTACAGAGCTGGCTTGGACAGCCAAGGTCGCTAAGGCTGGAGGGCCAAAGCTGGCTCGGCTCGAAGGGTCACGGGTTCGAATCCTGACATTACTATTATAATTAAATTTCACGGTTTATACTTAAAATTAAATTAATATCACTTTGAAATGTACTTACATTACGATCCACAGACAATTATTTTATTACTTTTTTCTAACAAAATCCTTCTCTCAGAATCATGTAATTTGCAGTTCCAAAATATATGATCTATTGAATCCACCTTCACCACAAATACAATTTTTATCATTTATATTATTTTTCCTGGAGAAACTACTATTAAGTGATGTGTTATTGCTTCTGATTCTAATGATTGTTACATTGGTCTTCCTAGGCAATTTAAAATTAAATAAAAACCGAGTTTTACTCTAAAAATTGTCAAAAAATGTGGAAAATAAACACATTCCTTATCAATGAGTTAGACCTCATTTTTCTTCATAACTTAAAGTTTAAATTTCATGAAGAAATTCTAAAATGGAATAGGGTCATCACAGAGAAATAAAAACTTTTCCCAACCAATTTTGCCTCTATATTCATCTTTTCATTGCTTTACGGGCAGGAATCCATATCAATTATACTTTGATTCTTTATAATAGGCATATGCCATCTTAAGTCTAATTATATTGATTGTATAAGAGAAATCATCTCTGTAGTAATTTTTCAGAGCAATAAATGCTCTCCTCAAATCTGTAAACACATCAAAGTTTTTAGAACCATGTCTAATGATTTTTCCCACTATCCGCAGTAAAGCTTTAAATTCTGCAGTAAATACAGATGCAGAATCTAATACTTGACAGGAAAACTGAAAATCCTTATCTTCACTTCAGGCAGCAAAACCCATTGCATTCTTATTTTTGCAGTCAACAAGATAGAACGATCTGAAAAAATTTGAACTACTTGATCAGTTCCAGGAAATTTATTATTAAATTCTCTTCTCTGCGATTTTGATGTAATCATTTCTTTACCATTTGTAAATCTATATTTGGTTTAAAATAATTATTATGAAAATTATTTTTATATTTAAAATGAATATCTGATTTTATAAATGAATCTTGCAAAAACTAAATATGTTGATAATGTTCTACTAATAATGATTTTTCAAAATTATTTTCATTTATAAAATTACTCTTTTAATCTAATTATTCAAATCTAATTGTTAAATATGAAATTTTGGTTTTTGCACAATTTCATTGATTGGAGCACTGGCTCTATTACCAATTGTCATTCCCAAGACATGGTTTTGAATTTTTTGAAGCTTATCAATATACTTTCCTAAGCAAAGGGACATCAAGAATCCATCATGAATAACACAGAATAACATCAGGTCACTGCAGTGCCATCTGTTGTCTGATCATCATACTATATGGAGAGGAGCTGCTAGAAGAGGTTTCTGATTGAACTAAGTGAAAAAACTATTTCCTTCCAAAATGCGGCTTAGGTCTACATCATTCTCAACACATTAATTTATAAATAAATGAATGTAGAATTTTAGCAATATCTCTTACCAAGTTACCATATTTATCCAGTAATTCAATTAACAAATTTTACAATAACTTTACATTATTTGTAATTTTTTCAAACATTTCCTCCTCAAAAACTTCTGAAGCACATGAGTACTAGAAACACATATGAACATTTCACACTTTGTAAATCCTTGTATGAAATTTAGAAGTAGCATGTGATGCTGAAAAATAAATGCTTAACAATAATTTTTTTTTTTGTTTATTTATTGCAAATTTTTAATCTCAAATACACAAATAAAATAAATTACAAGTTAGTTCAAGAGGTAACAGTCATTTTTATTTCCATATATGAGAAATAAAGTTTCTAATGTAATAATAAACAACAAAACAAAAATCTGTTATAATTGTTTATTACCAAGAATATTGTTTCATTTCTACGTACATCTAAGTAAAATAATATATTTTATTCAGCATTACAGTAAAGGTGACACTTGTATTCACTCATAAAATGTAAAAAAAATTGATATAGTTGACCCTCCCCCCCCCCCCAAATTATAGAGAACAATCATTTAAAAAATTAACATTTGTCATTTAGATGTTCTTGGTACTTCATGCTCTACAAGAAGAATAAAGTTAGATTCATTATTTTGTTAGCACCTACAAAGAATTTGAATTTCTTCTTTGTTGCTTTCAGATAGCAAGTTGTTTCGCTATTTTCTGAGTGGAAAAACAAAGATGTAATATTTTTATTGAATGAGATTGTCTTTGATTTTCCTTATACATCACACTTTTGTTTCAAGAAGCATTCTTGCAGCTATGTTACGTAGTATACAAGAAATGACTCTGTGAAACATGTTAAAATGTTTTAATTCATAATTTGAAAAATCATTGAAATTAACTTGAGAAGTCAAGATATAGCAAAACAACAGTTAAATATATTGCGTTGTAATCCTCAACCATTTATCATAGGATAAAATCTACAAACAAACGATTGTATTTGATTAAAATAAAATACTAAAATTTGAGTGTGTCATTTGAACCTTTCTCTAGTAAGAAATCATATTGTCTATATTGGGTGAAGAAGCAATAAAAAGATAAAAATGTAGACACAATAAATATAAGCTGATTTCAAATATGCTGTAAACACTGCTGACTGCAAATATGCAAATATAACAAAAATTAATATAGCAAGTTAATAATTTTATATTCTAAATAATATCATTTTCTATATTGTTTATATCTATGAACAAATAAAATGAAATACAACATACCTGATAAAAACATAAAGAATTTGGAGTGATCTTAGAAATAATGAAAAGGCTTCTATTATTTTCCACTTTTACATATATTGCAGGCATTTCCTCTATCTTCTTAATCAGCAATTGAGTTTTGTAAAGGAAGGTAACGTGTTTTCTTTGTAGAGGTCTAAAATTTGGTTGGTCCTGGCAAGTACATATTACATAGATTTATTTTATTTATCTTCCTTTAATATTTTTACAGCTTCCGCAGCCCTCCATCTCAATCTGCATTTTCCTTTATCATTGCAGTCATTTACTTCAAGGTCTCTTCTTTGTGTATCTATTTACCTTTATTTAGTTTTTTTCGTAATCTTTTTAAAATTTCACCACTGCTTAATGCTTTCTGCACTATTTTGGATCTTCAGCTCATAAAATCCATTCACAAGTCCATGAACTTATTTAATTATTATTTTCCTCATTTCCCCGGTTTCTGACTCAAAAAGCACTACATTTTTTATGATAGCATAAAAAAGACTTTCTCAGTAATTCTTGGTATTTCTTTTCTGTGTGTTTAACTTTCTGGTGTCTTGCCCTAGTGTAATCTTTGACATAGTGTCTCCTTTGATTTCCTCTCAAATATTTAAATTCCTAACTTATTAAGACTTTCCTCTACATTTCTATCTTCCCTTCACTGATTGGTTTGCTAGAGCCTGCCTTTTCTCCTATAACCAAATATTTTGTTTTGAAGAAATTGACCTTCAATCATGCTTTCTTATTTTTCTTTCATATTCCACATCATATACTGTATATCAAAAACCTCATTAGATAAAAAAAAACAACTAATCAACAGGGAACAATGATGTAGGAATATAATATTCTTTTATGTTAATTCTCATTTATTTTGTCACTCTTTCAATATTTTATTCAGAAAAATGTTAAACAAAATTGGTGATAAACATTCTTGTCTTAGGCTTCATGTTTGTCCAAATGACTTGGTTGAATTGGTTACATACATTTCTTTTCATGGTAATAAATGATTATCAGTTTTGGCAATATTAACAGTAAGAATTTACTAACCTTCATATCTGATGGAAACATTGTTGTATGTATAATGCCTCCAACTTATGTTTCAATTCATCTGAGAACAGAATGTATCTTATTAATTCATTACTTCAAAGTACCATATGTCACATTTTATCATTAATTTCAATATTTCTTTCTTTCTTTTGAATGATGATGGTGCACAGAAAAATAAAATAATTAGAATGTCTTTGTCTTGTGGAAGGCACAGAAATATATTTGTCAAAATTATTTCTTTTTTTAAACATGTTATTTGAGAATGAATTTATGTGCAAATTATTTTTTTATGTAAGCTCACTAGAGCTCCCAAATTTTATAAATGAAATTCACATCATGCTCATTTAAAGAATGTTTACTTTTTCCAGCATGTTTGCACCTTTCAGTGAGTTTTTAATCACAATTAATGCATAATGCATGATTATTTGTTTTTATTTTCTTCTAATTACTTCATAAGAAGAGGAAGTTGCGCCAAAAACCGGCGAATTTTTGACAGAAAAATTCTTATTGCTGGGTACTGGTGAGAAAGTGGGTAAATCCTGTTGCTAAATTAAGAACTAGAGGTGCTACAGAATGGCTCATGAAGTTGTGGATCTACTGATCCTCCTAACAGAATTAGCTTATCAAGACATTTATTATTAGAAGATAGAACTATATAGTAGATGACATTAAAGAGAACCAGAGGAGATGGCTTTCACATGTGGGAAGAATGTAAGTGGAAAGATTTCCTGAATCAGTTTTAAAGTATATACCCATAGGGCAAAGAAATATTGGAAAACCCAACGAAAGATGGATGGCTCAAGAATATCTGGAGGAATAATCACATCTACTGTCTTTAACAGGGACAGGCACCATACAATTCCTGCTGTTCATGATGATGATGAGAATAGGACAAGTCCCATCAAAATTATTCAAATATAACCAAGAATGTATGCTTTTGGACAATTCTTCTGAAACTTATGAGACTGGGCATGTCATTCACGATCAAATTTTTGCGTCAGAGAAAGCCATTGAAGTCTCTCTTTTTATGTTGAAGAAAGTAATTAATTTAATGTCGCACTTTAATAAGAAAGATCAAGCTATTATTTTTCTGAGTGTACAACATTATTTTATTTTCTAGTATATTAATTTCATTTTTATTTTATGACACTTTCATTTTCTACTCTATTGTATCCCTCTCTATTTACTTATAATTCTTATCAAACAGAAAATTTGTAGTGAAAACTAGTAGTGTTAAACAGCATATACTTTCTCGCCCATAGTAATGCTTTTATATTGCATTTTCTCTCTAAATTAACACACCTCTGTCACTTTTTGGAAACTCGAATTTTTGAAATATTGTACATGACCCTATTTCGAAATCTTTCTTCAAGGAACAGATTTCATTAAGGAGAAAAATCTCTATTTTTAATATTTTAGTTGTAGAAAGACGCTGAAAAAATGTTCAACTGTTGCAATTTTCAAAAAATCAGGGATTTCAACGAACATGAGACACACACCATTCTCTTAATTGTTCTTCACACTATCCAGTAACAAAATTTAATCAGAAACGGAGCCATTTTGGAAAATGTTGAAAATGTCCCAGGGGCTTCATGTCAACTACGAATAAAAGTTAAAATATCAGTTTCAAATTCAAGGGGGTCGTAACATCAGCCAGATCAATTGTGGAATATCAATTTTGGAGAAAACTGGCTGAAGGGTTTAGCCGCTAGCATTGTTCACAGATGGATGGACAGACGTTTTGCCATCATTCAGTTTTTCAGTATCAAGGACGCACAAATCATGGATTCTGGCTACACCATGTGTTAGAGGATTTCTTTTCTATATTTAGCAACTGGAATTATCCACTTCTTCGTTACCAAGGCTCGGCGCACGATTACAATACTTTCTGTTCTTGCATTAGTACGGGCAAGAAAGTAAAAGCAAGTGCATATGCAACTCATAACACACATTACCACCGTATGTAATTCGGAAATGATGCTTCCTAGGTCCTTCAAACAGTTTTCGTGTCCCTTAAGGGAATCATCTTCCTTCTGCCATAATCTACAAAATGAGACCTTTTCATCACATTTGGAGGGTACCCTCATCCTGTAGCACCAAATGTCTGAAACCTATAAAGTTGGATCCCAGATTGAGGCTACTTGCACTTTTAAAATGGTGATTAATACATGCAAAAAAACAGCTTAAATCCAACTAGTGAAATATTATTATAAATGCAAAGTGTTGATATCAGTCCAGTTACCATTTCTTATGAATATACATTGATCTAGACTACATTAAATGATTTATCACAATAAAAATATGTTGATATGTAAATTCAATGATGTGAAATCATCACAATTTGTAAAATTACAAGTCGTAATATTGTGATGATAAAGGTGATCTTGAAAACTTACTTAAACACTTCCAAGAATTAAAGAGGTAAGTATTCAGTGTTCTAGATTAACAGTGGATTGATGAATATTTATTTACCACTTACCTACTACCTATCCAATAGACTGTATACAGCATTTCTTACATAGTGCACCATGTTATGAAACCATTCATCATCAATATCAGTAGTATGATGTGCAAATGGATAAATTTCTCTGAGGAGAATACCTGCAAATTCATTTGTATCTCAAAATTAATAAATAATTTAAAATCTGCAGCACATTGAATTTTGTATATTAATGAAATTGAAGTGTGACTGTGATTTCGAAACAAATATCTTTTATGCTATATTTATTTAAAAACAAAAAATCTCATTCAACTGATTTAACAATTTTTGTTTGTTTGTCAGGGCTAATCTCACAAACTACTACACCAATTCAAAGTGGAGTATTATGTCAGGTATAATTTAGTCCATGGTGTAAGGAAAAGCATAAGGTTTTTCTTACACCAATGTTTTGTCTTTCACCTGACACCTGTCTTTTACCTTTTCAGATCATTATTTTCTATTATATAATGATGAGTGTTTGTTTGTTATACAAATCTATAGTTTTCTAATCATTATAAAATTAATGTTTAAAGCAAGAAAAAGATACTATGAGAGATTTCTTAGAAACTTCTACCTCTCCCAGCCTTTAAAATAGATTTACATGGGTACTCTGTTTCTCATGAATATCTCAAAAATGGTGAGGAAATTCATGGAAGAAGTTGCTGAAAGTCCATAAAATTTCCTAATAAACACATTTTGAATCTCACAGCATCAATTTGTACTCAAAAATCATTAATTTCAGAGTATACTGCCACACAACTGTCAAAGCAATTTTTTATACCATGGAATTGGAATGATTAATTTTCCTTTGAAGGAACATCAATATTTATTATTACACACATTGTGTAGAGGTTTCGAAAAATTAAAAAAATACATCAAAATTGCATATATGTCATGTTTTTCAGTGTGTTTAGTACTGTCTGAACACAAATTTTTTAGTAAAAATTTGAAGCTATTTGTGAGAAAATGTTTTTGAGCATTTTTGAAAATTATCAATTTTAACCTCATTTTCATTGAAAGCTGTGTTTTTTCAAGAAACTACATAAGAAATCATTTGAAGTGCCTGTACTGCCAAATTCAATTTATAAAAATGCTTAAAAAAAAGTATGTAAGTGACATAAAAGAAATTATATTTGTGTAGTTTTTTAAAATTTAACAAATGCATCAAAATGGTGTTTATATCATATTATTCAGTCCACATAGCACTATCCAATAAAAAGTTTGAGAAAATTTGGAACCATTTACGGAAAAAACATGTTTTTAAAACAGCCTTCATTTCATGCAAAATTACTCAAAAAATATTCGCATTAAAAAAAAGTGTAGAGATTCTTTTAAGGATCTAATTTTAAAGAACAAATTTTATTCAGAGTGAAAATCATTATCTTCAATACTGTAGTTGTAGGAAGCTGGCAAAAAATTTTTGAACTTTCAATTGTGAAAACTCAGAAATTTCAATCAAAATAAGACCTGAACCATTTTTTAATGCATCCTTTACGCTGTCCAGAAACAACATTTAGTCAAAAAATTGGAGCGATTTTTGAGAAAAATTGGAAAATGTCCGGGAGGCTTAATGAAATGTACCCCCAAAAATTAAAACATCAGTTTCAAATTTAAACGGCTACGACTTCAGCCAAAGCGAGTGGGGAATGTCAATCCCAGTAAAAATTTTGCTAATGGTTTAGCCACTGGCATGGTTCACAGAGGATGGACAGTAAACCACGTGTTAGAGGAAGTAATTTACTACATACAGAAATAAGAATAATCCATTTTCTCAGTATCAGGGATCCTACAATACATATTTTTCCACCGAAAAGTTAGTTTTTCACTTAAGTATTACATTTTGTAGTGTGCAAGAAAGTAAAAATATGATGAGAGAATAGAGATTTTATTAAAAAATTAGTGAATTAAATTTAAGTGAAACATTTCTATTTGTAAATGATACCATCTTTGCTAAAAAATAGAACCCAAACGAATGAACGTAAAATTTGATTATTTCTTCAACTCTTAGAGAGCTCTTACACATTAGTATAGTAAGTACTAGTAGTGCTACAGAATGACACAGCCTCATCTGCTTCCCAACTGCAATCTATCGCTGCCCAAAGAAAATTTTTTCACATTTTCTCAATTTTTCAGTCCCCTAATGGTAGAACTAAAATATGACTTTAAGAACCTTATAGGAGAGTAATCCTATATGGCATTTTTCATTGAAAAATTTGGAGTTGTTTTTGAGAAAATATCATTTAAATGTTCCTCTAAATGCAAAATTTGAAGCTCTTTCTCACAGAAAACTTAACTTTTGGAGAAACTTCATCAGAAATCATTTGAAGCACATAGATTCACAAATGCAATAATGTATACAAATCGCTGGTAATATAAATATTAACTACTTGAGAGATATTTACAAAAATATTATTTGTGTAATTTTTGAAAAAACAAAACACTACATCTAAGAGGCTATAATCATATTGTTTAGTCCGTTTATCACTATTCATTCAACAAATGTAAAGAAAAAATTTGGAGCTGTTTTCGAGAAAATGGTGTTTTAACGTTTCTGAATTTGCTGAATTATGAGCTTATTTTCACAGAAAATCGTTGATTTTTCAAGAAACTTACTCAGACCTCATTTGAAACACATCTACTCATAAATTCAATAATGATACAAATCACCGATAATGTAAATATTACTGACAAAAAAGAGATGTCAGAAAAATTACAATTGTATACTTTTTCAAAAAACAAAAGAAAAGAGTAATATGATGTTAATGTCATCTTAATACATTTAACACTAACCCTACCAAAAGTTTAAAATTAAAAATTAGAGCTATTTTTGAGAAATGCTTGTTTTTGACACTTTTTGATATTGTACATATTTCACACAATATTGTGAATAAACTACTAAAATGTTTTAAAAAATGTACACAACCTAAAAGGAAGAAATAATTACTGAGAACAAATTTTATTTGGAGGAAAGATCACCATCTTCAATATTGTAGTTGTAGGAAGACACTAAAAAAATTTGCAACTTTTATAATTTTCAAAAATCCAGAGTTAACTGTGAAAATTGGATCTATGCCATCTTTATAAGTGTATTTTACTCTATTCTTACAAGAAATTCAAAGAAAAAATTATAGTCATTTTTGACAAACTTTTTAAAATGTCCCTGGGGCTTCAGGTAAAGTACCCCCAAAATTTGAAAGACCTTTTGCAAAATTGCAGAGCTTTGAGTCAAGCCAGATCGATTAAGCAATATCTATTTTGGAAAAAAATCTTATGAATAGTTTTGGCGCTAGTGTCAGCCGAACAAAAAAAACAATTTTTCGTTATCAGGGAACCACAAAACATGTATTTCTGTTGAAATCTCGAAACTGATTTTCCGCAGCTTTATATAACTTTCTCTACACTATGTATATTACTCCATTATGCAAATATCTATTTCAATTTGCTTCCTAATACAGTGAAACCTCAAGAACTTGAAATTTATCTACCTCCTGAACTTTCTTCATTTCCCATAGTTCCCCTATAAACAATTAATTTTACTAAATAAGATACTTATTATGGAAGGAAAATATTACATATCCTAATTGCGGCTGCTTTCTGAATGCTTACACTTTTAAGTTCTCTGAACTCTCGCAAGAGCTGTGAAAATCCAGAGAATAGTTTTATCATGTTTTTATAAGAGTGCCTAGGCAGGTGCCAGAAAGACTGACTCCACCTTACAGTTCAGACTGACGTGTCTACAATTTTTGCCATTTTTGACTAGCAACCACCTCCAGAAACAGATATTTTTCTGCATCTTAGGATCGCACATTCCTAGTAATGTTAGTATAAAAGTTAGGGCTTGACACTTCTCTATACATCTTACTAAAGTCACAGAAACAGAAATAGCGTCTTGTTTGTATGGCTAAAAATATCATACTATTGCCAACTTCTTTTAGAAGAAATAGAAAAGGTATTACATTTGTCTCTCCAAACATTTCATTAAATGCTGTAATCTAAATTTCGCTACCTGCATCTATATTCTGCTAAAATTAAATGCTATCATCTCATTACACCTACCCAACTCTTACTGTTTTTCAATCAACAATTGTTTAACATCACAAACTATCTTATACAGTTCTCTGATAAAATTTTATCGGACAGGTCATGTTGGATAAGGGAAAGAACAGGTTGAGGTAGCCGCAATACTGGACTCTTATATTGATTTAGCACAACCAAACAGAGGAATAAAAATCCACTCTTGACCACTGGCATCCTTTAAGGATTGAAACACAGGCATTGTAGCTAAAATGGTATATTTCCTGTTTCATTCAAAATGATTTTGCTCATAAAATGTATTACAAAAAGTATTAAACGACACATAGCCAAAAATATAAATAACAGACTCTACCAAATTCAGCTATTGTTTGATGTTTATCTGCCTAATGATATGAAAATCTAATGCACTCTAGGATTAGCAAGCAGAAGTTATGAAGTCACATGTTGTTAGTGAAATGGACAAGAAAATAATACTGTAGAGCGTAGAAAGAAAAAAGTGGTAGGATTAATAACAGAAAATCAGAAGAGTGAAAACAATAGGAAATAATGTGAGTATAAAATACATTACAATAAATAATAATCGTAAATTTCCTGTTCTTCCACCACATTACTTCTAAAAACATTCAAGCAACAAATACTTACCATAAGATTTAAATTATGAATACAATGCACAAGAATCAATGTCTTGATAAGTGCATGTAGCAAAAAAAAATCTGGATGAATGGTAACATTTTTAATAGTGACTTTAATTAAAGTTTCTACAGATCTAGGAAAGATGTGTGCCAAATGCTTTCAGTGTTAAACTCACATGCAGGAGGAGACAACAGAAGAAAATACTTAGAAACTACAAGGATCTCATAAAGAAGAAAGAACTGGATAATGAAATGAAGGACAAGAAAAAGGACATAGAAAAGAGATGAAAGTGTTTTAGCAGAAAATAATTTGGAAGCAGTATTGTTTTGCCCCAATGCCAATGCCTAGTCACTTACAAAAGGCTTTTTCTGTTTATAACAACTTAAAATATTTTAGAAAACAAGGCAGACTGTTACATGGACATGAGACAACTGAAAAGAGACAACAAAAATTTTGGGAAGAGAAAAGAAGAAGCACTATTCTCTCATACCTGCAATGGATAAAATCAAAATATTAACAATTATGCAGCTTCTACATATGGTCCAAGTAATGGATATTCTCATAATCAACCAGTTTTTTTTCGAACCATGACAAGAGTAGATGTAAGTAGATTCAGTACATAGTTATAAAGAGAAATGAGCAGGAGTGTAGCCATTCGATGGTTAACCGAAGCGTCTGTAGACACCATGCCATAGAAATGGATCCAATATCATATGAATGAATCTAATAAAATATATTTTAAGTGCTCTAATGATGAACCAGCATTTTGTGGACTGTGCACCATTAGAAGTCTTCAGAGAAGACAAAAAAAAGTGTTTTTGAAATCAGCCTATACTGGCTCTCTGCCTACCAGCATTATCTGATTTGAAGGAGTTATGCCAGAAAGGGATCATCGATGATATTCCCATATACAAACTTTCCAACAATGAGAAGTGTTTGTAGTAACATATATACATGAATTATTACTCATAATATTAGAATATCCTTCATAGTTAAAAGATAGAAAGGCTACACTCCATTTTATTAAAAAATTAAATACTTGATTTATTGAAAACATCTGGAAATAAACAACAATGGTAATCACTGGTCAAATGAATTAACGAATTTCAAACAAAACTCAAATGCAATACATCCAAGATACAGATAATGGCATTACAAACTTAAAAAGTATAAAAACTGAAAATAAACATTTGTTTAGTTATGACAATCTGACTCTAGGGTAGCAATATATAACCTTTCAAATTATTTTGTACATATCATCTGACTTTTTAAAGTCAACAAGACATGTCTAAATGAACTTGAGGCCCTCTGAGTTTGAAACAGATATTTTGATTTGTGGGGGTACTTTACACGAAGCCTGAACATTTTAAAAATTTTCTTAAAAATTAATCCACATATTTTATTAAACTTTATCCTTGGATAATGCAGAGAACACTCAAAAGAATGGTGCACGTCTTATTTTCCAGATCTTTCCAGAAATTCCAGATCTTTTGAAAATTGCAAAAGTTCAAATTTTTTCAGTATCTTCCTACTTCTATAATTAAGAAGATAAGACTTTTTCCTTAATGAAATATATTAGGCAATTTTTAAAAAAATTATTTTCCTCAAAAACAGCTCAAAAGTTTTTCCTCATAGGTTGTAAAGGACAGTAGATAGGACAGTAAAGAAAATGCTGCCAGTCCCATTTTTAGCAAACACCTATATTCTCTAAAATTGCAAAAGAACAAGGTTGATGATCAGAGTCTTTTGTTAAAATAAATGTTGTTCTTTAAAAAAAGGTCCTTTACAATTTTTTAAAATTCAAGTACTTGCAGGTAATTTTGCAAATTTTTCGAATTTCCCACACTTCTTTGTCTAGAAACTTTCAGGAAGTATCACATTCAATACAACAATTGGAATGCTGCAACATGGCAGTTGAAAATTCTCAGAATAACTTCTCATTGTTGGGCAGTGTTTCTGGGTATATGGAACAGAGTTTTAGATTGTTGTATTTGTGTATATGTATTAGCTTTAAATGAATTAAATTTTCATACTTACAGCATTATGATTGTTAATGGAATTTAGAAGTGATGGCCGAGATATGTGAATATGGACTGAAATTGCAGTACTATAATTTTACAAAACAGTAACGGATGTGAGAAAGTATGTGCCATTGTAGCACCATGAATTCTCTTGGTAATTCAAATATTGATATGATGTTATATTCAATCATTTGATTTTTTTCTCTTTGTTTCCAAAGTTAAAAGTTATCAAGGTTCCATGGAATTTGAAATTCAGGGGGAGAACTTTTGCAGTCTAAATACTAAGGGCAACAAACTAAAAATGCTGGTAGGGCGCAACAATGATTTGTTAATAAATTGGGGAAATTTATTTGTAATCAGGAATATAAGAAAAATTCAAGTGTATGTCAAAAAATTATCTCTATTTGCAGATAGACAGTAATACAAAGGAAACAGCCTCAGCACCATTTCTTTGCACACAGTATTTCACTTGTAAACAAGCAGAACCGTTTGTGAAATTGTTCAATACAATACTTTGTGAAACTGATTTCCAAGGAAATTCATTTGCAATACAATTGCGGCAATGTCTAAGGAAGTTCTAATAAATTGACTCTTCTTAGCAACTGCTTTATCACAAGGAACCCACTTCAGCTGCATGATTTTCACATTTATTAACATTCACATGACAACGGCAACTTCTGAAAGTGAATTGTCTCTAAGGACACTAATGAAATATAACAATACTCCTTGCTCATTGTCTCATGTATTGCAAATGGAGAATATCCAAATAATGCTTTGGTCTTGATTTTAGAAAGCACATACACACTAACAAGTGCAAAAATGAAATAATAACACAAGCATAAGCAAACTAACACTACATATTAGTTATAAAAGTGGAGCAACATCAATTACTGACATTGCAATGCCCATTTGGTTTGTAAAATTTGAACCATGATAGCTCTCTCTATAACCGTTAATCAAGACCATGGATAATCTCCAAAATTGCATTAAGGAAACATTCATCGTAGCAAAGCACCAATTACCCTGAAAACTTGGCAAACCCAGTTCATCTTAGCACAGATGAACTTGCGAAGGGATATCTCACATCACACGAATACACAAAACAGGATTCATCACATGGAAGATCTTCTACAATAACAAGTCTCACATTGCTGTTGCCAGTGTTTGTGTGTCCGTTGCTTAATCAAGTATATGATGACAACACTATGCTTGATTTGTCTCACTTGTTGAACGTTTCTTGTTCTGAAAAACAAACATATTGTGTTAATTAATACAACCACCGAGAAAAAGAGCAATTACACAATTGGCCATGTAATATTAATTTCTGTTTGATGTGTTGTTATGGGAATATCATTCAATATGACAATGAATAGTGTAACTTAATATACATACTTTTCTGTTAATCCTATCAGTGTTTAATACACGTTTAGAATGTATCTTCTTATAAAGTGAATTTTTTTTAAAAGTATACACACAACTAACAGAATAACTAGTCATAAACAAGTACATTGTAATTTAAGATCAAATTTGAAATATTATATAATGAGACAACTAGTTCCAATTATACAGCTTCCTTTCGAAAATGTTTTGAACTGGTTAATGTAATAAAATTAAACTGCACTTAACAGTACAGCATTTGGTGGCCAACTTACAATGGCTGACACAAAGGAAAAACTATTGACATCTGATGCATGTCGAGAAAACAATGTATAACATTGACTTGTATAAGTATAAATTATACATTTATGATGAGAGAATAAGCACAAAATAACAAATCTTCTCTACTTTATTCCATAACTTCATCAACTAACCACTTTCACAGTTGCTCTGATTCAACCACTTCTCGAGATATGATGTTCAATTCCAAGACTATTTACCTGAGACTTTCCTTTCGTGTCTGAAGTAAGAGAACGCACTTTGGAGCGCTCCTGCTCCAACTGGGCATGCAGAGATGACACCTCCGAAGACAACTCATCACGCATACGCTGCAACTGCTCCACTTCTACTAACACTTCTGCTTTTTCTTTCACTGCAAAAGGCAACAAATACATAATAGCCACACCTCACTTCACATCAAGACAAATCTACTTGTGCTGTTTATAAGGTGAAGCACATATACCAATAAACTGGAAACAAAGATAATTTGGGAGGTTATCTGGTTATTTTCTTTCAAAAAATAAATAGAATGGGCTACACCTGTCAACATGTTGATCTTATCTTGAATAATAACTTCACTAAATGGTGCAAATATATGAACATGTAATCACATGCAACCAGAAGACCAACGCTCAAAATATCTCTAGAGCACACTTGTGTACCTGCGAGATGTTAACCACACATTTTCAGCCATCGTTCACTACCAAAATAGACATTTTTTGCAATCCTGGAAGAGCAGGGATAAGTTACCTCTCTTAGGCAAAAGTGTCACTGGATATTGTTTTGGGTTTTGGTTGTTTTTTCTTGTATTTTACAAATCGGCATATTTAATGCCAGATTATATTTACTAACTTAGCACTCATTTATTACTTCTAATGGTCAATTCATTAGAGTAAATAAACAAATATTTATTGCTTTATTATGAACTTGCAAAATGTTTTTATACCTTCACATTCACAACACAATTTTTAAAACCTTTTTGGACAGGGTCTCTTTCTGTTCTAAATAATTGAAGTTGAAGTTACCTTTAGCAATAATGATATTCAAAAGCAACCTTTTAACAGCAGAGACATAAAAAAATCATCTCATTCTTTCATTCTGAACTGACATGTCTTCAACATTCCCTTACTGAATGATAAGCATAAAGATTACCCTCTATAGAAGGGAAATTGCAGCAATGCCATGTATGTTCACAGTAGAAAACTGAATAGATTGTTAATGACAAATACATTTTTATGAACAGACTTCTGCCAATATCAACCATTCAATGAAAAGTAACTAATCTCTTGACACAAAAGAAATTTCAGACAATAAAATACTTACTTTCTCCAAGTGCTAAAATATTATACAACTTTTTGTTCCTGGACTTCACATTATGAAGTTCTTCTTTCAACTTTACTATTTCTTCCCTTAGGGCTTTATTTTCTTGATTCCTTTTCTCCAGTCTGTCTTCCAATTGTGCTACTGTGATGGTTTCTTGAATAAAAGGCTAGAAGAAAAGTCACAACTTTTAAACACTCATGTCCTAATGTTTGGCATTCACACGACAGTAACAAAAGCAAGAAATAATAGCACAACAATTTGACGATTTGATTAATTAAAAAAAATGACAATGTAAATCAAATCTTAAAGAAGATGGGTGTCCTCTCCAATAAAGCTGATAATTGTAATTAAACTTGAACCTCGAATATGAACTGCAACAAACTTTATATAGTTGCAAACAAAAAATTACAATTACTCACTTCCCTGGCCTTCCTCTTCTCGGCTTCCTGTTCTTTGGTCAATACTTTCTTTGTATCGTCTTTAATTCTTTCAAAAAACTCAGGGTCTGGTTGTACTGGCAAATCTTTCAATGGACAACCATCTCCTTCTGATACAGGGGATTCCGAATGTCTAGTATTGAATTCTTCAAGAGACATAGTCTGAAGCTTATTTGACTTCTTCGATTTTTTAGAGCCTAGTTTTTTTTCTTCTTCAGCCGCTTTTCTAGATTGCTCATAAATTTCTTTCTTTTGTTCATAATCCAGTTTTGAAAGCAGAATTGCTTGAGTCATTTCTTGTTCAAATGTGCAGTCAACAAGCTGTGGGAAGATTCAATTGATTCTTATGAATCAATTTTTTGAACTAGTTAAAGACATCAATCATCATATTAATATCATACCTACTGATTATTTTTTTTACTACACAACGCCCAAAATAAACCTTTTTTGAAGAATGCATTTTTCTTTCAAGTAGTTTCTAATTATTATATGTTTTTTAATAAAACATTGATGACATGAGTAATTCACTATAATATGGATTTTATTATAATCCAAAATTTACAACCAAAGCACTGATTGCTCACGAGCTATAAAACATGCATGATTATTTTAAAAAAAAATGCAGAATTATGGTGTCATCTTCCACGTGGAAATGAAAACAATCCATAAAATCTGCATGAATTATAATACAAAAACTACAATACTCAAAAGTCACATCCTTAGGAATGTCTAATGTCAACAAAAAATATTGAAGAGATCAAAGGACGAACAACGTTATTTACTTTTGCCTTTGGAAATTTTAAAAAATGTGAAAGAAAGTAAGTGAAGTAACGAACACAATGTAAAACTTTTAATCAACATTAGAAATTATCCAAAATAATACATTGATGAGATTTGCTATCCAAAATAAGCCGATTTGGTTTCAATTTCTTTACTAACGTTTCCAAGTGAAATCATGAAAAAACAATTCCATTTCTTACCTCTGAATCCTTCTTTTTCCACTGGTCCCACTGATCTTGAACAGCACCAGGATTTTTCTTCTTTTGCGATGTATCTTTGTTACCTTCTGGTTTGGTGCTTCCTTTTCCCTTGGATTTATTTGAGGTGGCATTACTTTGTTGATTCCCCTGAAAAATAATATACATTACTTAATAAATATTATTCGAACAGAGAAATAAAATTTTCAGTTAACATTGTACCGTACCATAGTCATATAGTAGAGTTCAAATAGGAATAGAGGAAATGGTTTTACTAACCAGAGATCCATTTAATATTCGCGGCAAAAAATGTGGTCACAATTACCACACAGACGTATGTGAGAACACAAGAATGATATGTATTTCAATCAATCCATATCATGAAATGAAAGTGTACTTATATGAACATAAACAAAAATTGCAACGAAAACACTACCTTGCCGGCTTCGTTTTTCTTGGCATTTTTCTTTTTGCTGGCACTAGTTTGAGCAGAAGTAGCAGTTCCGGGCTTTTTGGAATCTGTTTTCTTCTTTGGTTGGCTTTTCTTGGGAGCATCGTCGTCATCGTCAATGCTAAGAACAGCAAACCGGGAAGCCACAGCTGTCGCCATTGTAATTCACGTAGCTTACAAAGTATTCCAAAACAGTTTTTTAAAATGTTTTTTGACTCAACAATTCAGTAGTAATCTATAACTGAGCTCTGCACTAAAATTCAACACAGGATCGTATTTCCTTAAAATGCAAACACAGAAGAATTAGGTACATATCCAGTATACAACCTACAAACCTGTCAACTTTTGTAATTGTGTTCAGTTGTATCGGTCCACACCACACGCTTCTACATTCGCTGATGTTTCTTATGCTAAGCCTGACGGGAGAAGTGTGATGCCATGACGCGTTGCATTCTGGGCGAATAACATGTCTACCGTGTCGAGATCGCGAAGCTTGTAGCGGTTTACGGCGGTATATTAAATATCTCAATGAAAGAAATGTGAAATCTTATTCATGGTACGCACAAGAGCAGCGGAATGCAAAGTTCAGTAAAGTGCTCAAGTTTGAAGCTGGTGCGAGAATAATTCAGAACGACACTGGAATGTTGATGAGCATTCTAGTCAAATACACGCAGAACACAGCCAAATATCCACTTTATTTGATGCATTCATCATTTTGAAGGTAAAGTGTCTTAGGCATCATTGGGGTAAATTGTAGGCAATCTTGCAATTAATTTACAGAAAAACAATTGTTTGGAATGGTTTGGATCATGTTCTTGGCAATCCTATCCTACTAATCTGGATTAGTTTTTCGTATGAGGTACTAGCCTCAATTGTAAATGTAACTACTGATGCTCCTCAAAACAGAATCATATTTATGTGAGAAACTCGGGAATAACTTCCCAGAGGTAAAATGCATTAAATATTTGTAACATTTTCAATGGGTGTCATGTTTCAGGAAATTGGAACATGGTTGATAAATTTGTTGTTTGTATTTTGTACCTTTTGATGAGTATTTATATAAATTTGTTTTTGTAATTGTAATTAACACCTTAACCGTTAAAAGCAATTTTTGTTTAGCATGAAAATATCAAAATTGATTTGAAAATTAATTTTAAAAATTTTTTGAAGTTTATAAAATATACAATTTAATTCATAGTGTAATGTTTCTGAATGTTTGTCTTAGAGTGCTGCATATAATGTGTGAACAAACGGAAGTTCATTACCTGGAAGGGGATGTTGTTTGGGTGAAGTTGGGTTCGTGCTGGTGGCCTGGCAGAGTTAGAGATGTGGACAAATTACCAGATGACATTTTAGAAAGTTTTCGGAAAAAACCAATTGCTGCTGTACAGTTCTTTAATGAAGATAAATAGTGAGTGTTGAAAATTCTTTTCTTTATGTTTAATAAATCATTGCAAACTATCTATAATTGTTCTAATAATATTGTTTTTTAGTTTATTTTAATGAAACTAACTAATGCTCATCGTCTAAAAGGTTGTCTTGATAGTTGAGACAATCAAAACTCTATTAAGATGTAGTGTTTATTAACACATGAAACAGTATAGTGTTTTGTTTATTATTCTCAATGTTTTGAAATTTTTTCAAATCATAGATACAAAATTTTTAATTCCAAAACCAAATTAAATCTTCATAATCTTTCTTTCTCCTCCGTTAACACCCCTCACCCCAACCTCCTTCCATTCCCCTCCCCGCTGTACTCAACTTAACTAATTCCATGAGAATGGGTCTCACTCACAGGCTTTCTTTATCTATGGGGGAGTTAAAATGGCTCATTCCAGTCAATTTTTTATGTACTATAGTAAAACTTTACTTAGTCATTCATAGTATGATAAGAGAATGTGACCAAGTTGTTCTATTTTATTTGAATGACAACACTTACTTTTGTAAGTCCTCTTTTTGCCTTTTACACATATATTCATTTTGATTCTAGTTCTTTACACTTGCTGAAAAACAATGTGAGAGATTTTATTTTAACTTAAAATATAATCATATGATTAATCTGATTACGTAAAACTTGTTAACCATTGTTAATAAGATTTTAACCATATTTTTATCCTTTATAGATATCCTATAATTCCGAACTTGTTGATGGGTGGGGGGGGGGAAATTCGTGAAATAGTTTGTGTAAATTAATACATTTATATCTTAATTGAGTTTTGGTTGATTTAAACTTCATGATTCCTTGCCAATACAATTTACTTACGACATTTGTTTTCTGAACAAATTTTGTATGTTAATTATTTTGATTTCCTTACAGTGAATATGTTAAAAATTTGGATCAAATCTGCCGTTACAATTGCCGAAGGAAAACAGATTTTAAAAAAGGGGGGTTTCTGTTTGGTTTTAAATGTATTTTAACGGATGGAGTAATACAGTTTTTAATAATGGTGTATCTGTTTACATTTGTCTGAATGATTACTTGTCTTGTTTCTAGATATGTATCGTGCCAAGCAAAGGGAGGGATCATCTTTTATGGACAAGTTTCCTAATGATGTTTCTATGGCAGAGCAACTGACTGGTGGTAATCCTGACATAGTAACTGATAATGCCTTTGCTCCAGAAGAAAAATCCAGCTACGAAGGAATCTTTGGTAGCGAGAAGAAACCTGAGAAGAAAGGGAAGATGGGCAGTAGCTCTCCAACGAAAGGAAGCCCTTCTTGGAGAAGCAAAATTGCTTCTCCAAGCACTCCTAAAACTCCTTTCAGTTCTCCTCGTCGACCTATTACCCATCCTCGCATAATTCGTATGTTGAAAGGCGAGGAAGAGCAACATGATGTACGGATACGCCAACAACCACCCATACCACAGCGTGAACCGTCCCCCCAAAATGAGCCGTACAAATGCTACAAGTGTGACTTTACTTCAAAGAGACTGAATGTTGTAATTTTGCATTCCAAGAGTCATAGTGGTGATGGTGCTACCAATGGCCAGGAACCAAAACACATTCGCAGCAAAAGTGCAACTATTTTGTCTACCCCACATCGTGGGAGAGGTCGACCTCGAGGAAGCCATTCAGGCAGTGTTGGCAGGCCACCAAAGAACAGTCCAAAGGTTGTTCCTCTCAACTCATCAGATACTACGGAGACCAATTCCCCTAAAAGTACATCAGCTGCGGATGTAAACACTGAGGAAAGTACTGTGAAAGATGTAACAACATCTGAAAAGAAAGGTCTCAAAACACCAATTTTTGGGAAGAGAAAAAACGCAAAAGCTTCTGGAGACAAAGGTACCAAAAAGAAAAAAAGCAGTGAAGATTTTCGAGAAAAGTTACTGGCAGAATGGGAAGATGAAGATCAAGAGGAAGAAGAGAAGGAAATGTTAATTCTCAAACGGGAGCTCAGCAAAAGTGAAGCATTATCTTCACCGCCTCCAGAGCGAAGTTCAGAAGGAACAAATTATAGTACAAATAAAGTATCTTCTAGTTCAAATGTTAAACCAAAAGAAATTTCATGCTTTGATTTTGATGAACAAGCTGATTCATTGTTGGATCATGAATTAGAAGAACGGGCCAAGAAATTTGCTGAAGCTAGAAAATTTCCAAGGAGGCTAGATGATAAAGTGGACTTAGATAAAAGGACAGAAGTCTCTGCAGAAGTTCCAAAATTGAAAGAAATGTCACCTTTGAAGACTGCTCCATCAACTGAATCTGAAGATAATGATAATGAGGATAAAAAGGATTTAAATGCGGAATTTGAGAATTTAATGGCTGAAACAGAATTGCCATCTCTTCCTGCAGTTCCTACAATTAAAATTAAAGAGCAGCAAACGGAAGTAATAACATCCCCTGTGCCAGAAGATGTGAAAAACGAAAAATCAGAAACAATATTACATGATGAGATGGGAGATGACGTGTCTCAGCCTCTCTTAAAAGATACCAATGATATTGAACCACCATCAAACTCTCTTGCTCAGCATCCTCCTGAAACATCCATGCAATTCTCACAAGATTCAACCTTAGAAATACCAGCAGAACCTCAAACAGAATTGGCAGCTGAAATCCCTGGTGATACACCTAAGGAAAGTAGTGATAATGTTCGCATTGAATCCCAAGCTGAAATGTCTGTTGATCATCCAATAAGTCTTCTGCCATCTGCTCCTGAGGAACAATCAACAGCGATGCCATCAGTTGAATTACCTCTTGAACTTCCAGCAGAAGTACCTAATGAAACTGTTGTGACAACTGAGTCACCCAGTGATATTTCTTCAGAATTTACTCAATCTATTCCTGAAAATGTGGCTGAAACAGAATCTGTTAGTGAATCTCATCATCCGCCACCTCCTGAAATGCCAACGGAAACATGTGTTCAAGAACCTGCTCAGGTACCTCTTATTCCAGAATCAACTCAAATTTCTCCAGAACAACCACCAGCTCAGTTGTCTGTTGCGGAAGAACAAACGAATATGACTCTTCCTCAAGAAACCACACAGATATCTCCAATGCACGATACAACCCCAATATCTGTTTCTCAAGAGTCTGTTCAACTTTCCGTTGGTCAAGAACCAGTGCAGATGTCTCTGGATGAAATGGAACTTGATATCAATTCTATGCCTGTTGTAATGGGAGATACTTTGATTACTGAAGATTCAACTACAAAACTTGCTATAAATACAATTGTACCAGCCAATTCCATGGCAATAACATTACCACCTCCTGTTGTTTCAGAAAAGCCTACAATACAGCCTGTTATGCGATTAACATCAACTGCTAGCTCAACTCCAAGTGCATCTGGCACAGTGACTTTAAATGTCACACCAACATTGGAATTGGTCACTGAAGCAAGTACAAGCGTGGTGAAATCAAGTGCACAAACTACAACTGCAAACTCTGCTCCTAAAATTGTCAAACAGGTAGTAAAATCTGTTAAAATACATCCTGGCCCATCTGGAACACTGAGAACCTCTGATGGTTCTATTATTGCTCCAAAAGGTGCAACAGCAGGCAGTAGGTATGTAGTAATTCAGCATGCTTCTGGCAAACAGACTATATATGCTACATCTTCAGCGAAGTCTGGTCAGCAGTGTGTTACAGTAAAAACAGGTGCATCACAAGGCCAGGGTAGTACACAAACTGTAGGCAAGAAGCTTGTGATTGTGAAATCACCTCAAGGGGGACCTGTTTCTCCTGAAGTCCTGTCTTCGTTGCAGCAGGGTAAACTTGTGTCCCAACGAATTATTACTAGCCAAGGAACCATTTTGAAACAAATGGGAAGGAGCACTCCAAAAGTGATGCATGTTACTCCTCAGCAAATGAAGGCCTTAACTGGTGGAAAGCAAGTGGGAGGCACCAAGTTAACCATGCAGAGTACCCCAACTAAAGTGGTGTTGCCCACTGTACAAAAGATGGTAGGACAAGGGCAAAGTGTGAAGTTGGTGACCACTGCAACCTCTGCTAAATCAAAGCCTAACACTATTCTTATTCAGACTACACAAGGCACTAGCGTGGGAGGCGCTATAGTGACACGAGCTGTGTCAGGAAGTGTGGCTGGTGTCACCACTTCTGTTGCCAAATTGTCAACTGTTCCACAAACTGTAGTACGCCAAGTATCAGGCTCTCCTCGTTCTAAGATTGTTGCCACGGCATCACCTACTGGAACCAGTGTGCAACGAGTTGTTGTAAGTACGGCAGGCCGTGGTTCGGTGCTGCAAGGGCAGCCTCAGCAGAGAGTGTTGGCTGCTCGATCTGGGGTGCAACCTCGTATGTTGGTGCAGAAGGGACGAGGCACTTCCACAGTGAGAGTGCCCAATGTGGGAGCCATTGCTGGAGTTCAACCACAAGTAGCTCAGGTGCAGCAAGTGAAGAAAGTGCAAGGAGCTCTGCCACGAACGCAAGTGCTTCAGAAGGGAAAGCAAGGGCAAGTGGTGCAGAAAGTGGTCACCATTCAACAACCAGCTACAGCCACTACCATCAAGCCTACATCATCTACAGAAGCTGCTCAATCTATTGCTTTGCCTAGTTTGCAGCCCCTGCAATCTGATGTTAGTGGTGCTCCCACTGTGCAGCAAAATTTGCAAGTTAACACTTTGGTGCTTTCCTCAGCTCCTACTGTAATAAACCAGAATGTGAGCACATCGCAGAGTGCATCATTGCCTGTGGCAACTTCTGCTCCTTTGTTGTCACATGAGCATATTGCACAAGTTATCGCTCCAACTGGTTCCGAACAGTTGGCTGACGGGGCAACTCCCACCTATGTGCTGGTCACTATAGATGATCAAGGTGCCATACAACCATATGACAGTTCTGGACTTGTCACTTCATATGATGGTAGTAGTCAAAGTTCAGAAAGCAATACCCGTACATTGTACATTGATCCTTCTTCTTTAGGTACATCCGGAGAATTGGATAATATTTTCCTGGCTATTAATAACACTGGGACTGCTGGATCAGGCACTTTACTCAATCTGGGGCAAGCTAATACAGTGACTAGTGGTAACATAGCAACTACACAACATTCCCAAGCTGTGTTTAACATTGGTGATAGTCAGCCAACTACTCCTGCTGGCAGTCAGGATATTCTTGCAGCAGCTCTGGCAAATACTGATGTCTTCCAGACAGATGGTTCCATGTCTGACTCGTTAACTGTAGTAAATAGTAGTCAGTCTACCAGTGGTTCTGTCATGACTAGCCGTTTGCTGGAGTCATCATCTCTTCTCCCATCGTCTACTTCCACTACCTTACATCAGACCACTGTCCTCCTGCCTTCTTTGACAGCAACAGCAATGCCACCAGCAAATCCAGCAGGTGTCTTGGAAACTTCTCTAACTTTGAATCAACCTATTATGACTCCATTAGAAGTGCCATCATCAGTTACTAATTTGCAGCAACCCCCGCCTCCAATACCTACATCTCTTGAGCTCCCTCTGACTATCACACAACCCGTGTTATCCATGCCTGCGACGTCTCCATATTCTACCCTTCCCCAGCAAGGCAGCTTGCAGACTCCAGAAACTGATGCTGTAGAGTCTCCCATTTCCAGCTCTTCTGTGTCTCAGACAGTATCTCAGCCAGTTCTTTCATCCAGACCCACGCTGCAGCCTTCTATGCCTCTACTTTCTGAAATGACCCAAACTCACTCAAACGATTTAAGGTGTATCAAATACTTCCAGCTCTGCTGAGCAGCTGGTTCTCCCATCATACGCACAGGTTCCAGAAGTATCTTCACATGCTACTGAAGAGCAGGAGGCTCCTAATGATGCATTGAATTATGATACATCTTCTGGAAACCAACAATTAACAAATCAAGATCTATCTACATCATATCACGAAGTACCTGAAAGTACTGCATCAGAAGCACAAGGAACCCCGGAAATCGGAGAAACACAATCTGCATCTGAACAAACTGTTTCTACATCATATGCAAGAAGCCTTCAAGACTCTGTGCCAAAAGAGAGAGCAGAAGTAATAGATTCTTCAAATCCTCCTACCAACGAACCTCCTGTGCCAAATTACTCGGTGGAGAACTCTTCAGAAGCCTTAGCAATGAAGGATATGACCTCTGCCCAAGAAACCTCTCACACTGATGAAGTATGTGTGCCGTATGAGCAGGTTGAAAGTACGTCTCAGCTCAGAGATGGCCTCGGAGAAGCTGTCACAGAAGTAACTCAAACACTTCCTTCAGAAAGCAGTACCTTACACCCTTATGCCCCTGCTCCAGAAAGTACCTCTAACGTATCTGGTGAAGTGTTGGAAGGCAATTCCTCTGGAACTTTCTCCCTCCCTTCATATTCCCAGACACCAGAAAGCACTTGCGAATTGCAGGAAGAGAAAGAAGTTGTCCCTAACCAATCGGCAAGCGGGAATTATTCACAAGTTCCAGAGAGCACATCTCACATGTCAGAAACTCGAGTTGTCGGTGATTCTCCAATGGACATCCTGGATTCATCTCAACACTCCTTGGACTCTAGTGTGCTGACTCCTTATCAGGTACCAGAGAGCTCGTCTGAAGCTAGTGTGGTGAGCTACGAGGACGCTCATGGAGCATCGGGTGTAACACCACCTACTTCTAATCAGACTGGGTATACTTCTTGCTCACAAGTTCCTGAGAGTACATCACAAATGCATGAGGTGCTATCATTTAGTGACTCTTCGACTGAGGTGTCAGACTGTGCAGTGACCTTGGCCCAGTCCATGCCTCTGCTTCTGGACTCCGGACCAGGGACTAAAAGACATGTGGAGGGGGAGGGAACTGATGCCAATGATCTGGAGCACTCCAAAAGAGTGAAGCTTGATGAGTCTGAAAGGTAATAGGGGTCCGAGTCTTTATGGTGTATTGTGTAAGAGGTTTTTTCATCTACTGAAAGGTGTCAGACTGAAGATGACTTGTAGTATAGGATTGGTGTGTCATCTTTATGGAAGCCAGATTATTTTTTTAAATGAAATGGTTTACATAAACTTGGATGTAGAGTTTATTGTTAGAACAACTAGAGTGAAAGAGACAATGGTTTTTTATTTATATGTGATTTTTTCTGTTCAGAAGACAGAGGTCCTTTTAAATTTGTGAACACGTTGGTGATGAATTATTATGAATTCTGTGTGGACATTTGTTTTTAAAGATTAGGAATGACACGTTTAGAATTCCTACTCTACATGGTGTATGTGGCCCTTTTTTTTTTTATGTTTTTATTTTAAATGGCGTGTTATTCTCTGTATGTTTGTGTGGAATGTGAGAAAATATATTTTTGAATATGAGATAATTGATTTAAAGTATGTTGAAAATGTGCAATGCTATTTGCTTTACTCAGCTGTATTTTATGAAATATTTGTATTGTGAATACAGAGAGTGAAGTGTGAAATTTTATGTGAAGCTATGTGTTGAAATTGAACATGTGTTAAATTTTTAATTTTTAAGGTTTTCTTAATTATGTACTTGAAAGTTAGATTGTGTAGTATACCATATTGGAGTGTATGTAATGCAGAATATATTTTTACTTTTTAAATGATATAAAATTCTTGTTACTTATTTTACACGTCTCAAAAGACTGTTTAAAATTATTTTTAATGTACATTATGAAAGTTGAAGTGATTTAGCCATTTAGTCATTGGCTACCCCTGCAAGTGTCATTTCACTTGATTTTAGTTAAAAGTAGTGTTGTTGCTTCTTAGGCCAGTGTTAATGCATGAAATATTTCTTTCCCTTTGACCCCACTGGATTTTTTTATACATGTTGTCCTACGCTAGGTTGCTACTGCTCTTGCATATTTTTTTTTAAATTTTTTTTGGGGGGCCTTGCCTACTTATGCAAGAGGGACAGACTGTTAATGTGTGCAACATTACAATCTGTTGCTAACAACACTTTGTGTTACATTGTGCTGTAATTGTTTTGAATCTACCCTGTGTTGTGTCACTTCGATAATCATCGCAACATGACTGTGTAGCTACATGGCTTAATATGTGTGCATGTAAGGGATTTGGGGAGTCATTAGTTATTCTGTGTTTAGTGTATCTATAATTTGGAATGGCTATATTCCTAACGAGTTTATCATTTTCTGCTGGTATGTCCATGCACTATCTTGTATTATTTGTAATCTTCAAAGAAAAATTTAGTCCAATCATGTAATAAAAGTGCATTACAAATGAATTCCATTGTAAGTGACTAGATTTTGTTCTTTACCTGAGAAGCGAGATGTCTGTGTTGTAAGTCTTGTGTATCAAAAATTGTCCCACTCATGAGTTGTTAATGAATCCATTAAAAAATTGTATACGTTTCAAGTGATGTTTCAACAATAATTTATTAATGAATTATAATTCGTGAAATGAGTTGGGGTAAGACGTAAGAGTTAAGAACTTACAGAATATGTGAAGGAGCTTGCAACAAAATAGATTTAGAACATGGACAGTCTATGGTGACCTGGTCTTTTGTCTTGAATCCTGACAGGTGATTTGTGTGTATTATGAGGGAACTGTTTGTTTCAGGAGAAAAGACCAGGTGTGTCCTTCCTCATGTCCGCTTCCTACACCTGACTCTCTTAATTTGCAAAAAGACGAAGGGTGTATTGCAAGTGGTGGTGATGATGATCATGATGATGATGATGATGATGATGATGACTTGCCAACACCATGTTTTCCACAACCTGCATGTAATAGTAAGCAAAAGTCTTTTCATGCCTTTTATTAATGGCCTCTCTCAGTTCAGTGATGGTACATGAATTTCCTTTTTACTTTCTCATACTACCATGTTTTTTGTTAATTTTATAGTTTTCAACTTGAACTGCTAATATTTAGCTTAACATGTTCCATTTCTGATTTGGTCAGTAAGAAGAGAGAGAGTTCAGATTGAAACTACCCATCACTTAGGATTTGTGTTGCAATTCTCAAATATTGAATTCAATTTGAACTTTCTTTTATGCTTTGTTTAATTTATTTACTTTTTTATACCCCAACTGATGTATATTTTTGTTTGGCCAGTTGGAAGTAATAGTGATTCTTTTTTTCTGTAACAGAGAAAAAATTTGCTCGGGATGACATCGTGTGGATGAAAATAAATAAACTGTATGTTCCTGGTGTTGTAATACGAGGTTTCAAAAAGCGTCAGGTCGCACATGTAAAATTTATTCATAAACCTTTTCAAGTGGCAACATTTTGTAAGCGATTTCAGGATCTTATAGATTTCAATGACAACTCAAGGAACCAACAATTACTGGTATGTCTTCTTTCATTGTAATCGTTACATATTCTCTTAACTGCTTTGTAGTCAGTTATGATTTTTTAACCCTCTTCATAGGAGGAAGGCAGAGAACATGATCCCACAATCGAAGAGGCATTTGATAAAATAAAAGACTTTTGGTTCAGGAATTATAAAACAGGAGGGACGCTATCAGCAGCCAAATATTTCTCTTGCAGCACTGACGGTGATTATCATTAAATTCATTTGATTAGAATGTTATGAATTCAAACATTGTATTTAAACATTTAATTGACAAACTCACATTAATGTTGCAATGCATTGACCATTGAAATTATAATAACATGGTAAAGTAATTATTCCACAATTAGAACAATATTTGCTCTCTAAAAATGATTGCAAAACTGTTTTAAAATCTTGTTTCATATAAGTATGATGGTTCTTTAATTAAAAAGGAATGGAAGCTAACATCATGCAATTGTCCAAAGAGAGCATAGTCTTGTAATTGAAAAAAGTGAGGTGCTAAATATTATTCAACATATGTTAAAACTAGTAGGCTTTCATGTTACTTTTAACTATGAAATATATCTCGATCTAGATGGAACATTTGAATCTTGTAATGGATTAAATTTTGAAAATAATGCATCTGATGGCAACATGACATCTCCTGAACTGGATCGTCATCTAGATTTGTCTCTGTCTCCCAAAAGAATGGAGAATGGTAATTCAATATCTTCATATCAAGTAAGGCATTATTTTTTTTAAGTAGTTGTAAAAAATGTGGAAATTTTCATCTTAATTGTTTTCTCCAAATCAAATAATTTACTGTAATTCAAAACACATGTAACAAAAAAAATCCTTTCATTTCAAGTATTATAACTAGGAGGCAGATTCTAATGTTATTTTTTCATCTACTTGTTAATCATGTCTTTAAAGTGATGTAAATATGGTTCTCAGCATTCTAATGTAAATAAAAGATTTGAATAGTGAATAAGGGTTTTGGTAGGGGATCTCAAAAAAAATACTCTTGTTAAAAATATTGCTCTCTAGGGGTTTTCCCATTTCTTTTGATCCTGATACAATTTTCAGAAATTTCTTGTGGTAACAATGTGTTAAAACGTATTTATAAATGTCGCTTTGAGCAAGTTTACTTAGAAAATAAACATCAAACCATATTAGCTGTACCCTTAGCCAGTAATGACTTCAGTAAAAACATGTATAAAATGAAAGTTTGCACTAATTCTGAGTTCATTTGTTTTTGACAACACCTTTCTACAGCTACTATACATTCACAATAATGGTTTAAAACATTACTAAGGTGCTGAAAGAGGATTAAAAAAAAAAGGCAGTTATAAATTACAATGTTCCATTTGTTCCCTGAGGTCTTTCTCACTTATTCGTTTTTAACAGTAAATTGTTCTTTTCTGTGTCTTTACCAGAAAACTTGCTTTGATGTACTATTTTTTAATCTCTAAAATTTTCTTTTAAAGGTAACGAAAATACTAAAACTTGTTTCAAAAGGGTCTTGTAAAAGTACTAAATGACATAGCCAATCAAGGGGTAAAACTAATGGGAAGACTTAAGTCAATCTAAAACCAAATAGTGTTGCCTAAACAGCACGTACTTTCTCGCCTGTATTTCCATGCAAAATAATGCAAAAATTACTCATTGTTTTAAAAAATTGTACATGACCTAGTTTATCTATCTTTAAGGAACAGATTTCATTAAGGGGAAAATCTCTATTTTTAATATTTTATTTCTTGAAGACCCCAAAAAAATTTCAACTTTTGCAATTTTCGAAAAAATTAGGGTTTTTATCGAACATGAAATCTGCACTATTCTCGTAATCATCCTTTACACTATCCAACAACAAAATTTAATCAAAAACGATGAAGCCATTTTTTTAAAATGTGCCTGGGGCTTCATGGAAAGTAGACCCCAAAATTAAAATATTGGTTTCAAATTCAAGGTGCCGTAACATCAGCCAGATTGATTGAGGACTATCAATTTTGGAGAAAATCAGCTGAATGGTTTAGCTGCTAGTGTTGTTCACAGACTGATGTTTTGCTGTCATTTGATTTTTCAGTGTCAAAGACCCACAAAACATGGATTCTGGCTACATCATGTGATTGAGGATTTTTTTCTAAATTTAGCAATGGGATTTATCCACTATTTTGTTACCAAGGTCCTGTAACAGTTCTTCTGCTTAACATTCGCATTTTTTCCCATGCAGCATTGCATAACTTTCTCTCTACTGCATAGCGAGAAAGTAAAAATTAAGAAAGAATGCAAAATTATTGCATTCTTATGAATAAAGTGAGAAAACAACCACTTGCTTTAAGACAGCAGTTTTCCAGCAGAAAGACATGCCATGATTTTATTTGACATTCAAAAAAATATTTATGCGTTATTTGGCCCATTAATTACTGTAAATATTTGACCTTTGTATCGTAATGCTGGATGTCAAGCTGTAAAATAAAATCGTAGATTTTAACTTATCTGCATTCCTTGAACATTTTAGTAAACTATTAAGCTGTTATTGTGAATATACAGGAAGTTGTGTGATGTTACCAAAAACCAACAGTTTAGAATTTAATGCGGATTTTCATCAATTTATGCTTTTTTCTAAGTTATAAATGGCTATGAGTACATTTCATACTGCTTTGTGTTTGGATTCTAAGTAAACACATGAATGAAAAACTCTCTGCGGTAAGCTTGGTTCAACGTATCAATAGAAATGGCACACACAGTGTTCAGTTAGACGGGCAGGAAACTGACAATTTTCAAATTTCTTCTATGACAGTACTTCCAATCGAGAATCAACTTAGACTCGGACAATTTTTCTGAATTCGTTTCTCAGAGCGCAATGGCCAGTGGCGTAACTACCGCCGGCCCGGCAGGTGCTGCGGCCTACGGACAAAAGAGGCCCTCAAAAGCAATGTGTTTTTTCTCACTGAGCACGCTTTAAAGGTCCCTTCTGAAAGCGATTTGTTTATTACTATAAATCGACTAATGTAAAATTTGAATTACGTACTATTTCATTGTGAGGATGCAAAGATGTTTTGTAAATTTGTAATTTAATTCCCGGGGTGCCAATTATTTATTGCATTTCAAAATTTGAAGGTCCTATTTTGGGTGTTGTTATACATGATTTGAAATAAAGTAAAAGTCTGCAGGGTTCGATTCTGAATTTTGTGATTATGATCAATAAAGTTTCTTTCAATTAGTTTTCAACACGCTTTTTGTAGTTGGATGAAATGCTTTGAGGGACCCCAATTTAGTTTTTGAACTGGGGCCCCAGAAGGGCTAATTATGCCACTGGCAATGGCTGGATGACCATCATCAAAAGCCTCTTATAAAAAATTATCTATCAATTGATTTTTTGGGCAATTTTGTGATGAGACTATGGTGACAGAATATCAGCATTATTTACAGGGGTTTTGTAGGGTGGGGTAAACCAAATGGATCATCATATAACCTGTTACAGAATTGTCATTAGAGAGGAGAATGGTAGTGCATTCCAGTAGTTTTCTCTGAATGTTTGATGTAGCTATAAACAATGTGTGGCATTTAGCAAAAGCCAATCTTTAGATAAGTTACAGTTTCTTACTTCACTGTAAAGTCACGATTCTAAATGCTACCAGTAGGGCTCATTGAGAGAAGAAAATTTGTACCTAGATGGGCGAATAAACACCAGAGTGATGCTGATTGTTCATATTTTATTCACTGTACTACAAATTATTTTCAAAAGTACATCTAATATATTTTCTATTTTTTCTTACTAATACAATATTATCATCCCAAATGCTGGAATTTAAATATTCTGTCTTGCTTTTTTCCTTGCTGAAATAATTCTGTATTGGTGAACTTAACAAATAGAAAATTCTTACTTTCATAAAAGTTTTCGGAACTGTCTTCTTCACTTCACAACACAACCACTCACAAAATTGATTTATGAGAGTTTGTGTAATAGCTGATTAGCAATATTTTGCTAAGCAATTAATTTTCCAAATCCTGTCATTAAAACTGCTACACACTGAGATATTCATTAAAAATGGCAGAACACATAAGTTTGAAGTTATTTTGAACATTTTCAAAGCAATACACTTTTTTGCCATGTCTTCATCTAGGCTCCCACTCAATAAGTTTTTGCATTTTCACAAGGATGCAAGTCCATAATTTTCTGTAATTCAAACCCAAAACATACTGCTTGGCATTAATTGCTGCTAAATCCATATTTAATATCCCCACACTTTTTTTCTGCTAGAGGCGATGCAATTATTTTCACCAAATGTGTCTTTTGTGAAATGTTTTGAGAAATGCGATTTTTCATTTTGTGAAGTTCTGAACCTCAGATCAGGAAAATATGAAGAAACTACTCGACTTGTTTTTAAATGCTTAACCAGTTCTTAAAAATGTAACTTCACAAACAATTCTGTGTACTTCAACAACACCTTCTGGAAAGTAAAATGGCGCTGTGTTCACGGGTGTATGCGCTAATTCCAGATGGCGTCGACTTTAGCTATCCGTAGTTTTACTTTGTCACTACCAGCATCGCTGGCATTATGCGCGCGCACCCCTTAACAAAAGCTGAGCTGCGTTACTATATGATACGTACTATATGTGGCAGAACTCATACCTAATAGATGGTAGATGGCTCCTAGTAAATTCCGCCAGAAGCCAGTAGTTGTGCAGCAGAACCTAATAGTTCGCTGAAAGCCAGTAGGAGTGCTTAAGATTTAAAAAATTAATCTAATTAGCAATTTACTGTGAAATACAACGAAAAAAAAATTATAGTATTTTTATAAAACTTGAACAAGTTACATGAAAGATAATCGTAAACACTGTGTTTTATATAAAATTATTCTATTTCCTCTTTCTCAATGATTGGATATGAAGAGTTTCCGGGCAACACTGGTCATTTTTCTAGTTTTACTAGCTTTACTATATATATATATATATATATATATATATATATATATATATATATATATATATATATATATATATATATCGCGGCGGAGCGATGGCTTGTAAACCCGCCATCTACCCACAGCTTTTCGAACTCTGACGCCTGAACTAACGAATAATGTTTTTCCGGGAGGTCACGAAAAGAGGAGAATATTCACCCCTCCAAAAATTTCCCCAGGCGCGAGTACCATAAGTATCGCGGCGCGCCTCGGAGGAGCTCTCTATGATTGCATCAGCGACGGCGACTAGACTGAGTTCTGAAGGCGATTGTAACTTGATAGCATAGGAGTTTATTTTAACTTGGTAGTTAAAAGTTAGCTTAAGAAGCGTATCAACGAAAGTGATGTAATTGAGAAGTGGAGTGCACGAACATTCTTCACATTAACATTCACAATATTTGAGAGAGCAAGTGAAGTGATTGACTTCGAAATAATTTCAAATTTGTAAAATTCGCGCAGAAGGGCATTAACTGAATCCAGCATCTCATATTGCACGCTGAAGCCACACACGCCCAAAGTGTGGTAGGTAGGCCGAGCATTTAAAGCATAACTTCAGCAACATTAATTATTCGAGGCTGGAAGCGCGAACAAATATGTACGAGGCGCGGCAGAAGAAGAAGAAAAGGACGACCCCAGGAAGAGCGAAGCGTAGGTGAGAAAGATTTGGACTGGAACGAGAATCGTACGAGTCCGGAGAACGGGAGAAGGGGTGGAAATTGTAGGCGTAGCGGCCAGGTTCGAGGGAAGGAAACTGGTAACGTCGTGGGACAGCAAGCGGAGACGGGTGGCAACGCGAGACTGCGAGCGGCAGAAAATCCCCAAGGTTACCTACAGGCGAGCGATGCGGAGCTGTTGAGGTAAAAGAACTGGCAACTTTTATGCAGCGATCAGTTGGGGAAAGAGAATAGCAGTAAATACGCGACAATTCGTGTTAAAAGTGGGTGAAAAGTCCAGAATAGGTGGGAGAAGTATTCCGAACGATGTGAGTGGCAGTTTCAAGTTCATTTACTGCGCGTGTTATTGAATTCATTCCAAGAGGCCATACCTTGTACAATTTTACTTAAATAATTCATGATTTTCACATGTTGTACAGTTGATGTTATCTGGAAAAGTCATAGTTTATTGTATTGTGTTAAAAGTAATTGCTTTCTGTGATATGTAAAGGGGTCAAATTTAAGTAACGTGTATGTTACGTTTTATTTTTCTCTTTAAAGTTCACAGTGTTATAGTTCGCGGAAGCGTTAAAAAAAGAGTTTAAAGATATTCAGATTCTAAAAAAGTGTTTTTTGACAATAATTCAGAAAAAGGATTCAATTTTTTCCGTGGCATTTATGATTCACTAAATTACATATGTGATCTTTTGTCATTTTGTGTTTTTGTATAGCTTTTGATAAATTTTTCCTGTCAAAATATTCATCTCTATTCCAAGTACTCTTCTTAATTGACAACAAAAGGCATGGCCAACAATAAAGCTTAGCATTAACTTCATTACCTGTTAGTCATTTGTGTGAATCATATCAAGGAGGATTGAATTTTCTTGCATTTTTCTGGCCAGCGTGATTTACAGCCTTCCTGACATGGGAGTACGCTGGCCAATGTCCAAAATTTCTCTCTTTCCTACATAGTTAAGACGAGAAAACAGTATTTATAGTAGTTCCTTCTTTTATCTGACATAATATTAACGTGAAATCAGATTTAAATATAATGGCACAGTCTTTCTCATAGTAAAAATTTATAATTATCTTGGTGTGGACTGGTACTTGTACAGTCTTGCCTTTCTTTCTTTCCTGCTGCCATCTATCGCCACACTTTCCCCTTTTGAAATTTTCTCAACTTTTCAGTTTCCAAATACTGGAACTGAAATATTATTTTAAGAATATTAAAGAAGGTTAAAACCTTGACCTAAATAACAATTTTCATTTAATAATTTGGAGCCGTCTTTAAGAAAATGGCGTTAAGTGTCACTGTAAATGCAAAATTTGAAGCTCTTTCTCACAGGAATCTATTGAGTTTTTGAAAAACTTCATTTGAAGTAATTTGAAGAACATCAACTCTCTAATTACATAATGCATACAAATTTATTGAAATGTCTATTAAGGCGTGGGTATTGAAAAAAAACATCTTTTGAAAGTGAAAATAAAAAATTGGAGTCATTTTTGAGAAAACACTTTTTCGATATCAGGGGACTCCAAAACGTGTATTTCCATTCAAATCTTGAAATCGTTTTTCTGCAGCATTACGTAACTTTCTCTATTCTACATATATTACTCTCGTATATACGTATATATATATATATATATATATATATATATATATATATATATATATAAAAAGAAAATATCATATAAGCTCTACTGTAAATGCAAAATTTGAAGCTCTTTTTCACAGGAATTTTTTGACAAACTTAATTTGAAGTTCTTTGAAGCACTTATACTCACAAAAGCATTAGTGTATACAAATTGCTGAATAAGTGCATGTTAACGGCGTGAGAGATATAAAAAAAAAGTATAATTTTTTAAAGAAACAAAAAAATACACCAAAATTAATTTTACATCATGTTGAACAGTGCAATTAGCACTATCGATATGAAAAGCTTGAAGAAAAAATTTGGAGTAATTTTTGAGAAAATGAAGTTGTAGGCTTCCGCGGCCAGAGTCAATATTACATTCTTGGCTGTCCACAATGCCTGGCGCTCATTGGTGCGGACTCTCACACAGTCGCCCAGCCGGCAGGACTGTTCCGTACCGTCCGACCTCCATCCACGCCGGGTCGTCTGGCCGCGGACCGCGGCGCGCCGTCTGACTCCGGATCTGCCCGCGTCGTCCGACTGCGGACCGCTTCCTGCCGTCCGATCGTGTGCCACGCCGCCATCCCGCGGTTGACAGGCAACCCTCTAGCTACGGTTGTCGTTTGTTATAAATAAACAAGGCATTACGAGCCCTGATGAAGATCACGACATGATGATCGAAACGTCGGCACCAGATAACTTAACGCGGCGTCACCCGGACAGCCAAGAATGAAATATTGAGAAAATGATGTTTGAGCGTTTCTGAAAACATGGAATTTTGAGATTTTGATATGCTTTATATGACATTATTTAAAGCTCATGAATTCTTTAATGCAATAATGGAAACAAATTGTTGCTAAAGTAAATGTTAACGAAGTGAGAGGCTAGTAAAGAAATACATTTTTGTAGGAACAACAAACGAATTGAGCAAAATGGTGTTTATATACATGTTTTCTTCCGGGCTCCGGGTCCCGGACACTTCGCCGAGACCCGCCACTGAAGATGCCCGCCGCAGTCGTGGGCGAAACGTTTGGCAGTTCAACGCCAATTGGACCACGGCCCACAAGCCCGGAAGAAAACATGTATATTGACTCCGGCCGTGAAAGCCTTCAATGCTTTATAAAAATGGTGTTTGTTATCTAATAGAGTACATTTAGCACTATCCCCGTCAAAGCTTTACAGAAAAAAATTTGAATCCATTTTTGAATAAATCTTATTTTGGTTATTTTTTAAAAATGCACATATTGCATGCAATATTGCACAAAAACTATTAAAAGTTACAAAATCTACTAAAAAGTGAACATATTTGTGCATTGTGCACTGAGGAAATTGTCATGTTATATCAGAAATAAAGTCAAACATTGTTAACATATCAGAAGATCTACTAAAATTAATGAGAAAGATATCGAATTTGAAAATATGTTTTACCATCCAAAGTATAGAAAGAAAATCTTGACTGATCATTTACAAATTGTAGCACTTCTACGTATAATAAAATACAAATATACTGTTAGAAAAAATTATAGACCTTTATAGTTAAAAAACAACCAAAACCCAAAAAGTTTATGTTTAGTTTAAAAACAAAATAATGTTAAAATCACAATTTCTTTAAAAAAAAATCTGCTAGTATTTAGTCCACAAGAAGCCATGGCACCTAATAACTTAAATGTGCATGAAGCAATTATTGAATATAATATTATTCCTATAACTTAAAATTAGCATTTAATTTTGAATAGTGTTATATTTTTATGACATTTTCATGTATGTTATCCCATAAGAGGCCATCCGTAAATTATGTATGGGTGTCTCTTGCATCTATATCTCTCTAGCGGTGTAGTCTTCATTACTTAATCCTCTTTTCACCATTGCCTTTTCTACTGCATCTCCCCATGTAAGTGTAGGTCTTCCTCCCTTTCCACAATTTTTCAGTTTCCCATAACCTTTTAGTCTTTTCACTTCAATGGTGTCAATTATATTAAAATTTACTTCCACTTTACGTTTAATTTCTTCATTCTTAAATTTATCCATTGAAGTCAGTCCGCAACTTCGGCGCCAGAAGTCCATTTCCATTGCTGTGCGTTTTTTCACTCTTTTTTGTTTCTTCCCATACCTCGGACCCATTAAGTTCTCTACAACAGTCTTATACAATTTTCTCTTTACATTCTTAATTCATCTTTTTATATCAGTGGGTGTAATTGTCTTATAGCCACTCTTCCTTTTACAATTCTGTTTTTAATATCTTGCATGCTGCCTCCATTGCATTTATTTCTGTACTAAGGTAGGTGAATTTTTAACATGGTTTTACTTCTGAACCATCATCCGGTTTCAGACCTTTAGCATTTCTTCCTACAACCATATACTCAGTCTTGTTAAGGTTTATTTCTAATCCCCATTCTGAGTACTCTTAATATAATTTCCGCAACATATATACAGCATCATCTTCGTGTTCAGTGAACACTACCTGATCATCTGTGAAGTGTAGAGAGAATAACAGACACACCAATTTTAATATCTATATTACTACATTTCTTCCTCAATCTTCTCAGGACTGCATTCAAATATATTTTAAACAGAGTTGGGGCTACACAGCACCCCTGTCGCAAACCCATATTTACAGGAAATGGTGCAAGAAGTGAAAATAAATTATAGCTCAATAAAAACGATTTGTATTTATTTTACTATTGTTTTATATTAAAATTAATGATAATTAAAGTAGATATTAATTGGTGTTGCTGACTGCACCTAACAATAAAATTGGGGCAAATTGTGAATGAAGGAAAGCGAGAAAATGTTTGATCAAAAGTTGTGCACATGCTGTCATGGATGACGCATGGGCAAGAGTCTATTGCGCCACTTTAAATGAATTCTAGAAGGTATTACATATCAGTATTGAATATTTTCTTTATAATCTTACAGATTCAATAAAAAAAAAAGTGGAAAAAATATTTCCATTTATTGTAACAAAACTTCCTCTTTATAACACAGCACAATACTTCCTCAAACCCCCTTCCCCCTTTTTAGCATTACGTAATTTATGGAGGACCCCTAAGAATGTATGATACTTCATTTATCACCCTGAATTTTTGAAAATAAAAGCTGGTATTGTTTTTTCCTCCAGACCCTAAAATTTTTTAATTGTTTCTCATTGATTTCTATTGTGTAAAGTTGCATTTTCTGAGTGAATGTTGCTTATTCTAAAAAATGTTTAATTTGTATACTCCTTAATTTTGGAAAATAAAGGTAGGAATAATTTTTTTCTTAGAGCCTACAATTAGCTTTTAATTTTGGATACTTTGTTTGTTGACGTCCATTAATCAAATTTGTTTTCTGAATTTATAGTTTCTGCTGAGCTGGTTGCAATCTCTAAGTTGCACACAACATGAAATAATTACAAATAAAATAAAACTTTTGTATAATTTATTAAAATATAAATCACAAACCAAGTTCTCAAGAACAATTCTTTTCCCATCTCCTGTATGCTCTCCAAGACTGTTTTATTTATTTGAAAATTATTCATATTCAGAGAAACTATTCTTGTGTCAAAAATATTTTTTTACAAACTTAAAAGAGTCCTGCATTGGATTTCTAGGGGAAGTTAAAAAGTCCTTTCCTTTTAGTATAATTTTTGTCCTTTTATTTATTTTATTAAAACTTTATTAGATCCTAAACAAATGTTACTTGTGAGTTAATTTTGCATGTTATATGTTACTTCAAAATACACTTGCAGAAGATGTAATGCTTACCTGTAATTTGTTGCAGAGAGGGAGAGAAAAAAATAGAAAAATTCTGTTCCCTAGTTCTTGTGATTGGTTCTATTGTATTGATAAAAAGTTTGGTATTTATTTGTTCTTTTCATATTGTATTAACTTTCTACAACAGGTAGATGAAGAAGCAAAGCTGCTTTTAGATGTCATAGAAAGTCCAGTGTGTAAAGAGCATCTTCAACGGATTGTTAGTGGATTTAGTGAAAGTTGGAGACATTCACTTTTTATGACAAAAAATTGTGCCAAACAGCAATCATTGTTTCTCAACGTAGGCCTTGGACCATTCTCATACAAAACGGTAAGAGTTAAAAAACATCCTTGTCAAAGAACTGCTTGCCAATATTTTTTAAAGATACATCATATTTACTGTACTTTCTAAGTTGTGAAGAAGAGATTTTTGGAATTTAGAATTCAGTGAATGTCAATTAAAGAACATCTTTGAACAGTAACAGAAATAATTGTAGTCATTGCATAAATTGCTTAGGGAAATCATTGTACCTTGAACAACTTTTTTATCAACATGTTTTTCTACTTTATGGAAGAAATTTACTTATTTTAGTGCTCTAACAGAATGACTTACATATTTTTGTGTTATGTATAGAAGTTCTTTTTAGAAGAATAGTATATTTTTAGAAGTATAGTATCAAATTTCTCACAAACAACAAATTGAAGAAGTTATTTGAAAATGGAAACATATCCTACTTTCATAGATTTTGGAAAGCCAGGAAAACTTAATCACATACTCAGCATCTGGGATTCCACAGATAACTTGCAAATGTAGTAATTCTTTGGACTATTTAGTGAACTCAATTTTGCATTTCACTGATTTATGGTACACTAATAAAAGAATTCATAACAATATTTCAGAATATTATAAAATATCAAAAATTGTTCTTGAATATATATTTTAATTAATATTGCTTCTTATAATTGGTGAGCTTATTACTCTGACATGGTAGCAGAGTGTGGTTCTGTGTTCAAGAGAATAAATGTGTATTATAATTGATGGCCAAGAAAAATTGTTTAATAAGAACCATTTTGACGATATTTGATGATTAAAGAAGATGACGTATTAGCACTGGTGGATGAAAAGCTTCAAATTGAGAAATTGACAGAAAATTTAAGGTTTTTAGATATAATCCAATTGCTCTTGCTGTATCTGATGGTAAAAATTAGTTATAGCAATTGATTGTCAAAGTTGCTGGTCAAGGATGAATGGCTGAAGATGATTGAGTATTTCAAGTTTGACGTGAAACATTTGGTCATCAGGATAAGCGTTTCATCAAACAATTTTTGAAGAATCATGGTATAGAAACACCAACTGGTGGTCAGTTTCGCAAAGGATGTGTTTATGATGAATATTATCAATTGACATTTGGTGAAAGAATTAAAAAAACTATGAAATGAGGAGAAATTATTTATGCTAAGGTTTGTGGACCAATGGAGAAGAAAGATTCACATGGTTGTAGGTATTTTGTAGTTTTCAAGAATATTTTCTCTAGTTTCAAAGTATCATATTTATTACATCAAAAGAATGAAGTTAAAAGACAAATCGCCTACATTTATTGAAATATTGAAGGCACAAGCTAGAATTTTTGTAAAAGAATTTAGTGCAGAAGGAGGAACTGAATTTAAGAACAAAAGTCTGTAAGATTATACTGAATCGATTGGTCTGAAATATTCAGAAACATCTCCTTAACAGATTGGAGTTGCTGAAAGGGAAAACATAATTTTGTGTAAAATGTCAAGTTCATGGTATGTTCTGCTCCACACATTCCAAATTCATTATGAGGAGAATAAGGTAATTTTTGTGACAGTCTGTTTAAGTTTTACAGGTTACATTATCTTTTAATTAAAGACAGTCAGATTCATAATACATTTATTGTCTAAAATCAGTGTGATCTACCTTTCATTCAATATTATGAGGAGAAGCTTTAAAGTTTGCAACTTGCATGCTAAATAGAACTGCTCCAATGATGTTGTGGATATCGTATTTACTTCCCAGTCAAGAGATACTTTTAAGTCTGCAACTTATATGTTAAATAGAACTGCTCCAACAATATTGTGGGTATTAAATTTACTTCCCATTGAAGAGAAAATTAATAAAATATAAAAAACTCATAAATCTATTATTGATGAAGAAACTGAAGTTTCTAATGAACAAATAAAAGAAAAAATTTGGCAGGACAGTGGGGCATATGTCGACACACACGCACACATGTGCGCACGCATACACACACACACACAAACAAACACAGGGTTGCCACACGTCCTGAAGATATGTAACAACCCTATATGAATGACTTATAAATTTACTTAAAGAATGTAGTTTACAGATGTTCTATATTACAGGGAATGAAAATGATATCTTGTCTTGACAAATATCTTCTGGAAATTGATGAATTTAATACAATTGCCCAATATGGCAGTCGTAAAGATTATCTCTTTAATGTTTTGGTACCTGAGGTAAGAGAATATAATCTGTTATTTTGTTTTTTGTTTGTTTTTTTTTCTTCATTGAATTGACAAATCAGACAATAAAAATTCTTGATAATCATTTTTCCAGGCTCTAGTTTATGCCATTTCTAAAGTTCATGATCTAAACTTGGAAGAGGCAGAGCAACGATTCTTAGACTTGAGTTCTGAGATTATATAAATAAGTCAAATGATGATGTGTAATTAACATCTAGACTGACGGAAAAAGTATTCTGCATTGAAGTTACCAACAAAATATGTTCTTGCCTGTAAAGGCTTTCTAATGCCATGGAATTAAAAACAAATGAGGAAACAACAACTATATTCTGAATAGTAGCAGAAAAAAATGATTGGTTATATTTGATGTATTCATAATATTGTGAATAGTTATCATGTGAATACTGCATTTTGCTCTGAAATTTTTATACTGTTATTTTGTTTTTGTATTCACAAATGTTCTGTTAATCAGAGAGAGTAACTCTTATGTTTGTTGATTTTTGTCAGTTTATTCGTAGGCTTCGTGTTATATTACATACTGAAGTATATTTTTTTGTTCTGATATAAGAGATTAATACAAAATAGATTAATTCTATGAATGTTAAAAAGACTGTGAAAGTACGCTTTATATTTAGAATTAAAGTTCAGACAGTTTTGAGAGGAGTATGATGAGTGAAAAATTGAATTGGTTTGCGTTATTTTCAGTATTTGTTGAAATGTAATAAATAATGCATTGAGAATTTCTGTGGTACTAGATCTGTTCAATCATTTAATATGTTGGTGAATTCAGCGTTTAATCATGTAAGTCATGGTCTCAGTGGTATATGTAATAACTGAAATAAGGTTTCAGCCTTGGTAATTGTGAAAGAAAAATTCTGTTCATAGTTCTGATTACTGTACATTACTGACCTACAATGCATTACCAGTACTATCACTATTTCCACTTAACAAAGTTCATTTTTTGTAAAAGCATGAACTTTTGTTATTTGAAGCATTGAACATCTTTTCTCTCATGCTGTATTATTATGAAATACATGTTCAACACCTATAAAGAGATTTATATTCTATATTTTCATTAAATTAAAAAAAAAAAATTAAATTGGTGTTGTTACACAACATAAGAAAGATGAATTTATAAAATAGTACTTTGTTTTTTTATTTTGAATTCAAAGCAACCCTGAAGTTGAATGAAGCTGAAAGGTAGTGCAATATTTTAAATACAATTTTGTAAAAGTGAAGAGTCTAATTGTCATTTATTGCTATTATTTGTGATAAATTAGGGCATTATTCTGGCAGAGAGATGTTTATTGAATTTTGTTGTGATACAAAAGAGTCTGAGGTATTTATGTTTGCATTATTTTCAGTTTGGTTTCAATACAATTGTAATATAAATGTGTTCAAAACTCTGTGATATTTAAAAACATTATTGTGTACTAAAACTATTTGAGGTTTTGTTATACTCAATATATTTATCTTATGTATTAGTTTATTTTTTATTTACTTTGTGATGATATTTTTAATTTTTGATAAAGCTGATTTGATTTTCTAAGTAATTTCTTATTTAGTTTTCGTATAATTCATTTACTATTATTATTATTATTATTATTATTATTATTATTATTATTATTATTATTATTATTATTATTATTACCATCATCATCATTATGATTAATGAATGTTCTGTGCGCTTTATCAAAGAAATATTAAAATATTTTATTGTTTTCTTAATAGTAGTTGTCCCTTCTGTTTTACTGTTTGAGTTTGTAAAGAAATTCCAAAATCAAGAATGTTGTACCAGTATGTGATGCAATACGGTGGCTGTAATATGTTGTTGTTGTTTGTTTTGTTACACTTTCTTCACGACAAAGTGGCAAAGGGTACTAAATAAATATTTCATACATAAAGAATATACGGGTATGAGAAGAAGGGCGTTCCTGAAAGGCTGTGATTTACAGTGGCGAGTTTTCCGATACACCACGTATACCGCCGGTATACCTAATAATTCGAAGAATATAATTAATATTTCATAAGTTTGGTATCTTCGAAAAAGTTATTGAGATTTTGAAAGCTTTACAGCAGATCCGAAAAAATAACTCTGTTTTGTTACCGTCTTCCGTTACTACTGTCTTCCGCATCCGTAAGCACTAACCAAGTGTTTACAATGTGCCGCCCAAAATACTAACATTGTAGTCTCGACTCTGCCCTTCTGCTACAACAGACCAACACTATGCAGCGAGATTAAGCACGCAAACCAACAATTAAAACTGCAACTGAGAGAAACAAATGTCACACTTTTTGAAATTAATTTCTTCTCAGCAAAACACTTCACCCAGCATGATCTTCACATGAACCTTGCTGGTAAACATGCAGTCGGTAACAAGCTTGCACAATACATCATCAACTCCAGTCCTACACAGTCTCCTGCCAAAAATCCATCCCTTTCACCTTCCTTACGTTCTCCACCCCCCACCTTTATTTCAAACCCTGTTGCCCCTTTCTCTGAACCTACTCCCGTTTCTCCCATTCCCACCACCAATTCGTCTACATCTGATGCCCCATTTTCCTCACAACCTGTCACTGTCGGGACACACTACAACCTTCGACCACGAACTCGAGGTAAAAATGGAGTAAATATATAGCAACTACATTCAGATGCAGCAGAAAAACATTCGTGTAGGTACTTGCAAAAAATAAACATTCTTCACCATAATGTTCAATCCCTTTCAAATAAAACTGAGTTTATCGAGGCAGCTCTACAGAGCGATCTAAATCAAATGGATGTTCTTTGCTTTACAGAACATTGGTTATCTCCTAATGAACTTTCCAAATTCCAAATTTTTACCTTGCAGGGTTTTATTGCAGAGAGAGAGAGAGAATCACACAAAGGTCCTACGTATGGGGGTTCCTGTATTTACGTTAGAAATAATATTGATTCTATCTCCTTGGCGGAATTAAATGTGTATTCCATTGAAAATATTTTCGAAATTTCTGTTGTACATCTTACTTCACCAAAAGTGATAATACTTTGCATCTACAGACCTCCAACAAAGAGAACTGCAGATTATATTTTGTTCTTAGAAAACCTGGAGATAACACTTAACAAAGTCAGCAATCGCTCTTTTGAATCCATTGTTGTATGCGGAGATTTTAACATTGATTTTCTGGTCGCATTTTATGAGAAAGAAAAGTTTTTCAATTTAATTAATTCCTTTAATTTAGACATTACAATTAATGTATCTACCCGGATCACACAAAATTCGATGAAGTCCATTGATCAAATTATAATTAACAAAACTACTACTCGATATGAAGTTGAAACAAAAGATTTAGGATACAGTGACCACGATGCACAAATTCTTACCACTATAAGAAATGCGATCACTGACACAATAAATAATTCACGTATGACTAAATCTTTTATAAAAAGTAAAATAAAATTATTCATTGATTACTTGATGCAGGAGTCATGGGAAGCGGTTTATAATACTGTTGATACAAACGACAAATATAATTTTTTTTTTTTTTTTTTTTTGAACTCTTTCATTACACTTTAACACTTGCTTTCCTCTTCAAAAAAGAAAAATATTTCAGGGAAAAGCAATTCTTGGATAACACTGTAACATCTGTACTGTATCTTGGATAACATCTGTACTCGTGGCTCATTGCAAAGTCGCAAGCCTTTCACCACTGAGATCCCCGTTCGATTCCCGTCGAATCTCATGTGAAGTTCCAACAAAACGAGTTCGGCTGCTTCACAAGGGCTAGTCCAACCCCCTGTGAAGTGTTCTAAACCCTACCCCTATCCTTATTCCTTCCTAATTCTGGCCGCTGGGTAGTGACGCAGGAGCGCGCGGTAGGAGGCGCGTACGCGGAGATGCTACCTGGCGGTCCTCTTGACAACCGACTACGACGAGACGCGACAGACAATGTTAACGGAGGATTACTCCATAAAAACAAGCGCAGTAATGGGAGGATTACTCCTAAAAAGCGCAAAGCGCTCAACGCCCCCCAAGGGGCTTGGAGACGCGTTGCGTCGATGTAGACGCAACAAATTAAAAAATTAAAAAAAAAACAAGGGATTAGGACATCTTGTAAAAACTAGCGAATTCCTTCTTTCATTTCTAAGCGTCATAACGTATCTCAAAATTTTCTTATCTACTTTAAAAAATACAAATCATTGTTACGAAAAGTCATAAGGCAAGCTAAAATCATGAAAAACGATCAGGATATTTTGAATTCGAATAACAAAACAAAAGCAATGTGGATATAATAAAAAATACGACTCGAGAATGTTGTTTTAAAATATAACGATATAAATGTGAACGATCCGGCAACAGTGGCTAGTCTCTTTAACCAATACCTTTCGAGAATTGCTGGCGATCTCACTAAGGGTCTTCAGCCACAAAATTCAAAAACAAACAGTTCACCCAAAATTTTAGACACGATGTTCGTTTCCGAAACTTCTTCCTATGAAATTCTCAAAATAATCGGTAAACTAAAAAATAATAATCGTCCGGTTTAGATGAATTCCCGGATTCTTTGTTAAAGACCTGTGCGTATGCCATTATACACCCGTTAACTCACATATTTAATTCGTTATGCACCGGAACGTTTCCAGATACTTTCAAAACAGCTAAAATTAAGCAGCTCTTCAAAAAAGGCAAAAAAAAGAAATTCAAAATTATCGGCCCATTTCTCTTCCATCAGTTTTTTCAAAAATATTAGAGAGACTTTTTTACGTACGAATGGAAACCTTTCTCAGTAAGCACGAGGCGCTTTTAGATTGTCAACATGGATTTAGAAAATCAAAATCAACGGAAACAGCTATATTTTCTTTTCTTAATGATGTCGCCGAGGAGTGCCTTAACGAGGCACCCATTGGATTAGTTTTAGATCTCTCAAAAGCTTTTGACGTCATTGATCATGACATTTTACTTTCAAAATTCCCTTCATATGGAATCCGTGGTATTGCTCTAGATTGGTTATGTTCGTACCTTAAACAACGATCTCAGAGAGTGGAAATACCTCACTGAAATGATGAAACATTACGTACCCCCCCTTTCGACTCTTTGCCCATTGCACGTGGAGTTCCTCAAGGATCGATTTTAGGCCCTGTTCTGTTACTACTTTACGTAAACGATATGCCCTCGACGATACGAAACGGAAGAACGGTTCTCTTTGCAGATGATACGAACATCCTTTGCAATAAAGAAACCGGAAATAGTACAATATCAGATGTTTCAAATTGGTTCCGAAATAAATTAATAGTAAACGAAAAGAAAACGGTTTTAATGCAGTATTCCATTTCAAATAAACAATTCTGTGCTCCATTGAAAATGAACGGTGTTACTGACTGATGTCAAGGCAACAAATTGACTGATGTTAAGGCAACAAAATGTTCAGGTCCCTCAATTCAGTCAAACCTTAAACGGAACGTCCATTTAAATGAATTGAACACAAAATTAAGTTCATTACGTTACGCGTTCAGAATTCTTGCAAATTCAGTCAGCCTTCATACTGTTCGTTGTGTATATTTTGCGAATGTTCATTCCCGCCTGAGATATGGCATAATATTCTGGGAAAATACATCTTATAGCTCCCAGACTTTTAGATTACAAAAACGAATTGTACAAATAATAACCAAATCCCACCCACGTGATTCATGTAAGCCTCTCTTCATTAATCTAGGAATTTTACCATTACCTTGTCTGTTTATTTACGAATCAGTGTTTTTTGTCAAAAAATGACTTGCTTAAGGGCGGGAATATATTTTAAAAAAATGCCGATATATATTACTATAACACTCAACGTAGAAATCATATTCATCAGGTGACAGTATCAACAGCTCATTACAAAAATTCACATACAATACATGTACATTATTTTACAGCACTTTGCCAGATGACATTAAACGATTAAATTCGATAGAAAAGTTTAAATCCCAAGTGAAATCGTTTCTGCTGCATAACTGTTTCTATACAATTAGAGACTATACTGAGCATCACAAGAAAAGTAACAGTAATTTTAACAATGATACATAATGCATTATTTACCATTTGAACTGTATAAATGTGTATAAGCAACCTGTAACAAGTATTGTATTGCAGCCTCCGGGTCAATAACCCCCATCTCGATCAGGTTTTTCGTCCAGTTTCCCTGATCCATTGAGCAAATGCTGAGATGGCCCCTTGTTTTGCTTCTGGACATAAATGTAACTTCATTTTCTGTGCACGTATTCTAGAATTCAGTGTGAAATAGAATTATTCAAATTATCGTTTCCATGATGTCGCGGCAGGAAGTATTAGTCCGCAGGACAACATGGATAAGAGCCAAAATTTATTGCTTTTTTATCCTTGAAAATAGATTTTATTACATGGGAGCTTCTTCTTCTTCTTCTTCTTCTTCTTCTTCTTCTTCTTCTTCTTTCTTTTTTTTTTTCTTTTTTTTTTCCCAGTTTTAAGTAGTATATGACTTAGTTTAGGGATCACAGAATTTTGAAAAGGTGCACACAATTCACTTTTCCCCATAGCACGTCATACGCAGTTTTAACTGCTTTTTGACGTTAAATAAATAAATAAATTAGTATATATTTTTCGTCATGACCTTATCTTCCGTCACTTGTTCTGTATGTCTCCTTATAAGTGATAATAATAAAATACACCCTGTGAATACAAATTATGCTTATTACCAAGCAGAGAGGTACACTCGTGTAATTCAGTCGCGAATTAATTAGTTTGATTTCACATATAGTTGTAGATTCTGCAGGCTTTGGACAGGCGGGGTTGAATCGAGAAGCGTCGAACCAGCAAAAATGTATTAGAATGTTAAAGATCTCATCCTTTATATTGTGGTGTGAGGAACGTCAAAATTTTAATTTTTAAGACCCTAAAACACTTCGTTCGGGAGTTATTTAACGATATAGATTAAAAATGCAACCGAATGTGGCGGGTTGCATTTTACGCGAATATTTAAATTCGTTTTTATACAAATCCTTAATATTTTTAAAGTCAAAGTACAATTTGTCACGTTTTCGAGAAATTCTCTTTCTTCAGAGACCTCATTCATAAAGATTGGTGGCGTGTGAGAGCCGCAACTACTGAAACAATATAGGAGACGATAGACGCTAGAGGCTGAAATTTTGTGCAACAGTTTCCGCCTTTCGTTTAGCCTGATCTGCTAAAAACACACAATTCATAGTGCGAATGATGAACCTATTTCGGTTTTTGTTTAAACTCCGTTGATTTTGGTGAATGTCCTCTCGGAATTCGCATTTGCAATAGGGATTGAGAAAACATTCAAAGAAAATAATATTGCGGATTACTAATATCTGTTTTTGATAGAGATAGAGAAAGACAGCATCATAACTTTTCAGAGAATTTAGATATAACATTGTGGGTCTTCCTTATTTTTCACTCTAATTAGTATTTACTAAAGAAAGAAAAGGACAGATCAAATTTCTGTACATGCCATAAGAAAGTTGAAGACAGAGTTTTGTAACAGTAGTAAGTCAGAGAGAGCAAAGTCTAAAAGTATTGCGCATGCGTATTCCAATTTCCGAGTGGGAAATGCATGCGCATTTATATTCACATTCATATCCGCATTTTTACTGCCCAGCTTCCGCAAAAATTCGCATCGCGGCGCTTGAGATCCCGCATTCGGGCAATCTCTTCAGGTTACTTATGGTAACACTGCGCGAGATGCATCTATCGCCTTTGTTCTTAGATGTACCGGTCTCTCCTCAGTCTTACACTTCGCGTGGTCGTGTTATAAATATATATTTTTTCCTACAATCGTAAAAGTTGAAAGTAAAGTGGAAATTCAAGTAGTGCCCCGTGGTTTCCATATATCAAATTGCATATCACCTAAAAATATATGATTTGAGGAAGTTGTATAAAATAAATATTTTGAGGAAGTTGTATAAAATAAATATTTTGAGGAAGTTGTATAAAATATTTTCGCCGAAACAAATTTATCCCGAATCATGGCATAACATTACATCCCGAAAAATGACAATCCATCCTTCCTCCTTCCGCAGTTTCTCTTTCCCTCATATCCCCCACTCCCAATCCTAACTCTTCGAATCCCACAGTTATATACCTCGGCATCTACTATCTCCCTAGAATTCTCTGGACATACCACATCCAACATGCCACAAGCAAAGCTCATAGAACGTTCAACTTCGTACAAGTACTAGTTTTGCCGTATACTTATCCATGCCCACCGTACTCAGCCCATAATTTTCAGCAAAAATCATTTTAAACTCACCCGCCACGAAAACCGTATCATTCAACTTCTCTTCCGACCTTTGCCGACATGCCGAAACAGTACCCAAACAAACGGGCCATGGACCGCGCACGATCTTTTCTTCCTCTTATTTGTTCTATCATCACCCCTTACACACACCACACACACACACCACACACACACACACACACACACACACACACACACACACACACTCACACTTTCATGTACTATACTACCACACATGTCGGGTGACCAGACGGGAGATGAGATTTTGTTCCGATTGGGGCAGTGCTCCGTTGGTGGGAGATATTTGTTTGGGGAAAACCCCGCAAACCGACGGGTAGGTTGGAACCTCAAGTTGCCTCCGCGGTCTTAGGGACATCACGTCACCGGCAACAGAAATTTGAAATCCGGTCACCTGTTAACGGCTAGGAAGAGGTCCTTTTTGTATTTATACTTTGATTTTTCTAACGTGGTGGCTGAGGGTAGTATCTCCTAGATGGAATTTTGCACGATCTTTTGAGTGATTCTCTGTCCCGCCGCTAGAGTCGATTGATCCGCAGCACCGCTTGATGCGGTCGCGATCATGCGACATCTTGCGGCGGGACCATGAATGACGCAAAAAGTCGTGCCGATTTCTATCTAGGAGATACTACCCTCAGCTGCCACGTTAGAAAAACCCTAGTGTAATACGCTAGAGAAAGATGACCTATTATTCTCTTTTCATAAGAAACCATGGACACAAAACTCCGTAAGTGTATTACTGCTGGATAGGAAATTTCTCCGCAGAATACGTCAAAGAGATTTAAGACGAAAAACATACATTCCCAATTATAGCATATTTGGATTGTACGCTACCCGCAAAACACATTACATGCAACACTCTTTATCATCATACATAATTCGGAACGATGGGACTTGGATCCTTCAAACCCATTTTATGTGTCTCATGTATATTTTTTCTTATTAAATGGCTGCATCTCGTATAATAATAGTTATTAGGACAGTTTGAAGATGTTTCAGGTGTTTCACCAACCAAGTTTACAATTGTGATGTAATCAACCATTGGTCTTCGTTCTATTAAATGTTCCGTTCGATTGTGTATATTTTTGTGTGGAGACCACACGTGGATAGATGATGGTCCATAAGACCACCTTAGTTTCCAAAACTCCGAAGAGAATCAGACTGAAGCACCGCTATGTAGACTATATCAATTAATAAGTTGATAAGAAATAAGAGCATATATTGATCTTTGATGACATTTCTTTAATAAATTGAGTCCAAACTTAATTAATGTACTGCTCATTTGAAGTCGGATTGTGACTATGCTAAACCAATGCCACCTGGAACGCAAAGGAGGCTTTCCGCTACACGGCGTTGACTCAAAATTGCATGCCATCTGCCACTTAACTATTCAAGCAAAATTTAACTTATAATAGTTATAATGAGTAATATTAGAAAACGTACTGCATGAAACTCGATGATATAGGTATAATACACTAGTGTGAAGTGACATTACGATAGCAGCAAGGAAGTGTGAGTATAGCACATTTCATACGAGTGTGTTAATACTCATTTTATTACATTGATTATTTCGTGCTGACGGGCTCGTCAACAGCTATTACTCCCGTTAGTGCACTGTATATTTTTATCATGGAATGTTGTGATGATCTTCCCCTGCTGGATAGTGAAATCCGCAGCCGGCTAACACGTCGGCTTACCAGGTACCTCGCACGAACGGTGCACCTCTCGAGCTGGGACAAGCTCTAATATCCCTGTTGGTCTTCCGACACGTGTAGTTATAGAATACTTGGATGCTAAGCATGTGCATGTAAGTGTAGGAGTATGTAAGGAGTGAGTAAGGAGTGACGCTAGGGCAAGGAAGAAGAAGAAGATGGAAAGATCACTTGCGGAAAATGTGACTTCGGAAAACTATCAATCATAGCAGCCGTCCACTAGAACTCTCCTCCAGATAGCGACTGAATTCGACCTAGCTATGTAGCTAGTATCAAAAATGCTGCCACTGTTGAGCCTCGAACACCAGGTCCTCCCAGTCAAAAGCACTGCAATGGCTTCAGTTGATCCCCAGAACCACCTACTCTTGCCCATTACATCGGATTTCATCATTTACTATTATGGTACCTTCATCGCGTAGTATGGATTGCTAGAAATGCTCAAAGTTGTTAGCATGAAGCTACTTTAACTTGAAAGCAATGATTTAAAAAGTTCCATTATTTGGAGATTGAAATGTTTTGCGAAAAATGTTTGCTTTCCTCGTATAACATTTCTTGGGGGTTTTCCTTCCTCTTAATACTTTAGTTTATGAGAACTTCCCGTTTTATCCGGAAGAGGAGGTACTTCACGTACGTACAGGAGGCACGTACTCTTATCTATATTATAGAGAACATTTGGGAATCATTGTGGGATCATTTGAGGGATTATTAGATGAACCTTTGGAGAACATGTCAGGAAACATTTTTCAATTTTATTATTAATTATTCACATGTTTTCTTATGTTCTAGCTGACGATATTATAGATTTATCGACTAATATTTAACTTACATAGTCTTATCTGCTAATTTAATAACATTTATACTTCGATGGTGCTGAGGAACGTGACGAGCGCCTCAACGCCGTCATCTTCCGATGCGGCTGCACTAGTAAGATCTCGCTGGCAGTACCGGAGCTAGGGAATTTTGGGCCCGGTGTAATGCTGATACGTTGATCCCCCCGAAAAATTAAAAATGTGAGAGTTGTATCAAGAAACCAAACGACTTTTTTAAATTCAACAAATAATAAAAAAATACGTTTAAACTAGAAAAACAATATTTTTAGAAATATATTTTAAATTATAGTTTTAAGTAAAACTATTTAGTGATCAAATTATTCATTTTCCTTGGTGATCTAAAAGCGCTAAAAATTGTCGTGTTTTGTTAGTGTTTACTAAAGTTACTTATTAAGTATATGAAATAATAAATAGGAATCAGTAGAACCTATTTAAATGTTAGCGTCATTTGATTCATTTCATTCAGTCCTAATTTGTAAGTAATGACCATAAACACATTGAATATAAAAAATTAATTGAACATTTTATTTTATGAAGTATCAGACTACTGTACCGCGACTTACAAAATTACGATAACGATTTTCTGAAGTTCTAATTTCTTTTCAGTTTTCAGTCATCGGGCCCCCTGGCTTGCAGGGCGATCGCCAGGACTTCCCCTGCCTAGCACGGGCCCTGCTAGATGGGTCGGCGCACCGGCTCTCGGCTGCGGGTGGCCACGTGCCCCGTCACGCGCGCTCGTGTTGGCGCTGTGGGGGAGGGCGACGAGCAGCCAGTCACCGCTTCCCCAGGTGGCGAGTAGTGCGCTCGTCGTTGGGAACCAGAAGCTCTCCGTGGCGGCGTCGCCATGGTGGAAATACATGGGTGAGGTACTCCAGTGCAACGATTTTTGCTCGTTCTGCGCAGCTTCAGTTTTCGTCACTAACCATGTGACCACAACACGGGAACTTCGTTGAAAAACCAGACCAGACGTTGCCCGCCATGTTGCATGGAGAGCGAGAAGTGTTAAAAAACAGTTTGAAAGTAGCATAAAGTGACAATTTTCAAAGAAATATAACACGATGAAGATGCCGTTGAAATAAAAGATGCAATATTTAAAAGAAAAGCTTCATATATCTGTTTCAATTACTTGTAACAAAGATAGATTTTTGGTGTCTGACGGCATTTAAAATTCCCGCAAATATTGCGACTCAAACTGGTGCCTGAAGCACATTGGCTGAAGTCAAATACGATGCGCAGTAGCTCACCCATTGTTCCCCATCACGGTGGCGCCGGCTGCAGAAGGCGGGGAAGGCTATCGCGCGTAGACGCTTGGCCCTTCCATTGCCCCTGACGCGCCCGCTATACCAGCGTGCGTAGCGGGTTGCGTCCACAGGGCATCCGCGAGGGAATGAAATGTAGGTTTTCGTAACGTGGTGCGTCATCGTCTTCACGATGGAATGCGGGGCGGATTTTCGCGTCTTTCTCGGTCGTGTTGCTAGATTTCGCTTGATAGGCTGCACAGCTTGGTATGCTCGCGATCATGCGTCATCTGGCGGCACGATTGAGAATGACGCAAAAAGTCGTGCTCTATCGTGAAGAAAAGATCGTCACGCGCCACGTTACGAAAACACAAGTACATGTCAACGGCGGATTTGATTTCAGTGGTCTCTGGCGATGGGCTGAGAACACCGCGCGCATTTTGTGCCGCTGCTCGTTATCTTCTCCGGGTCCGTAGTCTTCTATTGTGCCGCGTTTGCTGACCTTGGTTGCGCTCTCCCTCCTTTCGATGGGCAGTGAGATGGTGAAGGTGTTCTTCGCCCTTAGCGGCCGTGAAGGTGGGGGTTTTGGGAGAGTACGCCGATGGTTGCAATCATATCAGCTTTCCTCTTCACTGCTCGCTCCGGTCGCGTGGAAAAGCTTGTGCGGCCGTGGCGTCGTTTTAGGCTGCTTCTTTGGGACGGGCGTTTCATTATCTCCAGAGACGGGTTTGCGCGTGTTCTGGCGATAAGCATGGTGTCATACACTTCAGGTCTGACTGGAGCGGGCCAGCAATGGCGCTCCGTTCAGTAGTGAGAGGGAGTGGACGTGCTGTGTGAATTCGCGTGTTCTGTGTGGGTTCGGGCGTGCTTTGTGGGTTTGGGCGTGCTGTGTGGGTTCGCCCATGCGTGAACGTTGTCGATTTTTTAAGGAGGGTTGTTTGGTCTGTCCCGTGGGAGCGCGCTAGCGTCGACGTTGGTTCCGGGTTGGTACGGGGGCCAGTGTCGGTGAGCTTGTCGTTGAGGGTAACAAGTACGCCTTTCCGGGATTCCCCTCTTGCGCCGGGAATGGGGAACGTGAAGACGAACTTCTGTATAGATGTCGGAAACGTGGTAAACTTGTGAGGAAACTTATGAGCATGCAAGGGAACTTGTAGTGAACATGCGATGGCACATGTGTGATCATCCAAGTGAACATGTAGTAAACATTAGTGAACTTGAAGAGGATATGCGAAAAGAATAAATCCAGAGGCGTGTAGGGAAACACGCGGGGATCCGGTACAGCGAAAAATTGTGGAAAGATTCAACTCTTCTGACGCTATTCCATAGCTTGATCAGAAACAAGTTGAAGCCAGATATCTATGAAAAATTGAAGGAATGCGTTAATACGTCGTCATGATGGACCTAAAATACTTCAATGTACAATAAACATTTTGGTCTGAACTTAGAATCTAGTATGAAGTTGTTTTGATGTTATATTTTGTGTTCATTATGAAAGTGATAATGCTATGTATACAGCATTGTGCCCGCGGAGGCCGGGAGCGGTAGCTCAGTGCATCAAATGATGTCACTGCAGCGCCTCTGACCGGGAGGTCCTAGGTTCGAGTCCTGATGCCGACAGGATTTTCGACATTAGTTTTTCAGCTAGGTCGAATTCAGTCGCTGCCTGGAGGATAATTCTAGCGACCGGCTGCTCTGATCGGTAGTTTTCCGTGGTTTCTCCGATCAACACCAGGCGAATGCCGAAGCAGTACCCTACCAAACGGGCCACGGACCGCGCGCGATCTTTCCTTCCTCTTTCCCTGTCCTATCCTCACCCTTACACACTCATTTACACTAACATGCACTACACTACCGTGTATTCCGGGAGACCGGTCGGGAGCTTAGAGTTTGTCCCGGCTGGGGCGGTGTCCCGCTGGTGGGAGAGTCCTGGTTGGGAAATCCCACTAGTCGACGGTAGGTCGGCGCCGGATCTCGCCATCCAGCGGGGGAAGATCACCGCCATCTCCCGAGGAAAAACATGCACTACACTAACGGGACTAATGACTAAAGCCGTTGACGTGCCCGGAAACACGAAAAAATCAATCAACCAGAGACAGAAGGTTTGGCCCACTGTGGCCGCCGCGAAGACGTGCCTGGGCCAGAGACGAGACGAGAAATGGGCAGTACGGAAGGCACCACCAGGGTCAGGGCGAGCTGCGGCGCCCCGCAACGGAGCACCGGACTGCGACGATCTGCCACCGGGGGGGGAGGGCACCACCCCTACCTTCCTCGTCACGGAGGCGGGAAGCGCGTAGACTCGCACTGAGTGCTCAGGGATATACAAGGATCCCGAGCCGGGAAAATATACTGTCAGATTTCAGTGTAGAGCGTGACGCTAGTGCAGTAAAAGTGTTAGTGTGGAAAAGTTTCTTTTGTCGACGTGTGGCTTGTTTATGTAAGATTCTTGTGGAACTGTGGCTTTGGCGCTGTGAAAAGGGACATCTTCCGATATATGTATTGAATCAGCTTTGTGCTTTGGACTGTGGATTTTGGATTGTTGGTTTATTGTCAATAAACAAATTTGCAAAGAACTATTTGTACACTTCTTTATAACAGATACTGATGACGATTTTACTCAAAGCCTGTTGCTCATGGCGAGATTTTCTCTAAAATTGAGTGATAAACTGTTTCATCGAATGTAAATTTTATAAAATTTAGATTTTACAATGTAAAATTGAGTTAAAAAATTTATTAAATAAATGTGTCATATTTTCATCAAATTATTTTACGCAACAACAATCTGCATTCGTCAATGTCGAGAACAATGCAACTGATGAGAGAATCAGGAAACTCAAACGATAACAAACTGCCTCACTATACGTGCGTTTGGGAGTAGGTTAGTTTTGTCGAAAGAGTATTGTAATGGTACAAGCTTTGTCAATCGTAAATATTTATATTTATTTATCCCGTTTTACCACACATGTTTATCAAAGAACAAAAGTATTGCTTCACGAACTGGATATTTTCTAAACGTTGTCTGTCGACTTAATATTCTCTGACTAGAGTGAGGCATTGTTTTGCGTGCGTCACCCGACAAAACAATAGAGTTCGAGCAACAGTCAATAAATAATTGAAAGCTCGAAAAGGATAATTTTCACGGTATTCTTACCTGGAAAAAAATGCCCCTACCATTTCACAAGGACCTCATTATACAAAGATGCAAATAAATGTATTTGAATGTCTATAAAATATGAATGCCACTAATTTGATTACGATATTGAAATTAACATTTTATTTTTCTATAACTTTTAAAAAAAATTATAAACTAAAATATCTACAAAATTTATCAATTAAATATAAAACTGTTGTAAGCAATAGTTTCATTTTGAAAATTTGGTTAATTAAACATTTGTAAAACAAATGTCACAATGGACCATTACGTACAGACACACACAAACACCCATGCCCGGACGCGGCACGAACCCGCTGCCCCTAAGGCACGAGGCAGCTACGACTCTTTAGCTTTAGCGATCTCGGCTATCCGGGCCGGCGTACTTTGGGTTAATTATTATTTTTTTAATTATTTGATTAATCTTACGTGTTTGTGAAATCAACCGCATTTTTACGTCCAATTTATATTAATATTGTAATTTTAATTAATTTTTTTGTTAATATAATTTTGCACAATTCCGTTCCTTCATGAAATCTTTCTTGAATAGATGATTTCCATTTTAAGTGTTTTGGCTGAGCAGACACCCCAGGAAACCCTAGGGTTCCGCGGAACCCAGGTTGAAGATCCCTGCTTTTGAGAGCAAATGATATTCGCTAGGTGCGAGATCGGTACTTTGAGAGGGGTGGTGTTAAACATTCCAACCAAATGAGGCCACAATCCTTGCGTTGCATAACTTCATTTGCCGCGACATAAAGTTATCCCCATAAACTGAAATGATTTCGCGATGAATCACGGGGGCGGTTGCCCTTAGCGCATAGGGTAGTGCAACGCGACACGCGGTTCGGTCTTGGCGGGAGAAGAAATGAGAGCGCGCTCCACAACGAGAATCGGGACACTATAGACGTCCATTACCACTCATTCGCTTCAGTTAGCTTTGCCCTATTCAACAGTCGTACCAACTGCAAAAACACTTGCTTGCAAGACCTATGCGCTTTGTAACCTGACTTTCCAGGTATCCCTCGTACATCGAATAGGATTCACCTTGATGAGTTGTTGAATGCAATGATTGCAGTAGTGTATTTCAGTCACTCTTAATCCTTTTTTCCTGAGACCAGTTAGTGACAACAATACAACATCTGATTCATCGTCTATTGCCTCGCCCTTAGGTGTAATACTTTGTCGTACGCAGAAAGTTAGCGAAGCAGGCCTCGAAATAAGCGACTCAAAATGTCTTGACTTTTCTCCTGTTCCATTTGGAAACCAAGATTGAAGATTCTGTAAATCTCTTGTATTACTCATCCTGTGCTACTTTGTAGTTGGCATCGGCCATTGACACGTTTCGCTTGCTCCCCTCCTGCGAGATTAAACTCCCCCCCATAAGTGGCACAAGTGAGGCGGTATTTCCACGGAACACATCCTACTACACTGTGTGACGTTTAAAGGCAGCCAACATAGTTTTGGCAGCTGTGACAGGGCTATGGGAAGTCCTCAACAATTGACGAATTGGCGCTCAAATCTCTTTTCCTTTCTGCCGGAAGGTGAAATTTCTGTAAAATCACACACACACACACACACACACACACAACACACATATATATATATATATATATATATATATATATATATATGCATGCGTATATTTATTTGCTTATACAACGGTCTTTTTTATTAAAACTATGTACCTTTTAAACATCAATAAATAATTGAAGCAAGCGTAGCACTCTTACAGGGTTTTTGTCGATGGTTTCATAAATTGTACAAAAAACTCATATTTCCTTAATGAAATAAATATAGAAAGAATTTTTTTGATACTTAGTATGCTATCTTAATTGTAAAGAAACAGTTATAAATAGAAAAAATATTGTGCTTGAGAATCAATTGCAATTATTTAATGTCATATGTTGTGTCATGTGTTATAAAATACCGAACATGTATTATAAGGGGATTTCTCCTATGTCATATGATTCCTACGACGTGCGTTGTTATTATCAGATATTTATTTGTATGCAAATGTTTTCTACCCTTGAGTAAGTCGGTTTTGATTAAAAAAAAACTCTGGAATGCGTTTTAAATGAATAAGTACGTAGATATAGAAATCCGAGCTCAGCTAGTGGAAACACGTGGTATATACGGTGAAGTATTCGGTTCCAACGCTGCCTTCAGGGCGTTCACTGGCGCCAGCGGGCAAGAGCTCTGCGGGCTGTGCAGTGGGAAGTTACGTGTGTGATTACGTCTGGCGGAACGGACGAAGCGCGCTTTACATTTTCGCTTTGCTGTTCCTGGAAGCAAAACGAGCACAAGAATTTGCCGCAGTGGAATCAGAATTTACATGTGGAAGACCCAGGCTTCCTAACAACGCATCAAGGATTATGTCTGTTTAGGTCAACATAACAGCAGATTTTCTCTTTAATGAAAATAATAAAAAAAGAAATAACCTACTTCACGCCGGGTCATTGAAGAGCGTTCTAAACACTGCAAGGGTATAGGGACTCGCAACAAATACAAATTCTCTTGTTAATTAATTGATGTTTCCTGGCTCTTTCACTGCTAATGTCACGGGTCCCGTTAGTGTAGTGAATATGTTATCCATCAGGTGGAAGTGATGCTCCTCCGCTGGCTGGTGACATCAGGCCTACCAACACTTCGACTTCCGGAGGCTTCCTTCACCAGGTACCTCCCCCATCGGGGCACTGCCTCAGCCGGGACTTGCTCTAAGCTCCAGACATGTCTCTTGATTGATTGATTGATTGATTTTTTCGTGTTTCCTGGCGCGTCAACTGCTTCGGTCATTAGTCCCTTAGTGTAGTGCATGTTTTTCCTCGGGAGATGGCGGTGATCTTCCCCCGCTGGATGGCGAGATCCGGCGCCGACCTACCGTCGGCTAGTGGGGTTTCCCCTAATCAGGACTCTCCCACCAGCGGGGCACCGCCCCAGCCGGTCTCCCGGAATATGTGGTAGTGTAGTGCATGTTAGTGTAAGTGTGTGTGTAAGGGGAGAGGATAGGACAAGGAAGAGGAAGGACAGATCGCGCGCGGTCCGTGGCCCGTTTGGTAGGGTACTGCTCCGGCATTCGCCTGGTGTTGATAGGAGAAACCACGAAAACTACCGATCAGAGAGCCGGCCGCTAGAATTCTCCTCCAGACAGGACTGAATTCGACCTAGCTGAAAAGCTAGGTCGAAAATCCTGCCGCCGTAAGGACTCGAACCTAGGACCTCCCGGTCAGAAGCGCTGCAGTGACATCAGTTGATGCACTGAGCTACCGCTACCGGTGCGACATGTCTCTTGATATGTTTGATAGTGTAGTGCATGCAGATGTGTGAAGTGTATGAGTGTGTCAGTAAGGGGAGATAATAAGGTAAGGATGAGGAAGGAAAGATCGGGTGCGGTAAGTGGCTCGTTTGTTAGGGTACTGCTCCAGTATTTGCCTGGTATTGATCGGAGAAACTACGGAAACGGATCGGAGAAACTACTGATAAGAGCAGCCGGCCGCTAGAATTTTCCTTCACACAGTGACTGAATTAGACCTATTTTTCTAACTAGTGTCGAAAGTCTGCCCTCGTCAGATCCTGAACCCTAGGCCCCCCTAGTCAGAGTCACTGCAGAGTTATCGGCAGCGACCGCTGACTCTGAGCTCAATAGCCGTCTTCTCTTGATAAAAAAATCAAGTTCCACATTCATAATTCACTGTTGTTGAATTGAATTGCACGTTTTCTGAAAAACTTTTAAGATTGCTTTCAGAAACATTGCTCCCGTAATGCCAGCCATTTCCTAACTTAACCCTATTTCGGCTATCAGCGGAATTTTATAGGCCATCTCGCACCCAGACGGCTTAGATTTCACCAAGCCCTGGCAGGGAGAGATGGCAGCGGTCGACTCTATCGCGCCTTTGGTCGCCCACGAGCAGTCGACTTGGAACAACATGCTGTATACCATACTATAGTAAGCCATAGACTGGAAAAGTACGTAATAATGAAAAGCTTGCAGGAATCACATGGATGCAATTTGCTTAATACTCGTAAATTTTTTTCTATTATATAAAAGCAGGGGAACTGTACGATATTTTCAAAGAATATATATCATATCTCAGATGGAAATGTATGTCCCGAAATGCAAGCAGCTATATGAAGGCTCACTGAATGTGAAATAATTCTAAAAGCCTAACATACCAGTGAATTTAGTGATCAAATACGTTTTCATTCATTTGCATTCCATTTGAAGTTTTAATTAATTGAAAGACCCAATATGTTTTACCTTAACGACCGCGAGTTACACAGTGTTCATTTTCGATGTAGCTTGTAAATAAATGTTTGAAATACAAAACTGTAATGAACGAGTTTTCCCTTAGTTCATAATAAATTAATTATTACGAAACCAGTTTGAAACTTGTGAAATCGTACTACTCATTCTTTGTTTTTCACAAAGAACACTCGTTGCTTAGAGGTAATACAGTATATTATTTTTCCTTTAGATTCGAACCACCATCAGCCAAGGAAACTGTTCTTTCGTATCCTGACGTTGAACCTCGTTCCCGAGTAGGTTGGGCGTGGGCCCGCCAGGAGGCATCGCGGTCGCGCGGGTGGCGCTTCGAGCGGCGCGGGGCGCAACCGCCGGCAGTGCGCGCGCGCGCGAACCGAGGCGCGCGCGCGTGGCGGCGGCGGGCAGAGACTCGCATTCGGCAGAGGGGGCGAAGGGCCGACCTGGGCAGTGCGCAGACTGAAGGCAGTGGTGGCGGAGGGTGCCCGCGGGACGCGCAGAACGCAACCGAACCGCAGACGCTCGACGCCTGTGGCAGCTGCCCGCACGCGGCCGCCCCACAGCGGGGCATCGACGGTGAGTTGCTCGGGTGATCAGCAGCACTCTCCTCTCGGGGACGCGCGTCACCTGTTTGATTTTTCTCTGTGAGGTTGAATTTGCGATCTGATCTGGATTTCTCGGATTTGTTTGTTGTGAATGACCACTCACTCTTTTTCTCTTTATTCCCTATTTCAACTTCTTTCCGCTTTCATTTTAGTTCGTGTATTGGAGGTGACTCTTGGAAAATAATCTTGGCATTTAGCTGTTTAACAATCATGTTTCCTGGAGATGTAAAAAAAATACTAATTTTGCTTAATATGTTTGGTCAAACATTTATTGGTTAAAAAGTCATCATCTATTTTGTGTTACTCAGTTTTATCGGCCAGTTTGTGAAATCCTATTCTGGCTCATGAGTAGCTACATAAACTGTTGTTGACCATATGGCTCCATGATATTTCATTTGAATTATTTGTCGCCGAAATGGAAGCGGGCCGATGCGGTCTCTGAGATGAAGGCATCTCGGCGTCCGTGGGCCGACGGATAGAACCCGCGTTCGTTTCTTGATGGCTGTGAGAGAAATGAGAGTTCTGGGGAAGTTAGCCGTGCGCGGCAGCACGTGTTGCCACAGACTTGTTGCTCGTGTCTGGCTTTAGGGAGCAGTGATTGGCAAAACGGACTTTCCACACACTGTTGGATTATCTGCCAATGACGTCTTCCCTGATATGTAAACGAGACTAATACAGTTTACAGTTACAGTTTAATGATCGCCAGAAATTGTAATATTCCTGTTTTACTTTCTCTGGCCACATTTCTGTCAATGACATAAATAAATTTTGAATTTATATCAGAGTACAATTTTTACTTTACACCAATTTTATAGCGTCACACTGTATTTGGACCTGACAACAGTTCACAAAATCAAATAGAACGGTTGTGTGGAAACTCTCCAAAGTGAGTTGATTGTTGACGATCGTAGAGTTAAATTTTCGTCGAAAAATATTTGTGAAAAAGAGAACAAAGAAGAAAAAACATGCGTTTTCAATCTCACACGGAATGTCAATGTTGAAATAAACCTTTGGATTAAGTATGTTATTTAATGTTGTACGTTGTATCACGAAATTTGCTCTAATCAGATTCATAGCGAATTATGATTTTAAACAAAAGTTCCGAAATGATTAACCAAATAGTTATATATTCCTTTTCAAGTTTTGTGCTCCTCCCCAGAATATATGAAGAAAAATTATTTATAATGATATGAAGAAAGTGAATCGCTCTCTTTCTGTGAGTGTTTACGTTAAGAGGCGGCAATCACTTCCTCAAAGAAATTTCATTAACTCACTCTTAACGACTTCAGAATTTACAAATGTTAAATGTTACATAACCTTTGAAACGGTAAGAAACTTCATCTTAAGTTAACGTATCACTGCATTGGCTAAAAAAAATCACTTTCACTCATAAATTTCAATGAACGTTTGAATGATCTTTGTACTTCCTGTTCTTTGTTTTAATACTTTCCTACACATTAGTAATGTATAGTAGTATTGTATTAGCGTGGCCGTTCAAGGTTGAGGGAGAAATGCTGCTTGGTAGGTCCATTCATCAAACACTTCGGTTTAGGTGCTGTGTATCCCTTAACACGAGATGACAGCCCTACGCCTGCAATGTAAACGTCGACCCTGTATTTCCGTCTCCGCTATGTACTTTCCAGAAACATTCATCTTCATTTTCTCACTGGAGTGGATTATTTCTGCGTGCTTTTTGTTTGCGAGTTGCGCCTATGAACTTCTCGTAAATTACGGCAAAGTGATTATTGTGATGCCCCCGGTTCAGAGCAAATTTGCACAAGAAAGCCATTCACAGTCAGACGACTGAAGTTGTTATAAATGAGTATAAATTCATGAAGAGAGAGTTGGAAGGTGTTTATAACGTCAAAGCGGTTCTTAAGCAATGGCAACTGCTAATGATGTGTCGGAAAAGATGCGTTAGAAGAATTAATAAATAAATAGATTCTATTGAATCGGGAGAATCTTGTTATATTTTAACTCCTCATGAAGTCGGAAAGAGATAAAAATCTGTTCTTGGCAATTTCATTGAGACTGGGAATGACTGATACCAAAACACGAATTCTAGATCTCTATTACGACTCTCAAAACAATTTAAATGAAATTTTCAAGTCATTGCTCATTAGGCTAATGTTTTGAGTATACTGGTAGGCAGGCGATCTATATTCGAGCGAACTAGGTCCCCGTGGATCTCCAAGTATCACTTTCAGCTGCTTCCTCTTCTACTCGCGAATTCAAGCGACCTCTCTAAATAATACTGTGGTCAACATTTGAGACAAACGTTCCCTGTTATTACACTACGATGATTGTCAGATTAGGTAGATGTACTATGAAGTAAATTTAGCAATTAATATAAATAGGTTACGTTCACTCTAGTAACTTAATCATGGACAAATCTCAATCATTAGAAATATATTTATAAAAATACACAGAAATGAAATTCAAACGTAATATTAATTTTAATAGACTTCACGCCAAAGCGTGCGTGTACCTAAGGCGCATCTGAAGTGAAAGACGTTATTTAACAATGAATACCTATCAAGGACGCAATGGCTCCGCTGTGGTTCGCTGAGCCCTTCCCAGGCTGGACCCCTTACATCGTCCAAGGCTCCGCAAGAGCCGCTTTTTCCACGACGGGGGATGGGGGTGGGGGAGGGGGAGGGGGGGGGGCGACGTAAGAGGCCTCGAGGGTGCGCCACTCGGCACCGCTCTGCGTCACAGCCACTAGAGCGCGGCGCGGCGCACGCACTTCGCCTCCCACCCTTCCATTCCACTCTTCGCCCGTTCTTTCTCCTCACCCTCCTTTTCCTCTGCGCTTTCTCTCCTCTCCCCTCCTGCAGGGGCTCTGACCGGGAGGTCCTCGGTTCGAGGCCTGACGGCGGCAGCAATTTCGACACTAGCCTTTCAGCTAGGTCGAATTCAGTCGCTGTCTGGAGGAGAATTCTAGCGGCCGGCTGCACTGATCGGTAGTTTTCCGTGGTTTCTCCGATCACACCAGGTGAATGCCGGAGCAGTACCCTACCAAACGGGCCACGGACCGCGCGGTATCTTTCCTTCCTTTTCCTTGTCCTAACCTCTCCCCTTACACACACTTACACTAACATGCACTACACTACCACATATTTCGGGAGACCGGTTGGGAGCTTAGAGCTTGTCCCGGCTGGGGCGATGCCCGCTGGTGGGAGAGTCCTGGTTAGGGAACCCACTAGCCGACGGTAGGTCGGCGCCGGATCTCGCCATCCAGCGGGGGAAGATCACCGCCATCTCCCGAGAAAAAACATGCTCTACACTAACGGAACTAATGGCCAAAGCAGTTGACGTGCCCGGAAACACGAAAATCTCCTCTCCCCTCCTGCAGTGGCTCTGACCGCGAGGTCAGTGTGTGCCAGTCCCTACTGTGAAAGGATTCTCTAGCTAAATAGCTAGGTAGAATTCAGTGGCTGCCTGGAGGAGAATTCTAGCGGCCGGCTGCTCTCATCGGAAGTTTTTCGTGGTTTCTCCGATCAACACCAGGAATTTCCAGAGCAGTACTCTAACAACTACCAGTCCATGGATCGCCCGCAATCTTTCCTTCCCCTTTCTTGGTAAATCATTACCCCCTACATATACAGACTTATACTTACATGCGCTACACTACCACACTTGTCGGGAGACTAGTCGGAAGCTCAGAGCTTGACCCGGCTGGCGCGGTTCCACGCTAGTGCTGATCGGGGAAAATTCCCACAAACCGACGAATGTCAGCACCGGACTTCACCATTCAGTGGGAGATCACCGCCACCTTCTGCGATACAAATAAGGATCGCACTTACGGGACTAACAACCTTAGCAGTTGACGCGCTCGGAATTCTTAATCAATCAAGCAAGCAACCAACCAACTTCTCCGCTCATCCTCTCCTCTCACCCCTTTCCCCTCCCTTTCCTTCTTCTCTCCTTATCCATTCCATTCTAGCCCTTTCCCTCTTATTTCTATCCCATTTTCTCTGATCTTTCACTCCCTTTCCCCTTTGCTTTCACTCTTTCTTTCTTGTTTTCCTTCTTTCTTCCTTCCTTTTCTTTCCTTTTCCATTCTTCTTCAGATTGCTTTTTCGCGTAAACGCAAAAATAATGAAAAATAAAATAGTCAAATTTTGAACATTAACATATGCGCATCAACGTTTGCATTAACCGTGCGGAGCAACGTGCGCATTAACCGTGTGGAGTGAAGTGAACTGCATGAGTGCGACATGTACTGACTACCTTTCATCTGTCAAGGTGTGGGAAATTAAGAAGGCATGAAACACCAGCTCTAAGCGCTGGAAGTGCCAGAGCATCGCAGAGCAGCTCGCTGTTCGAATACCGGTGGCTCCAGGGACTATTCCTTCTCCGACCTCACGTTTCCAGAGCCCCTCCGCTGGCTGTACAATGGACACCGAGCATCGAAGAGGATACGTCGCGTTATTCTCTGACACTGCCATTAATTTATTGCTCGTATTGTTTTGAATTCGTTTATGCAGCAAAAAGAGCAAACATTTTCTACATGCAGTTTTCATTCGTTCTTCATTTATTTATTCTTTTTAACACACATTTTGATTTAACAGTTGCGTATAATTTCATTCATTTTAGAATTTCTTCCTAGCAATAGCATTCGCACTTCGTAGTGTCCGTACTTTCGAATTAAAACTGCATAATTAATAAATCTATCAAACTTTTCAAGTCATAATGAAAGGATAATTAATACCAGCCATAAAAAATAATAAACAAGGATGTTCATGAAAGCACGCATGGGAATCATAGTGCCTATTACGAAGTTCATTAACTTTTGTTAAAAAGAAAACTGAAACCCCAGCCAGAGAGAAATGGATTGATTATGAGATTTATATGCGTTTCATCGCGTGATGGAGAAGCAGATAGCATTTCGTTTCTGCTCGTGGCCTTTGACAAGTGGCAGGATCGAAGGCTCGATACTCTGTGTACGAATTGAGTTGGGGACGCGGTTTCTGCAGGATTGAAGCTCTTCGCGGGCGCTTTGTCTGTGGTTGCGCGTCATTCAATCAACGATCGGGGCTTATTTCCATCTATGTGGGAGCTCGTGGTTTTATCGATGAGAGGCTATTTGCCTCTGCCGTTTCCATCTTTAAAGAGGAAGTGAATCCAACAAATGAAAAAAGAACACACCACATCCTAAAGAGAACGCATGATTTACACACGGAACGGCTTGCATTCCCTTCTTGTTCTTTCAAGGTGCGTAGATATTTTGTTAGACTGAAACATAGAGCATAACATTTGTACCAGAACGTGTATTTCTTAAACAGATGTGCAAGGTCTTACAGCGTTCTTTGAATTAAATAAATAAATAACGAAAAACATCTGAGTACTCTTTTAACTAGCCACGACTAAATGAATGCATTTATTAAATCAGAATTCGTCGCAATTAATTACTTAGTACGTAATATTCATTACAGGTGAAAAATCACGGATTCATGTAATTAGATAATGGTAAGTTATTTACTTTCCGAATGCCCTTTGAGGGAGAATTGCGAAACCAGAGATGTGACGCTACGCATTAGTCTACAGCAGTTTTCTGTTCTTCTTGTAAAAGAAGTGATGATTTATGGGAATCCACTCTCAGCGAATAAAAACAGCAAAGCAACAGTATGTGATCCTTATATGAAGGGATGTTGGTGACAATGACAATGAAATATGAAACTGCAAATCAAAGTAAAAATATTGAGTTATTCCTTTTACGAAAAGTTAAAATTTATTGTACGTACATAATGCATATTGCAGGCCGTCATCTCATTGCATTTCTGCATTTCCGCCTCCATCGAATAAATCGTCAGAAAGTGGTTACAAATGCAACCTCACTTTCAAGTGTGAGACCTTACCGCATGTTTTAGATTTGCCACTGCGCCGGGTCGGTTAGTTCTCCGACTTTGAGCATGTCAAGAATCTTCTTAGCTGGGAAGTGTTTACATAAGCACCCTCACGAGCAATTTGAGAAGCCTTAGTCCCCTACTGGAATTGTGGCTTAAGCGTACAGATCCAGTCTCAGCTCCAGATAGTCTCAGCGGCCACCGCTCTCACTCATCCCAGCCGCCGTCGTCCCCGCCGCCGCCGTCGTCCCCGCCGCCGCCGTCGTCCACGCCGCCGTCTCGCCGTCGTCCCCGCCGCCGCCGTCGTCCCCGCCGCCGCCCTCCTCTGCCGCCGTCCCCTCCACCGCTGTCCCCTCCGCCGCCCTCCCCTCCGGCCCCGCCGCCGCGGTTTCCGCAGGTCCCGACCAACCTCGCCTTCATCGCCACCCGACCTCCCTCTCCCGCCGGGAAGTGCTGGATAAACTGTCGCATGGGCGCAGCGCCATCAGCTTAGTTGCGGCCTCCGGGGACGTCAATCGGGTGGCCCCGCGCGCGCGTCTGGTGAAGAGGCGTCACCCTCACTTCGCGTTTATTGCCGGGCTCTCCTGCGCCTCCCGCCCCCCGCCCCCGCCTCCGCCGCCTCCGCCGCCTCCGCCGCCGTCGACAGCCGGACACGTTCTAATTCTGTCCCGGACAAAGCTCAAAAGCCGGCGGAGCATTCATCCACATCTGCAAAGGCTCCGCGCGTCACTGCAATCGAGCTGCGGCCGCTCCGAAGTTCGTTCGTTCGTTCTCGGCCACCTGGCCAATTGGGTTGTTGTGCTGGGATGCATCTCATTCTTTTGCTGTAAGCAAATCACCGGTGATAAGCAGATTTATATTTCAGATAAAGTGAAAGGTTAAAGCTTTATAAAAAATAGAGATGTCTCACATGAGTCTTTGGCTCTTGAAAAAATTCTCGATTTTAAAATTCGAATTTTAGCTGCTTTTATCACTTAAATCTTCCCAATCCTGTATTCCTATTTGAGATTGGGAAGAATTTAATATTTCGATATTTGTAGATGGGTACATATTTGAATGTCTTAGAAAAGCGCTAAGTCACTGCAAGACAAGTGTATTCCAGCGACGTTGATAATATGAACTCCTTCTATTAAACTGTAAATTCGAAGTGAGTATGTCGGATACTTTTAGAGGATTTGGCGAGCATTGAGTTGAATTTAAAATGACAGTTTCTTATATCACACCGTAGTGTCGTGTGCTTTTAACCAGGGCTGGCATTGTCATATACGAGTATGTGAGTGCCGGGGGAGCGACTTTAAAGAGGAGAACTTTAAAGAGAATTAACAAACCGACATATGCACTGGAAAACGAGTCTTACAGTTTTCTCAAAGAATATCATCCAGGGAATTCGTGAATTCTCCACAGATGCCCAATGTAAGGTGATCTTCAGAGTGTAAGGGGTCTTGTGTTCGCGAAAAGTATTTTGGCATGAAAATGCGATGGACATAGTGCTTTGCACTGATTCAAGATTGTTTTTTATGTTACAAAAGACGAAGGTTGTAGCTTCGACTCCAAAATTCTAAAATACGAAACGGACAATCAATCGAGATCTATAGGGACGTTATTTAAGGTGGTATCGTGTAAATAGAACATTATTAGTGACACAATGGAACTCTAAAATACACACCTTGTCTCTCCTTATGCATTTTAGGAATCTCCCACTAGAAGTCTAATTTACATTTATCTCATAATATCTGCTATTGTTGACTTCACCCGTCAGAGACTCTGAAGCTGCTTCTACTTAGGATTTTATCTCACACATCATGATAATGTGCAAATTAACCTGCCGATACGAGAATTTGACAGATTGGGACAACACCTATAAACACTATTTAATATAGAAATGCTACTTGTATTTAGTTTGATTTATTTGGTAAAAAAAACAAAACAGTAAGAACTGTATATGACGTACGGGGGAGAATGTTTGCCCACGTTTTCTTGAGTACGAGAATCCTGTCCCAACATTTTAATAATAAACATTTGAAAGTTAAAACAACAATAAAAATATAATAATAATAATAATAATAATAATAATAATAATAATAATAAAAATAATAATAATAATAAAATTTAGAAAAGCGGGAGCTTGTCAACATTTGAAAAAAAATTTGATTTGATATTTTCGTTCCCGAGTTATAGAAAAACTATTAGCAACGATAAATGAACTGCAGATTTGATTTTTCTGTATTGCAAACAAAATAGTAACTCACCCTCGGCTCTACTGCTACCACTACAAGCAAACGGAGACCTCAACAAAACGTGCGCATAGTGAAGCTACATTTATGTCCAGAAGCAAATCAAGGGGCCATATCAGTATTTGCTCAGTGGATCAGGGAAACTGAACAAAACCCCGATCGAAATGGGGGTCATTGACCCGGAAGTTGAAGTACATTCCTAGTTACAGGCATATTAAGTCTTTTTTAAATTATACAATACAAATGTAAAATTAATTCGTTATACTGTATCATTGTTTTGTTAAAGTAAACATTATTTTTCTTTTTGACGATCAGTATAGTCTCTAATTGTATAGAAACAGTTATGTAGCAGAAAAAATTTTACGTTTAACTTAAATTTGTGAACCACTTTTAATTATTTAATGTCATCTGGCAATACGTTATAAATTAACGTACATGTATTGTATATAGATTTCTTGCAGTGAGTTGAGAATACTGATACATGATGAACGTAATTTCTGCGACGTGTATTGTAATTATAAATTTCAGTATTGCATGAAAATATGTTTCTATCGTCAAGTAAGTCAGTTTTGTCAAATATTACAGATTTGGGGATAAATAGGTAATGCAACGGTAAGATTCCAAAGTCAATGAAAAGAGACTTACAGGGATCGGGAGGATGGCATTTTTTCATTATTCGAATCATTTTCTTTTGCTATCTAAAGGTCTGGGTGCTAAAGGATGAGCTTCCCCAGAATATTATGCAATATCTCAGGCGGGAATGTACATTTTCATACTACACGCAACGAGTTGCATGAAGGCTGACAGAATTTGAAAGAATTCTGAATGCGTAACATAATGAACTCAATTTAATGTTTAATTCTGATATATGTACATTCCATTTGAGCTTTGACTGAATTGAGAGATATAAATTTTGTTACTTTAACATCCGCATATTGTTCATTTTCAATGGAGCATGTGATTGTCGATTTAAAAAGCAAAAATGCATTGAAACCGTTTTTCCTTCGTTAATTATTAACTTGTTATTACGAAACCAATTTGAAACTTCTGAAATTGTACTATTTACTGCTTCTTTTTTTGAAAAGAACATTCATGTCATCGGTAAACAGAACTGGTCTTCCATTTTTAATAAAGGAGGGCATATCATTTACGTATAACAGAAAGAGGATTGGACCTAGGATCGAACATTGCGGGACCCCATGCTCAATTGGCAAAGAATTGGAAAGATAAGCAAATAATGTCCCTTCGTGCCAGTACGATACATCTACTCTTTGGGTTTGATGTTTAAGGTACGAGGTAATTCAATGTAGGACAATACCACGAATTTGAATTGTATGTATGTAGCTGTCTGTATGTAACTGAACATATTTGAACTATTTGAAGAAATTGACTACGAAGTTTTATGAACTCACTCAAGAAAACGAATATTTTAAAATGTATACACATTTTGTGGAAGTACGCAGGGAAAATAGTTTAAGGTCCTAACTTATAGACTATTAATATCACAATGTTTACGGGTCGAATATTTCGCATTCAATTTATTTCGTGAACTGAATGTCTGGGACGATAAAAATCTTCATTCCGATTTCCTTATGAATCGAAATTCCTAGGTTCCATTTCTTGGCTCGCGATTAAATAATTCCTCGATTGGTGCATTTTGCCGGGGTTTCCATGCCCAAGGGTTGAAAATCGAATGGTTCGATGGCGGAATTTGGCAATCCTCTGGGTTTGTTGACCTCATGAATGGTGTTATCAGAAATATGCGTAGATATATTATATTTAGGCTCCTTAATCTCCAATTTTAGACACCAAAGAGACACTTGAAAAGTGAAAACATGCTGTATAATTTCTTAAATGTACAATGGTCAATGTAATTTAAAAATAACCGCTTCACAATCTATATATTTAAAGAAATAAGGTATTCTGCCGGGTTTTTTTAACCTTTTTTTTCCTTTAAAAAAAAGGGCCAGGGCTTCGTTTAGAGCTTCTACTGAACCGATTCTAGTATTTTTTCCTTTAATAGTACGCTTATCAACAGTCAATTTTCTTCCAAAGCTGCTTTATGGTGGCGCTGCTTGATGTTTTGTTTTAATTGTTGAGATTTATTTACAATTCGTCAAAGTTTTGTTTCAGTATAATAATTGTATTGTGGCGTTGATAGTTGGCATGTATTTGCTTTTGTGGTGTATTTTGTAGAGAATATTCTGACAGTGGGTTTTGCTCGGTTGTACTTAAGTAGTGAAGTTGTACACAGGTTATGTCGATCGTTGCCCACGCGCCCCAAAAGACGCAAACGTACATTAAGTGGACGCAGGGAAAGAGAAAGACAGCGTAGAAGTCGTGTTAGTGAGGTCATTTCGTTCTCTGTATGGACGTTGTCTATGAAATGTCAGTTTTGTTCTGCTTTGCACTTCCCATGTGAGAGAAATTCTGCAAACGAGTTTACTCTGTTGCTTAAAAGGGAAAATAAGTTTACCTGTTATAAGTACCTGGCAATATGCCAGAAGAAATCAAAGTGGTTTATAGATGATGACACATCAAAAAACTTTAGAAATAATATTCGTCAGTATAATAGTGGTCTTTCTTTTGTGCCATTTGGTGCCGATATTGCATTGCCACCTGGTCTTGGGTCATACATACTCAAAATTTTGGAACCTCTACATCACAAAATATTTTCGTTATACTCTGAAGATCCAAACAACGCAACATATTGTGAACATTAGTCTGGGCACAGTATTTTACATTTATCTCAGATCTCACCGTCAAATTTTGACGGGTTCTCCCTATCATTTTATTACATTTGAACTATGTATTAAAAACATCAAAAGGAAAACAAATGTAAATACTGTAGCAGCTACGACTTCTTTTATACTTATATTTCTTTGATCTTTATTTTGCAAAATTCATATGTCGCTGATGTACCAAAATATACACCAGCCACATACGAATGTTACAATTTTATGTTCGAATAACAGACTGATATATTAATTTTCTCATTTTCTTTTGATGCAGAGAGCAGTCAGGGTAACTCGGAGATTTTTATTTAATTCTTCCATCGAACATACCTGTTCACCTCTCACAGTCGAATGCCCCCGACTCAGGCAGACGTGGGATGCCACCAACGAAAGTGATTTTTAATTGAGTAATTTTTGGTACTCTTTGTTGTAAAATAGTAACGTAAGGAAGTTAAAATGTTGTGTCATAACATCACATTTATTTATTTATTTATTTATTTATTTATTTATTTATTTATTTATTTATTTTACGCCAAAAACAGTTAAAACTGCGTATAACGTACTACGAGGAGAAGTGAATTCTGTACACATTCTCAAAATTCTGTGATCCCTACACTTAGACATATAATACATGAATTTTGAAAATTAAAATGTCTCGTGCAATAAAATCTATTTTCAAGGATAAATAAGCAGTAAATTTTGGGTTCTTATCCATGATGTCCTTTGTCAAGGAATAATACTTCCTGCCGCAAAAACATGGAAACGATAATTTTAATAACTATATTTTCCAATGAATTCTAGAAGACGTGCACAGATAATGAAGCTAGATTTATGTCTAGAAGCAAAACAAGGGGCCATCTCAGCATTTGCTAAATGGATCAGGAAACTGGACGAAAACTCTAATCGAGATGGGGGTCATTGACCCGGTGGCTGCAGTACAATACTTGTTACAGGTTGTTTATACACATTTATACAGTCCAAATGGTAAATAATGCATTATGTATCATTGTTAAAATTACTGTTACTTTCCATGTGATGCTCAGTATAGTCTCTAATCATATAGAAACAGTTATGCAGCAGAAACGATTTCACTTGGGATTTAAACTTTGCTATCGAATTTAATCGTTTAATGTCATCTGGCAAAGTGTTGTAAAATAATGTACATGTATTGTATGTGATATTTTGGAATGAGCTGTTGATACGGTCACCTGATTAATATGATTTGTACGTCGAGTGTTATAGTATTAGACTTTGGCATTGTCTGAAAATTAATTCCGCCCTTAAGCAAGTTATTTTTGACAAAAACACTGATTCGTAAATAAACAGACAAGGTAATGATAAAATTCCTAGATTAAGGAAGAGAGGCTTACAAGAATCACGTGGGTGAGATTTGGTTATTATTCGTACAATTCGTTTTTGTAATCTAAAAATATGGAAGCTATAAGATGTATTTTCCCAGAATATTATGCCATATGTCAGGCGGGAATGAACATTTGCAAAATATACACAACAGTATGAAGGCTGACTGAATTTGAAAGAATTCTGAACGCGTAGCATAATGAACTTAATTTTGTGTTCAATACTTTTAAAGGGACGTTCCATTTCAGGTTTGACTGAATTGGGAGACCTAAAAATGTTGTTGCCTTAACATCAGTTAATGGTACATCATTCATTTTCAATGGAGCACAGAATTGTTTATTTCAAATGGAAAACTGCATTAAAACCGTTTTCTTTTCGTTTACTATTAATTTGTTATTTCGGAACCAATTTGAAACATCTGATATTGTACTATTTCCGGTTTCTTTATTGCAAAGGATGTTCGTATCATTCGCAAAGAGAACTGTTCTTCCGTTTCGAATCCTCAAGGGCATATCGTATACGTACAGTAGGAAGAGAATAGGACCTAAAATCGATTCCTGAGGAACTCCACTTGCAATTGGCAAGGAGTCAGAAAGGTGCGTACGTAATGTTCCATCAATCCAGCAACGTATATCCACTCTCTGAGATCATTGTTTAAGGTACGAACATAACTAATCTAGAGCAATACCACTTATTCCATATGAAGGGAATTTTGAAAGTAATATGTCATAATCAATGACGTCGAAAGCTTTTGAGATATCCAAAAAATAATCCAAATAGGTTCCTCCTTTTGATCCAATGATAAAGCGACATCTTTAAGAAAAGAAAATATAGCTGTTTCTGTTGATTTTGATTTTCTAAATCCATGTTGGCAATCTGAAAGCGCGTCGTGCTTACTGAGAAAGGTTTCCATTCGTATGTAAAAGAGTCTCTCTAATATTTTTGAAGAAACTGTTAGAAGAGAAATGGGTCGATAATTTTGAATTTCATTTTTGTTGCCTTTTTTGAAGAGCGGCTTAATTTTAGTTGTTTTGAAAATATCTGGAAACGTTACAGTGCATAAGGTTGCATGAAATATGTGAGTTAACGGGTGTATAATGTCATAGACAGAGGTCTTAAACAAAGAATCCGGGAATTCATGTAAACCGAACGATTATTATTTTTTAGTTTACCGATTATTTTGAGGATTTCATAGGAATAAGTTTCGGAAACGAACATCGTGTCTAAAAGTTTGAGTGAAATGTCTGTTATTGAATTTTGTGGCTGAAGCCTCTTGATGAGATCCGCAGCAAATCTCGAAAAGTATGGGTTAAAAAGACTAGCCACTCTTGCCGGATCGTTCACATTTATATCATTATATTTTAAAACAACATTCTCTACAAGGTTTGTAGTTGTTTTGGGCATATTTTTATTTATATTTCACATTGCTTTCGTTTTGTTATTTGAGTTCAAAATATCCTGATCGTTTTTAATGATTTTAGCCTGCCTTATGACTTTTCTTAACAATGATTTGTATTTTTTATATAGATGAGGAAATCTTGAGATACGTCATGACGTTTAGAAATGAAAGAAAAAATTCGCTAGTTTTTACAAGATGTCCTAATCCCTTGTGTTATCCAAGAATTCTTTTCCGTGAAGTATATAATTTTCTTTTTTGAAGAGGAAAACAAGTGTTAAAATGTAATGAAAGAGTTGAAAAAAAGGAATTATATTTATCGTTTGTATCAAGAGTATTATATATCGCTTCCCATATTCCTGCTTCAAAAAAAATTTAATTTTACTTTTAGTAAACAATTTAGTCATACGTGTATTATTTGTGTCAGCGTTCGCATTTCTTATAATGGTAAGAATTTGTGGTCACTGTATTCTACATCTTTTGTTTCAACTTAATATCGAGTAATAGTTTTAATTTGATCAATTGCCTTCATCGAATTTTGTGTGATCCGTGTAGGTACATTAATTGTAATGTCTAAATTGAAGGAATTAATTAAATTGAGAATCTTTTCTTTCTCGCAAGATTCGACCAGAAAATCAATGTTAAAATCTTCGCATACAACAATGGATTCAAAAGAGCGATTGCTGACTTTGTTAAGTGTTACCTCCAGTTTTTCTAAGAACAAAATATAATCAGCAGCTCTCTTTGTTGGTCTGTAGATGTAATGTAATCACTTTTTGTCTAGTAAGATGTACAACAGAAATTTAGAAAACATTTTCAACGGAATACACATTTAATTCCGCCAAGGAGATAGAACCAATATTATTTCTAACGTAATTACAAGAAGCCCCATATGTAGAACCTTTATGCGATTCTCTCTGCCTGCAATAAAAGCCTGCGAGGTAAAAGTTTGGAATTTGAAAAATGTTCATTACGAGATAACCAATGTTCTGTAAAGCAAAGAACATCCATTTGATTTAAATCGCTCTGTAGAGCTGCCTCGATAAACTCAGTTTTATTTGAAAAGGATTGAACATTATGGTGCAGAATGTTTATCTTTTGCAAGTACCTACACGAATGTTTTTCTGCTGATTGACTGGTTGCTATTTTTTTTACCTCGAGTGCGTGGTCGAAGGTTGTAGTGTGTCCTGGCAGTGACAGGTTGTGAGGAAAATGGGGCATCGGTGTAGATGAATTGGTAGTGGGAATGGAAGAAACGGGAGTACGTTCAGAGGAAGAGGCAACAGGGTTCGAAATAAGGGTGGAGGGTGAAGAAGGTAAGGAAAGTGAAAGTGATGGATTTTGGTAGGAGACTTCTGTAGGACTGGAGTTGATGATATATTGTGCAAGCTTGTTACCAACTGCGTGTTTTCCAGCAAGGTTCATGTGAAGACCATGCCGGGTGAAGTGTTTTGCTAAGAGGAAATTAATTTCAAAAAGTGTGACATTTGTTTCTCTCAATTGTAGTTTTAATTGTTGGTTTGCAATATCGATGCATAGTCTCATAGGTCTGTTGTAGCAGAAGGGCAGAGTCGAGACTACAAGTAGTATTTTGGGCGGTACATTGTAATTTGTTTACATGGTGTTCAGGTGTAAAGTTACCGCCCAAGTTAATGTCATTCTGTTCTCCTATGGTGTCCTGATTGGTCAGTGTCTTCGTGTGGGTGTCCAACTCTGCAGTCACATCTGCAAACCTCCCATTAGGTTTAAAAATAGATGAGACAGAAGTTGGAGGGTAACTTCCTACTGAGAATGGAGGAAAGATTGCAGCCATGACTGTCAGCTAAAATAAGTACCTGTTTTTTAGGCTCAGTAAGAATGTCTTTGTTTTCAAGTGAGCTAGGATGCACAGCTTTACGTTGTTTGGTTTTGACGCGCTTCCTAGCCTGTTTGCGTTGGTTTGTGCATGAATTTGTCGATGGTAGAGAAGGATGGTGAGGATCAGGAAGGCGAGGAAAATCTATTTCATAATCTAAAACACAGAATTTGTTTTGAGTTTCGACTGGATGCGGTGTCTGTGTCTTTTGTACAGTCACGGGTGTACGTTTGGTATTATTCGCTATGTTGCCGACTTGTACCCAACCGTCTGTGTAGAGAACGACCTCTTCCAACCTTCGGATACGTTGATCTAAATTATTGTTTACGTATGTGAAGGCTTTCAGAAGGGCGGATTTGAGAGTGTTAAGTGTTAGATTGATGTGTATTAAATAAATTAATAAGCAGGATTCATTATAAAAACTAGAAGGTATGCTACACACACAATCTATTGAAGTTAGTACTTATGAAATTTGGCAATGTGGCTGTGTAGAATTTCGTCCACTTAAGCTGCAACTGTTTAATACAATCAGTAGATTATACTTTACCGTAATTAGATAAAATATATTATCTGAAAGTTTGTCTTGGATATATAAAATAAGATTTGAAACAGATTCAAACTTTGATACACCGTCCTCCTAACGTTCAAAACAACGGAATCGTCTCTTCTCACAGAAATACAATAAATCTTTCAGAAAATTAATTAGCACAGTGATTTAATATTGGAAATAAACTGAACTGTGTGTGAACTGTGGTTTTGTCACTTATCACCACCTCGTAAATCTGCAGTTCGTTGAGGTTTGAATGTCTGTTTAAAATTCGTAATGTGTTTGTTTTGGTTATAGCAAAAAAATCAGTTGAAATCATATTTTCAGCTAACCTGCAACAAGTAATTAAATCACTAAAACACACAGTCAAATAGCTAAAAAATGGTAGATAATCACAAAATATGAAGAGCACAACTAGATGCGTCCATCTCGTAAGATGGCGTCAACCAGTATGATTTATGATTACCTTTGATAGTAAACTTCACTGCATTATTCCTCAGAAGAACCGGATTACAATGTTCTAGTATCAGTGATGGAAAGTTTGGAATGTAATTTAATGAGAAATGACACGATTTGAATGTGCTCAAATTACAATTGATAAGCGAATCTGGTAATAAACTACTGTGTATCTACTGTGTAAACACAGCCAATTAGGAGTAATACGCCCGCACGCACACACACATACACACAAACAAGCACACATACATGCGCGTGCACACACACACACACACCACTATTAATTAATAATCTGATGACACCAATATAGCAGATGTGTCTTGATACACGTCTATAGAGTCCCTTAACTATGAATACTATTAATAGAAACTAATAGATCATAATGATGAACGCACAATAAACATCCTGCCACGTGGTCACTTTGGCACATCTGTTTCATTCCGTAAACTAAATGAATAAATGCTTTAACTTGAATTTCCACTCCACCCCACCAAAGAATAGTCGTGTAAAGATGATCTCAGAAATCTCAGCCACCGTCAATTGAATTCAATCTATATATGTAAAAAAATAAGGAATTTTGTCATGGCTTCGTTTAGAGCTTCTATTGAACAGATTGTAGTATTGTTTTCCTTTAAATGAAAGAATGTGATCCCTAGATGTGTGATCAGATATTTTTTGTGTTGATTCACCAACGTTTACGGTGTAAATTAATTCATTAAATATATCTTTAATAGTACGCTTATCAATAGTCAATTGTTTTCTTCCAAAGGGTGGCTGTTTCAAAATCGACATACATGAGTCGATAGATGTCCACGCTGCTTCATGGTGGCGCTGCTTGATGTTTTGTTTTGATTGTTGAGATTTGTTTACGATTCATTAAGGTTTTGTTTCAGTGTAATTATTACATTGTGGCGTTGACAGTTTGCATGTATTTGCTTTTATGGTGTATTTTGTAGAGAACATTTGGACTGTGGGTTTTGCTCGGTTGTACTGAAGTAGTGACGTTCACAGGTTATGTCGAATTCCGAATCCTTGCCCACGCGCCCCAAAAGACGCAAACGTACATTAACTGGACGCAGGGAAAGAAAGCGTAGGTGTCGTGATAGTGAGGTCATTTTGTTTTCTGTTGGGTCGTTGTCTATGAAATGTCAGTTTTGTTCTGCTTTGTACTTCGCATGTGAGAGAAATTCTGCAAACGAGTTTACTCTGTGTTGCTTAAATGGGAAAATAAGTTTACCTTCCAGCAATATGCCAGAAGAAATCAAAATTGTTTATAGGACATGATCACACATCAAAAAACTGTAGAAATAATATCCGTCAGTATAATAGTGCTCTTTCTTTTGTGTCATTTGGCGCCGATATTGCATTGTCACCTGGTCATGGGCCATACGTGTTCAAAATTTTGGGAACTCACATCACAGAATATCTTCGTTATACCCTGGTTAACCCAGTACCACTGCTTTAAAGCAGGCTAGCAACGCGTGGTGCGAAGCTGTCGGACACAGAGTCCCTTAACTATCGTTAGAATATGGCCTGATGCCAAACCGGTCTTCGCCTCGAAGACCGCGTGCTAGGTTAGCACTGGAGATATCACTCGGCCTTTCGACTTTCTACATATCTCCTGTGGGCGCAGTTAATGCAGCCTTAAGTACCCGGAGGCTTGCCCCTCCCTCGGCGCTCCCATGCCGGCGGGCGTCAGGAAGGCTCGATGGCCAGCCTCCTCTAGGAATCTTGCGACATAGTCCACGACTCGCACTAACCTTTCTCTATAGTTATTTTGGAGTTTCCTGCCCCATTCCCTTGGCCTATTCAGCGCGTCTTCAGCTCGGCGCGCGTCAGCATGCACAGCTCATGCCAACCACCCCCAACCCCGCATCCAGTTTAAGCATGAGGGAGGACGGTTTTCCCGGCCGACTCGCAAGGAAACGATGCGCGACGCCACACGGGATTCTGCAGTGGTTGTGAGACGCTGCAAAAATTACTCTTTTTCTTATAGATGTTTAATTAAATTGCAAGCAGGTAGCCGAAAGTTACAAAAACGCCTTTCGTGAAAATTGACTCGCCCAAATCGGTGATACTCATTACTTGAACAACTGGCGGAAGCGCTGAGTGAAAGAGTAGTTGCGCAAAAATGTTTATGCTCATGAAAATCGGGAAGATTGTAATATGATGCGATATGTAATCAAAATACGCATCAAATCGTTTTTCATTTCAGAGTTTCACAAAACATCGCTCTCAGACCAAAAATTCAATGCAGCCTTTTGCATCTCCTGTTTCTGGTGTCAGGGGAGAACAATAGATTTTAGGTATTGATAAGATGGCAACATGCCTTCTCAATCAACTGAAAAATGTCAAAACATTAATTAAATAGAACTGAAAACGCCCTTTGCCAATGAAACAATTTTCATTACTAAAATTCATGTATGTATGCGTTTCAGGTATTGAATCGTGAAACACTTTACGAAAAAATCAAAATCACTCGATTCGTAAATAATAAACTTTGTAGGACCTCGAATTACTTGATTGCAGTGATTGTAATATAACAAAAAAAATACTGCAAAATAGCAGTATTATTCTGACCTCTTTGAGGTAAAATTCAAATTCAATATTTATGATTCTCTACACCTGGGACTTTTAAGTCCTCGGCAAGGTTGGTAATAAATCAATGAATAGATCATACGACTACAGATTGAATGAAAGATGATGGTGTAATGGAGGAATTAAGGAGAGGAATCAGGAGAACCCCGGGAAAACCTGTCCATAATTTCCTTAACTTCTCAAAAAATTGCAAATGGATCGCCCGGAATCCGAACCTCGAGATCCAGAGATGAGAAGCAAGCTGGCGGCTTCGCGACGGGTTGTCGCTCTTTGTAGCAGCAACCTTATGTGTCATGTCAGGTGTCATGTCAAGTGACATGTCAGGTGGTTGAGGATACTTATTAACTCTGCGGCACACGCACTAGTAAAATTATTCCAGCACACGGGTGATCTCTCAGATGCATCATGCGAATTTTAGCTTACCTTGCCTCACAAGGTGACTAGTGGGTGTTTCAGCCACAAACGCTCATTAAACACATTTACTAATATCGAAACTTTAAAATTCATTTTATTGAACTATAATGTTTACCAATAATAAAAACAATATATACATTAAAAAGTTGTGTCAGATGTAAATTGGGCTATACGCTCTGCCCTGCGATATGCCGTGCTGCACACAGTTTGAGATAATTCTCCTGACAATAGTATAAAGCTTGTTGACACGAACTGAAAGCCAAGACAACTGTGGACAATAATAGAGAGGTCCTGAGAAATACGTTGTTCTAAAAAAGTTCTATGTCGCTTTATCGATGGAAGAACGAGTTGGTCTTCTGAGAAATCGTCTGAATGTGTGCGAAGGGTTAAATATATCTAAAACTCCTGAAGCATATCAATGAAGTGATTAAACAACAATCTGTTTTAGTTACTTGTAATTCTACTGTAAAGTTAAATAGCCCGAAAGGCCGTTTGCATGCCAGTATCACAGAGTGAAAGATCGCGAATTTAAAACCTTTCCCAAGCCGAGTATTAATGCACACTGAGAACACGGGCGTTCTATCAACTGCTGAATGGAAGTGATGAAAAAATTGCTCATCGAGCACATTGCCCATAATGTCCAGTTTCCCGAAATAGGATTTTAAACGGGCCGTTAATTCCTAATCAGTAACACCGAGGCACGAGGGCAGATCTGATCAGTGGTGTTTAGTTGTGCATTTGAAACCCAGTGATCCAGCGCAGTAGAATCAAAGGACCTAAAGTGTGAGAAATGCTTAAACAGGAAGTTTTTTTTAGTATACTTCCTGCTTTGGCCGTAAGTTCATGGGACTATTGCGGATTTTATTAAATCGGGAACCGATTATCTCTGTTTGTTTAGTTTTAGTTCAATCGACATACTTGTATGTTTCTAGTGGAAAGGATTCTAAGTTGTAAAAGGCCTTAAAATAATTCTCGTTCAACTTAACTCATTGAGCAAATTATCCAAACTAACATGCGTCTGTTCTTTCATACTAGATGCACCACGTATCATTGATAAACAAGAAAACTGACACGTCCAAAAAAGTCATTTTGCAGGAGAAGTCCGTTAACTCAGTTGATTTAAGTTGATTCGTTGATTTCGCCTCCCAAAACATGTTTCACTATATATTTCAGTATGATATATAACGCCTGTATTGTCACTATGTGAAGGATGTGCTAATGAAAAAGGCCTTATCATTTTCTAAACAATTTTTTTTTACTCGAAAGTGACTACTTTTGAGAAATGTTGTCTACTTAGAAATATACGGTTTGTTTATTAGTTCTATTTGAATGCTCCAACCGAAAATAGAACCTGGAATATCCCAGTGTACGTTCAGATGCTTTAAGCACTTAAACTATCGAGACAGTCAAATCTCCGAACAGCCGAATAGGAGTTAACAGCTCCTACGACAATTGCATTTTACTGTTCACCACCTGATAGTACTTGTACGTTTAACCAATTACGTGAGTGTATGTTTCCCATTTTCACAATTGCCAACTACCGACACAATTGCCACAGTCATTATTGTAACACTTACTATTGCCAATATTACAATTGTCACCGTGACAATTACACTTGTGGCAATTAACACTTGCGACAACTTTACTAGCGACAGGTGTACTAGTGATAGTTACACTAGCGGCAGTAGCACTAGTGATAGTTACACTAGCGGCAGTAGCACTAGTGATAGTTACACTAGCGGCAGTAGCACTAGTGATAGTTACACTAGTCTGAGTGACACTAGTCTGAGTGACACTAGTCTGAGTGACACTAGTCTGAGTGACACTAGTCTGAGTGACACTAGTCTGAGTGACACTAGTCTGAGAATTACACTAGCGACTAATGTTGCACCCCATATTCCATGTTCGCGTCGTGATGGAGCAAAGAAGCTGTCCAGGGAATTACACCCGCCTTTTAGCTTGCGTAGACAAATCGCTGAGATTTCTTGTTCGTGTCAGCAGTCAACGAAGTCAGTAAGCTTTGTCCTTCACCTACATTTGAGGACCGAGTATGTTACTCATCTTAATCACCATCTTCTTCATTACCATTGTTATAAGACTCTCTTAACCTCAAGTAATTATTAAGAAATAATAATTTCAGATAAAAATACAACGAAAACAGACCGAATGGTGAAGTAATTCGCAGAGTTGTTTTTATTTCCATTTTCTACTACAGACTGTAGACGTTTCCCAATCAATTTCGAATTGCGTTTTCAAAGCTAAAAGGTAAGATAAGTAGTAATTGAACCAATTTAAAGTAACGCGAGTCCATTTACAATAATGTCAAAAAATACGTATCTTGTAATAATATCACAATTAAACACGACAAACAACGACAATTTTTTAATGTATTTTAAGGACGCATTTTAGCTACTAGGTCTTCAAACGACCACTTTGTTTTACATTGTAAGGTAACTGTAGGGGAAACACGGCACGTAAGGACGACACAAGCACACACTAACAGCAATATCCGAGGCGGGATTCGCACTCGCGATCCTTCAAGCTGGGGCAATCCTAGAGCCTTAGCGACCTCGACTATCCAGAACGGCGTTTATGTATTTATGTATCAAGTAATTATTTATGTATTATGTAAACAACGACCATGCATTTTTTTCAATTAATACATCAAAGAGTAATCAAAATTGATATTCATCATAAAAATGGCTATTCATATCCTCTTTATAGGATAACAAAATCGAGCAATTTAATAACATCGCTGAATAACCAGTCTTTTACGACACATCTGCCGAAGTACTCAAGCCTCTTGAGAAGCAGATTGCCTGAAAAGTACCGAGAGGGTGTGAGGGGTGGGGGTAGCCTGAGCGCCATAGTAAACACGTGCCCGCAGCCAAGGCGAGCTGTGCGTGGGGCGCGCGGCTCGCTTCCGCGTCGCGCCGCGCCGCGTCGTCGGCAGCTGTGATCGATCGCCGCCCGTGGCGACGCAGCGGCCCCTGCGCTCGGCCGCAATTAAAAGGCCCCCCGCCCACCCCCCCCGCCCGCGCGCTCGAGCCCCGAGCGTGACGCGGGCACTCCGGGGCAAGTCACCTGCCGAGTGGGCCTTCTCGCGCGGCTGGACGAACGAAATTATTCCAAAGGGATTTGTATTTTTGTGTTCGGCAAATGCGTGTGTTTAATTAATCCTTTGTTGATAGATTGGTTAGTTTTGATTGATTGATTTTTTCGTGTTTCCGGGCGCGTCAACTGCTTTGGTCATTAGTCCGGTTAATGTAGTGCATGTTTTTTTAATCCTTTGTTGATAGATTGGTTAGTTTTGAGTGCATGTTTTTCTCGGGAGATGGCGGTGGTCTTCCCCGCTCGATGGCGAGATCCGGCGCCGACCTACCGTCAGCTAGCGGGTTTCCCCTAACCAGGACTCTCCACCAGCGGGGCACCGCCCAGGCGGACAAGCTCTAAACTCCCGACCGGTCTCCCGGTATACGTGGTAGTGCATGTTAGTGTGTGTGTGTGTGTGTGTGTGTGTAAGAGAAGAGGATAGGACAAGGAAGAGGAAGGACAGATCGCGCGCGGTCCGTGGCCCATTTGTTAGAGTACTGCTCCGGCATTCGCCTAGTGTTGATCGGAGAAACCAAGGAAAACTACCGATCAGAGCAGCCGGGCGCTAGAATTCTCCTCCAGACAGCAACTGAATTCGACCTAGCTGAAAAGATAATGTCGAAAATCCTGCCGCCCTCAGGACTTGAACTTAGGACCTCCCGGTCAGAGACACTGCCGCGACACCAGGTGGTGCACTGAGCCACCTTTTGCTAATTAATCCTTTGTGTTATTGTTAAAAATTCCCCAGTTTCAATAACAATATAATTGTTTGGTTAAGTAGAACAAAAATAAACTGCTATGCAAATCCATAACCTGCTTACATGGTTTTCAGACCGCAGTGAAAAGCATAATTATTGTATTTAATGTGACATTTTATTAGCGTACCAGTGCAAAAGTTCATATAAAACGAAGTGTAATACATCGTACATGCACAAGAAAACTGTCACATCTCAAGAATTGTCATTTATTATGAAAACTAATTTAATCTGAGCGCAGCCCATTACATGGCGATCAAAGACAACGCGGTTTACTGTGACCGGCTGTCTGGTCTATCTGTTTGAAACGTACTAGCAAACAATAATTCAAATTTTTACTGATACGTTATTGCTTGTTATTGTCTTCAACACCGAGCTCGATGTAGTACACTGCATAACTACCCGGATCGAGAGGATCGTGGTTACGATGGGAATATGAAAACAGTTGACTGTCGCTTCATGTTCTCTTACGAAGGGAATTATGGGAAAGAAATATAAGACAATAACAAAAGGAAATAAGTGACGTGGGTGATAAAAATACCTTGGATCAAAAAACCTCGAGGTTTTTGCCGCCGCTCAAACATTAGAACCCTTATAACGCTCCTGGTGTATAAGTAACTATTTGAATATGTTTCTTGACGATTGATAAAATGAGGAATTCTAAAGTGTCATTAATCTTGTGAATTGATTACATATAAATCCACACAAGAACGACCAACGCCATCATTTTGACGGCTACATCGTATTTAAGTATTTCTTTCTTTCGATGATACATAAAATTGTGGAAATTTTCTTCAAACCTGTCATTTTATTGCATAATTTACCTAAAGTAACTCCCATATGTCGTTACATAAATTCCCAAAAGCCACCAAATGGATGGCTTGTCTAACAACAGGGTCTTCCAAGAGACCATGGATGCTGTCGTCGATGAACACATTTCATGAAGTGTTAATATTCAAAGGTACAGCAATGAAACAAAATATTGTCGTTGTAAATAGATATCTTGCGAAGTAAAAGTATTTCGTAAATTCTTCCTGGTAGCTTCTAATTGCACTGAATGAGACCTTTTTTGTCAGTAATTTCACCACATTTCAGAACTCTGGGCTGCACTCTCATCGAAGAAATTCTCCGTTGATTGCGCGATAACCTTGAAGATATTCCGAATCTGAAGCAAAATATTGATTTGTAATTGAAAATTCTATCCACACGCAAAACACTCATAATAAAAAATGCACTAATACTCGTCAACAAGTAAAGAAATATATCCGTTGATATTATTCACAAGGAAAATCTGTGAGAAACATTTATGCTACAAAAAATTCAGTGTAAATATCTTTGATCAGATTTTTACTTTCTCCCTACGGAGTGGAGAGAAAGTTATGTAATGCTGCGCGAAAAAACGGGAACTTTCGGATGAAAAATATTACAGGGCTGCTAACGAGAAAGTAGATAAATTCAGTTGCTAAATATAGAAAAAATCCTCTAACACGTGGTGTAGCCGGAATCCATATTTTTATGGGTCCTTGATACCTGAAAAATCGAATGACGGCAAAACTTGTGTCTGCCTGTCCGTCCGTCCGAGAACAACGCTAGAGTCTGTTCAGTCGAGTTTCTCCAAAACTGATATTACCTAATCGATCTGGCTGATATCGCGGCCGCTTGAATTTGATTTCAATATTGGAGGGCATTTTACATGAAGAACCTGGGACATTTTCAAAAGAAATGAAATCTGTTCCCTAAAGATCGATTTTGAAATAAGGTCATGTACAATTTTTCGAAAATGTGAGTACTTTTCGCCTAATTTCGCATGAAAATACTTGCTGGAGAAAGTACGAGCGGTTTTATCACCACTAGTTTGTTAAACATAACGTATCGTAAAATATAGTGTTAAGAGATGTGTAATGCAATCGTTTTTCGAATCTACTTTGTTTTCAAATAATTGATTCTTGTATGATAGCCTTTTCCGAGAAAAAAATAGGAAATATTTATTTTCGAATGAGAAGAGGAAATTGCATTTTCATGAGATTAAATTTGGAGAGTAACACAAAAAACCTATGTCAGATTTAAATACGGGTAACTAGAAATTAAACCATATAGGGTGCAGGGTTTGGGGTAATAAATGAACTTAAAAACGCAAGGAATGTTCCACTTATACACGTTCCTTGCAATAAACGAAGCGGAAAACTAGAAAGTTTAAATGAAATATCTAAATATTGCAAGCTTTCTCTATCGAAATCATGTGTTCTATTGCCCATCTACTCACAGCTAACAGTGTTGTCTGCAGGCTGCGTTCATCAAGTGCCTTCGCACCGTAGCTGGAGCTATTACCGGAGAGTTCATGATGTTACGGTTAAAGTGTGTTTGTGGTATTTTGCATAACTTTATAAATATTTTCAGAAATAAAAAATGTATTATAAAGAGGGATTACGTTTCATTTTTGTTCGCAAATGATCAGTGCTCATTCGAATATATATGTGGTTATTGTGTAGTATATTTTTGATTCAATTGAGCTTGTTATTCAATAATGATCAAACATTCTCAATGAATTTAAAGCCTTTAAAAATCGAGGTTTTAGATGAAGATGGAGTTACATGGGAGTTTTTTGATTGTTTTTTCTCCTTTCAAAATTCAAAATTTTATTGCTTATTTATCCTTGAAAATAGATTTTATTACATGGAGTTTTTGTTTTTCCCCCTTTCAAAATTCAAAATTTATTGCTTATTTATTTTGAAAATAGATTTTACTACATGGGAGTTTTTGTTTTTCTCCTTTCAAATTTCAAAATTTATTGCTTATTTATTTTGAAAATAGATTTTACTACATGGGAGTTTTGTTTTTTCTCCTTTCAAAAATTCAAAATTTTAGTAGTATATGACTTAGTGTAGGGATCACAGAATTTTGAAAATGTGCACACAATTCGCTTTTCCCCATAGCACGTCATACGCAGTTTTTAACTGTTTTTGACGTTAAATAAATAAATAAATAAATAAATAAATAAATAAATAAATAAATAAATAAATAAATAAATAAATTAATTAATTAATTAATTAATTAATTAATTAATTAATTAATTAATTAATTAATTAATTAATTAATTAATAAATAAATAAATAATTATAAATAAATAAATAAATAAATAAATAAATAAATAAATAAATAAATAAATAAATAAATAAATAAATAAATAAATAAATAAATAAATAAAAAGATGGAGATGATTAAGCTAATGCAGGTACAAAATCAATTATAGATGAAATGGAAACACGAAGACTGAATTGGTTTGATAACGTAAAAATTCTTGCTTGTGGGAGATGGCCCAGAAAGGTGTGTGTTCGTGGTTTTCGTTAACTAGAAGAAAAAGAGGTAGAGAGGAAAGGCAAAATCAGTTTTTTAAAGATATGCAAAGAAGAGATCTTGATGAGAATAATGGAATGATAAAGGGGTATGGAGATTGGTATGCCAGAGACATCCGCAAGAGCAGTAAAATGCAAGAAGGAGAATATCGAGGTTAGCAATGATGCTTTTATGAGGCTGTCAATTTTACGATAAACTCCGCCCATGTTCCCTGCACCTGCTCGCCCCCCCTCGAGGACGGGCTTTCTTTTCGAGGCGATAAGCAGGGAGATCGCAATATATATATATATATATATATATATATATATATATATATATATATATAATACAGTAACAAAAGTAAACAATCATACTATGTAATTGAAATATTATATAAATATTTTGTTCTACAAAATGTTTAACGAGTTTGTGATTTTTAAGAAAGAAATACGTATTTATGGGAATGGAAGTTTGTGCATTTAGCGTGAAATATACAAGTCCCATTATTATCACAGATACACCTTTTTAAAACGATGTTCAGGTGTTTAGACGCTAGGGGTTCTGCGATGTGTTGTTTTCGAAACAGTGTGATTAAAGGAGGTTTTGTATGAGACTGAGTAGTATACGAGTTACATTACGATCATTCAAATTTACTGTAACTGATACAAACACTACAAAGAATGTGAAATGTTGTATCACTAGTTAATTTGCACTCGGATGCAGTCCTCGCAGGAATGAGAAATGATCTTGTGGAACAGAGGCGCGTCCCTTTCCAGTAAATGGACAGAAGTCAGGAAAAGGAGCAGGCAACCAGCACAGCAAACGTGATGTGCGGATAGTATTTGGTTGAGGGCAGGTGCTGCAGAGAACTCGAAGCTGCTTGTAGTTAATTCCGTTATTCCGATGACCGTTACTTGAGGATCCAATTTAACTTCTTTAAATATTATTTTGTTTTGGGATAATTTTCTTTCCCAACTCAATAATTTCTGTCGCCTTTATTTCGCTACTTTAGAGTAGATAACCCAGTGCCGTAGTTTCAAATAAAATTGCAAATAGCAGTAGCCGAACATTTCGAATATAAATTCACTAGTTGGATGTGGCGTCGCTGACGCTTTAAAAGTATTTTCCTGTGTTGAAAATGTATGTTATGCATAGTTTTATTCAAATAAGTTCTTACAGTCTCTAGCATTGCACATACAAATGTTCGTAGTAGCTAATGATGTTTTACTCCAGTTCAAAAATTCCCAACACCCAATGGCTTTGTATGTTAGCTCCGTACGGGATATTAACTGGTAATATTGCAATTTCAAAGTTATAAATGCCCCAAAAAATTCTTGCAGGTTGAATGATACTGAATTTTTTTTTTTGTAATATGCACAAAAAATCATCTGAAAGCTGGTCTTCAGCATTATTCTCTAATATCATTCTCAATTAGTTCCGAAAATTCTGTCGAAAAATCTTCTACAAATACATTTTATTCTTCTCCGTATTTGCTTTATACTTCCATTTTTTGCCACTAATTTTTGAAGAGATTAAAACTCCACAAAGTCAGTCTAATTGTGTTCAATTCTACTTCTGCAATTTCTCTATTTATCATTTTGTAGGCAAATATACATAAAAATTAAAAGGTAACGGTTTTGTACTTTTATGTGAATAAGCAGTTACTTACGTTTTAATAAGAATAAGTTGTTAGCCACATTCATTTAAAAATATGTAATTGCACGCTTAAGAATGTAAATGTGAGAAGTCGAACGTAAGATCGTATATGTGCTTCTGTAGCATTACACACAGATTAAAGTTCACACTGTGAAGTTCTAACAGTTCAATAAGTTCCAAGGCAACTCTGTTCGTAGATTTTTGCAAATTTTTTTTTTTAAATACGTTAATGCTAATTAAATGAAATCTGTCACGCGGTGATTCACTCGTCGCATTCAACGCCACCTACATAGATCTATTTGAGTGGCTTTGGTTTAATTACTAGCTTACTCGATAAGATGCAAACGCTAAAACACGTAAATACACGTTTTTGGAAATTTCTGAAAATCACTTGGCCGGATCCAAAAACGAACTTCCCCACCAGGAGACCGGGGCGCATCGAACGACACCTCATATGTCTCGATTGGTGCACGGAAAATGGTCTAACCGTGAGTGACGGAACCGCACAGACGCACTCAAGCAAACGCAAATACTGTAAAGGGATGAATTCGGAGCGTGTGTAGGGTAATATGATAAAACCCCGCTTCTGACCCATTATTGATAATAACGCTTAATGAAAATGATAGATGATAAAGTTTAGAACTACAAGTAATATAGAGTATATGATGTAAACTGCCCAATATTTTCTGAAGGTTGGTTAGTCAAACGAACTCGATAATTAATAACACAATTTTGTAATTACATACATAAAAGACAAGTTGTGTGCTTTGGTTTTGGTCAAATGAGCCTCAATATTTGCTACAAAGAGCTAACTGGCAGCACTTTGTGTGTCTTTGTCCTATTCATGCCAGGGGCGGTGGTTTGTCGAGGCAGACTCAGGTCATCTTCCAAACGTTTTGCTCGTACGTGCAGTCTTTCGCTTGCCCTCACTGCCATGAAAGGTACGTGAACAAGCAAGTACAGTTCCTCCATAATAACTGGTATGATTTCGAGCGTCCAGAATCTCCTTAACACATCGGGCCTAGGGGACACTATGTTCGCTTTCTGGAACATGAAAAAAGATGGCATATGCACTTATTTACATGTACAATAAAATGAAAAACTAATGAACACAAAATGGAGGACAGGTAAAATCGTATGTGCAAAAATTAATTATTTGTAGTTGCTGGGCTAAGAGCGCAAGCGTTTGTAAGCAACATTTATCGCGGAATAACTCGCACAATTGTTTTTTGGCACCGTAAGTTATTGTTACTATTCTCATCCACTGGCTAATCTCGCCTGCTAAATTATTTTTACTTTTTCTCGGTAATGCGTGGTATAGACACCTACGAAATACTATAGTTCAAAAGTGCTAGTGTGAGGAACCTTACAAGAATGAAAATTGTACGAAAGGTGTTAAACAAATACTTAGTACCACTATCATTAATTAAGCATATGGATCAGTTCAATATTAAACTGTGTTTACTACACATTCAAATAGCAGTCATATAGGATACTACCACAACATCCGCAAAATTTAGGACTTATTTGTACTTACGTTGTGGTCATGAGAGGAAATCATTTCATGCCTGTTCCAGTAACAATGAGAACCGATTAATTAGTAGGACCATATAATTTCCCTGTGAATTAACCAAGGAGTCTTTTTTCACATTCAAATTTATATTCTGCTGTTGCTGGATGTTAGAGAGAATCTTGATTTTATTATATTATTTAATGTATTTAATGTCGACTCGGGTTATATAAACTTCTGGAGACTAATATTTTTAGTTCACTCTATCCGATGATGTCAAAATTAAATAGAATTTCTTCATGACGATTGATTTTATTAATATAGAGATACAACATAATTAATAGCACGAATTGAAAATTTCAATTTCTGTATTTGTCCTTAAAAATTAAATTATTTAAATTGCTTGCTATATACTTTTTCATTAGCAATTTATATAAATCGTTCTTCAAAGTTTGTGCTTCCTCAATATTTGATTCTGAATTGTCCTCTGTGTTTAATTATCGTAACACCCTTCAATGCCCCTTCCACTGTTGGAACACCGTTCCACTCTTCCAAGGTCATTTTACTCCCTTAATAACATACGAGATGCTTTCGGAAGCGGGGTGGCGCAAGTGGCTAATGAAACTGATGGCTTTTCCGCGCGTCGCATCCGATGTCGCCTGACTGTGGCAGTCGCGTGCTTACTTTTGTCTACGTAGAACCCAATGAGCTTTATTCCGCGGAATATAGAGTAACATAAAGATTGAAATTGATGCAACAATTGCTCATCGTCGCCGCCAGAGGTAGCCCACGCAGGGCACGGCCTTTGTTTTTGCAGTGAAACCGAGTAGCATATGGTTATCAGTAAGGTGCCCATTCCTAGTCCGCAACCTTCACCTCAGGGGAGACTCCTTCGATTGTGACCTTTGGCCGATGATATTTTTTCAAACTGCCTAATGTTTGAATTTGGTGGCATTGAGGCGATATATTATTTTCTAGGAGGAAATTAATTTCCAGGACGTTGAATTTCCTGCGTTCACTACAGCCAAAGTTCAGGATTACTAATTTTAGTGGAATCTTAATTTTTTTGGAATTTTAACAGTTTAAATGAAAGTATATCCACAACCTAGTAATATGCTTAACTAACAAACTGGGTAATACCTATCACCTATTGTCGGGAATGCAAACTATCTTCCGCGATGTGCGCTATCATCAAGGGAGGGTGGTATTGGAGTATGAAGATGATGGGTTTTGAATTTATAATAATTTTTAAAATCGCTGGAGAATAACAATATCTGGGTGAGAGTCATTACCGTGATGGCGCTGTGGTCTTGCCAGGGCAGCAAGTAGTATTAAATTACATTTTGTGATATCGCAGTTGTTTTTAAGTAATTACATAGGAAACGTTCGTTTGCATTTTCTTTTATTGGATTGACAAGTTACATATACCAATACCACGGTGTGTGTGTGTGTGTGTTTTAATTTAATTTTATAATTTAAGACATATATATATATATATATATATATATATATATATATATATATATATATACACGTCTTAAGTTAACCAAATGAAATAACTTAATTCTAAATCTAACTAATCAAGAGTAACGGTGCTCTTAAAGCGCCTTAGGTATTCTCCAACTCGATAGCATGTTCAAAAATGCTTGAATTGGGAACCTGTTTTTTTTATTCTTGTGCGGGAATCGAAGATTTGAGCAAGGTTAAGTTGGGATAGGTGTTCTTTTTGGTTGATGTGTGAGTAGCATTTGCTGGAGATCTTGGTAGTGAATGTAATTATGTACGGGATATTTAATTTTGTGCAAATGTAAATTTGAAAGGAGCCATTAGGTCTGTTTAATTGCATTTATTTTGAGCGATTTGGATTTTGTTTAACTTGGTTCTTGAAGTATTTAACTATAAAGGGCACGCCTAATTTATAATTGGCCGGATAATATGTTTGTATAGGACTATTGCGTTATTCAGAGAGATTTTACTTTTGAAATTGCGAAAACGTTTCAAACGCATCGCTCGATAGCGGCAAACAAACCGGATATTGTTATCCTTGTTTTGGAGAAAAAATGGTGTCTACTTGTAGATGTGACTGTGCCGTGCGATCGAAAAGTCGTAAATAAGGAGGCAGAGAAATGTTTTAATTACGAGATCGAGACGAGATGTCTTAATTACGAATGTAGTGCGTAACAGGATAGATTGTCCTGATAGTTATCAGAGCTCTGGGATTTGTTCTGAAAAATCTGAGTAAGAACTTGGCTAAACTTCCAGGTCATTCAAAAGATTGAGAAGTGCAAGACATTGCTTTATTTGGAACGGCCCCCATTTTGCGCAAAGTATTGTAAAGGCACCGATACTCCCCATATTTGCTGGAGGCTGGTAACCGCGCCCATAGTAGACTTTATAATCAACCGACTCAAAACATTTTTAGAAATAATAATAATAATAATAATAATAATAATAATAATAATAATAATAATAATAATAATAATAATAATAATAATAATAATCTGCTACATTTGGCTGATTGCTAAGATTGCAGCTTACAGATTGAGAGAGAAAGAGAAGCATTGAAGCTTACAGATTTACAATATTCTCATATTTTACAATACTAAAACAATTTAAAATACAATTCAAACGAAACTAGAACAAGATGGTATAGCACAGAAGCTGCCTATAAACACCTAAAGAAACTCAATCGTTAACATTAATAATAATTTATTTTTTTACATACACAGAAACACAGATATTTTAGACTATTGATACATTGATTACCCCTCAATCTGATTTATCACGTGCATACGTGCCTGTATGCGTATATGCACCCATTTACCGAAGCCCATGCATATACACGTATGCCCACTCACACATACACTTACAACTCGGCATTTGCACTACAATATGCACATACAGTTCAGATACAATGTACATGGCCCCGTACATACATGCGTATGAATAAATATACATACACACATAGGTACACAGTCGTACAAGGGTTTTTTAAAATACAGAATCGTAATATGAATGTTTAAGTCAGTTCTCTAAACATTCAAATTACGTTCTCAACTACAGTGCGCCACCCTTTGTACGTCACTACACTGCACCTTCACCTTCACTTTCTTCGGTTAAGCCGTATTGAAATTTTGATATAGCTTTAGTTAAAGCTTTTACTTCACTGCACTACACTTTCTCTACACTACAATTCACTAAACTATACCCATTCTTACGAAGCGGCTTGTATAAGACAATGTTCTTAGTATAGTAGTCTTGTATTTCGAAAGAAAAGCCAACACATGATGCAATGAGCGCACATTTGTATTTTGACATGTTTGTTATAAACACAAAATCTGAAAGGCAGATACACGGGGAATGTATTTTCTCATTTGAGAATCTTCCCATTTTGTCATTTACTCATTCTCTATTTACGCGATACCCCATTTTTTTCCGTTACGACCGTGACGCATCTAAATATATTTTAATATGCCTATTTGAACCAGAAACTTTATGCTTATTAATAATTTTTACTTAAAATATATGTTCTTTGATCCAAAAACATTCAAAAATAGGTAAATGAGTGCATTTTATATCAAAGATCGTTAAAATATTCAAAACGTTTTCAATCTCAGATTCAAAATTTTGCCTGACAAGATAGAGTTTTAAATTTTTGACAACTACGAACATGAACAAAATCATATGACGAATTTCCCTTTTAATTTTATTAGTGTTATTTATTCTTTTCTTTTTGACTTATTTACTTGTTGCAGTTATTATTATTATTTTAATATAAAACTAGTGAGAACCCGTCAACATTTGACGGAGAGATCTGAGATAAATGTAAAATACTGTGTCCAGACTAATGTTCACAATATGTTGCATTGTTTGAATCTTCAGGTTTTAACGAAGATATTCTGTGAAGTGTAGTTCCCAAAAGTTTGAACACGTATGGTCCATGACCAGGTGGCAATGCAAAATGCCCCACATATTCCAATAATACACGAAATGACACAGAAGAAAGAGCACTATTATACTGACGAATATTATTTCTAAAGTTTCTTGATGTGTCGTCATCATCTATAAACAAATTTGATTAGTTCTGGCATATTGCTCGAAGGTAAACTTATTTTCGCATTTAAGCAACACAGAGTAAACACGTTTGCAGAATTTCTCTTGCATGGGAAGTACAAAGCAGAACAAAACTGACATTTTCTGCGCTGACTTTCTCATTCTCTGCGTCCAATTAATGTACGTTTGCGTCTTTTGGGGCCCGTGGGCAACGATTCGGAATTCGACATAACCCGTGAACAACTTCACTACCTCAGTACAACCGAGCAAAACCCACTGTCCGAATATTCTCTATAAAATACATCACAAAACCAAATACATGCAAACTGTCAACACCACAATGCAATTACTCTGAAACAAAACCGTGACGAATTGTAAACAAATATCAACAATCAAAACAAAACATCAAGCAGCGCCACCATGAAGCAACGTGGACTCGCATCTAGCGTTTCATATAATCGATTTTGAAACAGCCACCCTTTGGAAGAAAACAATTGACTAGTGATAAGCGTACTATTAAAGAATGATTTAATTAATTAATTTACACCGTAAATGTTGGTGAATCAACACAAACAATTTCTGATAACACATCTAGGGATCACATTCTTTCATTTAAATGAAAAAATACTACAATCGGTTCAGTAGAAGCTCTAAACGAAGCCATGGCAGAATATCTTATTTTTTTTTAAATATATAGATATTTCAAACTAGTTTTTAGTGACAAGGTGAAGTTCTTAATTGGAAATTCGCCTATTGAACTGAAAAAACTTGGTGTCATGAAGAATAGTACACTTCATATGGACTATGTTTTGACCCTTCAGTGGTCGCATGGATTACCATTGTAATCCAGCCCTATTCATTCGCTATTTACTGCGAAAGTTGGCAAACTTTTGGCATGGACGTTTCTGTATATATCGTAGAACGCCCCACCTATTGAATTATAGCGAAATATGACTTACGTGATAACTGCAGCACGAGCTATAAGCGCCGGAAACAGCTTGCATTACAATAGTAATCCTCGCGATCACTCGCGGTTCAGTTTTTGACCAACGCGGACATCACAAATATCGCTGCAATAAATGCTCAGAATGTTTACGCAAAGAACAACAGTGGAGAAAGGTTGACCAGGGGGGATTTCTAAAGAATCTCGCTGTGTTCCTTTTGAAGCAATGGATAAAAAGGGCGACGGAGAAGGAAACTGGGCCGACAGCAATAACACACAGGAGATATCTTCTGGGAATCCGAGAAAGGACGCAGGGGGTCGCGGATTCACCAAAGGGCAACGTGGGATGTTATTATCTCTGTGGACTTCAATGAAACAACACTCGACAGCATTACATAGATTATGTTCATTGGCTGTGCGCGTAAAGAAAATGTGTAAGACGTATATCTGCTGTTGTCACTGAATCACGTTCAGAAAGCGGATTCCAAATAATTAAACAATTCTGTCAAACTGCTTTTCCAATATTCGTAATGCAAATTATATCAAGTGCAGAAATCATATAAAGCCCAAGACTTTTCAGAAACAAATATCTACTCGCATGTACTTGAGTATATATATTTAAAGACATAATACATGTCATTTTGTTTAGCATGTAATATAATTTGCAACATATAAACGTTCTAATAAATTTAATACTATTTTGTAATTATTCAGTGTTTGGGTACCAGTACTTGTCTATATTTGAAATAAAAGATGACCTTCTTTGTAAAATATCATTAATAAGAATTTTTTTAAAAAGTGGATTACAATTGTAATTCACTAGGTGTCTAGCTAGTGTCGAAAATCTTGCCACCGTTAGGTCTGGAATCCTAGAACCCTCCATTCAGAGGTCATTGCTGTAACATCATTCCCTGAGCCACCTCAGCTGATTGTACCTTAAACTTCTCTCACCACATATTACACTTCACTTGTTCTCACTCCGCCGCATTGACTCTCATTCGCTCTCGACGAGACTTACCCCGGTTCCCCAATGTGTGTGTGTCGTGACCCCTTGTGGATAATTCTGCCATCATCAAGACTCGAGCTCGAAGTTTTGCTTCATCATAAACCTTGATGAAAGAAATGTAAATTTTTAGGCTAGCAGATCAGTTCAATGTTGTCAAATAATACGTTGAATTATAGGAATTAAGTGTGAGCGGTATCAAAGACCAATGAAAGGTTTTGAAAAGCAATACCAATTAAAGGTTAAATTAATTATTTTAATAATGGAAGATACATGCACAATATGCATTTAATTATACAAATTTATCGCATTATAAATATATAAAAGAACGATTTGAATTCATTGATTTGAATTGATTTTGTTATCAAAGATTGCCGTTGATTATTGGTATGCATTCATGGATGGATGTAAAAATTGGCCGTTCGGTGAACGGCTACTTTAAATAAAATACAGTTTGTACATGCATTTGTGTGTACTGGTGTGTTGGATATTCTTAATAAAAATCCCTGCTTTAGGGGAAAAGGAAAATACATATATTTTTATAATATATTATGGTCGCAAGAATTATGGTTACAGAAATAGTGATGATGTGCACGCAGGCACAGGTATAGACACAAATACAGGCACGTCTTCCATCATCTACTTTAAGCCTATTAAAAAGCTTCTACTGCATAGTGTTTGGAAAGAAATGGATATCAATGAAAGGAGAACGAAACTAAAGATAAACGTAGAAAACAATGTATGAGACAGCACCAGTAGTAACAGACGAGTAAATACTAAATGAACGAATATATAAAAATAGTAATTGTAAAAATACTAAATGCGTACAGAATTGACCGTCACTACCACTCCAAAGCGACGGAGGGCGCTGAGAGAGGTGATAGGTGTTGGTGAGGTGACGCACAGCCATCGACCTGTCTGCACGCGCCCCTCTGCAAACACGCCGCCCCCACCGCTCCCGTCACCCCCGCCATCTCCCCCCGCCGCCCCGGCACCCGTTGCTGCCCCTCGGCCAGCGTCGCTCGTTTGTCATTGGCGGCGATAAAGGAGCCGCATTTCTCACGCGGAGCGAGGCAGGGGTGTGGGGAGAGGCATGGGCGGGGCGGGGGGGGAGGCGGATTGTGGGATTGCCGCACGTTTGGCAGTAGTATCAATATGCTCGGCCATAAACCTCTCTTTCCATTTTGTTTTTTATTCAACTTTTTGAGGTGTTAATTAGATATGCATTGCAGATTTTGGCCAAATTTATAAAATGAATAATATCTGAATAAGATTATACACGAATATTGTAAATTGTATATTATCCATTAGTTGCAAGAAAGTACTGTAATCAAATTGACACCTTTTTGTAAGTTCAAGGATAATGAAATTTAATTAAATATTTTCGTTACATTCTATAGTACATGTTGGTAAATATTAATTAAAATTTATTTGAATGACGAAGTGTATAGAATATGTAGTTGTATATTTTTTACTATTAATGCCTAAAAATGTTATTTTGAATTTCTACTCATGAAATCAATAACTTTATCCAGTCAACCCAAATTTAATCGTCCTACGTACTTTCAGTTTCTAAGTACCATCAACTTTCAAAATACACATTTTTAAGGAACAAAGAGGGTTCTTGGTATCATTTGTGTTGAATTTCAATTCATTCATAATAATTTACAGAAGTGAGGTTGGGAACTAGAAGGATTCGCATACAGGAGTGATACAGGGTGTGTTGGTAATGCACCAGCGACATCACAACTTACAACATAAAACCGAATGCGTATTGCCTTGGTGTAACTCGTGCTTACCCCGCACCATAAGCCATCTCGCTGACTCTACTATTTGGTGCCATCTCGTTAGCTCTATTACTTAATCGGTAATATGGTGTAATAAATGAAACTACAATCTTTCAATAACTCAAAAGCCAGCACTCGAGTAGATGAAGGGGCACTCGTAGAGTAAATGGGTAACTCATATTCTTTCCACCGCTGGGACTCAGGGTCGATTAGTGATTCCGAGATTACCCCGGAATCACCAATCAATCAATCAAATCAAGAGGTTGTTCAAGGCATCAACAGATGTCGCTGCCCGGGAGGACAGTGCCTCTGTCCGGGAGGACAGAGCCGGATGGAGGATTTTCGATACCTAGGTCAACTTCTGTCGCTGTCTGGAGGACAATTCTAGCGGCCGGCTGCTCTAATCGGTAGTTTTCTGTGGTTTCTCCGACCAATACCAGGTGGTTGCCAGAGCAGTACCCTACCAAACTGGCCACGAACCGCGCACGATCTTTTCGAATTACTTGTCCTAATCCTCACTCCTTACACACACTTCTACTTCCATGCACTACACTACCACACATGCCGCGAGACCGGCGGGAGCCTAGAGCTTGTCCCGACTGGGACGGTGCCCCACTGCTGGGAGATACCTGATTTGCGAAAGGCCCGCTAGCCGACGGTAGATTGGCGCCGGATCTCGCTATCCAAAGGGGCAAATCACCGCCACCTCTCAAGCAAAAACGTGCACTTCACTTACGGGACTAATGACCATAGTCGTTGACGCACCCGGAATGACTAGTAACCAATCAAGCAATCAATCTTTCTTCTCATTTGGTCTCCATGATCAGATCAGGGTAAGGGTTTACTAAAATAAATAAATAAGTAAATAAATGTGTAAAAATGAGTAAAAATAAGTAAAAAATAAGTAAAAATGAGTAAAAATGAGTAAATAAGTAAGTAAATAAATAAATAAATAAGTAAATAAATAAATAAATAAATAAGTAAATAAATAAATAAATAAGTAAATAAATAAATAAATAAATAAGTTAATTAATTAATTAATTGAGAAGTTGGAGCCGTGGCTCCGATAGTCGCTGTTCTGCCCAGTGCGGCGCCCGGTGGCGGTGGCGACGCTACCTGTCGCTCGGCGGCGGCCGTTGCCCCGAAAGGGGGTTGTGGAGACAGGGGTCGAGCTTTGGCGTGAAGGTCGCCGCGTGCAGTGACTGCAAGGCCAGCGGTTTGGACCAGGGAGTGAGGGTTCTGAACAGGCGGATGCAAGGAGAGTCACCCTCGCCGCACCGAACTTCCACAACTAAAGCAGGATCAATTAGAACTTGGCTACTGCAATGTCAGGAGTCCCTCGCAGAAACTACGGAGATGGCTGTGGCGATGAAAGCGTAAGCGATGCTAGTTCAGCGTAGAAGGCGAGGAATTACATTGCAATTTCATGCGCTAGCACGGGATGGGGAAACAAGATGTACGGAACAAGAGACAAAGAGTTTCTTACACCGCACTCGCGAATGGACTGATAAACAACAATGGCCCTTGTTTTCAACTAAGCTATATATCAACGTCTCAAATTCTCTTGATACCGTCTCATTTTATCCTGCGCCGGATGTTCTAAGTGATCGTTATAGATACAACAGCATCTGGGCAGCAACGAGTCCAATCAACTCGGAGAGTGCGGACTGATCCTACGTACCTTAGGGTTCTGCTGGACCCTAGGGCACTAGCGCAAGAAATACTTTTTTTTGGTAGGTTTTCAGGCCTCCCTACCTGTTGGCACATGGCCAAAATTAATTCAAATTCGGCGCCGCACTTGAAATTCTATCATTTGCAACAATTCCTTGGCGCTAATTAACAGCAAAAGGTATGCATTTTAAACGTATTGCGATGGACTTATAATATTTTTTCTCTAAAAATCGCTGGCTGGCTTCCAGAGAGAAAGAAAAAGACGTCTTTCGTATAAATCTTTTTGAAAGGACAAACCGCTTTGAAATGTTGAACTGCTTTCATAGACGCTCGCGAGATCGCGCCAACTACTGGAGACGCCGCGGAGTAAGAATAGTACATTGTCAACATTCCGAGAATCAAACGTCTTTCGAAATAAGACCCGATGGGATCGCATTGTTTGAAAAGGTGGCCGAAACAGTTTCGTTGAGACTCGCCTCGCTCGAGTAAAAAGCTGTTAAGATGCACGTATATATGCTCCTGACAATCAATTTAATTATATAGGGTTGATATTGCGACCCCAGCTGCGAGATATTGGCGCGCACGAGCTATCATGCCCCCAATTACGACAGAAAACTATTTCTTTTCAGCCAGACAAGATAACATTGACAACTCAATAACTTTTAAGCTGAAATAAACTAATAGTTCTGAAATAATTGTCTTTCATAATTTTCTATTCTGTGCGTGGAAAGCGAAATGGAACTGTGGCCAAGCTCTTGTAGACAACGCGATTCAGCTTCTATGGCTCTCCCACAAACTGCGATGAAGCTATTTTGCAGCCACAACACTGCCTGTTGATAGTTCTCTGCGAACTCCTACACCTCTTGTCTTCTCCTTAAGCACTTGCCGATGTGGGCACATTTTCCCCCGACACGGTAGAGAAAGAGAATCACTTTTGCTACGTGATCTGCAACGCCTGAATTCAAATCCCAGAGGCGGAAATTTTTTTCTACGAAACTAAAAAAAAAAAATCTCAATACACTGAATTCAACGACAGAAAACGTTCTTCAGTTTAACTTTTGATTTTTCACAAATTTAAAGGTGAATATTATTTTAGAACTACTTGCGCTTCGTCCGGTGAGGAATTTAAGTGACAGCTTGAATGTAAGTGGGTTAGAAGTTAGAATGTTATGTTATTACGTAAAATTACAAAAAATTCGAGAAAGTATATGCTGTTAAATGTGTGCAAATATATGCACTACTGGTTTATTAAGTGAAGTTGAAAGCTTCCGTCGCAGATTTCACGACGCTTTCAGCTTCTTCGACCATGGAGTACTACGTAGTATATCAGCGAATAGTTACAGAACCTTTGAAATACAAGGCATCTATAAGTATATCAATCAATTAGGCTCTCCATAACTTCTCTAAGACGTCGGCTGTCTCGGTGAAGGGCGAGGCGTCTATCAGAATCAAAAGTTGTTTTAGACAGCTGATATAAATTGGGTGGCCTTCGCTGCATCTGCAGGCTCTTTGTATTCTAAAAAGAGAAGGAATGGGCGAGGCAATGTTCTTTGGAGCTCCAATAAATCTTCTGAGCTTTCAGTGCTGCCAACTGCTGGATTTGAGGGAAGACTATTTTATGAAATGAAGAGGTATCAATTTTGCCTTGCAAATAGCCTCCTCAAGTGTTTTTTCATAATTTATTCTCAAATTGATTTGCTGCTAGAATCGCGTTGTTTTCCCTTTTTTATAATATTTTATTTGAATAACCTTTTTTATTTAAAAAAACTGAAGAAAGCCTACGTTTCCTGAGAGTTTATTTATGCTCTGCTCACATTGCACTCATTCATCTTGATTCGTCCGACTCGTCTGCCATCTTGCAAGATCCCAGAAAACAAATTTAGGATAACTTTTTGTGTCGTAAATTCCCTCGGCCTCTCAAAGTTGTACGTGTAAAATTTGAAATCAAACATACCATCTGGTTCAAACATACGTTCATTTTTGTAGTACGTAAGATATTTAAAGTTATTTCTGTCGTTTGTTGTACGAGGTATTTGTGTTCGCGCATTCCCGCTTCTTCTACTAGCGTTTCTTTGAACCCAACGCAGAACTTTTTCAACCTTCACAGACTTTGTGGAATACCTGTATAGTGTTTGGAAGCGGTCGAGAAATGCGCTTGTCTCTGATGAGCGGGTGGGTTTTCGTGTTCCACGGGAGGCGCGGCTGTACGGCCACCGACGAGCTGCTTTGTTTCGTGGTCGGCAAGAGGTGGGACGCGCGACGGTCGGGAGAGGGGACTAAAAAGGGCTGAAGTCACGCATTGATGCGTGCGGGAGGGGCCCCCTTCACCACGGACACGCGCCGCTCAGAGCATACGCGCTCGCACGTCGTCGTCATCGTCGTCGTCGTCGTCGTCGTCGTCATATGTTCAATTACGCACGCACATCAATTTCCCGGAAACATTTTTTTTTCTTTTTGACGTCCCTCGTGATATTGATTGATTGATTTTTTTAGTGTTTCCGGGCGCGTCAACTGCTTCGGTCATTCGTCCCGTTAGTGTAGTGCATGTTTTTTCTCGGGAGATGGCGGTGATCTTCCCCCGCAGGATGGCGAGATCCGGCACCGACCTACCGTCGGCTAGTGGGGTACCAGTAACCAGGACATTCCCACCAGCGGGGCACCGCCCCAGTCGGGACAAGCTCTAAGCTCCCGACTGGTCTCCCGGAATATGTGGTAGTATGGTGCATGTTAGTGTAAGTGTGTGTGTGTAAGAGGAGAGGAGAGGACAGGAGTTTTACAATAACTTCAGCTGCCGATGCTTTCTATTTCTACTTTCGAGGATTTTTCATGATTCGTAAAGGAACTGTGTTACGTATCTAATGAACTTGCTTCCGCAAATGTGGGGTTTTACAATAACTTCAGATGCCGATGCTTTCTACTTCCTCAACATCGCTGTCTGTTTACCTTACTCTCGAGGTAATGTAAAATAAAACACTTAAAAATTCCAGGAAAAATAAAATACATTGTTTGCAAGTTCTGGATGGCTAATCAATCTTGCAAACTATCGGTCCACTTCTGCGAATATATGTTCTGTATTCTTGGACCACCGATTAATTATATCTAATACTTGCTCAAGGTTTCTCTAATCTTCTAAGAAGTTTAAGACGATACTAATTTTTACAAGTACATTTCACTTTATATATCACGACTTAATCGTCAAGTGTCATTTTTTGCGAACTCTAGCCAGCATCTCTCAAAACAAACACGCCTCCTTGAAACAATCCTCTACATACCTCAATTGCTCTATCTTTTACGAGTTCATACGTTCGTATCAAGTTTACATTTACATTTCGTCACATTATGGTAGTCTGGCTCTATTTTGTAATTACAAAAATGTTTATCAGGTAAACGCACATTAAATATGTATTACCGGTATGTATTATCGGTCATCACTTGAAAATATCATCGACAGCTTCGAGAAATGTTACGGGACTAATAACCATACCAATTGACGCGCTCAGAAATGCTAATCAATCAAGCAGTTTAGGAAATATGATCAGACAGTTATCAGAAAACTATATCAATGTAATATTCTATCATTGCAGGCAGGCTAAGACGGGCAATGTGATAGGATTGGACCGTGTATGTATGTTGTCGCATCCACTCGGTGCTCAAGATTGTTGACCGTTTATCATCCAATAAAGTCAGAATTGCCCTATAATTCTCCATAAGAAACCTAGGAAAGGTTTTAACAATCTTAATTACAAAAATGATTTTAATAAATTCAAAGAAAATTACAAATGTTGTTGTGGGTTACCTCCCAGTAGGCCCTATTTTCCCTTTGGTTCACACACACTTGTCTGGTCGACTGTCAACTCGGAATGCGACATTGACAACTAAACATAGTTTCTACACATCGATGTTAATAAGATATCGCCCTAAAACCATCGACAACACAGAAACACAAAAACAAATTGTCGGACCCAAAGTCTTGAGACATGTTTCTCTAAGTATGTCAACTCGCTGAATGCGAATCTGAAACCAGAATTGCGCCACCCTCATCCAATATTTTTAAATCGCAAAAAACCATTGTGAAATTGTATTTTTGTTTTTGGGGGTTGTTGTCAGACCCGAAGATTTGAGACATGTTTCTCTATGTATGTCAACGCGCTGGATTTGAAACTGAAGCCAGAATTGCGGTACCACCCTCCAATTTGTTTAAATCACAAAAAATAAACACCATGAAATTTACAATCTACAAATTCACGGTGATTTTTCAAAAAATACAAAAAAAATATTTTGTTTACAAAATATATAAAAATTTAATTATTTTGACATCTCTCTCACGTCATTAATATTTACATTATTGTCGATTTTTTTACATTATTGCATTTATGAGTACATGTGCTTCAATTGAAGTCCAATACTTTTTCTCTAAAACTAAGTTTTCTGTGAAAATGGGCACACATTTCCGCGTTTTCAGAAAACTCAAATTTCGTTCTCAAAGTTCTTTCTTCATAAATTTCGTACGAACAGTGCACTCTTTAAGATGACATAAAATTGATTTTGCTGTATTCATTTGTTTATTTAACAAATGAAGCAAAGTTATTTTTGTGAAATATCTCTCACGGCGTTAATGTGCTAATTTCCAGCAATATGTATACATTTTTGCATTTGTGAGTAGAAGTACTTCAAATTATTTCTAATAAAGGTTTTCAAAAACTCAAAATATTCCTGTTAAAGGAAGCTTCAACTTCCGCTTTTACAGTAACGGTTAAGCATTGTAACTAAAGAAGCATTGTAAAACCAACTGTATACTCGTATTAAGTTCCTTAATAATGATAACGATAAAATTCAGATTATAATTATTACACCTCATGTTTAACATTCCCCACGATTATAACTAATTATTATCTATTTCTATCTGTTTTCTAATATAAAACTAATTTCCCAAAATATATAAAAAATTAGCAGTTTTCCATCAGCATACCGAGTCACCCCGACTGTCACATTCTGCTTCACTCCAACGGTGGGTAGAAGACGGTCAAACTACAACCAAGAAACGATCGGCCGACTGGACGGTCAGATGGATGGCCAAACGAACTTGCACACTTTTCCATACTGTATGGAGGATTTGCTACGCTTTTCACAAATACAGATATAGGACCTTTCCTTCCCTTTAGTCTTAAGTATGAGCGGATATTTGTGAAGCAAAGGGATCTCAAGCACATGCTTTCTCAGAGCATACGAGTACTCGATCGAAATATGACGAATACTTCACTGCTTGTTTTTTTATAGCATTTCCTGAACATCGCAGAGAAACAAACACATTCCTTTATACCGAAGAACTCGGAACCTATTCATGGGATGAAGTCTGCTCGAGCTTGGTGGAAAAATCCGTATACGGCAGTTGTTGGCAATAAATAGTTTAATTTCCAAAAATGTTGGATTTGGGTTTGAGGGGCATGGTCGATACGATTTAGGTTTGAGGGCACATACGTTTTAATACTACGTCGTAAAACATTTCTTGTAAGTGAATGTTAATACACGTAGTACTAAATAAACATTGTTTCATATGCTTTTCAGTGGAACTGGTGTAATTTGTTTTTGATACGTGCATTTATAAAATAAGTTTGACAATTTCTTTAACAAAGCGATTTTCTAAACGAACTTTACTCACGGCTGCAGGATAAGAAACCCGAGTTTCTTGCTAGGAGAGTAAAAGTTTGGAAACCATTTACGGATGAAGTGAAGCATTTTGTTTGTCAATTAATGATGTAGGAGGTGTTGGATACCAACAAGACAGATGTGGAAGGTAGCATTTTAATTATTTGTGATATTTTTGATGAGTCATCATTTCTGTGGATTAAATGAGACGGTTACTTATTTTTATCAAATTAATCTGTTTTCGAATGTTGTATGTCTAATATATCGAATTATCTTCATTACCTTTCACTTTTACTATCAGTGTACAGCGTTTTTACGAGCTACAATAATGTCTAATGTTGCGAAAGAAAAACTCAATAACTCGAATGCTTGCATTTGTCTTATTTTGTAACGCTCGTGAGTTTTTTTCTGTCCACTAGAGAACGCAGCGCAAGGAAGTGCCTAGACGCGGCGGAATGAATTTCTTTTGAGACCAGTGAGAAAGTTCACTGAGAACTTTCTAATTACATTTCGTCCTACACACAGACCCAATTTGTTTACTCCGATGTGCTGTATGGTCTGAAACTCCCTGGCATCCGTTGCAGCACCCACTCCCCCCACAAAGTTGTGGTCAAAGGGCGTTCCACAAGGCGCGAGGAAATGAGAATGCACTGACGCGCATCCGGCATGAAAAATGCGAGCCTGTTCCTTTCAGCTCTCCGGCTCTTTATTTCGCCTTTTAAGACCTTTGTGATGAAATAAAATCTAGTGGTGCTACAACGGCACATACTTTCTCGTTTTGTTAGTCACTGTAATATTAGTATAATTAGGGGCTGGAATTTACTGTCAAAGGAAGCAAAGTGGGTATATATATATATATATATATATATATATATATATATATATATATATGAGGAGGTATCCTAATCTAATTGAGTTTGGAGCTTAAATCGAATGATGAGCGGATCGATAGCGCAGATCTCGAACGAGACGCACGCGTGGATGTTGAAAAAAGTTATTGATTCAGACATATGACAATCACGACATAAGGTCGCAAAGATAATAAGCTTTATCAAGAAACTGTAAATTGAATAATAACATTGAATGTTGTTTCTTTGTTATTGCAGGTAAGATTAATGATTAGAATAAATGATTTGTTTACTTTTTGTATGAAGCAATAAAAAGAATCTTTGTTATTGCAGAGCAACAAATTCGTGTTATTATTTCTAACTAATAGAAAACAGATACATTACAAAACAACATTCTCGTTGGAATTCACAAAATCTCACAATGGACAAACTCCGCTTCAACTTCATAGTTGGCAGCAAAGAAGATGGAAAAACAAATCTAATATGCATAACCTCAATTGGCACACCGGATGGCCGTGAGTACTCTATTCCAGAAAATTATCAAGCAATAGGTAACCACACAGCGATTATGAAGACCTCAGCATATGCTAAAGTATCAAAAACACTTGTAACAAGACATCAAATAAGAAAGGTATGGATTAATTTAAATGAAGAGTTGTCTGAAACATACTTGGACGAAGGAGAAAATTTACAATTCGCTGATATCTACTTAGAGGAAATAATTGACACATCACAAAGTACTAAGGTTCAGTCTGACGTCTCAGAACAACCACTAATAAAAATGATAGAAAAATTACTTCAAAAAAATCAAGAACTATCCGCGGTAAAAAATCTTGGTAAAATTGCCAAAGAATTTACAATCGAAAAATTTAATGGAAAAAATTCAAAGCTTTGAAAAAGAATGTGAACGATTTAATATAACTGAAGATGAAAAGAGAATTGAAATTCTAAAATCATTTATGGATAAAGGTGCCATAGATTGGTATGGTTGTACATTATTAAAACTCACTATTGAAGCAGAATGGACAGAATGGAAAAAATTTTGGATACATTCGCCAGTAAAGGTTGGTCTCAATAAGATATGCACTGTCATTTAAATATCAAACAGGTTCATTACTAGATTATGCACTAAAAAGAAAACTCTTACGGGAAGTGAGAAGATCCATTGATAATGGAACACTAATAGACCTAATTGCTACTGGCTTACCAAATTTTGTAGCCGATAGAATTGATAGAGAAATATTGAAGGAACCGAAGACCTATATAATGAAATAGGTAAATTAGAACACTTAGTTTACAAAAAAAATCAGAAACAAAAACAAATACATCAGCTAACAAAGACAAAATTGAAAAGACACCTTGCGAAATTTGCAAAGTTAAAGGCAAAGGCACACGCTTCCATCCTGAAGCCGAATGCTGGTTTAAAGATACAGACAAAAAAATAAAACATGTCAACAATTCAATATTGGAGGTGGAATTGAACAACAATGATCCAAAAACTGGTAGTTCCACCATTAATTAGACTCAAGGTAACATTGAATGACACTTTAGATGTCTCTGCCATTTATGACCCAGGCTCAAATGTTACGTTAATAAATTCAAAATTAATACATGTGAAGCCGAAAAGAGATAATATTATGAAAAAGCTGACTTGAGAACAATTAATGGTGTACATAAAACAGATGGATTGATAACTCTCAAAGCAAGAATATTAAATGCAGAGGAATATATTAATGTTTTCATAATTGATAATGAAAATTTTAAATATGACTTTCTAGTGGGATTAGATTGCATAAAAACATTCAAATTAATACAAAATGAAAAATTAGAGATAGAGAGAAAATCTCTGATTTTCCAGAGAAACAAGAATATCAAATTAATTTTAATGAACATGTTAACTTAAACGATTTTGAAATCTTAACAAATCACTTAAATCATCATGAAGAAATTATTATAAACAATCTAAAAAATTTCAAATTAAAAAATAAAAAAAAAAAAAAAGATTATGAAGCTAGAATAGATCTTAAAATAGATAAATACTGTTGTAAAAGACCTTACAGATGCACAATTGAAGACAAAAAAGAAATAGAGGAACAAATTTCACAATTACTTGAGAGAAAGTTAATCGAAGAATCATATAGTCCCTTTGCTTCTCCGGTGACACTAGCATACAAAAGAGATGAACACAAAAAATCAAGACTATGCATAGACTTTAGAGATTTAAATGAAATCATAGTTCCTCAATCACAACCATTTCCACTAATTGAAAAAAAAAGAATTATTATATAGTCCCTTTGCTTCTCCGGTGCATAAGAATCCAAAATAGATGAAAACAAGAAATTGCAAATATTTTTCAAAACTTGATATAAACTCAGCATTTTGGTCCATTCCCCTACGAATCGAAGATAGAAGAAAAACAGGATTTGTAACACAAGAAGGTCATTTTCAATGGACATGTCTGCCATTTGGATTAAAAACAGCACCAGCTATCTTTCAAAGAATCCTCACCAATATAATAAGGAAACATAAATTATCAACTTTTACAGTGAATTACATAGACGACATATTAATTTTTTCTAAAACCTTCGAAGAACATATTGGCCATCTATCACAATTAATGGAAGCAATAATGAAAGAAGGATTCAGATTAAAACTTTCTAAATGCACATTTGCACTGGATTCTGTGCAATATTTAGGACACATAATAAAACACAACTCAATCTCTCCAATAAAAGATAACTTGATATCAATACAAAATTTTCCTGTACCAAAAAATCAGAAAATGTGAGACAATTCTTGGGAAAATCAATTTCTACAATGAATACATACCCAAGATTTCATTAATTCTCGAACCACTACATAATCTATTGAGAAAAGGACAAAAATTCATATGGTCTGAGGAATGTCAAAAAGCCTTCGAATATATGAAAAATTTCCTCTGCACCCAACCAGTCTTAGCTATTTTTGATCCAGACCTACCCATACATATATACACAGATGCAAGTCTACTGGGCATGGGAGCCGTATTAAAACAACCACAAATACATGATGATCCAAAAAGTGAAAAACCAGTAGCATATTTTTCAAAGAAACTGAACGAATCACAAAAAAGAAAAAAAGCCATTTACTTGGAAGCCCTAGCAATAAAAGAATCACTAAAGTATTGGCAACACTGGCTTATAGGCAGACATTTCAAAGTATTTTCAGATCATAAACCATTAAACAAAATGAACATCAAATCTAGAACAGATGAAGAATTAGGTGATCTCACCTACTATTTATCACAATATGACTTCGAAATAATATACCATCCAGGTAAAAATAACTTAGAAGCAGACTGTTTGAGCAGAAACCCAGTACTAGAACCTCATGAAGATGAAGATGATGACAATTTAAAAACTGTGATTTAAAAATAAAAGGATTATTGAGGATCAAAAAAACGAAGATATAAAACTAGCAAAACAGACTAACTTTTAAAGACAACCTGTATTACAAAAAATGAGAAAAAAGAAAAATCATATTATCAGAAGAATTTTGTAAGAAGTTTATAGGAAACATACACAAACATTTTTGCCACATAGGGATGAAACAAATGCAAAGCAAAATACTACCTCATTATACATCAAAAAATATTTCAGAAAACATAAAAAAATGTTGTAAAAACTGTGAAGTGTGTATAAAAAACAAATCAAGAGGACAAGACAAAATTGGTTTGATGTCACATCTTGGTCCTGCACGAAAACCGTTTGATGTAGTTTCCATTGACACGATTGGTGGATTCGGTGGTTCACGATCCTCTAAAAATATTTACATCTTCTTGTGGATCACTTCACAAGATTTGCCTACATATTAACATCAAAAACACAAAACTCATCTGATTTCATCAAACTAACGGAAATGGCACTTAAAGATCATAATATCAAAATACTTCTGACTGATCAATACCCAGGCATAAACTCCAAAGATTTCAAAGATTTTCTAGTAAAGAAGAATATCACTATGATTTTTACAGCGGTTAACGCACCATTCTCTAATGGTTTGAATGAAAGACTTAATCAAACCTTAGTGAATAAAATTAGATGTACAATAAATGAAGAAAAAAGTATGCATGGACAAATGTAGCACATAATTGTGTAAAAATACAATGAAACTGAACACACAGTAACTGGATTCAGCCCAAAATACTTGCTAATAGGTGAAGATACCTCAATATTACCAAATGAACTGATACAAAATAAAAATGCTAATAATCTAGAGAATGATAGAACAATTGCCCTACAGAACAGTATTAAACACCACGAATACAATAAAAAATTATTTGACAAAAACAGGAAAGACTATGACTTCAATGCTGAGACCTGGTATTCATCGAAAATGGCAACTGAATGAACGAAAAATTGGATGAATTGAGAATTGGACCCTACAAGATTCAGAAGAAAATATCAAAATCAATTTGTGAAATTGACACAGGACACAAAAAATCAGAATCAAATTTATTTCACATCTCTAAACTCATTCCAATCCCTGCACCAGATGAAGAAAATACCGAGAACACTTAGCTCTATCTTTATACAATTTCGCACCAAAAATTTTGTACCAAAACCTTTATTTTGGGGGGGAAGATGTAAGGGAGGTATCCCTAATCTAATTGAGTTTGGAGCTTAAATCGAATGATGAGCGGATCGATAGCGCAGATCTCGAACGAGACGCACGCGTGGATGTTGAAAAAAGTTATTGATTCAGACATATGACAATCACGACATAAGGTCGCAAAGATAATAAGCTTTATCAAGAAACTGTAAATTGAATAATAACATTGAATGTTGTTTCTTTGTTATTGCAGGTAAGATTAATGATTAGAATAAATGATTGTGTTATACCTTTTTGTATGAAGCAATAAAAAGAATCTTTGTTATTGCAGAGCAACAAATTCGTGTTATTATTTCTAACTAATAGAAAAACAGATACATTACATATATATATATATATATATATATATATATATATATATATATATATATATATATAAGTGTATTTATTTTTCCAAAATCTGTAAGAAATAAAAATGTGTATAATAAAAAAATATAGTGTGTTTGAAGTGACTGGAAACAAGCATTTTCAAATTTTTGAACGCAAAACCTCGTCAATTAGGCTATAAAATGGTTTGAAATGGTTGACCGTTCAACTGTTTGGAGTTAATTGGTCGCTAAGCAATACGATTGCACCCGACAATACAAATAATGTGTATTAAAATCATTTTATACAACTATAAAATATTACGTAGTATACATTGTTCATGAGGCGTCTGTGTACTCTTAAACAATCGTACCATGTAGCCAGTGATGGATCTAGGGGATGAACTATGCCCTTTAAACCCAAATCCAACATTTTTGGAAGTTATACTATTTATTGCCTCCAACTGACATTCTCCGACCCGTCTTCATCCCCTGAATAGGTCCCGATTTAGGCTATATACAGGAAAGTGTTTGTTTCTCTGCGGTGTTAAGAAAATGTCATAAAATAATAACAAGCAATGAAGTATTTGTCAGATTTCGATCGAGCCTACCTACTCACATGGTCAGAGAAAGTACGGCGTTAAAACCACTTCTGCTTCGTAAATATACGCTCATACTTAATTCCGAAGACTCGATTTTGGTGAAGCGGGGGTGAGATTGACAATTGACGACGAATATCCAATTATGCCAAAATATAGAGTACGTAATGATATTTTTTTCCGTATACGTATCATGTAATCTATAGCACATGGTCTATTTTGTTTAAATCCACACATTTTCATGTTAATTATGGCTGGCTGAAGGACCCAATTTTACCATTGTATTTACGTATCGCAATAATCTATGTAAATAGGGTAAAAGAAATGAATTCTATGTGTATTGTAAAAAGAAAAAATATTTCATCACATGGCCAACCTTCATTGATCTGCGTATCCTTTCCCCACCTTGCTCCTCCCCCCATGAAGTTTCAATAATCATACAGGAGGCACAGGCCATTTGTATCATTCCTGACACTTTGGAAAATTATCCGTACTCAGTTATCCCTATAACAATTTAACATGTTAAACACCATTACCTTCCGAAATAAACATTCAGAAGAAAGGCAAAAACAGTGTAGAAAACGACTCCGCAGTTTTCATGTTTTAACAGACGAGCAACCTCGAACAACAAATTTGTTTTATAAAATAGAGTAAATAGATAAGTATCTTTAGTAATACCAACCTTCATAAGATACATGTACTTTTGCATTTACTTAATTTTGGATCGAAACGTATTGTAATAAACTGATATGTCAGGGAATTGTGGCTTTTAAATTTTTTGTGGATCTGTTATTATTCACCCCAAACATCCAAATATCAATAAATTACAATATTTGATTACTGCAATTATGATTTTACCGTTTCAAGTTATAAAATGGATATATCGAGGATCCACCGCATAAACAATAAAGATATTTTAGCCGAAGGAAATTCGCATGCTACTCCCGCGCCACGGAGCAAATACGAGAAGAAAACATGCGGCGCGTTCCCAGATGGAGCTGGAGTTTCCCAATAAGGCGCCCGCGGAGTCGCTACGATTTGCTTCCGCTTTCCTCTTTGAGACGCGCTTCGGTCGACGTTCGGAAGGGAAGGGAAGGGAAGGGAAGGGGAGGGGAGGGGAGGCGCTTCAGCAAAGGAACCATGAAATATTCAGCGCATCGATCTATTGCGTAGAGCGGCGACGCACGTCCATAGAGGCCTGTGGGCGTTGGCCCAGGGGGAGGGGCGGAGGTACGGCAGGCTGGCCTGCAGCCAGCGCACACAGTGGGTCTTCAAATAGGCGCGGCTGAATGTGTGAACAGTCGGGTCCGTCACAGCGCACCAACGACCGGCATTGATTGATTGATTAGAGATTACAGGCACGTCAACGGTTAAGGTCGGTACCGTAAGTGTAGTCCATATCTTTTCCTCGGAGGGTGGTGAACTTCCCTCACTCAATACTATGATCCAGCGCCGACCTGCCTGTCGGCTAGCGGGGGTTCCCGAACCAGGTACCTCCCACCAGCGGTGCCCAGTCGGGACAAGATCTAAGCTCTCCCGACTTGAGTCTCGGCATGAGGTAGTTTTGTGCATGTAAGTGTAAGAGAGTGTAAGTAAGGGGTGATGATAGGACAAGGAAGAGGAAGAAAATATCGTGCGCAATACGTGTCTCGTTTGTTAGAGTACTGCTCCGGCATTCGCCTGGTATAGATCGGAGAAACAAGGGAAAACTACCGATCAGAGAAGCTGACCGCTAGAATTCTTCTCCAGTCACCGTCTTAATTTGTCCTATCAGTCTAGCTAGTGGCAGGACTAGAATTCAGGATCTCCCAGTCAGAGGATCTCCCAATTGATGCCCTGAGCCACTTCTCCCTGTCCCAGCGTGTCAACAACTCAAGTCATTATTCCCGCAAGTGTAGTGACTGTTATATCGCGGAGGGTGGCGTTGTTCCTCCTCTTTGAATGTGAGATTTGGGGACGCCCTACACGTTCACTTGCGGGTACCTGTCTTTCCAGGTATCATCAGTGGCATTTCCGCAGCCGGAACAAGCTCCAAGCTTCCGACTTGCTTCCCGATGAGTGTGACAGTCTAATGCATGTGAATGTAAGTGTAAGTGTGTGTATGCATGTCTGTACGGGAAGAAAAGGGGACAAATTTGAGAAAGAAAAACCTGCGGACTGTATACAATTTGTTAGAGCATTTGCTTCGGTAGTCGCCTGGTACTCATTGGACAAACACCGGGAAATCGCCAAATGGAGCAGACAAGCCTTAGAATTCTCGAGACAGCGGACGAATGCGACCTAGCTTTCTAGCTGGTGTCGAAAACCCTCTACCATCGGGATCAGATCTTAGGACCCCAGTCGTATCGATTAAAATAGACGCGAAGAGATAAGAGCGCCCTGACGTGCTGACGATCTATGTGGGCTACTGGCTACTTAAGAATTAAACATAAATTGGACATCTGTGATAGACAAAAAGCAACATAGAACACTCTTTTTTGCTCACATTCTTTCAAATATTTTTTTAACTCTCGGCCCACATTTTTACAAGTACACAAGTAGCCCAAACGTAGATGGTGCTCTTGCGTACATGTAGAAAAGTGCATTAACCAAAGTTCCTGTTCGGACATCAATCACCGCGACGGGGACTTTCGCTGTCGTTCCTACCATCGCGTTGTGACCTTCGTCAAAGTCTCGATGACTGTTGATACGCGATTGCGAGAACGTCGCCAGCCTGCAACTAGTGTCACTACGGCAGAGGATGGCTTTAGATTTGCTTCGGCAGTTAAAGTAAATGGATTCTAGGGTTTCCTTTCTGTTTGGAAGGCGTGCAGTTTTGAATCTGTAACTCTATCGTGGTTTTGTACCAGTCCGTTGGCTAAAAGGGACCACTTTCACTGTTCCACCGCATATATTTTACAATTCAATTATTTACATTCATTTACATACATTATTTACAGTCAATGCGTCGGTCTTTTATCTCCAAAATGTTGGGAATCGGCAGATCGCATTTATTGGCTTCCTGCCTCTTTTCTCGCTCTGCGCGATTCGACCCTTTGCGCCGAGGACGTGGCGTCGTCGATTGGCGGGCCCTCCGGCGAGGGCGCTGACCCTTTCGGTCAATGCACCGCGCCGAGCCCTTGCCCCCTCCACCCTCCACCGCCGCCCACGCCCTTTCCCCGCCTTGTCCGGTCTCTAGCGCGCAGATTGCATCTTAAGCAGCGGCGCTGATGTCTTCCTCTTAGATCCCCTCTCCCAGATAATGGACTGGTGGTTAACACCCAAAACGTGTACTTCAGAGATTTAACATAAGATTCCAGACGCGATTCAATTAAGCCAAGTTCTGTTTGTGTACGCCAGTGGCGTAGCGAGAATCGACCATTTAGAGCGACTTTACGTCATCGCCCTAGGACTGGGGCGATGTATATGGTGAATCTCCCTCCCACATGTCGACTTATCGTTTTATATATTCTACCACAAATATTATTGTTCTAACAAAGTTTATATAGATTTTTCATCATCATCGTTTGTCTTCATAAGCTCTTATTTTTACTTTCTTATTACTGCTCGCTTAGTGTATAGAAAGGATTGTAATGCTGCGAAAGAAACAGGAAATGTTTGACAGAAAAAATTCTCATTGTCGGGTCCTGGTAACGAAAAAGTGGATAAATCTTTTTTTCATATATACAGTAAATTACGTCCTCTAACATAGTGTGTGGTCAGAATACACGTTTTGTGGGTACTTGATTTCCAAAAATCGATTGACGGCAATACGTGTCTGTCTGTAAACTACGCTAGACCGTAGGCAGAATTTTCACCAACATTATTATTATCCAATCAATCTGGCTGATGTCGCGGCCCTATGAAATTGAAACTGATACTTAATTCTAGGGGTACTTTACACAAAGCCTCAACATTTTCGAAAAGATAGCTGCAAATTTCTGCTTACTTTTTGTCCTCGAATAACGTAAATACTGTAAGAAAATGACGTAAGGAAAATGACGTCATTTTCATTAAAATCCATGATTTTTCGAAAATTGCAAAATTTCACATTTTGTCCGGTGTTTTCCTACGACTACAATAATAAAGATACATTTTTTGCTTTCTCGCCTTACGAAGTTCTTCGTAAGAAGAGAAAGTTACGTAATCGTGCGCCGGAAAACGGCGAATTGCCAAGCGAAATTGTTTCTTCATAATAATATAATTAACGTCATTCACATTTTTTAAACTTTTAGTAGTTTTCGCGCAATTTTAAACGGTATAAAATATTCAATATTAAAAATTATCAAAAACAAGAATTTCTCAAGAACGCTCCAATTTTTTCTGTATACTTTTCGTAGTCCTAAATGTACAGAATAAGATGACATAAACGTCTTTTTGTTGTATTCTTTTGTTTATTCAAATATTACCCAAAAGTATTTTATATTACCCAAAAAATTTTGCTGTCTCACGTCGTTAATATTTACATTACCGACGAGTTTATTTGCATTATTGCAGTTGCGAGTACAAGTTCCTCAAATTATATCTGATAAACTTTCTGGTAAAATCAAAATTTTTTGTTATCTCGAGCTTAAAATTGAACATTTCAGAAACGCCTAAACGTCTTTTTCTCAAAAATAGCCTCAAGTTTTTCTTTAAATATTTTGGACGGATAATGCTGAATGCATTGAATAACATGACAACAATGCTACTTTGATTCATTCTTCTGTTTTTTGCAACTGCCATTTTTTAAAATATTGTTTAGTTCCTTAATTACATTGCCACCGATTCGTATACAATAGTGGCTTTGTGAATAAAAGTGCTACAGATGATATTCAATGAAGTTTCTCGAAAACTCAAAAGTTCCCTGTGAAAAAGAGCTTTAAATTTCGCATTTACAAACCCTTAAGATACTATCTTAAAAACAATTCCATATTTTTCAACGAAAAATTCCATATAGGACAAGGTTTTATTCTCCTGTAACATGTTTAAAGCCATGTTTAAGTTTTACCATCAGGGAACTGGAGAATTGAGAAAAATGTGGTAAAAATGTAGTTTGGGCTACGATGGATGTCACCTGGGAAGATACTGAGGCATAACCAAAAAGCTAGCTCCGATTAAAGAAGTAAGATAACTAGTACGACAAAGTCTGTGCCATTCTGAAGCCCAGTAGATGTAGTTGAAAGTTAAAATTGTACTAGGTTTATATCCTAGAGTGTCTGTTTAACTTCAGTTATCAGGAAAAGGATATGTAAATTTTCGTGATAATATAAAATTACAAAATTACAGTTTTAAAATTTGCAAAAGTATAAACATTTTCCCCGACTTTCTAAAACTATAATAAGTTAGAATTTTTTCTTTCATGAAATTTGTTAACCAAAAACATGTCAAATAAAATCATGTTATTGTTTTCGAACATAGTTTTTGCGTATTGTTTACGTGTAACATAGGCAATATTAATTTTTTTCAATTTTCGAAAAAGTAGGGTCTTCAACCAACATGACACCTGCACCATTCGCGTAAACGTTCTTCAGACTATCCAACAACAAAATTCACCAAAAACGATGGAGCCATTTTTCAGGAACTTTTTTTAACAAAATAAAAAATTGCATACATTTCACGCAAAATACGCAAATTTTCGAAACATTGTACATGATCTTATTTCAAAACCTATCGTTAAGGAAAATATTTTATTAAGAGAAGAAATCTCGATCTTTAGTGCTTTAGTTGTAGGAAGACGCCGAAAAAAATTTTGAATTTTTGCAATTTTTTCAAAGAAGACTTTTTAACGAAAATGAGACTTGCAGCATTCTCTTAAACGTCCTTTACAATATCCAACTACAACATTTTTCCAAAAACGAAAGCATTTGTTGGAAAATTTTGAAAATGTCCCAGGGATTCATGCAAAGTACCCTCTCTGTTTTGAATTCAAGGGACCGCAACATCAGCCAGATCGATTGAGGAATATCAATTTTGAAAAATCGATTGAACGGTTTAGCCGCTAGAGCTGTTCACAGATAGATAGATGGGCAGGCAAACGGACGTACAGACGTTTTCCCGTCAATCGATTTGACGGTTCAAGGACCAACAAAACATGGATTCTGGCTACATCACATATTAGAGGATTTGTTCTAAATTTATCATATGGATTTATTCATTTTCCGTTGTCAGGGCCCTGTAATAGGAGTTTTTCTGTCTAAAAATCGCAGGTTTTTCACGCAGTATTTCATTATTCTCTCTACTGCGGTTGCGAGAAAGTAAAAATTCACAAGTAACATGACCGTGGTGGCCATTGATGTTCAGCACTGAGCGAAATGAGTGAACCGGGAACTGCTCGTGGATCCGGGAACTGATCATGGATCAACTAAATTTTTTTGCGGAAAGTATTGCAGATAACACCATACAGCTGAAACCCAAATTTTTCAGTGCCCATTCCAACCAAATGAGGCCACAAAAACCTCCATTTCGTCGCACGGTATCGGTCTCCATTGACTGTCACAGATTGCCCTTTCTCATCTTCAAAACTTAAGGGCCGATGACACCACCCGATCAAAATCCTCACCAAACTGTCATTCCTTGAAACATTCCCATCTTGGATCATGCAAGGATTTTCTGGCCCCCCAAATACCGCCCAGAAACGGATATGCTCATTCACAAATCCATTTAAGTAGAAGTACGCTTAATAACTGAAGATGATTTTGCTTGCGACGTCGTCGTCCTCCTGTCGTATTGTCAGAACCCAACTAGCAAACTGTCGTCTCTTCTGGCGATCCGCCACTTTCAGCTGCTGCATCAATTGAATTTTTGTAGAGTGGTGAAGGAGATTATATCGAAGAATTCTCCGTAGTGAAGGATCTTAAGCTCAGTTGTTGGGAACGGAGACGAATTGATTCCATTGGGCTAACAGCCACACTGTCACGAACCACCGCTCAGTTCGGTCCAAACGATGACGCTCAGGTTTACTATTAAACTCGTCTCAAAGAACTTTTCCGTAAGTATGCGAACTATTGACTCATTCGGTGATAAATTACGCCTTAGAATCGTGCGAAGTCGCTTAGTAGTTTCTGCAGAACTTTCTCTATTCTGATAAAACTTTTTCATGATTAACACACAAAATTCAAACTGAGTCAACAATCGGAATTCTTGGAAATTGGATTGAAACAAAACCATGTCACCAACCGACAAATGAAAACTTACCAGCCGATTCAAAACTGGCGCCCTTTCGAACCACTATTTACTAGTCGCAAGACTTTTCTTGACGTCTGAGCTCCTAGTGCTCAACACAGCACGACTCGGTACGGTCTGGTCACAACATTGGTCTCACACGGAACGGCACGGCAAGATTGTCAGGGCTGCCATGCTCTGCTTTCGAATGAATTCATTTCTCGCGTTTTCGCTGTTAGTGTTGTGTCCTGTGATTTATTCGATTCGGATTTTGGTAATATCATATCTCCTTAATAAGCAATATTATCGTTATCTAATTATTTTCACTTGTGGTTGCTATTAATTGTGTTATTATTTGTTATATTTTATCGTCTATAATGTCCTGTTGTATTAAGAGCGAAAGAGGCGCGAATAGTATTAATAACGTTACAGTTGGCAACACCCGTTGGATGTGACGTCGGGAGAAGCCTCCTCTCCCCGCACCCCGCGCTGGGAGACGTCAAGAAAAGTCGCGCGACTAGTAGAAAGAAAGGCAAAGAAATTGAGGCTGATCCCATTTTCGACCATCACTGTATTTTTGGAAATTGCAAATAACAACGTAAAATAAATTTGCAGAAATACAATTCTGATGATAATTTTTTGTTAAATGAAATATGATCTAAAAACTCGTTTTTTTTAAAGGTCACTTGCATTTTTTCAGGAAATTAGTAGTTTAACGTAATTTTGCAAATTCTAATTTCCCGCGCTCAATTTGGTTGCCTTAAGGAAATATCGGGTTGGAATGCAAAATGGCATCCGCGTCGCGAGACGGTAGTTGGATATTCTGAGAATTCCTTCCTATTCTTGGGAAACGCGTTTTTAATTGTCAAATTTATGTTGATATTTGCAAAATTACATTTTAAAATGTAATTTTTAATGTAAACATGTAATTTTTAAATGTCATTTTAAAAATGTATACTTTTTCCGTGCATGTGTTTGTGTTTTGGTAGTTTTTTTTTGAGAAATTCATGCATAATGCATGTGTGGACACTTTTCTTCAATTAGCAGTTAAAACTCCGTGACGTACTATGTGAGAAGCGTATTCTGTGCACATTTTTTAAAATTTAGAGATTGCTACCTAACCCATAAACAAGTTGAATTCTGAATACAGATGGAAATTAACATATTTAGCAAAAATTTATAAATAAACATTCACCATGCATATGTGCTGACCTAATTGCACATTGTAGCTTTAACGCCGCGCTGGCAACATCGCAACACAGCAACACCGCGTGAGCTGAGCTGTAGACACCGTCACCGCCTCTGGGTCGTATTATTTACTTATATAGTTAAGGCTACATTACGTATTTAATACGCATGTCGACTTTGCGTTTATATATCAGCTTTAAAAGGAGTTTTTGCGCATAATGTTCTACGATTTATAATGAGTTTTACAAGAAACAATGCCTGAGATGCGTCGGCCCGGTGGCCGAGATCGCTAAGTCAGTAGTGTCGTAGTGATCTCGGACCGAAGGGTCGCGGGTTCGAGTCCCGCCTCGGGCATGGTTGTATTTGTGTTCGTCCTTTCACCCTTATCATCCTCATATCGTTTCATCTTCATTGTTACCATACCGTGAACACCAATAGTGGTCGCTAATGACCTAGATGTTGATGCGACCTTAAATAACCAATTTAAAAAAATGGCTGAAATGCGTTAAAACGGACAAAAATTGCGATATAATATTAAAGTAATCGTTATTAAGGGCGAGGAAGTACGTGCACCACTACTTATATACTTGATTGGCCTTGTGCGTGGATAAATAAAGAGTGGACACTATGTGGAACGCAAGAGTGGACTAGAGTATTGCGTACTATAGCCAAACATCTAAGATAGTAGACCAGTACGGCAGGTTGAAAAGAGACGTGAGTTGTGTAATTTTTAGTACAATATTCACATGCACAAATATGATTAGAACAAAAGAACATTTATTCACATCAAATGCACCAACTTCTGCAAGGGAAACACACACTGAGCATCAATCCTGTAGTAACTGCAGTCCGGCAGTCTGGTAGATTGTTTGAACCGAGAGGGCGTAGATTGGCGAGCGAGTCGTCATTTACGGGCACTGAAGCACTTTCGAAAAAAGTTGCATGAAACACCATCTCCTTCAGCGGACGCGCTACAGATTGTTACTTATTAACAAATTATAAGAATAATTACAATTCGTATACTTGGTGATAACCTGACTATTAGAATACACTTCGAAATGAAACATACGGTAGTGCAAAAGTCAAAACTTACTAAACTAGAAATTCACAAAACAAGGACATTGCACAAAGAAAATGAAATTTTACGTGTCAAATGAAACACGTCCAGACACCATTGAAAATTCTCTCACTGATTTAACTGAACTCTGCTATGACATAAGTGCATAAGACAAGTGAAAAAGGTGAGACTAATTGTACAATCCAATGAACGGATTTGAAAAATTCTGTGGGGCGTCCGAGGTTTAGATTGAAGTACAGGGCGTTATGTACTTCTTCAGTAAAGGAACATCCTGCCCTCTTTTTTATATCCTCATTAACATAGTTTTTCATAACAATTATATCATAGAATTATATACAATAGTTATATTCATAACAAACAGTTAGTTAATGCCTTATTTTACGTGGCGAGACTCGGGCCATCAGGCCCGCTCTTCCGTCTAACCACGCAAATTTCGCTACGCTCCTTTCACCACCTAGCGTAGAAAAAAAGGTATTATTTTGGGCGACGAAACAGGCGGATCTCAATTTTGCTCAGAGGCTTCTGTTAGGCCTGAGAATCTTTTACAGGCAGTAAATCTACTACATGCGACAGCCGGCTTTACTTCCCCTCCAAAGGAAGGCGTACGAATGAATTTTTCGCCCTTAAAAATCCACGGCTTCGATCGGGTTTGAACCCGCCAACTCGGATACAACAGTCCGATACGCTGACCAATATACCACCGAATCCGCAAATTACTACAATTAGTACACCAAATTAGTACAATTATACCTCGAATACATAATATATTTACAAGAAACCGTGGTAAATAGCTTTAGAATTTATTAATTTTTGTAGGAAACGATACGTTGGATCAACTATGGCCATTATGCCACGTTCTCCAGCTGCCGCATCATAGTGGATTTGGAAAATAAGCGTTGTGGTTGTTTACCTGTGCGCGTGTGCCTGTGTTTCATTATGTTGTTTTTTAGGTTTATGATTTTCATCACATCAAAGTTAAATGTAATTTCGTTTACTTTTCTTCATTTTGTGTTTATGATGTGATAAATATATTAATTCACAATTTTTTTAATTTAATTTATTTTTCTTCCCAAAATTAATTAAAACAGCGTTATTTGCTATCCGTAAAGCACAAACGTGATGAAGTGCTCCATAGCGGGCAATAACAAATGGTTATTAATGTTTACAACTATTTAAAGGGGAAGAATCTAGGCGAACCAGTGCGATGGAGTGTGGAGAAAAAAGCAGCATCTGTCGCTGTAAGTTCAATAACTATTTTTCTAACAAGACAACAAACTGCAAATGGTTCAATTACAATTCCCAATAAAAAAGGAAAAGTCTACACGTGTCAACTGCAGGGCAGCAAAATACGACGACTTTCTGCGAAGTGATATTCGCAGGGAAATGCATTCATTTTATATGAACAATGTTCCGCCAACACTAAAAGTAGTTCTTGCGGCAGTGAATAGTGACAACGATCTCCGCAATTTCAAGAAATCCAGTTTTTATCTTTTACTAAAAGACTATACTTTTAGATTTGAGAGAAGGAAAGAAAATCAGCTTTCATATAATTGGAAAGATTCAAGACAAACTAACTTAGCGCTAAATTAATTTCCGAGAACCGATTTCTGAGAAAAGAAGGAGGCATGGAAGAACAGTGGGAAGCGTTTTCAACAACGTAGAAACTGAATCCAGATCCTCAATATTTTAAGGAGGAAATAAGGTGTTTAAAGAGAAAGTCGAGACTAGCATTTAATAGGAAACATTGCAGCATTGCTGACATGATAACTTTTAAAAATTACTACAAGGAATTGGAAAAAGAAAAGAAAATTGTGCGTGAATTATTTTTAAAAGTATTTTAGAGACAGGAAGAAATAAATGGTCAGGCATTTACAAACATGTTCACAGACGCAGTGGGAATAAGCAAGAAATTCGGGAAATTCGAGTCGCAGACAACGCACCACAGCACAACGACCAAGCGAAAACAAATGCGTTCAATGTGTATTTTGTCTCGGTATTGAGATCAATAAGGGTGCTGGAGCAAGTTATATTCCAATTGAAACCAGTTCAAGCTCCATGCATGGGAACCACGCAAATGTATACAATCACTGGAAAACAATAAGTCACACGGGCCAGAAGGAATCTCAGCAGATTTTAATAAATTCGGTGGTGATGCTGTATTACTCTATTTGTTAAGATTATTGAATGTTTCTGTTAATGACGCAAGTTAACCAGACGACTGGAAAACAGTTATAATTGTTCCAATTTTTAAAAATGGTAATAAAACGAAATTTAGACCAGTATCTCTCACATCAATAGTATGTAAAATACTCGTAATGGAACATTTAATAAATAGGTAATTAGTTTTTAATAGCTAGCTTCGCCGCAAATGAGAAAAAACACAAGATTTTTCACGAACAGCATGGGTTTAGAAGTAGATATTCGTGCGAAAGTCAAATTGTTTCCCTTTTTCATGATCTGTCTGACGAGGTTCAAGAGGGCGTAATTGACTTTGCGAAAGCATTCGATGTAGTACCGCATGATGTTCTTATTAGGAAATTATTAACTTCAGGCATTGATGCTAGAGTTGTGAAGTGAAGAAACGAATAGAGACAAGAAACAAGAATTGGAATTCAGTTTTTAACTATGAGTATTTTTTTATTTCAGGGGTTTTACAAGGAAGTGTTTTAGGGCCATTAGTTTTCTTAGCGTACGTGAATGATTTCCGTGTTAACTACGACAAAGGTGCGTTTATTTGAAGGCGATTGTGTTATATACTACAAAATCAAATAGGATTACAACAGGATTTAGTACATTTACGTGATTGGGTTGGAACAAATGACTTGGAAAACAACGGATCGAAAAGCAAAACAACGTTCGGACGGGGACGAAATTATGAGGAACCAGTTCATGTGAGGTCATCATTCCAAGAGTCTCATCATGTGTGTATCTAGGCATTCATCTAGACAGTAAATTAGGGAAGGAGAAGCATGTCAATCAGCTAGGGACAAAAACGTGGAAGTCTTTGCTTTTCGTAATGTGAATTCTAAAGAAATTTGCAACAAACGCTAAAGAATCTTCGCTGGTTCCCTGGTCCAAAGTATTTTTCGCTGGTTCGCCCTCCCATGGAATACGGAGTGGCATGTTGGAATCCGTGCAGAAAGAAGCACCGGAAAAATCTAGATAGAATACAGAGCGAATACGTTTACCTATAGAACTAACGCTATAAAAAAGTAATGGGAACCGCTAGAAACGAGAACATGGACGAGGCTTTGTGCACTTTATAAATCGTACCTATGTCGACCAGCGTGAAAGAAAATTTAGCTTAGACAATGAAAAACAATTTATTGCGGCCGAAGCGATCACATCCACAAAATTCGAACAAGAAAACTAAATTTAGATATTGGGAAATTTGTATTTTGTAACAGAGCAATTAGAGATTGAAACACGTTACCCGCAGCAACTTTCAAAGCCTTTCCTCTAAGTGTCCGAAATTTTAGGAATAAGTTAGAACAACATGAGAGTAACAGATATTAAATGAGTAACTAAGCACTGTGGAATGCTGGTCAGTGTAATTAAAAGGAAAACATTATATTGTAGTGGAGTGAAGTGCAGTGAACGCGATCAATACCTTTTTTTCTTCTAATTTTGCCAATGTCTATGTAGCTTGTATTAATTTTTAGTATCACTTTCATATAATCATTGTATATCATGATAGAGAATATTTATATATTTATATAATATTGTTTATATTATTATTATTATTATTATTATTATTATTATTATACTTCTTTATTACTTCCCTACTTCTCAAGAAATGTCGGAGCATTCCTGCTCAAGTCACAACTTGTGTGTACAAACATATTCAGTTGCTATAATGACGAGCTTCCTCACACAGTGTTCTAACATCTTTCATGTAGTCCGCCATTAATGATGATTTTGGTGATGTCTTTACTTCCTTGGCCCTTCATTCACCTCATTCAAGGCCCAAAAACTTTCTTGAAATGCTTGCTGTACCCAGTGAAGCGGCGTTTTGCATAATTCTGAGAATGTTTTCTTGTAGCCTCAGACTTTTTCCAGCCTTCTGCCAATCCTTCGTAACTGCACCATTTGCCGATACTATGTCAGGTACTATCACTCTCTGCGGTGTGTACATATCCTTCAACTCAACAGCTAGTATTTTCGTTTGTTTGTTTTTTTCAGCAATAGTTGACACTAGGCTGTCGTCTGTGGGAACTGCAACATCAATAATCATAGATATTCTCGCTATTTTAAGAAATAAAACTGTCTGGTCTGTTTGCTTCAACCGTTCTGTCGGTTATACTTGGGCTGTCCGACAATATTCGTGTTAGATTATTACTGATAACTTGCTCACTTATAATACGGCTGCTTTTATTCTAATTGTTATTATTACTAGTTATTATTGTTATTATCGTTACTTTTATTATTACTAGTTATTATTATTATTATTATTATTATTATACCATTTTACAACAAATTTTCACAACAATTGGTCTTTTACAGTTACCACTCCATACATCAGAGCATAGTAACAGGTTTGTTTAACCTTTAGAACATTCTATAATTAATATAATACAATATAAAATATCAAACTTATAATTACAATTATGAATATTATTATTATTATTATTATTATTATTATTATTATTATTATTATTATTATTATTGTAATTACTGTTGAGTACCTGCCACCGGCTCATACCAAATTGCAGTTCAAATAAATGTATATATGTAAAAAACGCATCGTGCATCCTTGATACATTTATGTAGAACGTGAATAAACTAGAGCTCCGCCCCATTGCGGGATTCCTCGATGCCATCGAGCACGTAACTTTTGGTTCATACGTACAGGAGAAAGGCGCCAATCTCCAATTGATCTGGGTGAACTCGAGGCTCTGCGAATATGAAACGGATATTTTGTTTATTGAGAGCACTTTATATGAAGCCTTCACAATTTTCAGAAATTTCTCAAGAAATGGCTGCAAATTTTTTACTTTTTTTCTCCAGCAGAAGAAAATCAACGCTTAAAAATAAACAAGCCTCATTTTCGTTGAACTGAATTTTCGAAAATTGCAAACATTACAAATAATGTGAGAAAGTATTTGCTGTTGTAGCACCTATATTCTTTCTCTCTTTTTGAGGAGTGAGATATTTTTGAAAGCTTTGTCAGGTTCTTAAGGTATGTACTCTTTCTGAAGTATTCTCAGAAATATACGATCAATAAGCTGAGACGAGTTTAACGATTTGCGCGTTGTTATTCTCGGGCATGTCTTGAGACTGACATCCGGAAATGGTCCGTTTTAATATCTCGTATTCCCTTTGATCGGATCTTACCCTATTTCATAGTTCGTGACTCCTCTTTTGCCATAAATAATGTACGTACAATCCATTAAGCGTAACTATAAGCGGATTCCTTGTCTTGAGTGGAATCCATTATTTGTCACTGTCCGCTCTCGATGAGCAAAGAGAAGTTAAAATATAAAGGACTTTGGAAGAAAAAGAATACGTGAGCATTTTTACAGAAATCAACAGAGGAATATTCTTGTTATAGACGTAATGTGGTGCAAATAATAAATGATTTTTCACACAATTATAGGCAAAATATTATCTTTTAATGGCAAGCAAGAGCGTTAAGATGAAATATTATAACAATAATAAAATTGAGTGATTTTCAATGTCCGAACTAAAAATAAAACAGAAGATGAGCCAGTCTTTCTTTCAAGTAACCTCTTTGTAAATAAACTTGTCTATAATAAAGAAAATGTATAATAAAGAAAATATGCAGTTATGAAAGTAAGTGTAGACTCAGTTGTTTAATTAATTGTAGCTTCGTAAAGTAGACGTCAACTATCTTCGTAATATACGAGGGTTGCGACATAAGTCATGGCATCTATATTTTTTGTGAGAATATGAGAACGGATGGAAACGTGACATGTACACAAGAAAGGCCAAGGTAGTGAAACAAACTGATTTAATTTTTAAATTTAATATTTCCTCTGCCCTTCTAACATGATTAAATATTAATTCAACGTAACCCGTTCCCAATTTATATAAGAATATGGGCGCAGGAAAAATTACGTTAATTCAATTATTAAAATTAATCTTCAACTGCTATTTCCAATAAATTAATATCCGGCTAAATGGGTCGATGTGTCTTATAAGAAATAATCGCTATTGACTACTAATAGCCGATTATTCGATCTGCCATCTGTACAGAGTGGCCGAGGAATCTGAAAAGCAAATATACATTTCTAGCTACTCATTTGCTGGAATTGGCTAAATGAAAATCATATTTTCTATTCACAGAAACTTGTAAGTTTATTCAATGTTCATTGGTAACAATACGAAACTTTCGGTCATGACCAGTCTCAACCCTTATATTGCAGTACCCGTCTTCACGCTTCTCTTGACCGATGTCGCCGCGTAGAACCCATTTTCAATTTATCCCGGTGTCGATGGCTCCAGGTCCAAATACCATCTTTTTTTCTTCCTTTCTTGCACAAGTGTACTCAAGTCACTGATCCTCACCGCTTCATGAGTTGATAAGACTTAATTTTCCTTTTAAACGTTCCCAGTTCTTTCTACGCGTATACTTAAAATATTAAAGTTCAGCAAACTATTATCTGCTTCAAATACTCCCAGTCCTGTTGCCGACAAATTCACCCAAGTTCACAATTCTAGCTGCTGCACTCGAAATATTTCCAAGTTCCAATTTCCGCACATTACATCAATATTCAAAAGTCCGACAACCATACGCTCCAAAGTAGATGTTCACAATTCCCAAACTCCCAACATCAATTGTCTACACACGATCCGCACAGCACCACGGGATAAGTCGGAATGCATCCATATTCCCCTCTTTCAGCACTTCAAAACTCGGTCCATCTTTCTACTGTTTCTTGTTAGAAAAAATTCCATGCCTAGCCAATCTCTAAATTACTTACAAATTCAATATCCGCGCCTGTCATTGCTTTCTCTGCCAATCCCCAAACAGTTTACTTTATCAACTAGCCGCGCCCCGTGGTTCAAAGCAATCACGACAACTCGTCTACCGTTGCTATGCCGCCATATTTGCATATGTCTATCGTTACCATTCACCGTGTTAACAATAAATGTCACTCAATACAATGTCTCACATATTGGTATGTCACTGTATCAACTAAGTGTATGAACATTTAACAACACACCAAAATTGTATTTCTAATATTTATTAAGGTTTTTGAAATAACAGTATTAGTTTCATTGGTTGCAAAACATTTTAGCATATACGAGTTCACAACATTCCAAAAGAAATTATGTCTCTGTTTCAAAGGCCTGATTAGGCAGATGCTCGATTATCGCACGTGCCTCATCGGTTTGAACTCTCACAAGTCGTCGCGTGCTTTGCTGATGACAGATGCTACGCGTTCTCGCAGAAAGTCTCCTGCCCAACTCACGACTGTCCGGTTTGGAAGGGAATTATTCCCAAGAGCTTCCACCGTTCCCCATTACATTCTTGAGCATTTCTCTCGTGAAGAACGGTTATCTTGGTGTATGGGCGCGCTCTTAACGGATCATCTCGAACGGCGGCAGTTAGGCAGCTGATTTTACCTTGCTCTCTGTGCTAATAGAGACACTCAAGGAGCCATCTCTTGTTGTGAACACACATTAGTATAGCACTTGTTTCATGCGACAAATAAATGTGTGTGATTCGATAATATTTCTTTTAGAAAAAAATAATTTCCATGACTTTTGCCCCCGCCCTCATATTAATAAATTGCTATACAAAACTAGCGGTTAACCCTAAAGTAACACGTTAAAAGTAATTTAATTGTTCTTGTTGTCATGTTTCTTATTGTCAGAATAAACTAAAACATATTTTATAAACATCTTTAACGATACGTAACACCAGTAGTGTCCATTTTATAAGCCTTCAAAAACAGAAAAATTTATAAACTGTAATAATCCGCCACTTACTCGACAACACTAATTACTTTACATTAGTTTTCCTGCGAGAACCACATAATTAGAAAAGAATTTTACTGTAACGTATGAAAAGGTCGTCTAGTTCTGCCTCCCTCGAGAGGGACCTGTGTGAAGCGCGGTGGCCGGGGGCCGAGGAAGAGCGCCGAGGAAGGAGTGAGCGGTGGTGCGACATGCAACAGGTACCCTCAACACCATTCCCAAAGGGATGGGGCAGCACGAACTGTAGTTAAACATTCACTCGCCTCATACTCGCACTAACAGCGGATGTTCAGAGCATTTACTGGACACATGAAAGAAAGAAGAAAATCGCCAACCAGCTAACTTTTCTCTTCGTTATTTATTTACTTCAATCAGTGACAGTACAGAATGGCACAGACTTTCTCGTACTAGTTAGTTTCCTAATCTATGTATTCTGGGCTACCATTTCTGAATATAGAGAGTTTTACTTTAAGAAAACCTAATCCAAAACATCAACTCTTTAAAAAATATAATGTACCATTTTTTAAAATAACGAGTAGTTTTACCCAATTTGTACATGAAATTCATGCCATTTGTAAAAAAGACATTTTCTCAAAAACAGCTCCAAACTTTTTATTTGTCTTTTACCCACGGATAAAAGGAAAGCATGAAAGAATGGCACAGGTATCATTTTCCTTGAACACCCTGAATTTTTGAAAACTGCAAATTTAGAAATAATGTCACAAAGAATGTGCTGTAACTAGTCAATTCTGAATTCTAAAATATATTTTATTTCGTTGCTTGGATTATAATTCATTTGTGTATGTGTGTGTTTATGTGGGTGGGTGTGGTTGGGTGGGTGGGCGTGACATTTTTTGTTCCTCCCATTTTTGATCATGGCTTTCACATCATAATACGTTCCTTAAAGATAACACCTGTAGTATGCTATGGAATATTGGGTGTTACGCTAATTACTTTCTCGCTATTGAGTAGAGAGAATGTTATGAAATGCTACAGGAAAAAAGGCCAAAAAAAAAAACTTTCGGTAGAAAAATTATTGACGGGCTCTTAAACGAAAAACGAGATAAATCCAGTTTCTAAATTTTGAAAAAAATCCTCTAACATGTGTTGTAGTAAGTATGTATGAATTTTGGGTTCTTGATACCCAAACATCGAATGACGGGAAAATGTCTCGGTACGTCCGTCTGTGAACAACCCCAGCGGCTAAATTGTTCAGCCGATTTCCTCCAAAATTGATACTCCCCAATTGATCTGGCTTATGACGCGGCCTCTTGAATTTGAAGTCAATATTTTAATTCTGAGGGCTACTTTACCTGAAGTGTCTGGGACATTTTCCAAATTTTCAAAAATTGTCTCTATCGTTTTTTATTCAATTTTGTTGTTGTATAGTGTAAAGAACGTTTAAGAGAATGCTGTAGGTCTCATGTTCGTTGAGATTTTTCGAAAATTGCTAAAGTTTAAAATGTTTTTGACTTTTTCCCACAACTACAATTATGAAGTCAGAGACTTTTACTGAATGAAATCTGTTCCTTAAAGATAGATTTTGAAATCTATTCCTTAAAGATAGATTTTGAAATAAGTTTTTGTACAATTTCTCAAAAATTTGAGTAGGGGAGAGTTAGGTTAACTTGACCGGTTAGTTTAAGTGGCCCATGCATTTAAAAATTGATGGAATGTGTTTCATGCTTTTTTCACCAGATGGCATTCGTAGGATGCCAGGGCCGACACTATCAGTTGCAGGCCTTCATTTGTTCCGTCCACTAAAATCTTATCACGAAATATTTAACACAACAATAATAATCAAATTTTACTAATAGGAGATTTAAATACTAAAAATTCAGCTTGGCGATGTAACTCATCAACAACACAAGGTAATAAATTACAGGTATTAGCCATTGATAACGATCTCCAAATAATTGCACCATGGGAGACAACCCATCACTCCTACAACAGCAACATAGTACTAATAGGAGATTTAAATACTAAAAATTAGTGATAAAATTCTAAAACAAATTGTTCTGCCTGGACTTGACTCAGACCACAATCCCGTAATCTTAGATATAGGAACTACAAATTCTAAAACCACCAATAAACATCCCGAAATTACTTGTGAAGGGACCGGGAGAGGAAGCTCAGTGCATCAACTGATGTCACTGCAGCGCCTCTGACTGGGTTCGGTTCTCCTAGGTTCGAGTCCTGACGGCGGCAGGATTTTCGACACTAGCTTTTCAGCTGGTCGAATTCAGTCGCTGTCTGAGGAGAATTCTAGGCCGGCTGTCTGATCGGTAGTTTCCGTGGTTTCTCCGATCAACGCCCGGCGAATGCCGGAGCAGTACCCAACCAAACGGGCCACGGACCACGCACGATCTGTCCTTCCTCTTCCTTCTTCTATCCTGTCCCTTTACACAAACACTTACACTAACATGCGCTACATTACCAAATATCCTGGGAGATCGGTCGGAAGCTTAGAGCTTGCCCGCTGGTGGGAAAACTTATTATCCTGGACAATCATGAGAGTCATCTCTCTATTAGAAACATTTCATATGCCAAGGAAAATGGTATCATTCTTTTAACAATACCCCTACAGACTAGCCATCAGCTCCAGCCACTCAGTATGGCAGTTTATGGACCATTCAAATATTTTTACAACAAAGCGAGAGAAAAATCACTTCTGAGAGTTTTTTGTAACAAATGAAAGTGCTTTTGTTGCAACAGAAGATATTTTTAGGAAGCTTCCATGTTCTCTGAATGATGGCAGGGAGAGATTTTATGATTTGTTTATTTTAATGTGAATTTTGAAGAACACTATCTTCAATAAGAAGTTTTTCAATTTATATGTTTATAATAATTGACTATTTATATTAAAGAGTTGTGGCAATATGTAGAATAACTTTTTTCATTAAAAAAATCTATTAAAAGTCAATGTTATAGTCACAGCTTATTTTAATTTCCAGTCCACTTAACCTTACCGGTTAGGTTAACTGGTCCATTAGCAAATATGTAAAACATTACATATTTGACAATAACTGCGCGCAATGACATTGTTTGTTCTCACTATATAAGGAGAAAGCCTCACTGAAGTATCATGTGAAATGTCATGTGTATACGTCAAGTAAATAACATTTTCGAATTAGTTAAACAAAGTGGACAATGTGAATCTAACTCTCTCTTACTTTTCGTATAATTTTGCATGAAAGTACGAGCGAGAAGGTACGTACTGTTTCAGCACCACTAGTTTTTCGTCTATCATAGAGTTTCTTACAACTAACCATGACTCCATGTCAATAGAAAAGTCTGGAGAAATCAGCGAAACGAAGAGTCAGTGCAAATAAAAAATATTTATTTCAACCACTCTCATTTGAGCTTCAACGTTCACGTATTTTTGTGGATGTTAGTTTAATACAAATCAGGGGTATGTAATTGAAAATATATGGTAGTTTAAAAGTTTGAATTTAAAGTCACAATTCTTTGGTTGTATAAAAAACCTACGATGCGTAAACTTCACGAATTTAAACATCGCAGACTCGTTCAGCAATGTTGTAGCAATATCTTAACTTAACTTCTGTAATTCCTAGTGTGGGAATACTGTCTGACATGTTTGAACGCTTTTCACCGAAGATGGGAATTGCCCAAGTAAACTAACAATGCTATTCTCATCGACATAACTTCGATATTTTATTTCGCCATCTTGTTCTTCTTCACTGTCACGTTTGGGCAAAATGCGGCAGTAGTCTCCGCAGATATGTGTCCGATATGGTACAGTGAAGACATATTTCGAGTTCATATCTTCGCTTGGCTAGTGCTGCAGTCTACGACGTTTTCGGGCGGTCTTCGCTTCGGATGGAAAGGAGATAAGCGACCCTGCCCGGCTGAGTTAGGGCGGGCTGCTGCGAGGCGTCTCGCCGCTGCAGCTTCTCTGCCCCGTCCCCCATCGCCCGCGTTCCTCAACGGAACGCGCTCCCTTTCCCTTGCTCCCCGCCGCTGCCACGCCCCCTCCGCCCATCGATTGCCTGGCGCGCGGCCGGGGCCGGGGGCCCGCTCTCCTTCGCCCAGCGGGAGGCCCTTAACGACCGCCCTAAGATCCTCTGCAGCCCACGCACGATTTCCCCCGACTCATAAAGGAACTCCATCTTAGGAGCGACTCGGAAGATTGGGGCTTGTCTGGCGGAGATCTTCATTGTTTTCTGTTACATCTCTTTAAGTTGTAAGACCGTTTCATGACGACAATTTCACAGCAAACATTTCAGAAAGTTTTATAAGGTACAATTCTCTATTAAAAATGAATAAGGAAATGTAAGTTACTGTCTTCTGTAATAGAGGTATTTGCATTTTTTGATACAATATGTCGCACTATTTATGTACGAAAAACTATTTTGATATTCGTGAATTGATTTAAGAAAATATGTAAATTTATCTTATGTTTTAAATGAGAATATGGATGAACACGACTCTTTTGAATTATTTGGAATACGAAAACTTCATTATCAATGTTTGCAAAATGTCTTTTTTCATTTCTGCTATAAATCTTGTTTATAGGTGTTTTAATATTCTCTCAGAATGCTGAAAAAAGTCTTGAGCAAATGGTATTTTCATTTCAATTTCTACGTCATTACCTAATAATTTTTTCAGAAGTAGTAAACTCGTCGTAAACAGCAATTGTTGTTGAATTTTGTTAGGGATTAGTAGTGTTTGGTACAGATTGTAGTTTTAAGTCACTACATACATTTACTCATTAGTAATTTTAGCTGTGGAATGTGACATGAAGAACGGCAGAGAGAAAATTGTTTCTACAAATTACATTACACGTGTATATATTAGAGGTTAAGAACAACCTGTGAATAATTTTCCTGATCATTCACTATTAGTGATACATATATAGAAATGGATTATTTTCCGGTATATTTAGTAGTTCTATAATTTATTTTGTAGCTTTTGTAGATTGCTAAGTAGCTTCTAAGCTTTTTTCATAAAAAAAACAACAACAAAATTCATTTTTGTATGCTCTCTTGTAAGTAACTGTATGTTCTTTGACAATACACGTGGCTAGTATGAGTTCTTGTCAGAACTGTGACTTAGATTTACCAGACTATTACATCGTAAATAAAAATTATTACATGAATTAAAATTAAAATGTGGAGGTTTCCCTTTCTTTCCACGTCACTACATCTGACACGAGAATCAAGTCCGCAGTTCTGTAGCGAAATGGTTGCTTCCGCAGACGTCCACACAATTTTAGTCCGCTTCCTTTCCTTCTCTGCAAATTTACGTAATACAAAGCTCTTAACGAATGTGAAGAGAGTTCGTTACAAAACTGACGTAAATACCCTCTGATAACTAAATGTTTTAAGTGCAAAAGCGTCCGGTAAAATTAGTGTTATTAGTGAAATTCTTGTGCGAAATCACTTTTCGCCAGTTTTGAACTCGCTCTTTATTTCAGGTTCCGATGGAGATTAAATTTCAGGACAGTTCCCCAAACATATGCATATAATTTCGATCCCCGTAACAGGTCCTCCAAATACTATATGTATTACTAAATACTCGTACAATATGCGCAAAAATTGAAATAAAACTACGCAGTCTCCGACCAAGTGAACTATGTCTATGTTTTCGTTAGATACTCAGGGACTCGGGGAAAATCCAAAACAATGAATTTCGATTATGTCTGAAAAATGCAAATATTTGTTTGTGTTATTACGCTAATTCTCATACTGCACGTCCCGAATGAATTTTCACTCTCTCTGTGTCACTGCTTACGAAACAATGCCAACGCTGTTTTCAAGGTTATTGAAAAAGGAAAAAAAAATAAATTTATTTTAGATATTTTTAGTTATTTTACAGAAAAGAAAAACTTTTGTCAAGTCGGGATACATAGATATCTCGGGTTGTTATTATAATTTTCTAAGTGGTTAATGACACCTTTCTGTCAGCTCCTATTTACCAAGGACCCTAAAAACCCGTAATCAAGTTCAATAAAAACATGTCAGTTATATTTTAACGTAAATTGCTTGGTTGTAACAAACTTTACTTTGTCAATACGTGAGAAGAAAAAATATGAAAGGAGTAAGTTTTACAGTATGGCAATTTAATGAAAGTATTGGGATAAGATATAAATTTCACAAAAATAGTATACTTGAGTACACATATTTTAGATTTTTAGCTTAGGCTTCTTTATTATTTTTATTTATAAAGTGAGTGACGTTTGGGAGCGGGAAACCCAATTGGAAAAAATATAAATATTTTTAGTGAGAAAGTGAGAGAGGAAGGCTGGGTATTTCCAAATGGGAATAAGACAGACAAGAGCGGGAATGAAGCAGGGATACAAATTTACTGCTTATTTTATTGCTTATTTATCCTTGAAAATAGATTTTATTACATGGGAGTTTTTGTTGTTTTTTTTCCTTTCAAAATTCAAAATTTAAGTAGTATATGACTTAGTGTAGGGATCACAGAAGTTTGAAAATGTGCACACAATTCACTTTTCCCATAGCACGTCATACGCAGTTTTTAACTGTTTTTTGACGTAAAATAAATAAATAAAATAAATAAATAAATAAACAATAGATAGAGGTAGGCTCCGCCAGAGAGCGCGAATCGATGGAATTCCTCTTGCTACGTAATAAATTATCATGACAAATACTCCAACAAGTACTTCAGCTAGTATTAATATAATCTTGGAAAATTATTGATCACTCGTTCTGACGTTGAATCCTACGGTGAATTCAAGACCACCATTCTACTGCCGAGGTGTTAACTAAAATCATGCAGTGAAATATATCTGACACCTGCTCGCAGAAATCGTTATTGAAACAGTGAAAAAATACCCTGTTTGAATCCCATTTTATTATTATTCAATGCTTTTGCATTATGTTGATGTTCACAATTTTTTCACACAACTGTCGATTCACATGCCTTTGTAAATTCGAGACCACTGTGGGGAGGATAGCGTAAATTAAATAGTCTGCTGTACTCGTTGACTGCTCTGTTTGAGGTTCTTTCAAGTGACTATTAATTGTGACTCATTATTGTCTGGATTACGAGTCATTTAGAGCGTGTAAAAAAAGGGTTGCAGGTATTTAATTCAACGGCGTGCTTTTGTTTTAAAGTTAGCGAATTTAATTCAATACTTCAGTCACTTTGTATTCAACTAAAATACCACGTCGCATGTTAATTCAATGATCATTAGAATTTGTTTGAGATTACCATACATACAATGATGTACGCATGAGCTGATTAATACAACACAAACAATTCCCCAGAGAGTCGCAAGTGCTTCAAAATGTCACCTTACGGGTTATTATTATCAGAAAGTTACAAATTGTTGTAATGGAAGAGAACGAAATTTTATCTCTGAATACAAATAATGGCAAAAAATTGTTTTAAACTTTATTTTTTAATAATAATATTAATTAATAATCTTAGTAGTAATAATAAACAATAATATTTGGCACAACCAACACAACATAGTACATCGAATAACCTGACAAACATGGCACGATTAATTAATCTACAGGATGAATTTTTCTTTTGTAGAGGATGTAGCACCCCGGTTGTAGCACCGAGGTCGTACATTCGTGGTTCGAGGGATGATCAACTTCAAACAAGGTCTGCAGCCGCATACAATTGAGAATAATTCTCATGAATAATAAAAATTCAGATAACTATCGCAAATCATATGATGAGGAAATTCCAAAAATGAGTCATGGAGTGACAAAAGATGATCAACCTCACAATTATTTTTGCCACATAATTGTCACCGTGAGTAAGGTTTCTTCACTTAGGAGAACAATTAACCGTTTTAAATTATAAAACACCAGAAACGTATTAAGAAAAGATTCCAATGATCCATTCTGTTGCCCCACAGGTACCTATAGCATCTTCCCTAGAGTTTCTTAATCCCTTTTCGTCTCGAAGACGATTTGCAAAAGAAACCTCATTGAATTTGGTTTAGAATCCCAAGGAACGCAGCATCAATGGCCGTTCTTATTTATTCAAGAGCTCTTGATCCATAAATCGTCCTTGCGCTACTAGAGAGTTGAAAATAAAACACGAAACATGAAACGAGTAACATCTTTGAGCGAAGAGATCCATGTAAATAGTAGATAAAGTAATTAATGGATTTTTATTGGAGTTAGTCTGAAAGCGAAACATAATCCCAATGATTTTCAATTTGTAAGCTCACGAGAGCCGTCAACCGCTACACCTTCCAACTCATTCTGTAGAATACAGATTTAAATATTCTCTTCAGTCTGCAAGCGGGCAGAAAAAAGAACGATAAGCTGTATGATGAGAGCCTATTTCTTGTGTGAAAAGCAAGACCTTTGATAACGAAAAGGCGGATTTCAGTTGTAAGTGGCTTTCTCTTATACTTAGTGTAATCAGAATTCAGGTTTTGTGGTCCCTGAGGTTGAAAAATTGAAGTTGAGGTTGAGATTGAGGTTGAAAAATCGTCATTCCGTGTGTCCGTCATTCCGTGTGTCCGTCATTCCGTGTGTCCGTCATTCCGTGTGTCCGTCATTCCGTGTGTCCGTCATTCCGTGTGTCCGTCATTCCGTGTGTCCGTCATTCCGTGTGTCCGTCATTCCGTCTGTTCGTCATTCCGTCTGTTCGTCATTCCGTCTGTTCGTCATTCCGTCTGTTCGTCATTCCGTCTGTTCGTCATTCCGTCTGTTCGTCATTCCGTCTGTTCGTCATTCCGTCTGTTCGTCATTCCGTCTGTTCGTCATTCCGTCTGTGTCTTTTTACGAGGGCAGGGGAAAATCTTCCAAAGACACTACGGAGCCCGCACTTTGCAGCGTGCAGGATTCACAGCTAACCAGTGTCTACCCACTAAAACCCCTCCCATTCTTCCGATTCCCTTCCCGCTGTCAGGCATTGCACCACGGGAAGAGCAGATCGGCTTATCGCTCTATGCCAACTGATATCACGGGATACTCCTTCGAAATCGTTGTAGCCGAAGCGTCTTTAACACTTTTGCGGCGTAGGTGGCTACCGCACTCCAATTATTTTGAGACACCAGCATCCTAGTGACGATGGTATCAGGAGTCGCTGCCTGCAGGAGGAGTCGGTGGAGTTCTTCCCTTTCAACGAAGCGTGGACTGTGAAAGAACACGTACTCCTCATCAACCAACCGATCACAGGGGCATGAAGAATCATCGTCCACCCGGAAACGGAGTTGTTATGCACGGTAGCACCCATGGCTCTTTAACAACCGAGTCAAAAAATGATCCTCCTCTCCGTATTTCCTTTGAGTTTACTTAGCTATGTCAGGAATAAAACGAAATGTTCATCTACCAAGGGATTAAAGAATTCAACGCCGCTGCCACCCAGCCATTGTCACCCCCTCTCTTCCTTGATGATGACGCTCCTATTTGTAGCTCCCTCTCGCTTATGTCTGGACAGCCTGGCCCTTTGTTGTGCTATAGGGAGCATGTCGGCTATCACACACAGAGTTATAGGAAACCGTGCGAAACGCTCGAGCCATCCCAAGGCAGTCTTAATGTACACTGACATCGCATCCAGCCGCGGGCGTACGACTGGATCCCAAAGGTATGAGTCCAAATGATGGGTTGCGTAGAGCAGCATAGCGTTAACTGCGCTAGAGAGTATCCCGCGGTTACTTATCTGAGACTCCGACGTTAGGCATAATTCGATTGGATTTGATTTTTCGTGTTTCCGGGCACGTCAACTGCTTTGGTCATTAGTCCCGTTAGTGTAGTGCATGTTTTTCTCCGGAGATGCGCGGGAAACGATCTCGAAATGATGTTTTCCCGCTGGATCCGGCGCCGACCTACCGTCGGCTAGTGGGGTTTCCCTAACCAGGGCTCTCCCATCAGCGGGCACCGCCCGAGTCGGACAAGCTCTGAGCTCCCGACCGGCCTCCCGGAATATGTGGTAGTGTAGTGCGTCTTAGTGTAAGTGTGTGTGTAAGGAGAGGATAGGACAGGGAAGAGGAAGGACAGATCGCGCGCGGTCCGTGGCCCGTTTGTTTGGGTATTTCTCCGGCATTCGCCTGGTGTTGATCGGAGAAACCACGGAAAACTACCGATCAGAGCAGCCGACCGCTAGAATTCTCCTCGAGCCAAGGCGGAGGCTATACGAGACGCTTTCTCGCAGACTATACGCAGGTGCTCGTCGAAATGCAGTCTTGAGTACTTGGCTCTGAAGTACCTTAGAGACTACTGGGAGGGTAGTTTACTACCTCCAACAATGAGAGTAATACCTCTTTCACTTTCCTGCCTGTCTGCAAGACAGCCTCCGTTTTATGCTTGGCCATCTGGAGCCCCACCGGCGTTGGCCACCGTCGAATCGTAGCCACAGCCTCGGAACTTGTGTGATATCTTCAGTATATTTGCCTACCTCTACCACCGCAACATCGTCACATCCAATAGTTCTAAGGCTTTCTGGCACTGGAGCTTCAAATTCATAATATTCCACAAGAGCGGGCCAAGATGCGGATCGCCGAGCCTTGCGGAACACCACCCGAGATACCGTAGGTCTTTACAGTGTCAATTTCGTACAGTAATGTCCTTTCCTCAAAGTAGCTGACTATTTTCATTAAGTAATTCGGAACTCAGTTTTTTTACGCAGCAAGTATGGCACTCCACCTTGCCGTATTAAATGCGTTCCTGACGTCGAGAGTAACAATAGCGCAATACTTCTTTGCATCTCTTCTCCATCGTTTGCTCTCAATAGCCTTGCGTGCGATGTCGAGGACGACCCTAATTGCTTCCACTAGGGATCTTGCCTACCTGAAGCCATATTGATTATCAGTCCCTGGGTACTTTCGATGATGATCCGCTCTAACACTTTTCCAAGGGTCACAAGGTGACTTATCGCCCTTCGGAAGGTGGAAAATTCTCCTCTCGCACGCATTGTATGTCTCTATGAATAGATCTGGCCGGGTCTTAATAGCGTTCTTAATTGCGACTTTTGGCACCCCATCAAAGTCGGGGTTTTGCAGTCTTGAACCTTATGGCAGTCCTTTAACAGTTCGTCCAACGAAATCTCCGGAGCCACGTGTAGTTCATTGAGCGCATCCATAGGCGGCAACACATCCCTCTGAGGAGGAAACAGGGTAGCAACTATCTTCTCCAAGAAGACCGGGCAAGTCGGAGGTGGCCTGGAAAGAATCTTGAGCCTGGCCGTTACCACCTTATACGGACGACCGTAGGGGCCAGCATTCCCCTCGTTGCGTAACTCTTCCAGCAGCGATCCTTACTGATCTTAATAACTTTTGTAAAAGCTCTTCTGGCTGCCATGTGATTTTCCTTGAGGTGATTATTTAGTCGACCCAACCCGCGTTGCCCCAACCTACGTATGCGGTGGCATAATCTGCGAAGTTCCGCGATCTCGTCAGTCCACCAGTACACTGGAGGACGGCGTCCTTTCCTGAGGCTTTTCGTCGTTGATGCATCACAAGTGTCAAAGACCTGGTTCATTACAGTTCCTACCATATCCTCACAGTTTCCGAGCAGCGTAACATTGCCCTCCATCATGGCAGCGAAAGACTCGATCGAACGTCCTGTGATTCCAGATTGCTCTCCTCCTATTCCTTGAAGAACTTAACCTACACTTCTCCCGGACTTCATATACAATAGCTTGGTGGGCGCTGTGTCTAATGATCGCTAACCTCCCACGTGTAACAGGACAGGTTAGTTTTGTGAAGTAACTTAAGGTAGTGGGGATAACGTGATAAACAGGGTTCAGATTGCTGGTGGGAAGCTTTTAAGGCTAAGAGACAAGTCTTGAAGTTGCGAATTACAGTGTTCCATTCGTTAATTTCTTAGTATTTACGTAATACAGTTTCATATAACCTCATTATTTACCTCAGCTGACGCTTCGCTACGCATTTTCGAGTTGGCGACAAGGCTGCAACTTTCAACCTTCTTGATTTACATAAAACCACCTGGAAACTGTGAAACGTGTCGTTTACAACGCTGTTCAATTCCAAAATTCTTCTTGCAAACACACAAGAAGCCTCACATTTTGACAATCACTTCACTTTATCCAGCGGCCGGTGGTTTATACCAACATTTGCCAAGGAAAATTTGACCATCATTCAGCTTTATCTCCACATCTGGATAATAAAAAAATTTTAAACACAACAATTTACTTATAAGTACAATTACAGTCCTTCTTTTGTGCCAATGCCTTTTCCCGGCATGCCGCCTTCCGACCGAAAGAAAGTGCATCTCCAGGGGGGATGGGGTCAGCAGACGTCACTTTTCTTGACAGCAGAAAGCTTCTGCTCTGCTCAAATACACAGCTGTCTGGCTCCTATCCAACGCATCTGCTACCAACATGCAGCAGTGTGGGTCCAAAACGTCTTTACGGGAGTCAAGGCTCTACCTTGCAGTCCTGCAAATACTCCAAATAGAGTGATTGCATGTAAGGTAACTTAGGTAGGATTGCATGTAAGGTGAACAAAAAATTCCCGAAAAAACTTGCCAATTTAAAAATGCAGGTGCATGTGTAATGAACCTATGCAAACCATTAGATTGTCATGATTTAATAAATTTAGAGCATCTATGTTTGTGTCTCAATTACTTGTAAACATTAAGTAGATTGGCAAAAACTACTAAAAAGTAGGGATATAGGGGAAGTGATCGATTAAAGTAAACAGAATGGGCATGTTCTCATGGCACTGTGTTCCTTGGTGGATAATGTTCGCAATGATGTTAGAAAACGAAGATATGTTAATATAATGAAAAAAACATTGAAAACTGTAAAGTGATTTGTCATTCTGAAACCAACTTGGTAAATAATTTGTGACTCAGAAATTTGCGATATGATGATATTCCTAACTCATGCCACTACTTGTTCTTGTATTTTGATATTATTATTTAAGACCACGTTACCCGTTCAAAACCTCAGATGCCTTCGGTTTTCAATTCAAACGTCAATAGTTATGGTGCCACTGACAAGAGCTCAGCAGTTGCAGTCAACCTAAAATTTGACATTTATTTGATTTGATTGGATTTTTATCACATTCATCGAAGATATGAGTGAAGATATTAGGTTGATATATACCATTCATTAAAGCTTCTGTGGCTCTGGAGAGATTTTTCGAGTGCACAATGAATCAAAATATGCTTACTGTAGAAACACGCTTAAAGAGCACACATTTTATGCTTAACTTTTTATTTTCATTAAACTTCGCGATTTTTTATTTAAAGGAATATAGGTACAGAGATGAATTATTGTAACAACTTACTTTACCGAGACAAATACAGTAGGAAAAAATCAGTGAATGAGGTTTTCTTCTAAGAAACATAAAATTAATGTTTTTCTCCCCAGATAAAGAAACTCATATTTCATGAAGCGAGTTAGAATGTAAGCTTTATGCTCACTTGAGACTCTCATGTATAGATTCTCTGTTTTATATATTAATTAATTTGTTCTCAACATATTCGTGACACTCAAGTTGTCTTCTAAAGGTTACAAAAGTGTAGATCGTTTGAACGTGAAAAATACTGGTGATTATTGGAGAAAACATATTGAAATAGGAGACTCGCCTTTACGCTGTGATCTTTTAAGTGCCCTCTAAATGTGATGATTACACGAAACAAGCTTACCTTGTAACATGGAACTCAGCGTATTTTTCCCTCTATTTTAATTCCGGCAAGGAATTACTATTCCATCGTTCAGAACTTTTAATATTATATACTTTATTAACGCTGATTAATAGTTTCATCTTCACAGCTTGTCAGATATTTATTTTTAAAAATCGAAATCTGAGTAATATCCTTGTTGAAACTCCGGAGTTTTGTTACAACCAGACCTGCCCTAAAATACGTTAATTTGGTTAGTTTTTATAGTGGCAGAGAACATTTGTACATTTGATTCAATGTTGAACTAGTTCTAAAAAAGACGTGGATATCTATGTCCCGGCGGAAAGGATCCTAAGAACAGTAAAATATTCAAAATATCGATGCCATTGACACAGTTTAAAAAATATTTTAACACAAACGTGAAGAAAGCCATTATATTATATTTTTGGTACGTGAAGCATTAATTCTTAGCTCTTTGTTTTGTGTAATATTACGGGAAGAAAATAAATAATCTTTCACAAACACACTTATTAAAAAACTATTCAACAATCATTGCTCTTCTCCCAGAAAACAGTGCACAAAACGGCACTAGGTAAGGAACACAACACTATTCATGTTGACCATTTGACTTGGGTGCACTGATGACGAGGTTTTAAAAAACCTCGAAACTGTCCAATAGCTTGTTAATAAATTTATTTATGTAAGATTATTTCTTTTCTCTCGTTATATTGTACAATAATGGAGTTACACAATATTTCTGTGGAAACCATGGAGCCTATCTTTTTCGTTTATATTGAAGTTTATTCTGGGGGACGTCATTGACCCCTCGCATTGGTTTGCCCAGGCCCCCAGAATAAACTGCAATATAAATGTCTAAAAGACATGGGTTCGGTGGTTTGTGCACGGGTACCGGAAGGGCATTAGTACGCAACTGTTAATGGGACTTCAGATACAGAGGAGTTAGGCTAAGAAGGGATTTCAGAAAGAGCCTTTGACAGGTCGCGAAACACATTCACTTCAATATTAATGACAAAATGGTGCATGGACATAACCTGCAGTTATATTGGAAGCAGTGGTCAAGCAATAGCTGTCAAAGCTGTCCGTTCTTATAGTAATCTCTCTATAGCTTAGCCTCTGATCGGGAGGTCCTAGGTTCGAGTCCTGACGGCGGACCTATTTTCGACACTAGCTTTTCAGCTAGGTCGAATTCAGTCGCTGCCTGGAGGAGAATTCTAGCGGCCGGCTGCTCTGATCGGAGTTTTCCGTGGTTTCTCCGATCAACACCAGACGAATGCCGGAGCAGTACCCAGCTAGGTCGAATTCAGTCGCTGCCTGGCGGTGGTTTGTGGGTGCTTGCACTAACATTCACCACACTACCACATATTCCGGGAGACCGGTCGGGGGCTTAGTGCTTGTCTCCGGCTGGGCGGTGCCCGCTGGTGGGAGAGTCCTGGTTAGGGAAGCCCCACTAACGGTTGGTCGGCGCCGGATTTAGCCATCCAGCGGGGGAAGATCACCGCCATCTCCCGAGAAAAAACATGCACTACACTAACGGGACTAATGACCAAAGCAGTTGACGCGCCCGGAAACACGAAAAATTCAACCAACCAATCTATAGCCTAGGTTTTGTTGCACTGGAAATGCATCATACTAAATCCACGAGAATTATGAAATGGAAAATCTCGCAGAGGCTATAAATACAAAAATTAAATCGTTTATATTTTTCAGGCATCCGCACAAGCGTGAAATTCACGCTGCATATTCAGGTTTTAGTTTTTATTGAGTTAAAAGATCAAGAACACGGCGAGGCAGACTTGCAAAGCGCTTAAAAGTTTGACTTAACTCTTTCAATATCCTCGAATTCCTCTCTTGTTGTCGGCTCTCAAACTCTGCGAGCAACCTTTGAGATTTTCTTTCGCCCAAATATACTACCACTGTAGAGTAGTTCTCAGTAATACGTGTAATTTCAGATAAATTGGTTTATGTTTGAGGTTTGAGCTACGTAATATGATTTCTGCACATTATGAAGCTTGTGTTGGGATAATCTCATATGGCTACTTACAAATACGAGGGTAATACTAAAAGTAAGATCTCTCAGTTTTAATACATACAAAGAAACATTTATTTATAGTAATGTTTACCTCGTATTAAAGCTTAAACATTTACATATTTTTTCTACATAACTGCCATTGCAATCAATGCATTTTCATAAGCGCTGCAGCAGTCTATGTACGCCCATTCTATGCCGCAGTGTCATTGAAGCATTGGACCACATCTTTCACCTTGTCGGCGCTAGTGAAGCGTATTCAGGCCAAATGTTCTTTCAACTTAGAAAACAGCTACTAGTCACATAATGCCAAGTCAAGACTACTGAGTGTGATGGATGATGCCTCATCCGAACGGTCTCTGGTCAACGATTTGACGGGTGTTGTGGGGGCAAGCGTTGTCGACAATACTTTCACCTTTTCTGAACATACCATGAATTTCAGACGCTTAACGCATTTAGCGATCTGAAACCTAAAAATACCCGAATATCGCACTTAACAGGAGAGTCATGTAAGATCCATTACAAACTGCTCTCAAAACTAAATGAAGCGACCCATCGAGGTGAGAGTGGCTGAAGCAACAGCCTCAACAGTGTAGCCAACAACTGCACGAACAGTTTCCCCTGCTCCTTCCTCAATGCTATGGAGACTTAACTTTTGGAATTGCCTTCACACATTTTTACCTTGCAAAAAGATCTAGTGTTTCAGGTTAGCCAACATTAGTGGTGTAGTAAAAAAGTGGATCCTATCAGGACAAACAAATACATGGTCGTAAACAAGAAGTAGATGGAGTTGAAATTAAAACGTGTCGTTCCAGGGGTCAGGCGGTGGAGACGCTTCGTAGAACAACCCTGTCGACCGCAGGTGCGAAGTTGCACCATTTGTAAAGTAATTTCCTATTATTCAGGTGCCCTCTGTTGGATTCGCAGATCCAGGAATAGTTAAATTGGTTTCGGAAACAGCTGGAGATAAGTTTGCCGAGTGGTGGATTAGAGCGCGGGGGTGAGACTCAGATAGCCACGGCAAGGGCGCGGGGTGGCGCAAAGTGTGGGGGAAGGGGTTAATGGTGAAGGGAGTGGCAGTGCAGGGAGAGGCGGGGGTGATGGAGAAATAACAGAGGATGTGAAATAAGACGGTAAGTGTAGTGTCATAGAGGAAAGAATATCCTCTATAGTAATATGGAGTATTTTTCAATACTAGGAATGACGGTTTGGGGTCATATAAAATACGTAATCAGGGGAGATCAAACAAGTCTTTTATGTATTCAAACAAGGCACCAAGATTGATAAGCTTCAGAGAATAGAATGTGGTACGTGTGAAATTTAAATGAAAGTAATAAATAATACAATGTAAACAATGAAATGTTAATTAAACGCCATTAAAAAGAAAAGATAAGTAACTAGTAGATATAATATCAATAAGAAGGGGAGAATTAGAAGACTGAAATGCCAAGAGTTGTGAGAGTAGGTTGGTGGTAGGGGGCAGGCCAAAGCAGGGAGAAACGAAAAGAGGCAGAGCAGCGGGGGTGGAGAAACGAGCTGCTCTGCGGAGAGGAGTGGGGCGTTGAGGAGGGGAGAGAGGGCGAGAAAAGGGCGAAAATGAGTGGAGCGGGCGAAAAGGAGTGGCGAGGTCGAATAGCATCGGGAGCGGTAGCTCAGTGCATCAACTGATCTCACCGGGAGGTCCTAGGTTCGAGTCCTGACGACGGCAGGAGTTTCGACACTAGCTTTTCTGCTAGTTCGAATTCAGTCGCTGTCTGGAGGAGGATTCTAGCGGTCGGTTGCTCTGATCGGTAGTTTTCCGTGGTTTCTCCGATCAACACCAGGTGGATGCCGGAGCAGTACTCTACGAAACGGGCCACGGACCGCGCGTGATCTGTCCCTCCCATTCCTTGTCCCATCCTCTCCCCTTACACACACTTACTCTAACATGTACATATTCCGGGAGACCGGTCGTGAGCTTAGAGCTTGTCCCGGCTAGGGGCGGTGCCCCGCTGGTGGCAGAGTCCTGGTTAAGGGGAACCCCGCTAGCCGACGGTAGGTCGGCGCCGGACCTCGCCATTCAGCAGGGGTAGATCACCGCCATTTTCAGAGGAAAACATGCACTACACTTACGGAAATAATTACTTAAGCTGTTGACGCGCCCGGAATCACCAGCCAACCAACGAAAAGGAGTGGCGTAGATAATATAGGGACGGGGAATGATGCAGAACGTGACGATGAAGGGAGGGGCGCTGTGGAGGGGAGAGGATCGGTGTGAGTGGAGAGGGTGAGGGGAGAGGTGGCGCGTCGTTTGTTTGCTGAGCGCTCGATAGAGTGGGGCAGGCAGCTGGGCCTCAAGCAGCATGCCATGTCCTACGCTCCTGAATAATTTACACCCCCTCTCCTTCTTGGCTTCGGGTAAACATGCAGCGGTCGCCACTTTCTCAATTCTCACCTCCCCCTTCCCCGTCCGTCACGTCTTTCTGTACGGCTCCCATTCATTGCTCTCCCCCCACCCATAGCCCCACTCCCCTACATTCCTGGTCTGTTTTCTTATCGGGTTTTCGACCCTTCAGCTTTCACCTCAAATTACGTGGCCACTGTTAGGCGCGATCGTTTATTGGATTACGGAACGTAAACAGGCTGTTCGTTGCCCCTTCGTTCTATATTGGATACTTCCTGCTTCCTTCCTTTTCTGCGCTCCTTTCAACATTCAGTTGGTGCATAGAGGTGCTAAGTGTTTTCGAACACGTCTAAGAAATTTTGTCAAATTTTGATTCTCCTGTAATAAAAGAAAACGCACGTCATAGTCATAATGTCAGTTCTCGCCTGGAGGCCGTGGTGTGCGGATCGTGTCCGCCGCTCCGTAGCCTTACCTTGCTCGACAGTGAACGCGCCAAGATAAGGGGAGGCCAAGCGATAACAACTTGTGTTTCGTGTTAAACATTTAAAATTGTACACATGAACAGTGTTATTGTCTATAATAATTCAGTAAAGACAACAAATATCCATATCCACTGAATATTGCAGTGTATTAGAGGCACGGCAACATGTAGTGAGAACGTCGTTGCTACCAATACCCGGTCAGCTACATCTCTCAACGCAATGTCAACAGAAGAATCAAAAAGCAGCGGCAGCCACAACATGGATCAAGATTCATCTTTACCCGTGGATCTGACCCAGAATTCACTCAGACAACATCAACCTGAATGAAAATAGACAGCGTCTAGCGATCATAATGTTAATACTTTTACTGTGCCCACGCACAATAAGTTTGGTGTACTCAGTGCAGAAGATACAGTAGAAAATACCGAGGAAACTTCCTCGAAAACCACAGTACCGCCTATATTTGTCCCAAATGTTAATAATGTCCCGGCCATGGTAAAGTTCATTGAAGAAGCTTTAAGAACTGAAGATTTTGAGATAAAATCTATGTCAAATGACAAAATCAAAATAGCACCAAAAACTCCAGATGCTTACAGAGCAGTAGTAAAGCATTTATCAAGCCACAAACACGTTTACTATACGTATCAATTGAAACAAGAACATGCGTATAGAGTTGTTCTACGTCATATACATCATACTGTAGACGTCAAAGATATCAAAGCTGCACTTTTGGAAGAGGGGCATAAAGTAAGAAATGTAATAAATGTCCGCCATAGGGTAACGAAGTTACCTCTCTCTTTGTTCTTCATAGACCTCGAACCAAATCCTAATAACAAAGAAATATTTAAAATTAAGCGACTGCTAAATTGTATTGTTGCATTTGAACCACCGTGTATGAAGCGACTGACATAATGCAATGTAAAAATTGTCAAATATACGAACATATCAGAACCTACTGTGCGTACCCATATCGGTGTGTTAAGTGTGGAAGAGAAAACGCCCCTGACAAATGTGAAAAAGAAAGGCAAAGTGAAGCAACATGTGCTCTGTGTGAAGGCAATCATCCTGCAAACTATAAAGGTTGTAAAATATACCAGGAAATACTAAAAAAGAAAGGCTATTATAAACTTAATAAACAAAGAGGTAATTTTCAAAAAGAGATGACAATGCAGGCACAAAATCACGATAATGAAAATATTTATCATGAAGTAAACAAAAGACGTTCACAAGCTAACGAAAGAACGTGGGCCGATATTGCTCGGTCAAAGCGTACAGAACCTCAATATCTTGAGGAGAACCACTCTATTCTGAGCATTATCCAGCACTCATTTGAAAGATTTGAAAATGTTCTGCTACAACAAAGCCAGCAAATAAATGCACTCCTAAATCTAGTATCAACATTAGTAACTAAATTATCTAATGTATAAATTTTTTTCGAATTGCAGCATGGAATGCCAATGGCTTGGTGCAACATCGCCGAGAACTTGAAATATTTCTTTCGCAGAACAAAATTGACCTCATACTAATATCAGAAACACATTTTACAGTCAAGAATTACTTCAATTTAAAAAACTATATACTTTATGATACCAAACACCCTGACGGTCATGCACACGGAGGCACTGATATCCTTGTTAGAAAAAATATAAAACATGAAGAAAAAGAGTTTCAAGACATCGATCTGCAAGCTACTACTATAACAATCACTGACTGGCGTGGGCCTCTTACAGTAAGGTCTCCCTATTGTCCACCAAGATTCAATATTAATAAAACACGCTTTGAAACCTACTTTAACAACTTAGGCTCAAGATTTATAGCAGGAGGAGACTTTAATGCAAAGCATACACAGTGGGGATCAAGGCTCATCACTACGAGAGGACGAGAACTCCAGAAAGCTGTAACATCACTTCAGCTTGAAACCATTTCAACAGGAGAACCAACGTATTGGCCTACAGATCCAAACAAAATTCCAGACTTACTAGATTTTTTCGTTGCCAAAGGTATATCATATGGTTACTACTCCATAGAAGCATCCCATGAACTATCATCTGACCATACTCCTGTTATTGTCACTATTAGTAATACAATATTTCTACGACCCGCTCCCGTCATACTTGTAAATAGAAATACCAATTGGAACGTGTACCGAAACTGGATCTCCCACAACGCCCAAATTCGAATGCCATTAAAATCTGCTGATGACATTGATGAAGCAACTGAGTATGTTATGCAAAGCATACAAAGTGCAGCATGGCATGCAACAATTCAACGAACGTCCGTTAAAAATTGCACGATGTAGCCTGCCGAAGTCATCAACAAAGTCACTGAGAAAATAAGGTTAAGAAGAATATGGCAAACTTCAAGACTACCAAGAGATAAAACCAACTATAATAGAGCCACTAGACAACTCAGCAGGCTTCTAAAGAACTTCAGAAATAACAAGTTTCAAAATTACGTCTCCAGCCTTTCCCCGACAGAAGCTACAGATTACTCCCTATTTAAAGCCACAAAATACTTAAAGCACACAATCAAACCTGAACCCCCTATTCGAGACAAAAATAGTAAATGGGCCAGAAGTGCTACAGAAAAAATTCAAGTATTCACACACCATTTCGCTAACGTTTTTCAGAGCTTCCCGCTTACGAATATGAGAGATGAAGAGGAAATCGAAGAATATTTAGATTCACCAGCACAAATGGCCCTTCCTATAAAATTTATTACAACTAAAGAATTATATAAAGTAATACAGAAGGACCTGCCTTGCAGAAAAGCACCAGGCTATGACCTCATCACTGCACAGTTGATAAAATAACTACCACGCAAAGGGATTGCACTGCTCACAGCACTCTTCAATGGGATAATTCGCACTGGGCATTACCCCGCCCAATGGAAGGTTGCTCAAATTCTGCTATTCCTTAAACCAGGCCAATCCCCACACGAAGCGTCATCATATCGTCCAATAAGCCTACTTCCAGTTTTATCTAAGGTATTTGAGAAACTTCTCCTAGCAAGACTGCGACCACACATCCGTAACATCGTTCCCGATCATCATTTTGGATTTCGCCAGCAGCACTCCACCATCGAACAAATAAACAGGATCACATCATATATAGAGAACAACTTCCAAAACAAGCAATACTGTTCTGCTGCCTTTCTTGATGTCACGCAAGCCTTCGATAAGGTATGGCATAAGGGCCTCCTGTACAAATTAAAACTCTACCTACCACATTCCTTCCTGGATATTTTCAAATCTTATCACATCGACAGTTCCAAATCAAATATCAAAACGAACCTCAGACTTTATCCTATTCAATCTGGGGTACCACAAGGTACGTACTTGGCCAGTCTATACCTACCACATTTTGCGACATTTGCTGATGATACAGCCATTTTAGCTTCAGACCCTGATCCTAGAAGAGCATCGGATAACCCGCAAGACCATCTCACCACACTAGAAGAATGGTTTAAAAAGTGTAGAATAAAAGTAAATGAGAACAAATCAGCTGAAATTACATTTACTCTCAGGAAAGAAACGTGCGCGCCAGTAGAAATCAACAGAAAAACAATACCGCAAACCGATTGCGTAAAATATCTAGGTCTTCACTTGGATAGACGTCTCACCTGGAAAAAGCATATACAAGCCAAGAAACAACAGCTCCAGCTGCACACAAGGAAACTCTATTGGCTTATTGGCTACAGATCCAAGCTGTCCCTGGAAAATAAATTGCTAATTTATAAAACCATCCTACTTCCTGTATGGACATATGGAATCCAAATCTTGGGCACAGCCAGCAGAACAAACCTATCAATTTTTCAAAGATTCCAGTCAAAATTTTAAGAGTCATCTCATCAGCACCTTGGTACATGTCTAATGCAGCACTCCATCGAGACCTCAATTTTCAAACAATTCAAGAGAAGATACAAGAAATTAGCCTAAACTACAATAAACGCCTGGAAACCCATCCAAACCATCTAGTCCTAAACCTTTTAGACAATAGCCAAGAAATATCTCGCCTTATTAGAACCTCCTCTTTGCAACTTCCTTACCGCTTTAGTATTTGACATTGACATACAAAAAACAAAAATAATTCTCCGTTTTGTGTTCTTATTATTCTAATTTTTTCTCTTTTATGTTATAGTCTTTGTATATTGATCCTGGAAAGTACCAATGGGGGACTTTTCTGTAATGTATTGTTTAATTGATCATTTATTTTTGAATGATCATATTTACTTATTATTTCGAATTGAAATAGATTGTAAATTTTCATTGTGTTAATAAAAAAAATAGTCATAATGTGATTTTCTACTATAAGAAATATTAGTAGCATTTACATTTTCATGGAAATATTGTTCAACATAACTTCCAGTCTTTGTAGTTGTAACTCAAAAGCAATACAATGAATAATGTTGAAAATTTCCCGTGCACTGAACTAAATACCCCCTCCCCCAAGTAGTTTCCGAACTCGCTTCGTATGTATAATGACTTTGAGTCGGGTGGATGCTATGTAGTAATAGCAATGATATGTCTGTGCTTTGCAGCAATGAAGAAAATTAGATCTGCATCGCCTGAAATTGCTTCGCACAACAACATAGAGAGGATAATTGATGGAAATAGGGAACTATTACCGGCGACATGGGAACTTACGTCATGTTCGTGGCGTAAGTTTTATCACGATGTATTCTACTGAACAAATTGCACACCCTTGACAATCTTAAAATATAAAAATGATATATATATATTGAGATATACCAAAATTTTCCTCTCTCTACATTTATATCTGCTAAAGATCTTAGCGTCCGGCTTGCTGGGTCAATGGGTCACGATATATTATAATCCTTATTACCTCTATAATGGATTACAGGATCCGCCGACTATACAGCGCAGCTGGGAATCTGAAATAGAATGTTTCTATTCCTAGTTCATTACTGTTTGGATTGACTAAATGAAAGATCACTTTCTTTTCTAAAGAACAAAATTCAACAAAGTTTATTTTTGCCTTTTTAGCAAACAATTTAGAGAATTTACAATTTTTTTTAGGCCTTTGATCAAGATGTCTTTCAATTTACAATTTATACCGCGGTTAACTTATCTTTTCTTCGTTGATGTCCCTCGTAGACTTCTCAGTCGAAATATCTTGCGAGCTTGCCGTAGTCCAAAGTTCCACGAAATCCTCTTCTGCCCCTATCCAAGCTGGTCTCAAACTATCAAAATTATCAGTCCCGATTACGTCCTATGACATAGTCCCGAACTCGATTACCACTCCCGACAAAGTTCCAATTTATACACCAATATTGCTTCCACATCAAAATATCTGCAATATCATTCACTGTCCTTAAAATTTCACTGATAACCCAATTCTATCTCGATTGTACTCGTTCCCTCTCACGAACATACGATCAGTTCAGTAGCGCGTTTCAGAGCAGAATGAAATCTTTCTGCATGATTCATCCTCGAAGACTTCGTATTAAAACTACCTTCATTTTTTCATAACATTTGACCGTCCTTCTCTCACCCAGCCAATCAATACGTTCGTTATATTTTGGTGTAGCTGACCTTTTGATCGTCTTTTGAACTTCTTCGCCCAATCCCAAATTTTCTACTTTCGGCATCCAGAAAACTCTTAATGCATTTAGAAAAACAAAACTACATTGTTTATTCACGGTCGTTGCTAAGCTCTAGCTCTCGTGATATTTCGTAATGCATGTTCCACCATATTGTCTACAAATAAATGTTAGTTTATTTTAACGTGACATATCGGTATGTCACAATATAAAGTCTGGAAAATATAACAATCGCATTTCAGCATTTCAACAATTACAATTATAATCAAGCTCAATGATAGGAAAGCGGTATGCCGCCAATCATAACCAGGCATGCAGAAGCTCTGTGGAAAACGTACCAGTGACTTATTTCTCTTTACCGCGTATTAGCTACTTTTTATCAAATTCCTCAGTTATTTGCAAAATAATGTAACATTATGTAATGTTTAAGGAAATCAGAGGCTGAAGCATCCGATAATCGAATTATGATAGCACAGTCAAATTCAAATTAATTATTTCCTTATTGATCTATGATTAGCTCCACCAAATAAATTACCTCCTTGATATAACTGTTTTGATGAACCAAGCAATCCCCACCATTGACAGCGTACAAGTCCCTTTCAGGGACGGAATATCGATATGCCCTAATCCAAAAATTAGCACTTCACGCCCGTGACATCGTTTTCCGAGATGAGCAATATTTCTACACTACTGCCGATAGAGTAACTGCGGAAGCGAGAAGTCTAAATTGAAAAAATGTTCAAATTATTTACAAAACAAAATATTCAGTACGTCGTTTGTCAGATTCGTAAACGTTATACTTCTCAATATCATACATTCTATTCAATTTTATATACTCAATTTCATGTTTTATTTGTATTTTTATCATTCTTGTACATATTTTCAGATTTGTTTTGATGATGATCGCTAAGCTAAGGAAAAGATTTTAAGGATTAAAATATGGATACTAGACATCTTTTTCTGCAAACTTTTCACGTCAGTTTTAAGCATGTGATTCCTGCATTTTCACTGTCAACGAAAAGTTAACACATTTATCACGTATCTTCAATTTTTCTTTCTTGCTTTATTTCGTTGTCCATTACATGCTTACATGGTAAAGAGGTATAACTGCAAAGCCGAAGCAAAAATTGGCGATTTTCCCAAAAAAATTATAGTGAGTGTTCCTGCTAAAAAGGGCAATTCTTGCAAATTACTACCTCTAAAACGTTGGGCAGCCAGAATCCATGTTTTGTGGGTCCTTGATACCGAAAAATTCCTTTATGTAAAACTTCTTTCTGTCTCTCCGTCCATCACACTAGCGCCTAAATCGTTCGGGGATTGTCAGCTTTGGAGAAAATTGTCTTATCTATCGTCTGATACAGCCCCTCCTATTTTGAAATGGGTATTTTTATTTTACGAGCCTCTTCACACGAAGCCTCTACGACATTTTCACAAATTTTTCAAAAACGGCTTCAAATATTTCATGGCAGATAGTGCGAAGTACGCTATAAAATATCGCAGATGCCATTTTCGTTGAAATCTTACAATTTTCGAAAATCAGAAAAGTTAAAAGTTTTTACCTCTAATACGTCTACGTCTATTTTGATGTCTACTACGTCAAATTGATATAATTTATTTCCTCAAAGAAATTGTTTCATTCTTCAAAATTCGATATTAAAAAAGGTGATGTATATTTTTTAAAATATAAGAGTAGTTTTCACATTTTTTTGCTTGAAATAAAGACAATTTTAAAGAATTGCGTAAACAAACTTTTCTCAAAAACGGCTCTACTTTTTTCCTTTTTTCCTCGAGTAGAGCAAAGTAGGTTTAGAAAATGATGCCAGTTCCATTATCGTTGAGCACTGTTTTTTCAAAAATAATATCTGCAAAAATTTAAAATAATTTTAGGAACACATCGATTTTTTTAAATTTTTCAAAAAAAATACATTTACATGTTCATTTTCACCAAAACTTTGAAAATGAGTGCATGTTTCTGTAATTTTGAGTCTCCATTGCAAATATTTTAAGACAGTATGTGCTGTTGGGGCACCACTAGTTTGCCTAATTTAATTAAAAGTAGTGAGAACTCGTCAAAATTCGATGGTGAGATCCGAGATAAATGTAAAATACTGTGCCCAGACTAATGTTCACAATACACATTGTTTGGATCGTCAGAGTATAACGAAGATATTCTGTGAAGTGCAGTTCCCAAAATTGGATCTTCAGAGTATAACGAAGATATTCTGTGAAGTGCAGTTCCCAAAATTGTGAAGACGTATGACTCATGACCAGGTGGCAATGCAATATCGGCACCAAATGACACAAAAGAAAGACCACTACTGGCGAATATTATTTCTAAAGTTTTTTTATGTATCATCATCTCCTATGAAGAACTTTGATTTCTTCTGGCATATTGCTCGAAGGTGAACTTATTTTCCCATTTAAGCAACACAGTAAACTCGTTTGCAGAATTTCTCTCACATGCGAAGTACAAAGCAGAAGAAAACTGACTTTCATAGACAACGACCCAACAGAAAACGAAATGACCTCACTAACACGACACCAACGCTGACTTTCTCTTTCCCTGCACCCAGTTGACGTACGTTTGCGCCTTTTGGGGCGCGTGGGCAAAGATCCGGAATTCGACTTAACCTGTGAACAACTTCACTACTTCAGTACAACCGAACAAAACCCATAGTTCATATGTTCTCTACAAAATACACCAAAAACAAAAACAAAAACATGCAAACTGTCGACGCCACAATGCAATTATTACACTGAAACAAAACCTTGATGAATTGTAAACAAATCTCAACAATCAAAACAAAACATCAAGCAGCGCCACCATGAAGCAGCGTGCGCTCATATACATCGATTTTGAAACAGCCACCCTTTGGAAGTAAACAATTGACTATTGATAAGCGTACTATTAAAGAATGATTTAATTAATTAATTTACACCGTAAATGTTGGTGAATCAACACAAACAATATCTGATAACACATCTAGTGATCACATTCTTTCATTTAAAGGAAGAAATACTACAATCGATTCAGTAGAAGTTCTAAACGAAGCCTTGGCACAATACCTTCTTTTTTTCAAATATATAGATTATGTATTAAATACTTTTGTCCTTCGTAAGAGAGCTCACGGTGATTACTACATGCAAATCACGCCAAAATTACCAAGAAACTGCAGAGCGCCCTCCGTAGATACTGTAGAGGAAAGGCAACGTTCTCTATGCTAATACTGGCGGCATTGCCGAGAGTAGTCGAGAAAAGTAGAGAGTGGTTCCGACTGTTCCAAACCTTGACAGACACCGCGACGCATAGATTTCACAAGTAGATAAGAAGCACGCGCCACTTCCCAGATAGCGAAAGCAATTCAGCGAGAACGATCGATAATATTTTTAAAATGCGTTTGCCCCGCTCTAGAATACAACTAGAATGTGAACAATTACAATTAAAAATCTATTTCAAACAATTGGAATCAAAAGTTAAATTCGTTCTAGTTTATTTCTCACTATCTATAAATGAACATTTTTTAAAATGCGTTTGCTGTAGATGAGACATGACCATATTAATAATAGTAATAATAATATAAGCAATAATAATAACTTAAAAATACCAAAGGAATTAAGAGTTACCGATTACCAATAAATAGTGTTCGTTGTTTTGAAATTAGAAATATATAATATACACTTGTCGGAAATTATAAAATTAGAGCAGAAAGAAATTATGATTTTTTAAAACCAAGAATTTATAGTTTCGATAGAACTGTGTTATTCAATTAAACATAGTTAATGAAAAAATAATTCATTACTATCTTCAAACAAAAAAGATTCAATATTACAATTTTATATTCAGCAGCACGCTAAATTTTCAGTTACGTCGCAGCAAAGCAAATTAAATTTTCTGTCCTATTGCGATAAGCCAAGAACCCCGGGTTTAGTTTGAATAAGAAAATCGGCATCGAGCGTTAGTAATAATGGCATCGTTTCCAAAATCGGAAGTCAAAGCATACGCGTTATTAGGACAACCGATCAACGAACTGTAATATTCCATGCGTGGCTCGTAGTGCTATGCTGATGGACATTGCTGTGCTGAAACATGAACTATGTGTAACTCTCCGTCATATTCTCGCAATTGCTCTTTCAATTTTCGCGCTACGGTTTGAATCGCGCATTCTCATTGGCGGACCCCGTCCGTAGAATGGTTTTTTTCCCCACCCTTCACGCGGCCCAGATTTTATTTTTTATTTACGTCAAAAACGGTTAAAAACTGTGTATGAAATGCTATGAGGAAAAGTGAGCACTGTGCACGTTTTCAAAATTCTGTGATTCCTACACTAAGCCATATACTACTTGAATTTTGAATACAGGAAAAAAGTCGTTTCGATGTAATAATATCCATTTCCAAGGATAAATCATCAATAAATTGTGGGCTCTTATCCATTATGTCCTTCGTCAAGGAATAATACTTGCTGCCGCAATAACATGTAAACGATAATTTAATAATTTGAATTATTAAATATTTCTCACTGAATTCTAGAACACGTGTACAGATAATGAAGTTACATTTATGCCCAGAAACAAAACAAGGGGCCATCTCAGCATTTCCCAATGGATCAGGGAAACTGGACGAAACACCTGATCGAGATGAGGGTCATAGACCCGGAGGCTGCAGTACAATACTTGTTACTAATTGTTTACATTTATACAGTCCGTATGGTACACAATGCATTAAATATCACTGATAAAACTAATGTTACTTTCCTTGTGATGCTCAGTGTAGTCTCTAATTGTATAGAAATGGTTGTGCAGCAGAAACGATTTCACTTGGGATTTAAACTTGTCCATCGAAGGTTTACACTCAAGATGCTGGCGCGCTGTTCCCCAGGTCAAAGTGCAGAATGCTATGCAGGCCAGGACTAGGCCAGGACTAGTCTGTAGTATTTGTCAAAACTGACTTACTTAACGGTGGGAACTTATTTTCATGTAATACTGATATTTATAGTTACAACACTCGACGTAGAAATCATGTTCATCAAGTGTCAGTATCAACAGCTCACTACAAGAAATCCACATACAATACATGTACGTTACTTTACAACGCATTGCCAGATGAAATTAAACAATTAAAATTGGTAAACAAATTTAAGTTAAAAAAAATTTTAAAAAGAAAAAAACTGTTTCTATACAAGTAGAGACTATAGTGATAGTCAAAAAGAAAAATAATGTTTACTTTAACTAAAACAAGATATAGTATAATGAATTAGCCTACATTTGTATTATGTAATTTAAAAAGACTCAATATGCCTGTAACAAATAATGCACTTCAGGGTCAATGACCCCCATCTCGATCGGGTTTTTGTCCAGTTTCCCTGATCCATTGAGTAAATGCTGAGATGGCCTCTTGATTTGCTTCTGGACGTAAATGTAGCTTCACTATGCGCACGTTTTGTTGAACTTTCCTTTTGCTTGAAGTGGTAGTAGAGCTTAGGGTGAGTTTCTATTTTGTTAACAATACATAAAAATTAAATGTTTGTTCCTTTACCGTTAAAAATAAGTTTTCTATAATTTTGCAACGCAAAGATCTAGTTTTTGAAATGTTAATCCCTCGCTTTTTTAAATTTTATTATTATTATTATTATTATTATTATTTTTCATCTTTCAACTATTAATAGTTAAATTGTTGGGAAGGGATTCTGAAACTCAAGAAAGCGTGCGCAGATGATTGTCTCCCCCATACGTCACATACAGTTTTTGACTGTTTTTTGACTAAATAAATAAATAAATAAATAAATGAAAGTGCTTTTGCACGTTACAATCTTCTGTAGTGGAATTCACTAGGGCGAATTTGCTTTCAGCAGTTCTTTGCTTTCTGCATCGTATTTTCCAAGGATGCATAACTCGGGTTTTGTAATCTCGCATTTCTAATCTGTTACTGATATCTGTCCATGCTGTGACCCCTCGGAATGCCTTGTACATTACACATAAACGCGCCCATTCCCTTTATTACCTATAGACTCCCATACATCTCCATCAAGTGCACGCCCCTCATTTACAAACTTTTCAGCCCGGTTTTTTGAATTTTATGTAACGCCTCTCTTTACCCTTGCGACTCTCTGTACGGGTCGCAGTATGCAGCACGTCATATCATGCCTCCAAGAATTTTGCAATATATGCCGTACCCTCCGTGTTTGATACGATCATTTATGCTACATCTACTGACGAATCATTCCTGCTGTTACGAGCGGCAAATTTATGCATTATTGATATTGAAAGCTGACTCTCGTGAACTTTAAAAACAATTTTGGTCGGAAATTACTCATAGCATAATGGCGCTATGGGAATGAATTAAAAAGCATTTGGTGGGACATAGTGTGAGTTTTAATAAACGTTTGATGTACGTAATATATTACGTTTTTGTGTTCCAACATCATAAACAATCTCTTTCGTTCAACAAAATCGTTCATAATATTGCACATTATGGCACAAATCATTATGTCATCACTATTTCTGAACGAAATGTGAGTCATCACTGGCGTAATATTCACACTCTCCTTTACTAGCTATGTTGTATAAAAAATCTATGGTATCAAATAAATAGTTTCCAGCGCTGACGGGAAAATGAACAATATTTTAAAAACACACGTTTGTAAACTTCTTTATTAATAAAAAACTCCTCGGGAAAGGTGTGTTGCTTTTATTATGAAAAATATAACAAACAATAATAAAAATATCACGTAATCTACTTTTTATGCTCATGAACTTTATGTTCGCTATTATTTAAGTTTGTGAAAGACAATCCAGAAAAGAGTTCAATTCTTATGTGCCTGATTTTACTTTCTCGTATACATACGTATATTCGACAGTAATATAATATTCGAAAGTTATGTAATGCTGTGGGTAATTGATTTCGAGATTTCAACGGAAGTACACGTTTTGGGGTCCCCTGATACCGAAAAAGTGTTTTTTCTTCAAAACGCCCGTCTGCCCGTCTGTGAACACTCCTAGCGCCTAAACCACCCGGACGATCTTTTCCAAATTGCAGAAACCTCGATCGATCTGGCTCTAATTAAATCTTTGAGATTTCAAAAAACATTCTTTAAAATTTGGTGGTACTTTACATGAAGCCCTCAGAATATTTTCAAAAATTTCTCAAAAACGGCCTCAAATTTTTCCTTTAAATTTCTTGTAAGAATAGAGTAAAGTATACCTATAAAGGTGGCATAGGTCCCATTTTCAGGGTTAACTCTGAATTTTCGAAAATTGCGAAAGTTTGAATTTTTTGGGGTCTTCTTAAAACTACAAAATTAAAGATACATATTTTTTTTCAAATGAAGTATATTGCTCATAATTAGTTCTTTTAATAAGATCATGTAGATTTTTTTTGAAAATGTTAGTAGTTTTCGCGCAATATAGAGTGCAATATTTGCAATTTTAAAAAATTACAAAAACAAGAATTTCTCAAAAACCGGTTCAAATTTTGTCTTAAATTTTTTTTAAAGAGGTCGAGCCAAATGCACTCTATTTGATGATATAATCGCTGTATTGCTCTATTCTTGTTTTTTTTTTAAATACAAAAATGGAATTTTTTTGACTTGTCTTTCACGTTAGTAATATTAACATTCAAGGATATTTCTTCACATTATGATATTGAATTTTTTAAATTAAATTTTTTAAGGTCAATCCTTTTTTAAAACGGCCTCATATTGTCAATGGACATTTATATTTAGGAAGAGGTTTTACTCTTCTTTAATATTTTTAAAGTAATATTTAGATTGTACTATTTGGAAATCGAAAAGTTGAGAAAATTTCAAAACTTTGGGCGACGATAGAAGGCAGCTGGCCAGAGAATGGAGCAGGACCTTACAACCTGACCACACCCAGAAAATTAGAAACCCTTGCTGCGAGAAAGTCTGTGCCATTCTAGATTCTTTATTATTTTCTACACTAGTTTTATGAAAAGTTGCAAAATCAGTATCTTTGATCATCATAATTACCATCAATTTAGAATATGTTCACCATAAGGTAGATCTATACATGCTGTGATTTTAATATTCGAAGAAGTATATATTTTAATAACTACCGTCGTTGTTCTAACGACGTGCATTATATCTGATTAACCAACTTTCTCCGACCGGTCTTCAAGAACAGCATGACGTACAAAACTTGCTTCGTTTTCATCCATTCATTTCTTAAACCAGGCACGTCATACCGCACCCGCACGAGCTACTTGCCTGCCTGGGGAGCCCGGCGCTCCTATGGGCACGGGCAAACTTCCCCAGACTACGTACTCATTTCCACTTAAAATCCAGGAAGGGTGTATATGCGCAAGCTGAAGCGGCGCGAGGCGATGAATAGTGGCTTCATACAAAAATATATTTGGCGGATTTTTTTCTATCAAATAACCGAGAATTATATTATGTTTGTATTCTTCACTACTTTTTACTATTTGATGTTTATTTTTTTACTAAAGTCTCCCTTATATAAACATCAAAGTGTGAGGAATATGTTTGAATGGGGAATTCTTTTCTTTTTTAGTCTTGTCTTGTGTTATTAAATAATTCAGTTATTGTATTTAGCAATAATTTGAAATAAATTAACAAGCCACACCAAGTTAACAATTCTCTCTTACGGACGGACAGTGCCTCTAACAGACAATAATATTGGTCTGTTAAAACTTCTAACCTGAAAGTAAAAAATTCATCCCTTTTATGACTTGAGTAAACAGGATTACGAAGTCATTATTCCTTTGATTCATTTTTTTAAATTTACTCTCAATTAAGAATTTGGAATTGGAATGGTGTATTATTGCATTTTAATGGATAATTTATTTGCCTTAAAGAGAAAATAGTAATTAATGTCGCTAAATTTGGGACAATAACGATCAAGTAACTTTTCCCAAAGACTGTCATAGACCAGGTATCCTGTGACGTACAGCCACTCCGGAAGAATTTGTACAACCCTTACTTTTAAATCTCGCACCAATTTCTCTGGACGCAGTACCCCAGAGCTTTAGTAGGCTTGTTTTCTTGCCTGCGATCTTGACATGCGTGTCTTAAGGGATGCAATACTGAAATTTACTGAAATTTCTGAAAAATATCGATTTTTATATTTTTAATGGATTTGAAAGTGCCAAGTCTCTAGAATTGCCAGTCGTAAGAATTTTTCATGTATCGCGATTTAAATGGCCGCCACGTGGATTTAAATGCCCAGGCGCGTTGCCCGGTTACGCCCCTTCCCTTTGCACGCAGCCTGGAAAAGTAATTTTTTGGCTGAATATTTTTGAATATCGCGGTAAATATTTTTGCCACTTCGAAGTGTGTTCTCTGTGGAACATCTGGGCGCTAAGATGTAGTACTGCCAACGTTATTTCGAGTGGAGACGTGTAAACAACGTGACTTTAGCGTGTGTTCCACGTTTTGACGTTTGTGTTTTGGTTTGCTTGACAGCGACGAGTTTTTCTCTGATCCTGTTCATCATATTAGCTAGATTTTTAAGTTATTTGTTTATTATTAGTATTTTATCAAATAGTGTGTAGGTTAGGTTAGCACAAAGGTTAGTTTCGTACGTAGTGTTATAAGTACAGAACTATTTACATTGTGTTGTACCTTGTTACGGAAAGGCAAAATGAACAGAATGACTAAACATAATACTCAGAAGAGAGATCAAGATGTGGTGTGTAAAATCATACTGTTTACCGAGATTGGCATCAAATGAACTTCTGGCAAGATATACGCTGGCAAGAAAAATGCAAATGAATCTTTGCATAATGTCATTTGGAGCAAATGTAAAAAAAAATGTGTCGAAGAAAAAAACAACAAAAAAAAAACAAATTAGAAATTGCTGTGGTGTCAGCAATTTCTGAATTTAACATGGAATGTGAGGCCAGTGAGAGAATAAGAGAAAGTGTGACTGGAGTAAATCTCACACCCACAAGTCACAAAATTTGTGCAGCCAGGGACAAGCGTCGCTTGCAGAATAGTGAACGAGCTATGCAGCAGGAGAGGAAAACTGCCAGAAAGAAACTGAAAATGACAAAAAATGCCAAAGAAGCTAAAAAGAAAGAAGAAGAAGAAGGTCAAACAGGAGAGTTCTGAAGCAAAGTATGACCACTAAATACTTTTTGTAGTAAGTTCAAATTTTAAATGTCATTTTCTCCAATAGTAATTTTTTGACATTTTTGTTTATTGAAAATGCTCCACATGATGTAATTTTTTCAAAAATTGGATATTTAAAAAGTGCTGTGTTAAAAACTTAGTGTTGTAATTTTTTAGTGATGCATATACTTCTCTAAATAAAAAATGTTAAAAGTGTGAAAATTTTTTTGCATGGAATAGTGAGGTATAACATAAAAATTATTTTTCTGGTAAAGTAATGAATAAAATTCAAAACCAAAACACTAATATATTTGTTATTCTTTTCTCATAATGTAAAAAAATAATTTTAAAATTATAACAAGAGGAGCATTTGTTCATAAAAAAAAAGTAATAAACAATTATTCTTTTACAAACTATTAAAATTAGCAATGGCAGTTGATATCTGCATAATATAACTATAATGTGCTAAAAATTTGAAGTTGATGTGTCAAAAAGTAACAGATTTCGAATTTTCGGTATTGCATCCCCTTAAACTTTGAATACTTCTTTTCCTGAAGTTTGCAAGACTTTTTTGGTATTAACGCAGTTTCTGCTTTTGCAGCTGCTTCCAAAATCTCGCTTGGCGAAGAATCCCTAAGTTTTGTAAAACATAACGTTCAACCTAAGTGCCATTTGTGAACAAATTCGTTGTTTAGAGCTCGCATGACGTCATAACATGGGTCCGAGATCACAACGTAATATTCAAATTAACCTCGCTTTCATAAATTCTTGCAATTCAGTCATAAAAAATTGCGTATGCAACTCGTTTGTAATGTTACTTTTTTGTACTCATGAAAATATTACTGATCTCACTCCTAACGGAATTCGTTCGGTAATATTTCTTTATTCGTGCAAAAAAGGACATTATAATATAAAATAAATGAATAATCTATGTCTACGATCTATAAAGGATTAGTTTGCACGTACTGATACGCGTGCGTGATGTTAGACTTTTATTAAAACATCTGAAAAACGAGCCATCGCCGTGAGTACATGATTTTTTTGCGCTGACGCGTCATGACGTCATGACGTCACGGCAGGGTACGCAGGTTATAAGAGAAGGGAGAAAATAAAGCACATATTAATGACAAAACACTTTCATTTAAAATTGTCAAACGATTTTCAATAACTATTAACTTATAATTAATTGTTAATACATAATTAGTAGGTTATTATTAACAGATAATATGTTAAGAAAAATGTACCAACTCTCATGTAGATGTATACCAATTTCTCAACTGATGGTCAAATTCTTTTCGAAAATACCATGGGAATGATGGGTAATAAATTAGATACTGCAGTATTCGTAGTTTTGAACAACTCCTGTGAAAAGTCAGCAATTATTTTAATCATTTTAACTTCATTAATTATAACCAGGATGTACGAGTTGCACAATGCGAACTCGTGCGGAACAATGAGTCACTACGTTATGTCGCGAAGCCACGACCTTGTTTATACGATCGTTAACGAAGGTGGGTTTCTTTGGAATAAACCAAGAAGACTAGAGATGAAACAAATCATGACTACTAATATAAGGATTTTATACGATCGTAGACAAAATGTTATTTGCATTTCGTGAATGACGTTGTTGTTTTTTGTACGATCGAAATTGATGGCTTTTTGGCGAGATCGATAGGTACCTCTTGTATTAAGCACACGAAACCTGCACTTCCATTGTCAGTGAAAACTTTAACAACATGAATCTCGTATCTTCGATTTTATTTTCTCGCCTACTCTGTACCTACGTAGTAAAAACGATAGAACTGCAATGCTGAAACAAAAAGTGGCGATTTTTCCAAAGAAACTAATATTTTGAGTTTCTGCGTTCTAAAAAGTGGATAATTCTTGCAGATATATGTAGTAAATTACTTCCTTTAATACGTTTAATTCTCTACTTCGACACGTTTAGCGAGTCCATGATACCGAAAAATTGATTTCCGACAAAACGTCCCTCTGTCCCCAACACCAGCGCCTAAAACATTCAGACGATTTTCTACAAAACTTATTATCCCCGATCGATCTGCAGAGAATGAGCGAATTCGACAGTTTGGAGCCTTGACAGACATCGCAATGCATAGATTCCAAAAGTAGACCAGGAGCTCGCGCGTCTTCCGAGGCTGCGAAAGCAATCCAGCGAGAACGATCGATAATAGAATGCGTTTTGTCCCACTCTAACCGGCGATCTGTATTCACTATTGCATTTGTGATGATGTCTAAGAAAGTTTCAAATTATGCCTTATTGAGTCTTCAAATGATGTCTTATGTAGTTTCTCGATAACAAAACAAATTGTCTCAAAAGAAGCTCAAATGTTCACAATTTCAAATACGCCCAGACGACACTTTCTCAAAACCTTCTACATTTTTTTCTTTAAACGTTTTGCAGGGTTGGAGTAAAAGATACTGAATAACATGACATTAAGGACATTTTGATTTATCTTCATTTTTTTTTCAAAATTACAATAAAAGCATTTTAAAATGCAGAACAAAATTACAATAAAAGCATTTTTTAAATGCAGAACAAAATTACAATAAAAGCGTTTTTTAAATACCACGTTGTTAATACTCCCATTACGAACGGTCTTTGTACTACATTCTTGCATTTGTGAGTAAACGTTGTTCAAATAATTTCCAATTAAGTTTCTGGAACATTCCAAAATTCTCTGTGAAAATACGCTCAAAACTGAGCATTTTCAAAAACGCTCCATCAACATTGTCTAAAAACAACAGTAAATTTTTCAACCGAACTTTGCATAAACGACCAGATTTTACTTCTTTGTAATATTCTTAAAGTGTTATTCTTGTTTTACCACTAAGGAACCATAAAATTGAGAAAAATTGAAAAGTATCATTTAAGCATTGTTTTAATAAGGGAAGAGAGTGTTGCAAAACTGAAAAGCTAGCTTTGACGTTATATGACAAATCCAACTAATACAAGAAAGTCATTCAGTTGCCCCGCTAGTTTCTTCTTTTGCAGGTCTCGTGTATATTGTACTATGGGCGGAATAAAATTAGATTCGGATGAAAGAACAAACAAACAAACAAACGAACGAACGTTCTTATTTACATAATGGGAAACAAAAGTTTTAAAAAGCGGCCCAAGTTACGACCTACAAAACACTTTTCCTCTGACTGAAAACGGCCTTGACATCGGTTTAGCCATTCCAGTTATGCCCAGCCCGGCAGACAGGCATATATTGCAAAAACAATAGAATGTTTTTTTTGTAAATGACCAAATGCCATTATAAAAAGTCAGCTCCTTTGAAATCATGAACACGAATTTTATTACTTTCTTGTCTATGAAGAGAAAGTATTGTAATCGTGCGCCAGGAAACGGTAGTTTTTCAACAGAAAAACTCTTTATTTCCGGGCCCCGGAAACAAAAAGAGGATAAATTTTGTTTGTACATATAGAAAATTACTTCCTCCAACACGTTGTGTAATTAGAATCCATGTTTTGAGGTTCCTTGATATCGAAAAATCGATTGACGGCAAAACATCTATGTCAGTGATCAAAGCGTAAACGGTTCACACTATTTTTTTTTTTCAAAACTGATATTCCTGGATTGTTTTAAAAGAACTCAAGAACTTCACGTGCCATGGAAGTTTGAAACGGATATTTTGTTTTTTGGCGATTTGTTTTATATATCAAACCTCAAGATTTTCATAATTTTCACAAAAGATTTCAATTTTTAAGTTAAACTTTGTCTTTGGAGAGCGCAAAAAAGTATAAAAATTTTCTAGAGGTTTCATTATCAGTGATATGTCTGATTTTTTAACAATTGAAAAGGTTCAAACTTTTTTCTTCTTTCTACTACAATGTTGAAGATAGAGGTTTTCCCTATGAAATCTATTCTTCAAAGTCATCTTCAAATAAAATCGTGTTCAATTTTTAGAAATTATGAGTAGGTTTGCGTAATTTTGTGTGAAGTAAAGTAATTATTTAACATCTTATTTCTGCAAAACAGCTCCAAACTTTTTCTTTCCATTTTCTCCTCGTATGTATCAAAGAACGATAAAAATGGTGCTAGTTCTTTTTCCAGCGAGTTCCTACATTATCGAAGATTACAAAATTTAACATTGCAAAACAACTATAATGAAGTTAGACAGTTTTATCTGATATAAAATATGTTCTAAAATATTATATTTTTAAAAATTCCATGCACAATTCTGCTTGAAGTTAATACAATTTGTGGAAAAAAAATATTCTCAAAAACAGCTCCAATTTTTTCTTTAATTTTTTCAACCTATAAAACAAGAAACGCTTAAAATAATGGCGAATTTGTAATTTTTGTTAAATTATCTGAATTTTCGAACATTCTAAAAGTTAAAAATAACTTTACAAGTTACATACTGTTGTAAAACCACTATTTTATACAGATTCATCACCTAGTAAATAAAAATGACATATCTTTTACCTGAAAACTTGTAATTAAGAGCCCTGACGTTGGTTTCTTATCTCATCTAGAGAACTCTTACCGGTAGTCGTACACAATATGTTTGGTATCTGATGTAGTTGTGAGAAATATTATGAGAAACGAGAGATCAGTATTTTCATTTCGTTAGTTAAAATAAAGGTAAAGCTTCAGTCCTCAGGCCTTTGCTGTTGTTTCAAGGCCCGTGTTTACTCACGCGATAGCTTAATGTCAAACTCGCTGCTCCATCGTAACTTTCAAGTGCTTCTTCCGCACCACTAGGAGACGCAAACAGCAAAGACAAAAATGAACTAGAAAAGCCGATAGATAATGACGGGTTGTCTGAACTGAAAGAGCGATTCAGTGGAATGAACTCGACAAGAGAAGTGGGAAAGAAGTTGTGAATTAGTTCAAGAGGAAAACGTATTTTGACGCAAACAGAAAGCCAGTTCTGGATATTTTCTCATAAAAATATGCTCAACAAAGGCTATTTTCGTTTGGCGAAGTGCAAACGTATGGAATATTTTCGTATCCAAGTATAGTTAGATCTCTGGTAAATAGAAGGACAAAACATGGAACAAATATAGATCTCTCAGTGATTTTTGAAAATCCACTCGTATACTGAAATGGAGTTGTAGTGAATTGTATATTGTACAATAATATCTTATCACATTGAAAGGCGGTGCAATGCAGTGTTTTAAAACACCCTATTTCTAAAACTAAAAGGAAAGCTTTCACAGGAGATAAACATTGCTCTCATCTCCAACGCTCTAATATAAAAATCTACATTTCTATGTGGATTGAACTTGAAAATAAAAGCACGAGAGACGAGAGAAAAGTTATTGGAGTCTTTCGAAATGTGCTATTGTTTACTGGCTTTGAGTAATCACGAACAAGAAAAAGCTTTTCAACGGTGTACGGAAGAAATGAAATTCTTCACAATACAACTTTCAGCAAAAATTGAAACATCTTTCCTGTTCGTGTTGAGCTACGAAGTACCTCGTGAACGAGAGGCTGAAGGCAATTTCTTGTTGGAACTGCACAAAATGTGATCAAGCAAATGATTAAGAAAAATAATTTAAAATAATATTTACTGAAATATACCTTCAACACATTAGAGAAACTTCATGGAGAAAAAAATGAATGAGACTCAAATTGTTTGAGGATTTTCGTACTTGTTTGGTAGATGAATATAGGTTAAAGATAGTCTAGTTCATTTTAAATAGTGTTAGTTCAAACGAAAGGCGTAATGTTGATTGAAGGAACCATTTTATGTTAAGTTGTTCTTTATTCATATCATGTTTTATGAGACGTTACTCAGGAAAATTGATTTATAATGAACGAATAATAATGTTCCGTCTGATATTTTAAATGGCTTTTTTATGTCCGCTGTGAATTTATGAATTCTGCATAATGTTTGCTTACTCTCGAGAAAAAGGAGAAGACGGGCACGCTTGAGAAACATCAACTCATTGTGGTAAGAAAAGAGGTAAAAAAGGAAGCGAAGGAAGTTATGAAAGAAGGGCGGAGCTGATGTATTTTATGATGTGTCATCACCATATGACAAGGAAGAGCAAGAAGAATAATTACGTATGAAGAAGCAGCCTGAGGTCGGGAAGCAATGATTGGGCCAGTCAGTAGTGGTTACGCAGATACGGAATACTTCGAGTGGATAAGAGACGTCATGGCAGGTCTTCAGTAAGGCCACGGAAACGCAGAGGAAGTGTTCTTCACAGTGTGCGATAGCCAATTCGAGGCTGAAAGGCAGTGTTCGGCTGTAGCGTGACGAGTATCACAAGTTCTGTTTAGAGTACTCGACTGCATCTGAACTATTTCGTGAGTCAGCACACTATTAATCAGGGAATTAAGATAATTTTAGTAATCATAAATATAGTAAATAGCAGATCATATCATCCATTGCAATTTAATAAAGAGTTATTTATGCGAATACAGTCCATAAACGTATATATGTAAGCATATTTCAGATAATTTTCTGCGGACTCGGTGTTCTCAATAAATTCCTATAATGAAACAAAATTGGGAGTCATTAAAAATTGTATTCAAGATTACAAAAGATATTCTGAATATACTTGTGTTTTCATGGCTGAAAAAACATTTCTGTCATTTACAACGTTTGATATTTAATTTCCCAAAATATCAATCGAAGTTGCCTAGTAAGTATTTCTATATTCTTCATTTGTAACTTAATGATAGAACTATCACATAAATAACTCGTAGTAAATATGTCTTTTTAGCTTTGAATGATCTTTTAAATTTAAAAGAAAACATGGCCGAGGAGTATAGTTTCGGTTTAGAGTTGATCCTAATGCTCGCAGGTCATGTGATGCCAGAGAAGAAAGTACGTTGCTGTAGCACGGCAGGACGTTGAGCAATGCGTGGGGAGTACGGGCGGTGACGGGATGACAGCGACGGAAAGAGGGCAGAGGCAAAAGGGCAAGCTGGGAGGATGGGGGGCTCCAGGGCTGCTTGAAGGGAAAGCAAACCTTAGCAGCGCGATGCGGACGGGGCTGTCGCCTTCGTCTGCCAGGCCTCCGCCCCCGCCCCCGCCCCGCCCCCGCCCCGCCCCGCCTCCGCCCCAGCCCCGCCCACGCCCCGCCCACGCCCCGCCCACGCCTCCGCCTCCGCCTCCGCCTCCAGCCCCCCCCCCCCCGCCCCGCCCCCGCCTCCGCCTCCGCCTCCGCCTCCGCCCCAGGCCCCGCCCACGCCCCGGCCCCCGCCCACGCCCCACGCCCACGCCCCCGCCCCAGCCCCAGCCCCGCCCCAGCCCCAGCCCCAGCCCCGCCCACGCCCACGCCCACGCCCACGCCCACGCCCACGCCCCGCCCCGCCCCTGCCCCTGCCCCAGCCCCCGCCCACGCCCATCCCTCCGTCGCGAGCGACAGTGTGGCAAACGCATCGCCGACGGCTGTCAGCCAGCTCCAAGAGTGTTTCTCTAGCGAGGATAAAAACGCCCTGAAATATAACGATACAATTAGACAGTTTCCAAATAAAGCGGAAAGTTTGGAAGGTAATATGATTTGCTCCCAATCATACAATGTCTCCAGGAAGAATGATTCTTACATTTTTACTCATAATAAGAGTTACATTACGATGTTTATTAATATGTACAATAAATATTAAGAATATTATTTTATATAAGTTTACATTAAACATTTTTTTGTCATATCTACATTATTTCAATTTTTGTGCGCAAAGTGTCGATTCCTTTTTTTTTTTTGGATAATTCCTTTTTTGGAATGACAAAATGCCATCCACGTGATCTCTGCATGTCTCTTTTAATTGAGCTTGAAATCTTACCATTGCCTTGCCTATTTATTTACGAATCTGCAGTATTTGTCAAAAATGACTTACTTAACGGTGGGAACATATTTTTATGTAAAACTGATATTTATAGTTACAACACTCGACGTAAAAATCATGTTCATCAAGTGTCAGTATCAACAGCTCACTACAAGAAATTCACATACAATACATGTACGTTACTTTACAATACATTTCCAGATGAAATTAATTAAAATTGGTACACAAATTTAAGTTAAAAGTAAAATCTTTTCTGTTGCAAAACTGTTTCTATACAATTAGAGACTATACTGATCGTTAAAAAGAAAAATAATGTTTACTTTAACAAAACAATGATATGTAATGAATTAGTTTACATTTGCATTATATAATTTTTTTAAAAAGACTTAATTGCCTGTAACAAGTAATGTACTTCAGCTTCCGGGTCAATGACCCCCATCTCGATCGGGTTTTTGTCCAGTTTCCCTGATCCATTGAGCAAATGCTCAGATGGCCCCTTGATTTGTTTCTGGACGTAAGTGTAGCTTCACTATGCGCACGTTTGGTTGAGCTTTCCTTTTACTTGTAGTGGTTGTACAGCTTAGGGTGAGTTTCTATTTGTTAGCAATAGAGAAAAATCAAATCCGTTCGTTTAATCTCTCGCTTTTTTAAATGTATTATTATTATTATTATTATTATTATTATTATTATTATTATTATTATTATTATACTATTTTTTCATCTTTCAAGTATTAATTGTTAAATTGTTGGGAAGGGATTCTGAAACTCAAGAAAGCGTGCGCAGATGATTTTCTCCCCCATACGTCACATACAGTTTTTGAATAAATAAATAAATAAATAAATAAATAAATAAATAAATAAATAAATAAATAAATAAATAAATAAATAAATAAATAAATAAATAAATAAATAAATAAATAAATAAATAAATAAATAAATAAATAAATAAATAAATAAATAAATAAATAAATAAATAAAATAAATAAATAAATAAATAGAATAAACAAATAAATAGAATAAATAAATAAATAAATAGAATAGAATAAATTCAATTTTTGAAGTAACTCCAGATCGTTGTGGTCGGGGAGAAAATAAATGCTAGCCATGAAAAAGAAGATTCAATCCTAAGTTAGATCATAGTTCCCAAACCCTTTATTATTGCATACTTAAATCGTTTCTCTACTATTGCTTCGTTATAATTGCTGAAGTTCCCATGCTTTATTGTTCTATTAAAATTTATATTATCACATTTCTACCTAGACCTTATAGAAAAATAAATACTGAAGAATGATTTTATTAAAGTAATTTACGCATATAATGCACTGGGGGAGATAATGAAATATGACTTTTTGCATGTGAGTGATGGAAAACAAAACCAGTGTTTAATAAACATGGCTCCCTTTCTAGATCTGGTTGAAATAAAATTTATTTCATACAAAATGGCTTCTCACCGATATCTGCTGTGTATTTCCGAAGCACAATTTCCCGTGGAGGTGATTTACTTAGTTATTTCAGTTTGTGAATGGCATTATAACCCGGCGATAGCGTTGTGCTTGCGAAACACCGAGTGCTGATATTCTGCGAGCTTCCGCCGCGCCGGGCAGTCACAGCGGCGCAGCTGTTAAAGCTGCACTGTCGCTACCGCTTCGCTCGCCGGCCGAGCGCGCTTCCCTTCACGCCTCCTCCGCTTAACGCACCTCTCACCATCAGCCCCATTGCCCCTTCTACAGGCCATCTCGTTTGCCTGCTCCTTCGGCTTAGTTTCTCGCTTGCTACTCGTCCGTTCTCCTCGCTCGTACCCCCGGTCGCTCACTTGTGTTTTGGCAGAGCAAAATGCGGAGACACGAACGTATAAGAAGACAGCTGAGCGGAGCCGACCGATCGGGGACCTTGTGCTTTCCTGAAACACTAGTCATTTACATTGGTATGGAGTGGGGATTAGAAGTTCCTTCCAAATCAGAAGTTTTCCCGCGGAATTGCCACACTTTGCTACGCTTAGAACGAGGCTGCAAGCTAAGAACGAGGCTCGGGCCTTTGGCCCTCGCGTTAACCTAAAATATCCTTGAGTCTGTTCAACGCATTATTACCAACTCATTTCATACGAAAACTCACCATAAAAATCATGTGTTATATAACATATATACCTGTATATGTTATTTATGTAATATACCTGTATATGTTATTTATGTGCTGTAGGAAAACATTCATTTTTTTTATTCCTGTTGGGTTAATTACGTTAACGTCCATTGTAAAATTAAAAAAGTCTGAGTCCTGAAGTCCGATCGGCTCGCTGACCTGCTCGGCTATCTTCGTTTCCATTCGTGGCTCCGCAGTTTGCTCTCCCGAGACACAACCCAGCCAGCAGCCATTGTGCGAGGCGCTGTCAGCCGTTTCCAAGAAATGGTTGCCTTTAGAGAGACAACGTTGTCCTCACAAAGCGAATCCAAATATGTCAGCTCCTTCCGCGCACGGAACGAGAGGCTTTTCATAGCACTTGAAACTCGATTTTCGCACTTTCTTTCAAGTTGCTTTATATTGCTGCGTATTTTTATTTATTTATTTATTTTATTTATTTATTGTCGCATCAACGTATAGGTCATTAGCGACCACTATTGGTGTTAATATTATGGTAACTGTGAATATGAAACGATATGGTGATAAGGGGTGAAATGACAAACTCAAATACAACCATGCCCGAGACGGGACACGAACCGACGACCCTTTGGTCCGAGATCGCTAGACACTACTGCCTTAGCGATCTTGGCCACCGGATCGGCGCTGCGTGTTTTTGTTTTGGTATCTTGTTAGGTATATTGCTGTTTATTGAAAAGAAGATTTGTTTATTTATTTATTTTACGTAAAAACAGTTAAAAACTGCGTATGACGTGCTATGGGGAAAAGTGAATTGTGTGCACATTTTCAAAATTCTGTGATCCCTACACTAAGTCATTCACTTTGACATTCAACTAATGTTATTTTTCAGTATGTTATGTCTTACGAATAGAATATTTCAGGAGCATTTTCCCAGGCATTTGCTCGGACGAAGTTTACTCGTAGTTTAACGGTAGTGCAGAGATTGCTTAAAACGTTATTCGTGTCGAGATTTCCTATTAGAAACTCTTCTTCATTATTGCGATATACTTCCATTTAATAGAACTGAAGTTAGCATTGCGTGTGTGTGTTCATAACAAGATAATTTATTGATGTGAATATAAAAGGACGAAAGAGAACAAATATATCATTTCACTAGTGAGAATGGATCGAGAAACAGCACAAATTCGGTGACAGGATTACTTCGTAAGAAAGGACTTCAAAATGAGACGAATAGGCGATTTATGTTGCATTGCTTAAATGCACTGTCCCTCAGACTCCGCCATGCTCAAATAAATCAAAACCTTTTTAGTAGTACATGCAAATACTGCAGCAGTCTGTGATAGCCTTTGACCTACAATTTTCGGCCATCGACAAGGACAGAGAACTTCTGTATACGTGGCGTTTGTGTGTGAAAGTGCGAGGGTGTGAGTGCGTTAAGTCGGGTAACTCTGTGCCTATTCGCAGTAGATTGGTTGCGATCCAATGAAGCTGCATTAGATTCCTGTCGAAGCGCGACTGATCACAAACTATGGAGATCAGATTTCGTTGCAATTCAGGTCCCTCAACTTTAACTCTTGAATGACTTTCACGGGAGAGGCAAAAAATCGGTGGGCTGTTTACGCGTCGTTTAGTGTCTGATAATGTATCCTATAAAGTTTACTTGAAGAGTTTTCCGGATTGTCAAACATTTACAGACGTTAAAAATACCAGAGCGTACATTAAAACAGTTGGAATGGACTTATCATTTAGTAAATCTGCTGGTTTTGATAATGTTAATAATAAGTTTTTGAAGAACTTAATACAAGATCAAATGCAAATTTGGAAGCATTATTTATTGCTGCAATGAGATTATGTTATTTCCCTTATAACTGGAAAACAGCAATTATTCTTCCGTTTTGCAAACCAAATAAAGATCCACGGCTTCCTAACAGCTATAGCCCGATAAGCTTGCGTCCATCAAAATAAAAAATCTTCGAAAAATAATTTTTATTAAGTTCTATAAATATTTAATGAAATTTAAAACGATTCCAGATGTTCACTTTGGATTTCGAAGCAATTATTTTATAACCCGTAAATTCATCATACTAACTGAACACATTACCACCTCAAAAAGAACTACTCTAATAATATTGTTAGATATAGAAAAGACATTCTATAAAGTTTGGCAAAAGTGACTGAATAAATTGAACATTTGACAGTCCACCTTCGGTATTATTTATTCAAACATTCACACACAAACATTCGGTGTTATTTATATTCATTAATTGCCAGTTTTTATGAAAGTAGACACTATTTTGTAAGAATTAATTCAGCTTTTTCTGCTCAATTTTTCAACACACTCAGGGGTGCCTTATAACTCCAGTTTATTCCATCTCCTTTCTAGTATCTATTACACAATTACAAAATACTCAATTGGCTCTATTCGCCGATGATTCATCAACATATTCTTCTCATAAATACATTGATTGCGCATATGGTTACATTTAATATGATATGGCGATGATGACTGAGATATGGCAAATAAAACTAATCTCTACAAAGAGCAAAAGTTTTTTCACTTCGAAGATCAACCCCTTCTATTAACGATGCAAAACAACCACATTACGATGTCTTCCCCGAAGTATATTTATTAAATATTTAGGAAAAACATCAGACTGAAAATTGACGTGGAAAGATCATATTAATACTATCGCGAATAAATCATACTTCAAAATGTCCAAATTAATTATTTAATTAATGCAAAATATTCATAGACAATTAAATGTGGTACTTTACTGTCTCAGGTCTTATGCTTTTCTGGTGTTCTGAAGTAAAATACCAAATATGTTGTCACTGCCATTGATCGCTCATTTAAATCGTTATTACAATATCTTAATTAAAATTTCCAATATTACTTTTATTTCGCCGTTTACAAAAAAAGTGTTTTCTTATGTAGTTCCCGATTTTTAGGCTATCGAAGTTCTACTTACTCCTTCTGCCCTTTGGTGAATATCGTCAAGAAAATTATATAATTTTCTAGTATATTTGTATCGAAATTTCTGGATATGTCGAAACTATCGAGTAGCTTTGCATTCGACTGTTTAACCAGAGAACACTTAGGATTATGACATCTTACTTCTCGAAAGTAATTGTTACAATTTTTTATATTTGGTACGCACACATTATCTTAGATTAGCTTTATTATTAATTCTGCAATTAAGTGTCGTAATTTCGTGGCAAAATATCTTAACTTCACGTGCATTAAGCTTACATCGACTAACAATAAGTCACAAAAAAGTAGTTAATTAAAAAAAACAATAATTAATAATACATAGTACATAATATCACCATTACGTTCCAATTATCATTTTCCATCACATCCAATAACTTTAATGATGAGCCTGGAACATTATGAGGCATAGCTATATCGATTGATTTATTGATTAATGAGCAAATACGTGCGCCCCAAATAATGTCAGCAGCCCCGAAAATGTAGTACTTTTTTCTTGAGGGGTGGCAGTAATCTTCTACCACTGGATGCTGAGATCCGGTGCCGACCTACCGTCGGCTAGCTGCGTTTTCCTCCACAAGGAATCTCCTATCAGCGGGGCACCGCCCAATCCGGGACAATCTCTAAGGTCCCGACCGGTCGCCCGGAATATGTGGTAGTGTAGTGCATGTTAAGTGTAAGTGTGTATAAGTAAGGGGTAGGATAGGACAAGGAATGAGAAGGAAAAATCGCGCGCGCTGCTTGGCCCGTTTGTTAGAATATTGCATCGGCATTCACCTCATCTGTGAAACTACGAAAAACTACCGATCGGAGCTGCCGACCGCTAGTATTCTCCTCCAGACAGCGACAGAACTCGGATTAGCTATCTTGCAAGTGTCGAAAATCCTGCCACCGTCGGGACTCGAACCTAGGACCGCCCGGTCATAGGCACTGGAATGGCATCCGTTGATGCCCTGAGCCACCTCTTCCAGTCATAGTTATACCTAGCTCCAGTAATTATTTCTCTGGTCTCGTCTATAATCGAATACCTTGGAAAATTTGTATCGTAAGTAACAATTGTGACGACAGGATTTGTTTGCACTTCAGTTTGCGTGCGTCACACACGTGATGAGAATACTGAACCCACACAGTACATGAGATCGGCCTTGCTCTAGCTGCAGTATTGCTGCACGAAGGGCAGAGCAGGTCGAGGACCGCCTGCAGAGAATTCGATTGCCGTCTCGCCCCATCGCATCGCCTGGGCTATTGCCAACACGGTGCTACGACGAAGAAAGGAGTGTAGTTTTCCACATCTCATTGTTCCCAACTGGATAACAAACGAACATATAGCAGACTGTCGCGTAGAAAATTAAAAATGTAATCTTATATTCATCGGATAATTCTATTGATTTATTCGTATATACATATCGAGAAAAGAGGCAAGTCAATACATCCAGCTAGTTCTAAAAACTACATAATTAAATATCTCTTAATGTATAGTGACTTGCATTTTGGTGTGCGCCAATGTGGCACCCGTAAAACGCTTATAGTTATTAGGGGCTAGGCGAAAATACAATTACTGACCCAATTTCAACTGTGTAATGCAACGTGTATGCACTATTGAAACTGTCAGATAATGAAGGGCAGTGCATGTAATTGAAGACATCAATCTGCTGTAGTCAGTCGCAGCAACGCACCTGTGTTTAATTCCTGCGCGAAATAAGCTCACAAGTTAGATGTGACATTAATTGCCTATCGGGTTGATTGCGGACACAAATCGTTCACGTCTGTCATGAAAAATTGACAAAATTGTCTACTACAGTCGATCTTTTTCTAAACTTGGTGCAACACACACATGACGGCGTTGACAGCCGGTCTCTTTTAAACATTATGTGTAAAAAGAGGCAAATTACCCTCAAAGGATGAGAGTGTTTCCCTCTTACATGGGGTCGAGAGGGTGGTTTAATTATTGGAGTGGGTTGGGAGAGGCAGTGGAGTACCTTAAGTTGGTGTCACCAGCGTCAAAACCAATGGTGTCACCATCCCCGAGTTAAATATAAAAATATCAATATCCGAATAGTTTATACATTATTTAATAAAAATAAAAGTATATTTGCACGATATTAAAGATAATTTGTAGATTATTTTATCAAGATTAACGATAAGGTAAGATAAGATAAAGTAATCACCGAAATCGAGACTCTTGGGCCACTGAAGAATTGGGACTCATTGCTTATGGTTTCGCGTTTTACTTTACATAATTTGTCTTTGCTTTTTTAGTATATATATATATATATATATATATATATATATATATATATATATATATATATTACATGTCGAGAATAATATGATTTAATGGTATAACTATTAAAATTAATATTGGTATAAATAATTAAAATTATATAATTCGAACTATAAAATTTTATAATTGGTGTCATCCCCCCCCCTAGTTACGTCACTGGGGAGGGGAGGAAAGGGGTGGGTGAGTTTTCGTCATACCAGTCACGATACCCAAAGCATGCGGCGACTGTAAGCAAAGTGTGGTCGACCAATGGTTTGTTTCTTTTGGGCAAGAGACACTCTTTGACATACTTGACCGAAATTTGAAGAGTGGAAAACCATGATCCACAGAATGTCCAAAATTTCTGTAATGATGGATTTTTAAAAAATGAATAAGGTTTTGAGAACATGCCAACTAAAAAATGGCGTCGTTTCGAAAATGTTCAAACCAAATATTCTCAAAAACGGTGCAATTTTTTCTCGGAAATCCACATCGGAAAAGAGATCTCTATGATATTCCGAAAACCTGATTTCTATTAAGATATTTGGAGTACGAAAGACAAATAAACTGATACTGATACATGTAGATGTTTGTAATCAAACACAATATAAAAATATCTAATGTACAGAAATGAAAAGTAAACCATCGCGTTAAATCAAATATTCTCTACATATTTTCTCTTATAAAATTTTAACCAAAGTTTGTACATTTTAACGAAAATGTGCATGTTCTGGTCTTCGCAAGTAGCTCTCATTGACCCGCGAATTGCTGGCATCGACTCACAAGATGGTCACATTGAACCGCCTATTGCTCGCATAACTCGCAAATTTCTCGCATTGATCCGCAAGTTTCTCTCGTATTTTTCCGCACGTTGCTGGCGTGTTGCCTTGCAAATTTCACGTTTCCTCCCATTCTCCCAGAAAATTTCCCGCTGGTTTCCTTAAATGTTTTCCGCAGTGGCGGCTCGTGCTTGGGTTGCACGTTGCACAACCCCAGATAATTGAAAAAAAATCTTGTAATATGTTAGGAAAATACTTTTTCCATTTAATGGCATTCAATACTCAAGACTTTGCAGCAATATCGATCTAAACGAAATCAAACACTGCCCGTCGATCGTCTCTCCGGCGTCTCGTGCGCTCCTAGGCGAAGCACCCATGTCAGGCTCTAAAGTCCTTTTAGTACGTGTACTCTTTGGCCGCGCATCCCTATGCTTTGGGATTAGGGTCCCGTTGTTTTTGCTCTGCAACGCTCGTAAGATAGAGCTTCTTGGCTCCTCACAAATAGAACGTTCTCAGTTTCAATAGAAAATCAAAATTCGAACCCCGCCCTATCTCTGCCGGTTTACGTCAAGGATCACCTCTGTCTCCTCTACTCTATAACTTGCACACAGCCGATATGCCTACATCAAGATTAACAAACATAGTCCAGTTTGCAGATGATACCGTAATCTACATGTCCCACTCCTCAATTAATTACATAGCTAACGAAATCCAATCTCATATAAATAAAATAGAAAACTGGGCAACGAAATGGAAGATTAAAATCAACCCCGCGAAATCTACAGCTAAAGTCTTCACTTTCAGACCTTATTCCTTCCCCATGCCATTTAAATTGAACAATACAATCCCTTGACTCCTCACAACAATGCCGTTAAATACCTGGGTCTTCACATGGATACTACACTCAACTGGAAAATACACATTGATACAAAAGTCCAACAAGCCAAAGCCAAAATAATACAGCTAAAATCACTTATAAATAACAGTAAACTATCACTAAATAACGGTATCACCTTATACAAAACCATCATTAGACCTCTTCTCCTGTACGCTTGTCCAATTTGGACAAATGCTGCTAAGTATAATATCAACAAAATTCAGGTTATTCAGAACAAACACCCACGCCCCTGGTTCATTTCCAATAAGCAATTACACCACGAACTTAACCTAAAACCCATCGCACATCACATAGCCTTTCTTGCCAATAACTTTTATTCCAATCTAACACTCATCAATCATGATAGACATATAAATTTAGGAAAATATAATGAAAACCCAACTAGAATAAAAAACGATATCCAGTTCATTCTTTTCTCAACATTTTTTCAAACCTCAGTAATTTTTAGAGGTGCTCGGTGAGTCCCTCGTCAATTGTAGTTTAGAGTTAGTATATAAGAATTAGATATGTCAGCTATACAAATGAAGAGTTTCTTGTAAACTAAACTTTGTAAGTCAATCCTATACAAAATAAAAAAACGCCTCTTGGCTTACATTTCTCTTGGCGTAGGGCGGTGGCTCCGAAGGGCAAGGGGGCGGGGTCACGCCGCAGTGCGCGGCGCGCCTGCGCGGCGTTCGAAGATACTAGTTTTCTGTCTTCGACTGAAACTAGCTCCAACTTAATTTTATGAATTTCGCGTGGTACAAAGTACACAAGTTCAGTCAATTCTTGACGGTATTCAATGCATTATTTACGATGTTCGGGGAATTTATTTTCATTTGATGATACTTTTCTTGATTTAAAATGTACAGTTGACGAGTCTTTTGTGTAACACTGGTCGTTCTGGTAGAAATTCGCTCTATCTGTTCCTCCTCTGCACATGAGTGCAATTTGTGACCGTCGTTGTGAATCCTAGTACAGTAAAGGATAATGTAAAATTACTGACAAATCGGAGGTCGAAGAATTATCTCAAAATATTGTGAAAAATCTTCACATTCTTTCACTTATATTTGTAATGTTTTAAAATTTTGGCTTTCTGCAAATAGCCATTAAAAATCTTGTTTAATTCATAAATTAAAAATGGTAGAAAGGTTTTTAATCTTGAAATATTTATTATTGTTATGCGCTCAGTTTTTATGACCTGCTTTTTAATGGTTGATACGTTTGAGTGTCAATCATTGGAAGACACGTTGCATTTAATTGAATCAATGGAAGAAAAACAGTGTCTTTCATTCTGATTTATGATAATGCTTTTCTGTTTTTCCTCTCAGGATCATGGACTGCTGTATTTACATCTACATCACTCCCTGACTTACGGTCTCGGCACTGTGGAGGATTCCTGTCTGGAAGGCGATATCTGCAAGGAAGAGGAAATATCCATATCTACTACTGCGTACGTATTATTTTAAATCACAGAAAGATATTTTTACTCAATATTACTTTAAAATAATTAACAAATGGTACACCAGTGTCATGCTCTATTTACTAATGTGAAAAAACTATGTAGTTTCAGTTAAAATATTTATAGAAATTATAGAAACACTTTTGTTGTATACTGATGTGACAAAAGTCATGAAATACCTCCTAATATCGTGTCGGACTCACTTTAACCCGGCAAAGTGCAGAAACTAGACGTAGCATGTTCTCAATACGTCGTTGGAAGTCCCCTGCAGAAATATTGAGCCAGGTTGCCTCTATTGCCGTCCATAATTGCGATGGGGTTGTCGGGTGAGGATTTTTGGCAAAAAACTGACCTCTCAATTATGTCCTCTGAATGTTCGATGGGATTAATGTCGGGCGATGTGCCTGGGTAGATCATTTGCTCTTAAAATGTTCTTCAAACGTATCGCAAACAATTGTCGCCCGGTCACATGGCGCTTTGCCATCCACAAAGAATTAATCGTTATTTGGGAACATTAAGATCATGAATGGCTCCAAATGGTCTACAAGAAGTTGAACATAATGAACATAAATTTTCAGTCAATAATCGATTAAGTTGGATGAGTGGACCCGGTCCATTCCAAATAAAAACAGCCCACATCGTTAAGGAGCTCCCATTAGCTAGCACAGTGCCTTGTTGACAACTTAAGTCCACGGCTTCGTGAGGTCTGCTCTTCACTCGAACCCTACCTTCAGATCTTGCCAACTGATATCGGGACTCATCTGACCAAGCCACGGTTTTCCAGTCTTCTAGGGTTCAATCGATATGGCCATGAAACCAGGATAGGCGCTGCAGGCAATGTCGCGCTGTTAGCAAAGGCTCTGAGTCGGTCTTCTGCTGCAATATAGTCCGTTAAAGTCAAATTTCCCTCCACTGTCCTAATGCATACGATCGTCCTAACTTCCACATTGATTTCTTAGGTTATTTCACGACAAAGTTTTTGCTTGTTAGAACTGACAGCTGTACAAAAATGCCGCTGCTCTCGGTGATTAAATGAAGGCCTTTGCATATGCACGTCGACCTTTGCATTGTCCACGAAGAGAAGTTATGTCTGAAATTAGTTATTCTCGGCATATTCTTGATATTGTGGATCTCGGAATATTGAATTCCCCAACGATGTCCGAAAGGGAATGTCCTAGCTTCAACTACCAATCCACTTTCAAAGTTTGTTAATTCACATCGTGGGGCCATATTTAAATTAGAAACCTTTTCACACGAATCATTTTTGTACAAATGAAAGCTCTGCCAATGTTCTGACCTTTTATACCTTTTGTTCCTGATGCTACTAACATTTCTATATTTGCATATTGCTATTCCATCAGTGTGTTATTTACCATGTTTTGTCCAGTCACTGTTAGTTTAAAAATGTCAAAATAATGTAAGAAAAATCCTTGAGTGTGTTACATTACGTTTTGTATCAATATTATGAATGAAAAATGACCCGAGAGCATAGCGTACACCAAGAAAAAATACATGGGAAAAGTACACTATCGGATGAAATGGAATGCAGTAATCATGGAGAAAATTTTCTCACATCATCTCGTATACCGGAGTTTCGCGGATACAAATATTTCCTAAAGTGGATAGTTTCTTCGTGGGGATGTCGTATGGGGAATCACAATCCGTTGCAAGTTCTGGCCTGAAAACCTGTTTTAGTAGGACAGTTTTCGATCGTCTCCAGATTTTCGATCGGCCATTCTAATTACAGCGTCGTTGACCCACCCAGCAAACAGCTACCGTGCTCATAGCGTGTCATGGACTATGCGACATATATTGCATGTGTGTGCTCAACAAAAAATGTCAAGGATGCGGTATACTTGCTTGGCATATAGAACAAAAACCGATCGACCTGTAGATAGCGCTGGAGGTTACATGAACGGCTCATTTGAATGTTAACGTGCAGTGCCTGACTTTGACTAATGTGTGCCCTAGGCTGTCAAATGTTTTAGTGCCCTTTTAATTTTCTTTTTATAACATTAAAGCTATTTATAATATCGAAATTGTTTTCTAGATAAGGATACGATGTTCAAGGAAACACGTCAAATTATTAAAAATAACCTACTCTGATTTACCGTAATTCATTATTTTTGACGTAAAATTACTTCTGGATTCTTAATTAGTAAGTTATTAGACATAATATAGAATGATTGAACTCGGATTAATTCAATATTAGTTTAAATGCATAAAAATTCAGACATTTATATTCACTTTGATTCACGAGAACGAAAATATCTTCATGAATTAACGCTCTCAAAGCAATATGACATCCCAATACTTGCAAGAGGACGAAAGAACGGGGTTATATCTCTTAGCTTGCCACGCAGTTGGCTTTTCATGATGGGTTTTAGCGTGCAGGTAGAAACGGTGCATTATTTTTTAGGGTACACACTGTCAACGCGCGACTCTCCGGACTTAGCAAGCGTCATTAGCACACAAAGGACGCTATGCCAATAAGAAGAATGTGTCTTTCTTTATTGATTTTTTTGTTTGGTTTAATTTTAACTGCTACTATTCCTCCCGTTGCACTTCCTTTTTTTGAAATTTTATCTGCTATCTGTAACTAAATACTTTAGATGTATCCATTAATTGTAATTTAATTTCCTATCTTATTATGTATTTATTTATAATTTTGTTATATCTTTCTGTATCTTGTATACTGACGATGACGACAAAGCCGTCGAAAGCCGGCTATCTTAATAAAGCTAATATGTTGACGAAGATGACCTTTTTTTTCTTCTTATAAGAACGTCAACAACACCAAATCAGAATTCCCACAAGCTATGCCAATAGTTGCGAAAATGACACAGTTGAAACTAAGCTTGTTGTTTCTTAGTGATAATTTATATTTTCAAATGGAAAACTGTAAGACGTAAGCGAAGTGAGTGTATAAATGAGGGGTGTTTAGAGAAACACGGGATTGGAGAATGATTGAGCTATCATATAATTTACTGTATCCACGAGATTTTATCGTAAAAACTCTCTTTTTTTCATATTATTACATACAGTTTCAGGATAAGCTGCCAATTATTTTTTTCCATAAGCAATAACAAATTATTTAGTGCTACAGAATGGCGCAACCTTTCTCGTAGCAGATAGTTTCTTATTATGTTTGGTCTGGTTTAGCTTTTAGTTTTTTGATAACTTTTATCAGTAATCATTTAAAGCACTTGTGCTCACGAATGCAATAATTAATAATAGCACCCTTAATGTAAATGAAAACGATGTAAAAAATGTACCCAAAAAGTACATGTTGGTAATTTTTGAAAAAATAATACATCCAAGTGGATTTATATCATTTTATTCCGTAAACTTAACAATATACGTACAGAAAGTTTAAAGAAAAAATTCGGAGCAGTTTGTAAGAAAAGATTGTTTCTAATTCGATTTGGAACTTGCATAGTTTTCTTCTTCCAATTTCTGCGCGCGTTATATATTATTAATATGAATGTTTTAATTTTTTTATGTGAAATCGAAAAACGTTTAGAATTACTCTCCATTATTCACGCAGCAAATTGAATGGCTAGCGCAAAGAATGACTTCCACGCGAACGAGCCGGCGCCGGTCGCAGAATCCAATACGCTAATATTGAAACGTCAAGGAAGCGAAGTGCTAAAGCCACTCAATGGAGAGGCGGAAGGCAGCGAGCCGACTAGAAACATGGAAGGACAAATATCTTTCGCACGTGTCAAAAGCAAGCAAACATGAAAAAATAGAACGACTTATCCCGGCGCTTCAGTACGACTGCAAACGTGCTTGCTCAGCTCACGCTATGATTCTATGCAATGTTATGTGTGATTCCTGCACTCCCTGGTGCGTGATGATTGATGAATTTCTTTTGTGAGCTAGCCGCGAGTTGGAGGTTAGAAAAGGGATGGCTGAATTAAGATATGTAAGCGAAGTAAAGTTCATTCCTTTTTTTGAGAAATTCTGTAGTACCTTTCAAGTCACAATATTCAATGAAAACCTGATCAGGGTTCCTGACAATTCATCACTCATATTTAGTAATTCGAAAAGATTGAACAGTTTTTATCGTGCCGATAGCTGGGACGTACTCTCCCTTCATAAGCCACAAAACTGATGCTCTATTTTATTGGACCCAAAATGAAATATATTATTGAAGATATATTTCTTGCATGGAAGTTGGTGAGCAAGTTAGTTAGAAAAGTAGAGTTGAGTGCATTTTTGTAATATTCACGTTTTAAAGTATTTTACATCTACACAATTTTACGCTTTGAATTAGACAAAAGAAAACAAAATATAATTTCGAGTTTAGAATTAATTTGAAACGCATGTTTCGCGAACAATACATTTATTATTAAACTAAAAATTATTCACGTGTTTTCATGAAGGACGAAGTCAATAAATATATTTAGATAAATGTGAACTAAGGATTAACAAATGCAGTGGTGCTACAACGGCATATATTTTTCGCATATGAACTCAAGATCTTAAAGTTAACATGATATTTACGTGATCTATTTATTTATTTATTTTACGTCAAAAAAACAGTTAAAAACTACGTATGACATACACAAACAGCCTCAAAGCTCAACTCAAAACTTCAAGAATCTTAAAAAGTGGAACATTTGCATTGGCAATTTTCAAAAATTCAGATATTTTCATTTATATTATACTAAGATTTAATTTTAAAGAACAGATTTCGTAAAAAAATCTCTATCATCAATATTGTACTTTTGCAATATTAAGTTTTGGGTTGCAAGTTTCGAAAATACAATGTGTTCGCCGAATGTGAGACAAGCTCCATTTTGAGTGTCATTTTCTCTCTTCCCAAAAAATGGAAAGAACAAACTGAAGCTGTTTTCTATAAAATAATTGTTTTAAAAATTGCCTATATTTCACTCTAAATTTCGGTGAAAATTCTCACATTTTCGAAAAAATGTACATCACCATATTTCAAAGATCTCTATTTGAAGACCAGCTTTTGTCAAGGCAAACATCTCGTTTCAGTAATCGTAGTTTCAAGAAGTTACCGTAAAAATTAACTTTTGCAATTTTTAAAAATTCAGAGATATTTACGAAAATAAGATCTGCTCCACTTATGTTTAAACCTCTGAATTTTCGCAAATTACAAAAGTTAGAAAGTTGGAATATTTACGTAAGTTTTGGAATTTCTGAAAGCTAGAAGTTGATTTAGCCGAGAGAGCTAAATCCTGCTGAGGTAGGGAAGATGCACTGGAAAGGAAAGGCGGGAGGGAGAAAGTGTACGCGGGATTACGGATGGTGGAGGAAAGGGGGGTGGGAAGGTATGGATGGGGAAGGAGCGAGTGTGGACGGAGGGTATATGAACGGGTGTGCGGGAGGATGTGAGATAGGGTGAAGGGTGGGACAGGTAGGGTGATTTTGAGGCAAAACCTCTTATTGAAGGTTCTTTTCGCAAGAGCTCATTGGATGTTTATTGTTCGCGCCGATAAAACGATGAGAAGCAGCGCGCGGGACGCTATTTTCCACACCAGAGTCCTACGCTGGAATGGCCACCAATGAAATACAACACATTTCTATTGGCAAATATTCTGTGCTGATAATCGGTTTGTGACACAAGCACTCTGTCCTTCGTATGTGAAATACTTTTTGCGCATTGGCCGCAATCGGTGGAATTTGGTGATCGGGTAGAAGCGTGAAACAATAAAGCTCGAGGGATTTAAATACTTTTTTCTGGCTTATGATCTACTATTGGAAATTTACCGGACATGAAGCTTCTTCTCCGAAGAGTTAAATCTCTTCTGTTATATAAATTATTTTCATGGTGACTCATATTATTTTCTGAATAGCAAGAACAAAATGTTTACGCGACTTTTTTTGAGAGTTTTGGAGTTTTAGGTGTATTAAAGACTTACCTTAAACATGTTAGACTAATACGTAAGTATTTGTGTGCTGATAGTAGGTCTTTATGAATATTTCAACTATTGATTTTTAATGAATTGTCTGGAATAAAAGTATAATAAATGTTGGCATTCGGAACGGGGTGCATGGCGTCCTTGACACCCCTTGAATCTACTCCTTATAATCAAAATTTTGACAAAAGTCTATTTTATTATTTAACATAAATTATTTTTATTCTTTTTACTTTATGGTCTGAGTATGTACGTAGTAAAGAGAACATATTTTAATCGTGCGACTGAAATCGGCGATTTGTGGACAAAAAGTCATTGTTGAGCCCTGGTAACGAAAAAGTGGATAAGCATTGTTCCTATATGTAGTAAATAAGTTCCCCTTACAAGTTGTGATTTAAAAATTAATTTGTTACAAAGCTCCCGATTGGATAACCGCGTTCCAGCTGAATGTGGTTATGTTGCCTTACCTTATAATCGCAGTTTAGTGGCTGTGAGCAGAGTCCACTTCTAGGGAGAGACGAAGAAGCCATTCCTCAGCACTACCTTCGGACCACGGGAACCATTGTCAAATAGGTACGAGTCCCGACGGTGGCAGGATTTTCGACACTAGCTTGTGAGCTATGTCGAATTCATTAGCTGTCTGGAGGAGAATTCTAGCGGCCCGCTGCTCTTATCGGATTTCAGATTTTCGGGTTTCTCCTATCAACTCCACACGAATGCCGGAGCAGTACCATATCAAACGGGCCACGGACTGCGCGCGATCTTTCCTTCCTCTTCCTTATCCTATCCTCTCCCATTACACACACACACACACACACACACACTAACATGCAGTTCACTACCACATATTCCGGGAGACCAGTCGGGAGGTTAGAGATTGTCCCGGCTGGGGCGGTGACCCGCTGGTAGGAGAGTCCTGGTTAGGGAAAAACCCCGCTATCCGACGGTAGTCGGCGCCGGATCTCGCCATCTAGCGGGGAAGATAACCGCCATCACCTAAGGAAACAAAAACTACACTTGCGGGACTAATGATCTAAGCTGTTAACGCGCCCGGAATCACCAACCAAGCCAATAACGGGAACCATCCACATCTACCAGTGTCCTCCAGAGCACGCTTCTACAGCAGCCTACAGCACGGGCACTACTTCCCACGGACCAAAGGATCCTCACTCAGCCACTGTGTCCTCGTGCGCTTGCTTCGCGCCGCCCCGCTTCAACTTATACCCTTCAATTACGTGGCTATCTTGCCAGTAGCAACGCCTCTTCGTGGAACTTTGTGCTGCGTGCGCCAACCGATCGCCTGAGCTCCGTCACACCACTCGCCTAGACGTTGAGTCACTCAACCTCCAGCTGTCGCCGCACATGCAGCTCAGCTGATTCAACAGGACAAAGAATGTTTAATTTCTAAGTATTTGTGGAAGTAAAAGTCGTGCTTCAACACGTGTACATTTTATGTAAATATATGTATACAAATGAACGTATTTGCCTTATGTATATTATCTTTTGTTTGTTATGAATGTGGGCTTACGTTACCGAAAATTAAACCCACTGCATTAAGTGGCTGCAAAATTACTGCAATAAGTGGCCGCGTGTTAAAAGTTACTTCACTTTTGATACGAAATCCCTACTCCTAGTCTTCTGCTACAGTTGGCGCGTATTAATCTGGAAGTCGAAATAAATCGAGAATTTTTGCTGCGCAGTATTCAGTGAACAACAAATGGTGATGGAAAATAAATTGGAAGCCCATTATTTCTCCGATAAATACTATAAAAATACATAATTAACATGTAATTGTATTCAAATTATTAGTTACATTTTAATTTGTTTCTACACGAGAATATATTATGGGACTATTCAATTCCATCATCAATAATTAGTTACATGAATCCAGTCGAAGTTCAACGTATCATTGCTACGAAACTATGAGGGTTGGTATGAAAGGGCACATTTCAATCTTTAAAAGGCAAAAAAACCTTGTTACTTCCTAGTTTTGTTGTATAAGGGCAAAGACTGAGAGTAAATTTTGTGCCTCTTGAAGCAACTGTGACTTCTAAGAAGTGGACAAGAATCTGGACAGGATGGAAGATTGATGAGCCGAATTCGGGGCGAAGAAAGTTCACTAAACTACTTAAAACATTGATTGATATAGATCTACTCTTGCGCTGAGAACTGTTGAACTTACAGTAAATTTGATTTGTTCTGTGGAAATAATGTCATATTAAATGTTTCATAAGAAAAAAAATTTAGGATCAAAATTTCTAGAATTAATTTCTTTAGATCATTGCAAGATACGTAATTGAAAATAGAAATGTTAATGTTATTCCGTATTTGTTTAGAAGGTTTTAACAAAAGAATATTTCTGACGATTGGAGATCTTGATAAATTCCTCTTATATTGTTCAAAGACTTTTTTATTTATCTCATTATTCAATAAGCTTTGCAATATGTTTAAAGTTCCGACTATTTCTCGAGACAGCAGACACATTCCCAAAATAAATCACTGCAAATGTCGAAGTACGTTTTTGAACGTACTATGAATAAATATTACGTGTCCCCTCCTTCATTTTTGGAACCAGAGATTGTAAAAACTGTGAATTGTGTATTCCTCTCTCGTATTTTATTCTAAGTTCTTAGGATATCACGGATGAGCGTCACGTTATAATAAGGGCTGAATTCCCTTCATTCGTTGCTTAAAAACACTATACTTAAGACAGTGTCAATGAACTAGTGAAACTCGTGCGCTGTGTAGACAAACGCTTACGATGCTATTTATTGAAGAATGTTATTTTAGAACAATCGGTACATTTATTTCTCTAATGAACGAAAGTCTTATTTTATTGATTGATTGATGTATTCATGTTTCCGGACGCGTCAACTGCTCTGGTCATTAGTCCCATTAGTGTAGTGCATGTTTTTTTCGGGAGATGGCGTTGATCTTCCCCCGCCGGATGGCGAGATCCGGCACCGACCTACCGTCGGCTAGTTGGATTTCCCCCTAACCAGGACTCTCCCACCAGCGGGGCACCGCCCCAGATGAGACAATCTCTTAGCTCCCGACCGGTCTCCTGGAATATGTGGTAGTGTAGTGCATGTTAGTGTAAGTGTGTGTAATGGGAGAGGATAGGACAAGGAATGGAAAGGACAGATCGCGCGCGGTCCGTGGCCCGTTTAAGTAGGGTACTGCTCCGGCATTCGCCTGGTGTTGATCGGAGAAACCAGGGACAACTACCGATCAGAGCAGCCGGCCGCTAGAATTCTCCTCCAGGCAGCAACTGAATTCGACCTAGATGAAAAGCTAGTGTCGAAACTCCTGCCGCGGTCAGGACTCGAACCTAGGACCTTCCGGTCAGAGGCGCTGCAGTGACATCAGTTGATACACTGAGCTACCGCTCCCGGTGAATCTTATTTTAAATTGTGGGATTCTTGTTTCTGTTGATTCTATTAGTCGTTGATTTCTTTCCAACCGTCCCACATGGATGTGGAAACAATATCCGCCCAATACCTTTACATAGGACTGAAGTGTGCTCGCCTTATCCCCGGCTCTTTTGTATTTGCGGTACGGATCGCCCACTGCCTGTACTGCAGTGCCTCTGACCGGGAGGTCATAGGTTCGAGTCCCGACGGTGGCAGGATTTTCGACACTAGTTTTTCAGCTAGGTCGAATTCAGTCGCTGTCTGGAGGAGAATTCTAGCGGCCGGCTGCTCTGATCGGTAGTTTTCCGTGGTTTCTCCGATCAACACCAGGCGAATGCCGGAGCAGTACCCTATCAAACGGACCGCGCGCGATATTTGCTTCCTCGTCCTTGTTTTATCCTCTCCCCTTACACACACACTTACACTAACATGCACTACACTACCACATATTCCGGGAGATCGGTCGGGAACTTAGAGCTTGTCCCGGCAGGGGCGGTGCCCCGCTGGTGGGAGAGTCCTGGTTAGGGAGAAACCTCACTAGCTGACGGTAGTTCGGCGCCGGATCTCGCCCGGGGGAAGATCACCGCCATCTTCCGAGGAAAAAGCATGCACTACACTAACGGGACTAATAACCAAAGCAGTTGACGCGCCCGGAAACACGAAAAAATCAATCAATCAATCAATCCCACTGCCTGTACCCTTCCCCTGAGAGTCACTGCCCCGATAGTCGCAATTTAGAAGATCCCGCGCTCTTTTCCTCGGCGGAAAAATGTATTATAGATTTCATAATTTAATTGGATCGTTGTATTAAATACTGTTTATTCTACAATGCATTTCCAGGTCAGTTTTATGACATATACGTTTTATATTTAATCCTTTGTCTATTTGTTTGAATGTTTGCTCAGATTTTGTTTTTGACAAGAGAGGTTGGGGATTTCGGAATTGTTTTGTCCTTGACTCTCCAACCAGTCTCTAATCGCGTCACCCATAAAACAGCACCCTTAAACCAGTTGCGGTTTGATTTTAGCCCAGTTGAAATACATGTAGTATATGTAGTCGATAGTATGCAGTGAAAATAAGTCTTATGTATTTGGTTCTTTTTTAATCCAATTTAGTGGTGTCTAGGAGAGGCTCTATCAAAAGACCTGATAAAAATGAAGTGAGTTCAGGTCAGGAACTCAAAAAGAAAACTTGAGAAAATAATATTTCTTTGATAAGTAAATCCGATCAATTGTGACGTGAATGTTTATATCCAGAATAAAAGAACAATAAATAGCAGAATAAGTTCTGTTCATGTTTGTGCCTCAAAAAGTTTTCGAGATAAACTCACTTATAAACGATGTATTTGACAGGTTTTTATACCTTTCAAACTTTTTCCAATGGAATCGGCTTATTCGCTGTGACAGGCTCTCGTTGGCTAAAGCCATTTATCTGAAAACTGTGTACTTTTTGTTTTTTCAAGAATAATTAGACAATTAAGTAGATACAGGTTTAAAAGTACAGAGGAATCATTTTTATGCGTGCGGACTTCGCAGAGATTTTGCCTCACATGGAAATCAAGACGTAGCGCTCAGTATAATCGATGTAGGAAGATGGTATACACACTGTAAAGGTAACCGTACACGTACGGTATAGTAAATCATGCTGTCCATTCGCACTAATGCATTCATGTCATTTAAATAAATTCAGCTTTACTCGAGTGATTGATTGTTTATTGTTTTCCAGGCCCATTAACTACTATGATCGTTAAATTCATACTCAATAAGTGTCCATAAGTGTAGTGCATGTTATATCTTGGGAAGTGGCGATGCTTCTTCTCCGATAGAAGACGCGATACGGGTCTGACCTACGTGTGGAATTTGCGATTTGGCTCCTCCCCCAAGGCATCTCCAACAGCGGGGTACCGGCCAAGCCAGGACAAGTCTTAAGATACCGACAGGACTCCAGTCATTTACGACAGTGTAGTGCATGCACGTGTACGCGCACGCGCGCGCGCGCGCGTGTGTGTGTGTGTGTGTGTAAGGGTGAGAAAAGGACAAAAATGAAGAATGAAAGATCGCAAGCTCCGTGGCCTGTTTGTTAAGGTATTGCTCCGGCATTCACGTAGCATTAGTCAGAAACGAATTGGTCGGTTATTCAAATTCTCCTTCATACTGTTTGGATTTGATCTAGCTATACAGCTAGTATCAAAATCCACCGTCAGGACTCGAAACTTAAAACCTCCCCCTCATTAACGGACAATTAATCATCGTATTCGGTAATATTTTATACGGATTCTACTAACAATAACACACATTATCCTCTACCGGAGGTTGATATTCGATTGAGGGAACGAGAAATTTTCACCTTCTTCTGTCATTCACCTTTCAGTGAAATTCCATTTGTGCAAGCATTATGACGTTTTTTTATTTCACATGATTTTGTTTTGTATCAACTCTTGGCTCTTAATCCTGTGGTTCACATCCACTACAATTTGAGAAAAAAGACGAATTTATATAAAAGCCCACATTTTATATAAAACTGATTTCCTTTTCCTTTCAGTAAACCTGTATTATCTCTAAGGGTTAATTGAAGTTCATTAATTACACAATATACACAATATAGTACAATTACAACACAATATAGCACAATACAACACAATATAGCACAATTACACAATAGGCATCCGTATTCAAACAGCTTAAGGTGTCTCTTGTGTATTATTTCCATATCGTGTTGCTGTGTTGATTGTATGTTATTTTATACCACTATATGGCGTTGAAAACTGCACGAACGCGGTGGTACGTTCTACACATCCAACTGCGAGGCAGGGTCACCACCGTTTGCCACGGCGCGGTGAGGGCCGCGCCGCACCTTAGGCTAGTCGCAAAATGAAACGCAGGTCCGTTGGGCGAGCGCTCGTCTAATAAACAGTGGTTCGCAGATACTCACCATGAATCTCCCTGCGTCACGTCACGAACCTGCGTCCCATTTTGCGACGAGCCTAATGAGGGGGCTGGCCGCGCGGGCACCAGGGTGCTGGCTGGACGAGCATGGAAGACGGAGGCGCTGTCTAATTGCAACACAGGCAATATTCAATTTTTAAAAAAATTCCAAAACCGCTCCAAATTTTTCTTTAAATGTTTTCCTGGTTTGTATTAAGGGACGGTAAAAACTATTGTGCTACTCCCATTTCGGTCAAACTCTCCGTATTTTCGAAAATTACAAAATGTTAAGATTTTAAAAATACAAAATTTAAGATAGAGATTTTTTCTTGAATGATATCTGTTCTAACGGACCAGCTATTTAAAGATCATTAAATGATCTCATATTGTTTGAGAAATGAGCAGTTTTCACCTAATTTATGCGTGACATTAATTCAATTTATAAAAAAGTTCTCAAAAACGGCTTCAAATTGTTTCTTCAGTTTTTTTCCACAAAAAGACAAGGGTCACTTAAAAGAATGACGCGGATCTCAGTAAACTCTCTGGATTTTCGAAAATTGCAAATTTCGAAAATAAATAGAAAATTTCCAAATAGAAAAAGGCGATAAAGTATGTGTTATTGTAGCTCCACTAGTTTTTCAGTAACTTTCAGTGCGTGACAGCAGTTTATTTTTTCACAGCACACATAAATAATGAGTATCTTTCAATAGAAAAAATATCAGGCCAAATTTCGTCCTGCACCTGTTGAAAGATCCCTTGTTAGACCCCGTAGGGCCGCGCGGTAGCACAATACGTCCGGGCGGCGAGCCGTAAAAGGTCGGCGGAGCAGGTGTCATATAGAAGAAAATCTGTCGTCACTCCAACCTTTTGCAACGCGACGCCATCTCAAAGATGTCCGCCTACAGGCCATATATTTATGGAGTGAGTCTGCTTCAAGGATCGCCACCTACCACGTATGTCAACGACCGTGGAGGGTGACGCGACCCGCGGGCAGATGCGGGAAGCGTTGAGACGCCCTGGTCAAGCCGTAACAGCATTTTTATTAAATAAGCAGGCGCATCGATTGGTGCGAGGGCGCCCCCGGCCAAGATCGCAGAGTATCAAATATGAGCAATCGGGAATCGGTGGCAATCGCCCGGGAGGTGGAGAATCCGAACCTTTCACATTCCAAGGGCAGAGCCTCTGGGCAGATGGAAATTGGTAGATGATTTTTCGGAGGAGATCCAACAGTTTTCTCGGACGAGACTGAGGAGTTTTAAAATTGAGGGGCTCGGTGAAATAAGAGCTATCCCATATTGACCTACTTCTTAGATATTGAGGGTTTTACTAGAACTTTCAAAATATAACTCTGTACACTAAACAGAGAATACTTGCATATATATCCATACTAGATTTAAATGACATATTACACTAAAACAATATTTGTAGTTACATTTAACGCTAATATCTTAATTTCACAAAAAGGGTGGTATAGTTCCCTACTAAAGTCTTACTAAGTCTTTCTACTAAGTCTTTCAGTTGTTCGTGGGAAAATCATTCGAACAACGTTAAAAGTTTCTCGACCAAACCAGATACTCGCGCTTCGTATTATTGTATTTCGCGAAGCGAAGCGGAGCACTTTCTCCCAGACGCTGTATTCTGAACCACCTCAAAGTAGCGAGTTCAAACAACCGCTCTACCGAATACGGCTCAGTGATTCGGCAATAAAAGACACGAAATCATTTGTCCGTTTTACGCGAACGCCCGCGAGCTATCTCTGCGTAATGCACTCGGACGGTGTCACTCTCCAGAATGGGTAGAGGCCGTCGGCGAGGCGGTGGAGCTGAGTGAGCACGTGCCGTCTGTTGATTGGTTGGTTGGAGACTTTAAAAATGTTACTTGAAACAGCGCTACACGGAACCGTGGGCGCTTACATACTGCCCGCAAGAGATTCTTTCTAATGTTTCTACGACTACTTTACACTGCAACCAACGACGCGAAATTTGCATCAGAAAGCGCATAAGAGTGGAGGATAGGCCATTACTGAGCATTGGATTATGTACTGGAAACTAACAGAACAAAGTTCGATTGCCGATCTGACGGCAAGCCGTTGTCACTTGGAATTCGCTCCCGTACACGGTATCGAAATTTTTATTAAATGTATTTCATAATTCGCCTGTTTTTATTATTTTGCAAACTACTTAAGTAGTATAGAGAAAGTCTTGTAATTCTTCAGAAAGGAAACAAGGATTTTTTGACAGAAAAAAAAACATTTTGTAGGAAGTTCTTGTAGGAACCAAAACATAAATGTTTCTTGTTTCTATATGCAGAAAATAACTTCCTATAACACATTGTGGAGCGAGAATTCATGTTTTGTGGGTCTCTGATACAAAAAATATGGTTTACTGCAAAAGTTCCCTCTCTCCTCCCGTTTGTGTTTGAACAAATTTAGCGGCTAAAGCATGGGCAGGATTTGAACGAAAATAGGTACTCCTCGATAGATCTGGTTGGTATCACGGCGCCTTGAATCTGAAAAGAATATTTGGATTTTAGGGGAAACTTCACGCGAAGCTTCAACATTTTCAAAATTTTCTCAAAGATAGTTTCAAATTTTTTTCATTTTTTCTCGGGTAGACCAAAGTATGCTTATAAAAATCCTCATTTTTTTTAAAATATTTAAAGTTTAACATTCTTCAGAGTCTTCCTTAAACTACAATATTCATGATAGATATTTGTTCTGAATGGAATCAGTTCTCCAAGATGAAAATATTAAATGAGAACCTGCACAACTTTTTCCAAATATGAATGGCTTTTTTCCCATTGTTGCGTGAATGAAATCTTTTTTAAAAGAAGATTTTCATTAAAAAAATGCCGTGGAATTTTTTCTTCAATTTCTACTTTTCTATTATATACTGCAGTACAGGTAGGGAAAGTAAACATTAATATTGCTTTTATAAGTATAATATAGTCCCAAAAATATTGGATTTATAAGTATGGTATAATTCCGAGCTCCATCGTGCTCTCAGGTGGTACAGGAATAGCCTCAGCCTGCGACATCCCATGGACCAGCTATAGATTGTGAATTGTCTGCCCCTAAATTGGTTCTGCAGTCACGAGAAAGGATTGTTCGATTTTATACGAATTTCTTGCAAAATTCAAAGCCATTAATGGGTGAGGAATTTTTGTCGTGGGGTTGTGGTCTTCTGTTCACAAAACCACTAGGTAATGACTTAATAACCCCATTTGGAGTTTGAAAATGTAAGAAAACTAAGAATGAATTGGCACTTAAAAACACATTCACAACTGTGTCAGGTTTAATGAAATATCATTGTTTCTATCCAGGAAATATTTAGTTTTAGGATATTGATTGAAGGTAAATTAAATTTTACTGCTTCGTCGGCACAAATGACTGACATTTTGCCGAGCTGTCACCAGAGCATGGACTTTCAAACGTTTCGTGCTGACCAATGCCACTGATGTCATACGATGACAATATTTTCACATTTTACCTCGTGCAGTGGCGGATTGGTACAATTAATATTCCGTCACGGAAACTCAAAACAATTATCGGAACAGTGGGTAATCATTTAGTTTCGTGGACCATTCAGCAAATATTGAGCTCGCTCGCGGCTCATAGCGAGCTAGCCTTTCACCACTGAGCCTTTCACCACTGAGGTCCGGATTCGATTCCCGTCGAATCTCATGTGAAATTTGTTTCAACAAAACGATTTTGGCTGCTTCACAAGGGCTAGTCCAACCCCTGTGAAGTGTTCTAAACCCTACCCCTTCCTTAATTCCTTCCCGTTTTCTGGTGTTACGGTAGTGACGCAGGAGGCGCGTACGCGGAGATTCTACCTGGCGGTTCTCTTGACAACCGACAGACGAGACGAGACGAGACGAGACGAGACTTACATACATATATACTCTCTGCTTACATATCAGAGATATTAATGGAGGATTACTTAGCGCTCAACGCTCGACACGAGGCGAAGAGACGCGTTGTGTCGATAATAATAAAATTAAGGACGCAACAAATTTAAAAAAATCTTTAAATAAAACTCGCATCTATTTTTTTAATTTTCTGTGTATCATTTAACAGTCACATGCCAATGGGAGAGAGAGTCAATGACGGACCCAGACTAGTTTCATTCTATATCTTTGTTCAGGTATAAAGTTTAAAGTTTAATCTTTGATTTGAAACCATTATTAAAATAATTCTTAACTTTGGGCGATAGTTTCGTCTTTCAACGCTTATCGGATGTTTAGGGAAAAATAAAAACAGTCACCACGCTAATCGCGGGAATCCGGCATTCTCTTTTAGCGTTTTCCATTTGTTGCACTGAAACCCACCCTAGTGCAGGGCAAAAACGTCATCGCTCCCCAACAGTGCTGCCCCATACGCGTGAAGGGCAGCTACGAATGAAACGGATTCCGGAAGTGAATCAGTGAGTGTGCGCTACGCAGTGAGATTATAGATAGCTGTTCTTGGTCTGTCACACTGATGGAACTCGAAAAATAATAATTTTGAATTCTGATCATTGTTATACTTTTTATGAAGTCTTTTGGTAATTCTTACTTCTTAATTCATAAATTATTAACGTGTGATTTCTTTATTTAAAAATTACAAAAACTTCAAATGCGTATGTGTCGAAATTTCACTTTTCGATATTTGCCAGTGATCGATATAGTACACAAGATTTTGAACCGAAAGGCTTATGCAAAATTGTTTGGTTATTGAAAACCAAAAAAATATTAACCTGAGCATTTCTGCTGGTATATGTATGGGCGTGCCAGAAACATTTTTTGGCACATGTATTTGAATGATTTTCTAAGGGCCACTATTTTTATTTTCACTTTACCTTTTCGAAATTGAGACGTACCTACACTTCGATTTGCAAATAGTATTGGATTTGTTTACATGAAGTTATTCAAGGTTAAATTTTAGGAAAATACAAACTGATTTTTCGAACTTCGCGAGTCACAAACATTATTTAAGACATTTCTTGCAAACCATAATATACTCCATCATTCAATGTATCTCTGCGTGACAGAAGATCCTCAATTGGCTTCTCAATTTCACCACGAATCCAAATCACATTGATAACTTCCGTACCTAACCTCACAACATCCCGGTGCACTGGACTGCACTGACGCGTTCGTCAGTGCAGTTTAGGGCGCCCCGAGAGCGCCCTGGTTCCGTGCGATTGTGCGAATGGAACACGCGCTTCTTTGCACTAGTGCGCCCTAGCGGTCGAATGGAACACGAAAGCTGCTCTGAGTGCGCACTGGGTGCGCACCAGTGCGGCGAATGGAAAACGCTATTAGAACCTTCCTGAAAACACGTTGCAATCTTATTTTAGTAATTTTCGAAGTATATGATTGCACAGTTGTGAAAATCGAAGGAATACACGAAATGTTGAAAATACACGAGTATACGGTTTGGTTTACCTCAAAAACTGAAAATATTTTAACTGTCAGAAAATCACATAACACATGTTTAACATTTATTATAAATTATCATTTATGTTAAATTTCCCTTAAAATATATTGCAATTTTTCTGGGGTCTTCTTTTATTCCTCCCCTTCCCCTTGGTGTTCACGCGGTACCGGAATGTCATTGGTATGAGACTGTGAAAGTGATTAGGGAAAGAAAATTCCAGAGTGGCATAGAGAAGCCAGTACTTGCAGGGGACTGATGTAATATTTAAAGGACCAGGACAACCTGTTCATATTTTAAAACTGTTGGGTAAGATTTCTCATCATAGTTGTTTAAAAAGAAATTAGAATAACAATCTTGTGTATATTACGCTGAAACCTAAGTTGATGAATCTTACTCCTCTACATTGCGTAGGCAGAATACGCGTTCTATTTATCCTTAGTAACTACAAGTTGGTTTACGGCAAACTTTTCACACTTTTTCAAACTCAAAAATATCTCCAAAAGTTTGAAATTTGTAGTTAAATAGTTTGTAGTTAAATAGTTTGTAGTTAAAATTTCTATGAAAATGGTACGGGCTCTATTTTCGTAGAACTCTTTGAATTTGTAAAAATTACAAAACTTTTGCTTACTTACAAAATATTTGCTGTTGTAGCACCACTAGTTGGATATCACATTGAGATAAAATAATTTACACAGAAATGTTTGGGATTGGAATGGCCTTATTTTAATGCAAATATTCTTCAGTTTTTGTTGATAATTATATGAAATATACTCACCATTGTAGTTAAAACATCTTGTTTGGAAACTTAATGGCTCATGAGAAAGATTTTAGAAAGAATTTTTGTTCACTTTCATTGTCTCATGTTACTCAACGAGACTGAGATCAACGTTGTAATAGAAGTTGTTACAATAAAGTGTTATAATAATCCATTCTCCATTATTTACGTATAAACAGCTTCGGAATAAATATGATTATTTCGTGACCTCGTATGAACTACTATCAACATGTGTCTGTATTCTTTCGCAAAATGAATAATTCAATTTTAAGGAAAATTATAGTACGTTAAAATTTTTACGAATGAATAAAACATTGTACAGTATTCATATCATAAACTTTTATGTCAATACTACCCGACTGGTTATCAAAAGCGCCGTAAGTGCCTCGTTTGATAAATCTGTAATTTCATAGCCATTAGATGTATAAATTGGGCTTAATTAACTATTATTGGGATATGACTTTAACTCAACCGTAGATAATTAGGGCAACAATGATACATTGATTTGGTTAAATTAATTTATACTTAACTGAAGTATCATTAAATTGAATTTAACCATTCATCAGCATCACTAATCTGTAATCAGATCTCAACTCATATCAAAGATCTGAGTTAAGCCACAGCAGTCTATTTAAACGCTCTAATTAAGTTCTCTGAGTCGTGACCGGAATGGCCGGAGCCCTTTGCCAGCGTGGGAGATGCATAGGCTAAAGGGAATGAGGATAGGGCTTCAGCCCACCGCCGGACCGTAAGGGTGGGAATGAAAACAAGAAGGGAATGGAAGGATCTAGCGCTACATGCTACCGTTTATGAAACACCTCTGCACGGAGCTCTAAAAGACTTTGGAATTGAACGATTACCGCCAATAGTTTTTTCATGCAAGCAGTCACTTACTTCGACCCAGATAGTAAGTTGCTATCGAAAATACCATTTCGCCGGGAGACAAATCTAGCACTCATTTTAGTGGAAGATAACCGATCAAGTGAAGTGTTGATTTAGTTGAAAGTTACGCCTATGAATAGCAGTTCAAAGGAGGAACTCTTCTTCATGAGCGCCCTAGGCAAAACATTTCTCTCCTGACCATAGGAGGACTGTTAGTTAGGGCTAGTATCACTCGAGAGGAGAAAATGCTGCGAGTTCTTCCTTAGAGCGATTTCTATAAATTTCACTTCGCTCAAAAGCACGTTTAGTTTGAAACTCGACCAAAGTCATTTTATTAATCTGTTAAATCAAAAATTATACATTCTGTCTCTTATCATCCGACGCAATAATTTTTTGGTAATGACTTCCAAAATAAGATGTGTGAGAACGACTCCCTGTCCTTCCATGAGAAACAGCCTCTGCTCATTTATTTTTAACATAGTTTACACATAACACATTTTAACATAGTTTTTTATTATATTATATTTTTATTATATTATTATATTGTATTATATTATATATTATATTATATTATATATTATATTCTATATTATATTGTATTATATATTATATATTATATTTTTATTATATTATATTTTAACATTACATTTTAACATAGTTCTAACATAGTACTCTTCTTGATCAGCAATTTGTTTTTTTTTATTTTCTGACGCACATAGCTCTCCCCAATACCACTCTGGTCAACTTTCCTGTCCTGGCATCCTCCCACGCGCCCAGCCCTTTCACGAGAGTCGAGAGGAGAGCGACTGTCAAGAGGGCTGGCGGCCAGCTGGCGGCCATCGTGTAATAAAGGGTGCTTAGAGCCTCCCGGCGCCTCTTACATTCCCCGGTCGCGTTCGCCGTTCCTGTGGCCGCGGCCGCTCCTCAGTATTACTGCAGCTTACGACCTCCGTAACGGTCTCCGGAATACCTCACACCCAACGTTGTGGGCGTATATCGCAGGAAATGGCTTCCCGTTGACACGGATAGCACATTTCTGGCTCTTATAGTATCGTTGCAATTGGTATCAAGGTTTGAGAAAACACGTTATGGAGGAAATAAAAATCGTATTGTATTTTTGAGCAAAGATGTGCACACCCGATATTATATTTCATGATTTATGTTATAATTTCGTATACTTTTACTGCTTAAGTTTTAGTTCACTATGACCGACTGTGATTCTCTGTTGCAAAATCCGTGGCCGCTGCAACATCATTGTTCGGGAGGTCTTAAGGTACGAGACTTGGCGGTGTCGCATTTTCGACTATAACTGCATAGCTAGGTCGATTTCAACCACGGTCTGGATAAGAGTTGTAGCTGACTCAGCAGCAAATACTTCTAAATTCGGTGCAGACTCTAATCACAATTCGTATATAAGAAAACGCAACGTTTTATAGCACAACATCCTTTTGGAAGCAATTTGGTAACTATTTGAATTAAGTTTTACATTATGCCACATGTCGGTGTTTCCCATAATGGGCACCACCAGCGGTCAAACAAGTAGGCACTGCGTCGCTGATGGCGAAAGCTGTGACTTTAGGTGGCGACAGCGCAGTGCTATTTGAACTCGTTCACACTCTCATGATCCCTACCGAGAGAGGTGGCTCAGTGCATCAACTGATGTCGCTGCAGTGCCTCTGACCGGGAGGTCCTAGGTTCGAACCCCTACGGTTACAGGGTTTTCAACACTACCTTGTCAGCTAGGTCGAATTCAGTTGCTGTCTGGAGGAGAATTCTAGTGGCCGTCTGCTCTGATCGGTAGTTTTCCGTGATTTGTCCGATGAAGATCAGGTGAATGCCGGAGCAGTGCCCTAACAAACGGACCACGGACCGCGCGCGATCTTTCCTTCCTCTTCCTTGTCCTATCCTCAATCCTTACACACACACACACACTAACATGCACTACACTACGCCACATGCTAGAAGACTGGGTGAGGTCTTAGAGATTTTCCCGGCTGGGGTGGTACCCCACTGGTGGGAGATACCTATTTTGCGAAACAGCGCTATTCGTCGGTAAGTCCGCGCCGGATCTCGCCATCCAGCGGGAGAAGAATGCATTACACTTACGTGACTAATGACGTCAGTAGTTGACGCGCCCGGAAACACTCCCAATCAATCAATCAATCAATCAGTTATCTCCTGATCTCTTGCGCATTCTGCGTTCATTGTGTATTTTAGGTGTATCAGGGTCGCAGACAACGTAACTAATTTATTTGAGTTCACGGGAATATCTCCAGAGCCAGTAACACATTTTATAGTAACGGTTTTACAAATTGTTGCAGGTGATGGTACGTCACTGGTCACCTGGCCCTTGACAGTCATTTGGAGAAAGTGATTCGACGGTAATTTTCCCAAATGTAGATCTATTAATTCCCATTTCCCTGCCAAAGCAAACACATGATCCATTAAAATGAAGTAGCACGAGATGTTACCCTAAATTGGTCGAAATTTGTTCGAGCCGCATTCATAGGCCTACAACTAAACGCCACTGGGCGTCACAAAGCATACACCTAAACGCTACTAGGAACAGCGTACTTCCTGTTTCATGTGTTAGAATGCCTAGCGGGGCAGATACTTGTGTACGTGTTTACTGATGGCGGGCAGTTTTCCATTGTTACTTTTGTTTGTGTTGCGATTTTGCAATGACCGACCTGAGAAAACAGCGAAGCTGTATGAAAGTCTGTTTTGTACTTGGTAAAACAACTGAAGAAACGCACAAAATGTTTGTGCTAGTTTAGTAATAACGCTTTGGGTAAAAAACAAACGCATGACTGGTTTAAATATATTAAAAATGGCCAAATGTCTGTTGTTGGCGATGATTATGATTATGATGATGATGATGATGATAATGAACGTTCTAGACTACGATTATCTAGCGGCATTGCACAAAAAATGTCATGCTATTCGGAATGCGATTGTGAAAGATCGAAGGCAAACCATCCACGATATCTGAGATTATCACAATGGCATATGGCAGCGGATATTGACAGAAAAATTGAACACGTGAATTGCTGGAAGTTCGTGCCGCGTCTCCTGAGATACGACCAGAAAGAGTATTGCATAAATGTCCGACGAAGGAAAATAAACAAGAAATAGTAATAAGAAGTAAAGAATATAAAAATTAAAAAATCTTGTTTGTTTGATTGAAAAAATCTGGCAAACTTATTTTTGTATCAAGCCACTATTTCCCGCCTCACACCGCTGCAACTGGTGTAAATTGCTCTTCGCTGGATTTGGAGAGGAAATGAGAGCGGGGTAGGGTAATTTGCCCTTGCTCAAAGGGAAACTGGGATTCTCAGGAGACAAAGTAGTTCGTGCGGTCACGGTTTGACGTGCCTGGCGTGTAGATAAATACATTTCTGGAAAATGCCCTATCTTACGAATTCATCAGATCCGGATTTGTTTCATTAATGCGCTAGATTTACTATTGTATGACGACTCAGCTTCCCTATGGCTAGTGATACATCCTCACTTCTCTCTGCAACTACCTCGACTTCCACAACGACCAACGAACTATTATTGCACTTCACATCAAGAGACTATGCTATGTTCTGTTTATTATGTCCCCATATTCTGTTATTGTTTATCAGAAATTATATCTCCCTTGGCAATGCTGATGATACATCTCCCTTAGCAATTCATATCACCACAAGTCATGGATTGCTGTTATAATTGATAGCTATTATTTTGAGACAATTTGCGCACATTTTTAATAATTGGCTGCATTTTGTGATACAATACATTATTTCATCATTAACTACAACATAGTATAATATTTGTATTTTATAAAACTCATAAATAAAGTTTCCTTGCAAAGGGAAATCAAATATCATCCCAACGAAAAACGTATTACTCTCAATCGTTAAAAATTATCTATTTTAATAAAGTATTATGATATTGAATTGAAGGGTTTGGCATCAGTCACAAGATAAGTCACAAAAAGCATCCTGTTATTCGTGAATGTTAATGTATTGGGTGTCAGTATTATTATTGCACCAAGGTCTTTGTAAATACGAACAAGAAATATTGTAAGAAGGTAACCCATTCACTGCTGAGGCTTGTGGTGAGTTGGGGCTTATGTGTTACTGCCCCAAGCACGTCTTTCTACTCAAATATGCAATGTTAAAATTACAATTTGCTTCACTATATTTCATTCTTCTACCAGTGAATGAAGAAAATAAAATGAGATGATCGAACTTTTACTACTAGTTCTTGCGAGTTTTGATTCTGATTACTTTTTATGCAGAATAAAAATTTGAATATACAGTATTGTAATTGTATTAAAAGGATATAATTTGAATGTTTTCTCCCTTACTTGAAACGAAATATCTTGATGAACGAAAACATCAAAAACGTTCCATCAAAGAGCTAAAAGAGCGAAATTCTCAACTTTCGAGAATATTCAATCGAGAGCGAATTTCAAATGCAGTGGAAATACGAGTGCGAGTATCGCCATTCAAACAATATCAGATTATTTGTGCATTTCAACTTTTTTCAATTTTTTGCTGTATTGGAAAAAGTATCATATACCAACATTTTTCTAATTTATTGTCAGTACTCTTTAAAGAAAATGTACATAAAAGTCGACTTTCATGTGGTTTCAAAAATTATCCACGTTGGGACATTTTACGCAATTACAGTGTACTGAGAGCCCAGATGAAAATAAGAGGACGTGAATTGCTTACTTTCACCTAGAGACAGCGCACTAACACCGAAGAATACATCTATAATAAAGAGATAAATCTAAATCCGAAAAATAAGAAGAGGGAGATGTATGAGGTATTGCTTGTGATATTCCAACGACTTTCTTCAGGCTTGAGAAGTAGGTTTGTATGTAATCGAGCATCTGTTTTTGAAGGAAAACTAGAAAAATATTAAATTTTCAGATGTGGCTACCAACTACTTTTATCAGTGACTCGTTTTGGCTTTTGAAGTATTGAAGAAGTAACGGTGAAAATAAAAATGAAATTGAAATTATGGGTAATGTTAATAGTTGCTAACCTTTATGAATAACTTTTATTTTATTTTGCATTTTGTAATGGAATTAGAGGGTTCACATTACAATTACACATACATTGGACAAATTTGTTCAATAATGTATATTTTAATTTAATTTAGAAGCATTTCTAATAATTAAATGGTGTCAGAAATGGTGTTTTACTCTCTCGCTGGGGCAACAGAACATTATTGGGATACTTAATGTAGTGTAGAGCAACAAAAACATTAAAAATAATTCATTCTTGTTTAAATATTTCTGTCATTATTTTGTATAGAATTATTAGAAGAGTCGTAATATTTTCGTGCATTGGCATGAACTGTCGGCGTTTTTCTACGCATGCATCTCTCAAACCTATTTTAACTCGTGCATAAACTTTACGTCTTATTGTTGCCCACTACCCCTCAGGTCCCGTTGCATTCCTACGTAAGTCTAACCCACCTCGGCCTTCTCCAACATTCGCTGCGTTTCAACATCCACTGGGATCAAGCACATCCGTCGGTTTAAGTCCATACCGCTTGGGCTGCAGAATGGGGAAACATTCGCATATAAAAGGTTAAATGGGATACATCGAACGAAATGTTTTTTGCGTATACTTGACTGGCCTTATGATGAATGGGGTTTGCATATGAATTCTTTCGTACAAATACACCTCACCCATCCCGGTCCCGCTTCACCCGCCCAAATCGCCACGCCACGCTGTAACACGTCCACAGCAAGTGCGACCTAGAGCGCCGTGCGCTCAGAAACTGCGCTTCCGGGCATACAAATGGACCGTTTTGCAAACGCACCAGCGAACGCGGCGGCGGCGGAGGATTTAACAGCGCTGTTTTTACGCACGCCCTGGCCTCGACTAGGCGCGGTGGGCTCTTGCGACCTCCGTCAGCCTGCAGTCAGCTCTATCCGCCACTCTCCTCCACCGCCTCCTCCTCCTACATCTCATTTCCCCATTCCCTCCTCCTCTACCACCCGGCGGCCCATCTTCTGCCCCCCTGCCTTCCTCCCTCTCCGATTCCAACCATTCTCTCTCGCCCTTCCTCCGCTCCATCGTCACGTCCTTGCCCTTCTCCCCTCATTCTCACCGCCCACTCCGTTCCTGACTGCGCTCCGTTTCCTGCTTCTGTCCGAAATGGCTTCTCCTCCTCCCTCGCCCGTGCCAGCCTCCGCTGCCGCTCGCCGTGCGTCGAGTGTTCTAGAAACAAGAGGGAGCGGAGCGTTGCGCGCCGAGCACCCAGTTATTTCGCTGCGCTCGGAAACTGCGCCGACTCCGCGGCTTGTGCGATAAGTCTCTTCTCCTAGTGGATGAAAGCGCAGATCTGCTGTGACATCGGTGTCCTATGCGGCTTTGTGCGTCTGGGCCAAGCCTAAGTGCATCGTACAAATGCGATATGTTTGAGAACAGTGAAATGAGAATTTACAAGTGACTCTAATGAATCTAAGGCCAGAATATAGTTTTTTAGCATCCAGAGTACCATAAATAAACTAATAATAATTTTTTAAATATTTTTAAATGTTCATAATACTTAATGGATTTTTTTACAATAAATGCCATTGTAAATCCCATCGTAGAAATTTCAATTTTGATGGGGTTGCGGCTTGTTTTTTCATATTGACACTAAATACAAGCCACTAATGATAGTACAAAAAATAATAAGAGTTATTATTCACAAAAAGTTAAGCATATACAGAAATGGCGGTTTCCTTCAAATATTTTTCATATTCCAAACATTCTTGGCTAACCCACAGAGATGTGGAGTATGTGAGATCTTTCCGCATTGCATCTTTAAGGGCGGACTTTTGGTTTGCGATACAAATATATTTCTTCTTCGGTGCAGTTTGCGATTCAAATATATAAGTTTCATGGCGGATGGTTTCAAACAAAAGGTTGATCATTTGTGCATTTAGAATAAATTTGACCGGTGAATAAAAGGAGAATTTAGGGGGAAAAGTGAAATAGTTACTTTTATGCATATTATTCTGGGCCATTGGGAATGTTTTTGGTATCAAGGACCCAAAAAAAGTAGATTCTGGATACACATCTTGAGAGCTATTAGAAGAAGTAATTTATGACATAAAGGATCAGGAATTACTCCCTTTTTCGATGTCAGGGGCCTACAATACAAATATTTCTGCCGCAAAATTGCCTTTTATGGCTGCAGCATTACGTAACTTAATCACTTACTACATACTACGTATATAGTAGTTGTGAAGGTAAAGGGAACTGTAGATCATTTCCAAATGTTACAATCAACGTTAATTGTCTCCCCTGACCTTTCCCTTTTGAATTTTGCTTTACATTAAGAAATATTATCTTGCTTTAATTTGAACTATTCATTACATGCTATAACGGACAATTTTGTTATTTAATTTAATACACTTCTAAACATATCTTAGGTTCAATATTCACTGTTTACAAAGAATGTTTGAAAATTTGAGAAGTTTGAATTTTTTGTGGCATCTTTCTACAACTACAACAGACTAAAGAGATTAGAAAATTAACTAGTACGATAAAGTCTGTAACATTCTGTAGCACCACTAGTTTGTTTTTAAAATGAATAAAACTTGTCTGCAGTCCACACCCGAGACTTCTCGAGGGTGTAATGCAAACTGTGAAGCTCGTGTGTTGAGCGGGCTGCCGAAACGCTTTGGGCAAAAGTAAATTAACAGTTTAAGTTACGACTTAATCAAACGCTGGAAGACGACACATCTGTGTAATGAGAAGTGAGCGAGACAAACAAAATGGAGAAAATAGAATTCATGATGAGATGTTTATCATGAATTATATTTTCTCCCTTTTGTGTGTCTCGCCCACTTCTCATGACGTAGATGTGTCGACTTCCAGGGTTTAATTAAGTAATATCCTATATAGTTTTTTTCTTGCGGCGAGCTATAAACACTTTTCCGTACAGTTGTTTTCGTCTGGCGAATTTTATCTATAATTTATCTCCTTAAGCATAATCTGTTGTTTCTTTTTCAAGATAGTAAATGATATTTATTTAGATTTTAATCTTGCAAGATAACACCAAAAATTAAACAATTCTGAAGCACCAGTTCATTATAAATAATGATTCCATTGTAAAATTATTGATCAACAGTAATATTGAATACTCTCCGATGTAAATATTAGAACATTTTCAAACATTGTTTCGCTATTCCATGTAGTCAGGAAATGCCAATCATTTCTGTTCGCAAACTGTCACCACCGTCAGATTCACTGCATCACATGCCACGCGAGCAAGTCAACACTCATGATGGAAAATAGATAATTTATTTCGGACTCGTTTGTACCTGCAATCGGCCGCGCGCTCCTCGCTGGCGCAGGAAATGGCCTATCTCGCACGATCGCGCCTAATGTTTGTCGCACGCTGTAATCGATACTGAACAGAGCTAGGTCGCAACTCCCGACTCTCGCTCCCTCGCCAGTTCCAGCCCGTTGCCCTCTCCTCCTCCCCGCACCGTCTTCCCCACCACACCCGCTCTTCCCCACTCTCCAGCACTCTGCCTCTTCTCCGCCCTCCCCCGCACGGCACCGCTTCGCCCTTCACCGCCATACCCGCTCAGCTCGCTCCGCCCTTCCCCTCCCTCCTTCCTCCCACCACTGCCTTCCCCTCAGCACCACTCCGCCTCTTCTCCGCCCTCCTCCGCACAGTACCGCTTCGCCCTTCACCGCCATACCCGCTCAGCTCGCTCCGCCCTTCCCCTCCCTCCTTCCCTCCACCACTGCCCTTCCCCTCACCACCACTCCGCCTCTTCTCCGCCCTCCTCCACAGTACCGCTTCGCCCTTCACCGCCATACCCGCTCAGCTCGCTCCGCTCTTCCCCCTCCCTCCCCTTCTCCCTCCCACCACTGCCCTTCTCCCTCACCATTACTCCGCCTCTTCTCCGCCCTCCTCCGCACAGTACCGCTTCGCCCTTTACCGCCATACCCGCTCAGCTGCTCCGCCCTTTCCCCTCCCTCCTTCTCCTCCCACCACTGCCCTTCACCCTCACCACCACTCCGCCTCTTCTCCGCCCTCCTCCGCACAGTACCGCTTCGCCCTTCACCGCCATACCGCTCAGCTCGCTCCGCTCTTCCCCTCCCTCCCTTCTCCTCCCACCACTGCCCTTCTCCCTCACCACCACTCCGCCTCTTCTCCGCCCTCCTCCGCACAGTACCCTTCGCCCTTCACCGCCATACCGCTCAGCTCGCTCCGCCCTTCCCCTCCCTCCCCTTCCCCTCCCATCACTGCCCTTCTCCCTCACCATTACTCCGCCTCTTCTCCGCCCTCCTCCGCACAGTACCGCTTCGCCCTTCACCGCCATACCCGCTCAGCTCGCTCCGCCCTTCCCCCTCCCTCCCCTTCTCCTCCCACCACTGCCCTTCACCTCACCACCATTCCGCCTCTTCTCCGCCCTCCTCCGCACAGTACCGCTTCGCCCTTCACCGCCATACCCGCTCAGCTCGCTCCGCCCTTCCCCCTCCTCCTTCCCCTCCCACCACTGCCTTCACCCTCACCACCCCTCCGCCTCTTCTCCGCCCTCCTCCGCACAGTACCGCTTCGCCCTTCACCGCCATACCCGCTCAGCTCGCTCCCTCCGCTCTTCCCCTCCCTCCCTTCTCCTCCCACCCTGCCCTTCTCCCTCACCACCACTCCGCCTCTTCTCCGCCCTCCTCCGCACAGTACCGTTTCGCCCTTCACCGCCATACCCGCTCAGCTCGCTCCGCCTTCCCCTCCCTCCTTCCTCCCACCACTGCCCTTCTCCCTCACCACCACTCCGCCTCTTCTCCGCCCTCCTCCACAGTACCGCTTCGCCCTTCACCGCCATACCCGCTCAGCTCGCTCCGCCCTTCCCCTCCCTCCTTCCCCTCCACCACTGCCCTTCCCCCTCACCATTACTCCGCCTCTTCTCCGCCCTCCTCCGCACAGTACCGCTTCGCCCTTTACCGCCATCCCGCTCAGCTCGCTCCGCCCTTTCCCTCCCTCCCCTTCCCCTCCCACCACTGCCCTTCTCCCCTCACCATTACTCCGCCTCTTCTCCGCCCTCCTCCGCACAGTACCGCTTCGCCCTTCACCGCCATACCCGCTCAGCTCGCTCCGCCCTTCCCTCCATCCCTTCTCCTCCCACCACTGCCCTTCACCCTCACCACCTCCGCCTCTTCTCCGCCCTCCTCCGCACAGTACCGTTTCGCCCTTCACCGCCATACCCGCTCAGCTCGCTCCCGCCCTTCCCCTCCCTCCTTCCCTCCACCACTGCCCTTCACCCTCACCACCACTCCGCCTCTTCTCCGCCTCCTCCGCACAGTACCGCTTTGCCTTCACCGCCATACCCGCTCAGCTCGCTCCGCTCTTCCCCTCCCTCCTTCTCCTCCCACCACTGCCCTTCTCCCCTCCCCATTACTCCGCCTCTTCTCCGCCCTCCTCCGCCCAGTACCGCTTCTCCCTTTACCGCCATACCCGCTCAGCTCGCTCCGCCCTTTTCCTCCCTCCTTCTCCTCCCACCACTGCCCTTCTCCTCACCATTACTCCGCCTCTTCTCCGCCCTCCCCCGCACGGCACCGCTTCGCCCTTCACCGCCATACCCGCTCAGCTCGCTCCGCCCTTTCCCCCTCCCTCCCCTTCCCCTCCCACCACTGCCCCCCTTCACCCTCACCACCACTCCGCCTCTTCTCCGCCTCCTCCCACAGTACCGCTTCGCCCTTCACCGCCATACCCGCTCAGCTCGCTCCGCCCTTCCCCTCCTCCTTCCTCCCACCACTGCCCTTCACCCTCACCACCACTCCGCCTCTTCTCCGCCCTCCTCCGCACAGTACCGCTTTGCCCTTCACCGCCATACCCGCTCAGCTCGCTCCGCTCTTCCCCTCCCTCCCTTCTCCTCCCACCACTGCCCTTCTCCCTCACCACCACTCCGCCTCTTCTCCGCCCTCCTCCGCACAGTACCGCTTCGCCCTTCACCGCCATACCCGCTCAGCTCCTCCGCCCTTCCCTCCCTCCTTCCCTCCACCACGGCCCTGCTCTCCTGCCCACCCTGCCTTCTCCCTCACCATTACTCCGCCTCTTCTCCGCCCTCCTCCTCACAGTACCCTTCGCCCTTCACCGCCATACCGCTCAGCTCGCTCCGCTCTTCCCCTCCCTCCCTTCTCCTCCCACCACTGCCCTTCTCCCTCACCACCACTCCGCCTCTTCTCCGCCCTCCTCCGCACAGTACGCTTCGCCCTTCACCGCCATACCGCTCAGCTCGCTCCGCTCTTCCCCTCCCTCCTTCTCCTCACCACTGCCCTTCTCCCTCACCACCACTCCGCCTCTTCTCCGCCCTCCTCGCACAGTACCGCTTCGCCCTTCACCGCCATACCCGCTCAGCTCGCTCCGCCCTTCCCCTCCTCCCTTCCCTCCACCACGACCCTGCTCTCCTGCCCACCCTGCCCTTCTCCCTCACCATTACTCCGCCTCTTCTCCGCCCTCCTCCTCACAGTACCGCTTCGCCCTTCACCGCCATACCCGCTCAGCTCGCTCCGCTCTTCCCCTCCCTCCCTTCTCCTCCACCACTGCCCTTCTCCCTCACCACCACTCCGCCTCTTCTCCGCCCTCCTCCGCACAGTACCGCTTCGCCCTTCACCGCCATACCCGCTCAGCTGCTCCGCTCTTCCCCTCCCTCCCTTCTCCTCCCACCACTGCCCTTCTCCCTCACCACCACTCCGCCTCTTCTCCGCCCTCCTCCGCACAGTACCGCTTCGCCCTTCACGCCATACCCGCTCAGCTGCTCCGCCCTTCCCCTCCCTCCTTCCCTCCACCACTGCCCTTCTCCTCACCATTACTCCGCCTCTTCTCCGCCCTCCTCCGCACAGTACCGCTTCGCCCTTCACCGCCTTCCGCTTAGCTCGCTCCGCCTTCCCCTCCATCCCTTCTCCTCCCACCACTGCCCTTCACCCCTCACCACCACTCCGCCTCTTCTCCGCCCTCCTCCGCACAGTACCGCTTCGCCCTTCACCGCCATACCCGCTCAGCTCGCTCCGCCCTTCCCCTCCCTCCCTTCCCTCCACCACTGCCCTTCACCCTCACCACCACTCCGCCTCTTCTCCGCCCTCCTCCGCACAGTACCGCTTTGCCCTTCACTGCCATACCCGCTCAGCTCGCTCCGCTCTTCCCCCTCCTCCTTCTCCTCCCACCACTGCCCTTCTCCCTCACCACCACTCCGCCTCTTCTCCGCCCTCCTCCGCACAGTACCCTTCGCCCTTCACCGCCATACCCGCTCAGCTCGCTCCGCCCTTCCCCCTCCCTCCCCTTCCCCTCCCACCACTGCCCTTCTCCCCTCACCATTACTCCGCCTCTTCTCCGCCCTCCTCCGCACAGTACCGCTTCGCCCTTCACCGCCATACCCGCTCAGCTCGCTCCGCCCTTTTCCCTCCTCCTTCTCCTCCCACCACTGCCTTCTCCCTCACCATTACTCCGCCTCTTCTCCGCCCTCCTCCGCACAGTACCGTTCGCCCTTCACCGCCATACCCGCTCAGCTCGCTCCGCCCTTTCCCCTCCCTCCCCTTCCCCTCCCACCACTGCCCTTCCCCCCTCACCAGCACTCCGCCTCTTCTCCGCCCTCCCCCCACAGGAACTCTTCGCCTCTGACCGCCATACCCGCTCAGCTCGCCCCCCCCTCCTTCCCTCTCCTTCCTCCGCCCTGTCCCCTCTCCACCACTCTGCCTCTTCCCTGCCCTCCCCCGCTCAACTCCACGCTATCATTTCCCCGCTCCCCTCCGCCCCCGCCCACACCCTTGATCTCGTTCCCTCCGCGCCCGCTCGCGTCAACCTCGTTCATGTGCAGCTCTCGTCGTGCCCCCATAATTGAGGACATCCAATCGAGGTCTCGCGCATTTCCTGCGGCCACGAGTAGCCCTTTTATTTAGACTCACCTGTACAAGGGCTCTCACCTTTGTCAAGCAGATATCTCAATTATGCCCATTCCCACAAAGAGAGGTTCAGAAAACCTAGCTTCATTGTACTGTTCCTTTCGGAAACATGAGTATTAAAACAAACAACAATGTATGACGCAATTTGTGGCTGGTCTAGTCAAAATCTCACCCAAACGTTGAGACATATTTCTTCGAAAAATGCATCTTTATTGGCATTATTATATTTTTTATTGTGGTAATAAATAAAATAATTTAATTATTCGTTTTTCCGTGAAGAGTTCCCATTTGAAGCATGTGGCATTTCCAGTCATGTAAACGAAAATGAAAACGTTTGCAAACGTGTTGGAAATATGCACCAATAACGCTTTTTTCCTTATTAGAATATATAAATAACTATAAACAGGCCGATTGATTTGTATGGCGGCGTAGCACTGTGTTTATGCTTGTGCACGTACTTCTTCATTTGTACGAGGATTTACACGATCAATTCCATATTTCTTCAACTCTTTTCTTTCGTCTAACCACTTCTCTAATTCCTTTTCAATATTTGAGAAACTACCAGATCCGTCCGTTCGTCCGTCACGCCAGTATGACAATTTCCCGTCCACTAATCGAGACACATTAGATATTATTCAACGCGTCTTCCTCTTCTGGAGGGAACTAATGATTTTTTTCATATTCGCTCAAAAAATTCTAATAAATTTACAAAAACGTGTTTTTGCTAATTTTAGCGCTGTGATCGTAGTGGATCGATCGGGAATTAAACCAGTGCCACCTAGATAGATCTAGGTGTTGATTAAATCCCAGTACGCAGGGGTAATTTTCACCCCTCAGCGCCGCGAGTTTCTTCCACAAGGATGGCAACACTGATTATGAACTCTATGTGCAACAACTCTACGTGCAACGCCAACTCTATGTGCATCACTGAATGCATCACGTGGCAGAACTGTCAATTTGTGGTGCTGCATTGAAATTATTCATAAGAAATGAATTGTTTCTTCCGTATTACCGTATTTTAATAATAAATTTGCAAATGCCTACGTACAGTATCATCTTGAAACTTATTAAATTTTCAAATCAATACGCAACTGTAATGCTATAGAATGAAAGCACATTCGTATGTGACTTTTCACATTTACTTTCTTAAGCGTGCAAATACCGATTTTCAAATGAATGTGAACAATTATTCTTATTAAACTAAAATGAAAACTTATTCACATAAACAAATGCAATAGTCAACTTTAAATGCTTAGATAGATTAGACAACAAAACGATTAATAGAGGAATTGCAGATGTAGAAGTGAACTCAAATCAGACTAAGTCAACACAGTTCAGACAGAGTTTCTGGAGATTTAAACTCCTCAAAAATGAGGGGACAACAATATGGAAGTGTTAAGCAAATGTTGGGAAGAATCAAATGTAGTGGTAGAGAATTTTGTGACAGAATTTTCAATACTAATTGACAATGATCTTATATTAGGTTTACAGAATAATGCTGAAAAACAGCTTACATGTGAATTTCTATGTGAATTTTGCAAATAAGCAAAACATCGTAAGAAATGTGGCGGCACTAAAATGCTAGCTGTTTGCACCATCCATACCTGCAAGTATATTTTTACGGCGATTACAATTTTGAAATTGCAATACCAGTTTATATCCCGCATGGAGGTAACACACAAGGCCATAGGGTGTTGTGAATTTTTGAATTGTAGTATAACATTATCAACTATTACGTTTCATTGGCGAGTGTATTGCCAGATACTGTAAGAGCTTATTTGAACAAAGCTCTGCAAGACATTTAGAAATTTTCAACAAACAGTTTACAACGTCCGCGACGCCACATTTAGCTAGTTGTTCATATTTTTCAAATTTAGTTTTTCATATTGTTGTTTCAGAATTTTAATGCCCTTCCTTCAGGTAGAATATAACAATATTGCTGGTTCAAAGCTCGCTCATATTCAATAACACCATTTGTAAGGTTTTTTAAAAATATTCCTGTTTGGCCAGAAGGCATTCAGCAGTCCAATACTATTACTATTTGTTGAAGATTTACATCAGTTTTGATATTTTAATTAACACACGAGTTATTTAATTAACATGTGAAAAGATACATTGAGTGAATGTCAATTAGGGTGGATGAAATAAGTTACATGAATATTTCGTTTTCGACAATTACAGGTAGGATTTTTCCAACCAAATTTGAAATATACAATTGTAGGAATCTGTTGTATTTGAGGAAGAAACAGAGAATAAGAAGAGAAAATGAACGGGGATTGAAATAATGTCGAGTTAATTATGCAATTGAGAATTTGGTGTACATATTTCTTTTTTAAATATTTAATTGCTACCTGTTGTATTGCTTTACAATTGGAAGGTAAATATAATACTACATAACGAAGAGCAAGACAGGTAAATAGTTACCGATAATTTAATAAAAGTTCTGTCACTAACTTCAATTATGTAAATGAAAATAATTATGAAAACCGAAAATATAAATAAAGTTTTCATTTATGAAGAAAGAAAAATGTATTTTGCAAAACTTGATCGGATTCGAGGCTGACGATAGTTTTAACCTAAAGTAAACCTTCGAAAAATGGGTGAAATTGATAATTTGTGATCCACAATTTTTGTGAAGTTAAGAATACACGATTTGAAAGAAACATAATATTTCGTATAGGTTTGGCTATTTTTCTTTGGAATGACAATGGGTATTTACGTCTGTGCGCGCGTGCGTGGGTGCCGCGGGGCGGGCGCAATGACGAGGCCACCTCGAGGCTGCAGTGGGCGCGACCTCGCGGGCATCGACTTTCAATTAGGCGGGTGCGGGGTTGCATCGGCTTACGGCGCGTCCTCGGGCGCCCCGCGCTCCCTGCAATGCGAGCTGGTCTTTGGCCCGATTGCCGGCATTCGAAGCGAAAATTGATTGATTTTTTCGTGTTTCCGAGCGCGTCAACTGCTTCGGTCATTAGTCCCGTTAGTGTAGTGCATGTTTTTTCTCGTGAGATGGCGGTGATCTTCTCGCGCTGGTTGGCGAGATCCGGTGCCGACCTACCGTCGGCTAGTGGGGTTTCCCCCTAACCAGGTCTCTCCCACCAGCGGGGCACCGCCCCAGCCGGGACAAGCTCTAAGCTCCCGACCGGTCTCCCGCAATATGTGGTAGTGTAGTGCATGTTAGTGTAAGTGTGTGTGTAAGAGGAGAGGATAGAACAAGGAAGAGGAAGGACAGATCGCGCGCGGTCCGTGGCCCGTTTGGTAGGGTACTGCTCCGGCATTCGCCTAGTGTTGGTCGGAGAAACCACGGAAAACTACCGATCAGAGCAGTCGGCCGCTAGAATTCCCCAGACAGCGACTGAATTCGACGTAGCTGAAAAGCTAGTGTCGAAAATCCTGCTGCCGTCAGGGCTCGAACCTAGGACCTCCCGGACAGAAGCGCTGCAATGACATCAGTTGATGCACTGAGCTACCGCTCCCGGTGCAAGCGAAAAGCTGCTGGTTTCTCGTACGCACGCACGTGCGAGGTAACGTTGAAGTCGATTTTTGACAATTGTCAGGCTGCATTAGACACATGATATAAAATGTGCCACATTAATGCATAGTGATGGTTATTTTCGTCTGGGTGTTTTCTTCTCGGAATGGAATGCACAGTTAGTAGAAATGTAGCATATTGTTGGACTTTAAATCATTTTTTCTACTCCCATTGTATAATTCTGTCATTTGATGGCTCCAACCCGTTGCATAATGATATTCATTACGATACAGATTTCATTGTGATACCAGTTCTTGACCAATCGCAGAGAAGCTTACAAACCAAGTATTGAGACTTCATTAATCTTTGAGAATCGTTCTAGTAAATGTTTTGTTCGATTGTGTATATTAAAATTGCATTTAAAATTATATTTTGTTTATCAGTTTTAATTTCATTATTAGTAATTTGTATGTAGAATATTATATAAAATAAAATGGATCGTAATTTCACTTTGATTATTTTTGACTAGCGCAGTGGTAGTGGTAGGGGGAACATTTGACTGACGTTAAGATCAGGACACAAGTTATTGTGTTGTGTGTTGCTGCTGTGTGTTTTTCCTTTGAAACCGGCCAATTCCTTAGTTTGAAATGTATTATGAATCAGAGAATGAGTTGGCACCTTCAGAAGTAAGAGAAAAAGCAAAAATGGTGACCTCATAATTATTGTAAGAGCAACTTTTGTATTGTCTCGCACTGGTAAACCAAAGCCACCTGCGGCAGGTAGGGTAGCTGTCCGCTAGGTGGCCTTAGCTGAATCCTGTACGTTAACTGCCACGAAACGATTCAATGTAAAAGTTTATCTTATAAAAGTCGTAGAAAAAGTACCATATGAAACTCGATGTAATGGGTATTAACACACTCGTGTGAAGTTTACGATACTCGTATTAATACCCATCATTACATTATCGTTTCGTAAAGTACTATTAGCACACTATATTACTCACTATTGGCAGTTGTGACGACAGTTACATACCAGAACTGATGTCATGATAGTTACATACCAAAACTAGGGCTTCCGAACAGAAAAAAAGTTCGCGGTGGGATTCAAAGAATGTATCTACTAGTAAGAGCTGCTGAAGTGGGCGTTATTCTTGATTGTCGAGTCAACCCGACACATGTGAGGGTATGGAGAGGAAGTGATCGGGTCGAGCAACTAGTTTTGTGAAAGGCGAGGGCGACTACTGCGACCCATCGCCCAAATTCTTGTATATGAGCAGCACCGCCTGCATTAGACTACATGGCCGTTACCATACCAAGTACGTTCCCGACACTTCAGAAGAAAATTGAATATAAGCAAATATTGAAATTTCGGAGGGATCTAACAAACAAGCCGACGACATATTATTAAGCAAACTTGCTCCCTTGACGTAAAAAATAAAAATAATGAAAGGGGGCAGCTTTTAAGAAAATCTTATTTATGTATTTTATTCAAGTGGTCAAAATTTAATTCACAATTACTTACAATTTTTGGCTATCATATAAATATTTCTCTATACTATGGAGATGAAAAAGTAGAAATGTACAGTGATGTTAATGAAATTTCTTGCTGGACAAAACGCGAGTCAAATGAGTTTTGTTTCAGCGAATAATGAAACCGTACAAGCGAATTTAGAAGGGATCTTGGAAAACCTTTGAAGTCTAAAGCAATGATGTGTGGTGTTGTAAACATTTTTCAGATTACAAACGAATGCAACGAGGATTTATCCATAATTTATAATTAATGGTTGCTAATATTTTGGACGAAATGTTTTGGGGCTTATCTAGACATCTTCATGAAGACGAGGAGAGGGGTTCCATGCTTTCCTCCTGTATCGTACGTCGCTCGGAATTTGGGGGCTACGTCACGCGGAGTAAGATACTCCACATATGAAAGTAGGCGTAGTGGCCAGCAATAGTAGCTCAAGTTGCTCATACATTATTTGTTACTGACCCAAATAAAAGGAAAGATTTTGTTTCAAATAAATTTACGAGCGTAGAATTGAGTAAACTCTTCGCAATATCAGAGTTTGCCTTTCAATTGCACAGTCCCTACGACTTCCGGAGCTGCTGCGCTAAGTTGTCCACTTCGCTTCAGGGTGATACCTTTTAAAAATGCGTTCAGTGAATGCAAATCAGCCGTTAGTTTATTGAAAAATATGTGGTAATATGAGAAGAATGTGTTCTCGATGAAATTCATAATTTTCGAGCATTTTAGCATATGAATCTATTTCCATTATACGACCCACGATATTATATTGTTTGTGTAATACATCAATATCTGTTGACGAATAGACAATATTTTACATTCATGTTTGATGAAAACAATAGTTCGCATTCATGAAACATTTGCTTCACAGAAATATTAGTCAATCCTTGGCTATTATCTATGTATGGTATATGAATTTTTAAATTGTGTACTAGTTATGTTGATTGTTAATAAATTCATTATTTTCAGTAGCCTATATTTTAAGGCAATCACTGGAATTATTTAATACCTAACCAGTCAATTGTATTTCGTATAATTTTAATTTTTAATTTATTTATTTTATTATCTGATAATAATTACACCATTATAGTTATTTAATTGTATAAAATGTATGTAATATTTATTCATGTATATTATGTAAATTTCAAGTTGCTATTGTGTATTATGAAATTTCACTCTTGTTTTGTGTGCTCTTTAATTTTGATGCATTGTGTTCGAAAATTAATTATTAACCAGATAGAAGCAGTGTATCAATACCAACATCAAATGAAAGCCATAAAGCTGGTTTGGTATTTCCCGCAGTTTATTTTACGAAAACGAAGCATGTGCAGCGAAACAAGGGCATCTGACGCTGCGATATAACATGAATTTCGCATTTTGTGACAATTAGATTGGAAGCAACTACTCGTAAATCAGACTCCTCTCCCATCACGCCCGACCTGTTCTCATACAGGAAGTGCAGATGACTTTGTTTTCATATATGGACGATTCAATTAGCGATTAGGGAGGTGGAAATGTGTAAAATAAATGAACTGTGTCAGCTCATTAAATGATTTATAATTTATGCATATACTCTTACATTCTAATTTATACTTCATATGAAATGCTAATACTTTTTAGACGTGAGTTGCACAATAGCAGATCTTTGGAAAAACCGATATCAAACACAATGGAAATTTTTATTTCTTCTAAAATCTGAGAAACCTGGTTGGGAGAATAGGGGACCTGAGAGGGTATGGGAGGGATGGTCTGATTGGCAAAACGCTGATTGGCTCTTACATACCTAAGTCTTCCTCGAAGCTTAAATAAGCCTGGAATATCTTCAATACCTGCCCAATATCGTCGTGTAACGTAACCTTCACGGCCTATCCAAGGTTCCACAAATATCTCAAGTACGACGAGTGCCACTATGGTGGAACCGTGACATAAAACATGTTTTAAAATTTGGTTAGTAATATTTTCGTAGTTAATTTTAAACTCCTGTAGTAAGGGTTGGAAAGATTTTGCTTCTCTGTTGCTTTTCAACGGAAATCATCCATCACGCTTCTGATTTTCGTGTATCAGTCTCTTTTTAGCTCTTTTGCCATCTCTTACGCCATTTTTACTTTCTCGCTTCTGCTTATGGAGTGTGGAGAAAGTATTTTAAAGAACCGGGGAAAAAAGGCGAATTTTCGACACAAAAAAGTCTTATTGCCGGGCTATGGCAACAAAAAGTGAATAAATCTTGCCACAATGTGTATACACAGTCTGACCGAGTTTGGTGTGACGGTTTGTTTTTAAATTTTTACCGACGCAATATACGTTTTCGAATGATATCGTTTTAAATCTTGTAATTTTTACTATTTCCGCTCTTAATTTCGCAGTGTCATTTGCAATACTTTGTGCGCCACAACGCGTAAAGAAGAGCCCTGTGTTGAGGCTCGTCGGAAAATGGCGGTGGAGCAACGAGCCAACTAAGAGTTCTGTTTCCGATTGGGTATGCAAAGACGTGACAAACTGCTGGAATGTACCCAAATTATATAAGAAACTGTGTCTGGTGACGAGACGTGGTGCTTCTAATATTAATCACTTACAAAGTGACAAAGTACGAAATGGCCCGAAAAAAACCCACGAAAGTTCGCATGCAGAAAAGTGTGAAGTCATTGCTGACAGCTGACTGTTTTTTGATGGAAATCGTTTTCCAAGGGAAACCATTCTCAGAGAGTTTGTGTTCGAAGGTCAAACAGTAAACTCGGAATATTATTTCAATATCTTAAACAGATTTTGATGAAGAGTAGTCGAGTGTGGACTGAATATTGAGAACAATGCTGTTGGTCATTTCTGCATGACAATGCCCCGGCCTACAGGTCTAGGAGAGTCCGCAAATTTTTGGATACGAAATGCAACTTTTGCGCTCAAATATCTTCTCTATTCGCCAGATCTTCCACCCTGTGACTATTGGCTGCTTCCAAAATTGAAAACGGCGATGAAAAGAAGGCATCACAACACCTGACACAATACAGAACTTTCTTGAAAGCTAGAACGCGGTCTTGCATGCAATTCCAGAGAATGACTACAGTATATGCTTTGGAAAATTTCTAAATCGTTGTTTGCAGTGCGTTGAGTCTAATGAGGAGCATTTTTAATAACAATACAAAAATCAAAACGTCATTGGCGTTTCTCCATTTTTTATTGAACCAGTTGCACTAGAAATAGGCCAGAGTGCATATATAGTAAAGTCCTCTAACACGTATTGTAGTTAGAATTCATGTTTTGTGGGCTTTTGATTCGGAAAAATCGATTGACGGCAAATCGTCTGTCTGTTCGTATGTCAGTCCATGACTGTTCGTATGTGATCAACGCTAACGCCTAAACCGTTCAGCCGATTGAGACAAAAATTGATATCCCCCGATCTATCTGATCGAACGTGAGGATTTGGGAGTTTCAAACTGATACTTTTATTTTTGAGGGCAATTTACGTGAAACCTCAACATTTTAAAAGTTTTCTAAAAAATTGAACCAATTTTTAAATTACAAATTCTCTTCACATATAGGACAAACGCGTGCTTAAGAGAATAGAGCAGGTTTCATGTTTGTTAAAATCCGTGATTTTCGAAAATTGGCCTCCTTCCTTCAGGTACAATATTGAAGATAGAGATTTTTTCGGAATAAAATGAGTTCCTTAAAGACAGATCGTGATTTAATGGTATGTTCAATTTTGGGGAAATATGAGTAGTTTTGCCCTAAAGATTTGCAATTTAATATTCTTTTAAACAATTTTTTTCTCAAAAACACTTTCAAATTTTTTCTTTAGATTTTCTCTTCGTATACATCAGGGGTCAATAAAAAATATGGTGTTAGTCTTATTTCCGGAGAATTCTCCGTATTTTCGAAAATTACAAATGTTAACACTCCAAACTACGCAACTGAAGATAGACGTTTTTGCGTTAGACACAGTCGGTTGTAAAAAATCAGGTCTTTAAAAATAGTTATGTACAATTTTTCGAAAAAAGTTATAATTCGCGAAATTTCTCAAATTTACGTAAATTATAAAACACGATTTTATCAAAAACAGCTCCGATTTTTTCTTTAAAGTTTCTCCTTGTATTCAACAAAAGACGATAAAAGATTCGGCGCTTATTCGTTTTCTGCGAACTCTCCGTATTTTCAAAAAAATCACAAATTGCAAAAAAATTAACATTACGTAGGTATAAAATTGAAGATAAAAGATTTCGCCGCAGACAAAATCTGTTCTCAACAATCAGATCTTTAAAAATGTCAAATACATTTTTTAAAGAAAGGAGTAGTTTTCATGTAATTTCTGGTTGAAATTAATGGAAATTATGAAAGGAAACATATTCTTGAAAACAGGAGTTATTTTTTTCTTTAAATTTTCCCGTGTCCTTTTGTCCCTTTAAATTTTCCCGTATCCGTTTTCCCTTTAATGTTTCCCAAGGGACGCCTAAAAGAATGGTATAGGTTTCATTTTCGTCAGTTCTTTAAAAAGATAATTTACAAAATTTGAAAAATGTGAAGAGTTTAACGTCATTATGCAAATTTTAGAAACTTCAGGTTCGACACTCCCGCACATCTTTTGTTAGAATATTTCAGGGGTTATCAGGATGTATTGCAACAATCGGAACGCCGTGACACGGCCGATTGCAATTTTCAAAATAACTTCTCATTGTTATACGGTGTTTCTGAATGTATAGAATTGGGTTTTGGATTGTTGGATTTTTTTGTTGATACATTAGGTTATATTTTCGCGTCTAATGCGCTAAGGTTGGTAAGAAGTTTTAATAGTGATCGCTGAAAAGTAATCATATGGACAAAATTAAAAACTTTACACGACTGCGAGATGGGAAAGTGATGCAGTTGTAGCACTGCTAGTTATCTCAGAATATGCACCTCTGTCTGGTCATGTTTGTATCTTCTGGCAGTGCTCACCATAAAATATTGACAGATTCCCCACGTTATAATATAACAAGTGTCGCGTTTGTAAAACTCTTTTAACGCTTCGTTAAGCAAAATCTATTTTCAATAAAAACTATACTCAGTACATTAAAATGGTCAATTCTCTACCAGTAGACCAAGTCGCGTCAAATGACACTTCAATTGCCCCAAACGGTGGACAGGAAAAGATCGAATCGTGAATGTACGAAATATGGGCACACACAGGTTACAATATTATTACAACAGGTAGAAAATACAATAATTTTTAGTCACATATCTATGGTGTAATTTTCACTTTCGTAGTACACCTTTACTGAGACAAGTGATAAAAAATTTCCGACTGACTCTGGCGGGTTTCATCTCAAACTACGAATTACAAATGAACCGTTCTCTAAATGAGAACAATTCTACTGCCCTTTCAAGTACGCGATAATGAACCAATTAATTCTGATCGTTCAAACGGACGAATGTCACAAACACTTGGATTCACTTTCGAATCTGCCGAATACATAAAAAGAATTTCACGTGTTTAGTAATTAGAACTACAATAGAAGAATGTGTTCCTGTTTCGTACAGCATGCTGTCCGACTTCTGAGTAGTGAGGTCTGTTGTGCGATCTTTCCCCATTTGTCTACTCTCTCAACTATCTTGTCAGTGACCTACCCCGGCTTCTGGAAAAAAACGTGTCACCTGGGTGGTACTTACTGGATGGAACTTTTTATACTGCTCAGATGTTTACTGCATTAGAAGGAATTTCGCAGTTAAGCATGTTCTTTGTTGCTTCCACCGATAAAATCTAAAAAATGTATAGAATTTCAGAGACAGGTCTTGAGAATTAGGAAATTAAAATTCTTCAAATATTTTAATATTCTGCAAAAGAAAGCAAAGAAAAAAAATAGATGTGCAAATTTTGTACGACAGTATCAACCTTATACAAAAAATCAATAATTGACAATATTTACAAATATCTTGCTTGATTATTGAACATGGGATTCAATTTTTATTATTTTTTATGAACGGAATGTTTTTTCGAAATGTTTACCCTTTAAAACTTTAGATAATCTTAATATGTTTTATCATTTAAACATCATTTAATCATGTGAACATTTAAATTATCCTAAACTGTACATCTATTTACATTAATTTTTATGCAAAAAATCTTACAGCAACTAAACAAACTAACATTGTTCACAATTCAACTCAACTTATTACAATTTTGACGTCTCAGTTGACTCACATAACCATTTTCACTTTATGATAAGCCGAAATTCTTCCTTTTACTTTCTCTGATTTCAGTACTTTCCAAAATATCTCATCTCGCAAAATTTCTGTGACAGTTTGTGTTCACGCTGAGAGAATGCTCTATTCTCTACGTCTGCTATTCCCACCTTCACAAACGGAACACAATGCCCTAAATTACATGCTAAGTACAATTCTCATTTGAACTTTTGATTTTCCAAAAAACATTCTTAATATATAATTTTCTTGGAACAATCCTAGTGTCAATTTTTACATCAGAATTGTATTTTGCAAATGCAATTGTGAACACAAAAGTTTCAGATGATATTTTGATAAGTTTTCCGAAAGCTTAAAAGTTTACGTTAGTAATATCAAGTGAGATTTGGAAATAAACGATAAATCAAAGAGTCACATAGCAGGAGTTGATTGATTGGAAATTTCCCAACCAATGATATTTAGGGAGACTATGTCGCACGTTAATATATTAAAATAGAACTGTTAAATCAAAAAGTTAAACGAGAAAATATGCATTTTTTGCTAGTGAGATATGACGACATTAATACACCACAAAATGTTTTTTTTAAATAATTGGCAATTGAAAAAAAGTTATTATGAATATTATAGAATATTAAACCCATTGAGCTAACAATTTTGTTAAATTATAGGATATTATTTTTCGTTTGTCTTTAGACACAATTGAAATACTAGATGTGGAATGCGCAGTTTACTTACCATTGCTGAATCCAGTGTTTTATCTAGAGATAAGATATTAGTGCGCTGGGGGTGGAATGTCCAGTCAATGTAGAAGATCCTGTTCTTAACTACGAATTTGTGCTATGTAATCGCAATTGTAGATCGAAAATGTAGAACATCACCTCCTGCGCTTCATTAGGTTAAGAGATTTTAAAAAGACGTCTGAAGTATTCTTTGTGGCCCTACTAGTTTAAATACAAAAAATGGGCGTATACCTAACCCTATTGTATAAAAACACAGGTGATGAGATCTTTAGGCATTAACGAAATCTATGTCGATATCAGCTGTTGTTAATGTTTAACGAAATTATGAAAGAAACCTCTTAAACAAGATGGAATAAATAGTGATCAAAGAAATTAACTGTTACAGAAGTTGTTTCTGTAACAGTTAATTTGTGGCGAAAATTCCGAGAGCAGTGTTCACATTTTTAAAATTTAGTAGAGGAGGGGCAATTTGTCTCGCTATATTCATTATCAGGACAACAAAGACTTACAAATAGCCAATAATGAGCTCTCATAAACGAAAATGTATTTCCGTTCATTACCGCGGAGCTTTTACTCCTATTAGAGGTTTCATAGACGGTTCAGAGTTTCAGTCCGTTGTTAATGACGGGTAACATCATTAGTGCACATTAAGTATGGGTTGTGAGCATTATATATTACTGAATTGACTTAATATACATGAATTGACATATCTTTGGCGAAGTAATTATGTCATTCACATTGTACAATTTACCATTGAATCTTCGATCCTTGCATCTACTTTTATGTCCCACAAAAACGTTACAGTTAATATAATTTCACATAAAAAATGTATTTTATATGTGACTTTAAAACTAAAATGCATGAGAAAATTGACATCACACAGATAAAATTCACTCATGAAATAATTGACAGTATGATTGGAGATAACTTATTGGCATAATTTACTTGTAAGCAGGGAAAAAGAAATTACTGAGCTGTTTTCTCGAGGTGAGAAGGAGATTGCCCAGCAAATCTAGTCAACTGATATCCAACTCAGGAAAAATTTCTTGAAGTTTTTTCTCACTGGTTCTGTACATTTCTTGAAATGCTAAATTCGAATGTTTTATGTTCGAGAAATGTCTGTCTCACAGACAAAACTGCTAACAAATGCACTGTTTAGTGTTTCGCAGTATTTAAAAAAACTATACATTTTTTTTGAAAAAATGGTATCAGCGCAATTAAAGTAGACAAAATCTTCTATAAATTGCATGTTTTAACTTAAATATTTGGGAGAACAGTTTCTTTAGAAACTAGAGCGGAGACTTACTAGAGCACTGGCCAATGAGATTTTCAGTCTTTTGTGTAAAGATCTATTTTCTCGTGACGGCATTATAGTTTCACTATACAATACTTGAAATCTACTTTTGTGAATAAATCAATTGAGTTGTTGAATGAGGAATGAAAAAAATATAATGTAGTAAGTGAGTTGACATATTGAAGTTTATTCTAAAGGAAATATATACAATATAATGTAATTCTTCTTTTGTGTAGGTTGTACATCTGTTTTCCTTCTCGCTTCATCCCGAGAACTCATTAGTTATTGACTGCAGATCTTCTCTCCAAATTTTCTGCGGCCTTTCTGGGTTTCTCCTTCCTAATGGTATCATATCCCTGGCTATCTTCACCAGTCTATGATAGCTAATTCCTGCGATATGGTTATTCCATTCTTTTTCCATTTTCACACATTTTATAATATCAGCTATTTTACACTGTTTTCTAACATCCTGATTTCTTATCCTGTCACTCCTGATCTTTCCTACCATCGATGGTAGCGGGTTTCTAGTGATCGGTATAGTTGTTTTGTTTTCTTCGTAACAGCTCGGGTTCCAGCTCCATTATGTCAAAATTGATTTTACCATTGTTTCATAAATTTTAACTTTATTTTCTACGCTAAGATATTTATTTTTCCAGGTTACATCTCGTAAGTATCCTGATACGCGAGCAACTTTTATAGCCTGCTTCCTCACTTTTTTGCATGTATGGTGATCTTTGGGGATGTCCACTCCCATGTATTGGAACTACATCACTTGATCGATGACTTTCCCTTCTATTTCGAACTTACATCTTACAGGCTGCTTTAATATTACCATACATTGTTTCTTATGTTGAAACTATCAAATTAAATAATTTTAATGTCATTATGAATTTCTACAACAGTCTCTGCAGATTATCTTCAATCTTCTATAAGCACTGCGTCATCTGCAAAGCAGACTGTATATCTTTAGCCTTTCATTGTTCTACGGTGTCAATTAGTCTATCCATTATAGTGTTGAAGATTACTGGTCTTAAGACCCTGCTGTATTCCAGTCGCATATTCTATTTCATCTGTAGTTCGGTCTCCTACTCTTACTTCGCCTGCGGTGGTCGCTGGGGGGATCGAGTACTTCAGTAGCCGCCATTGCTGATCCCAAACAAGGAGAAGGAGGGTTTCAGGTTAGGTTACCTCCCTTCTTAGTAAAACAAAACTGCTCAGAACCACGCAAAGCATCGGAACTTCGCGCAATAATGGAATTAAGAAATAAAACATTTTGTCTTGTAGCGCGTCGAATTGTCTAATGGTCCTGTCTAAGGTCGTATTGGTTATGGTACAAAACGTGACTGGGTCTTTCAACGTCAATGAAAAGTATTTTGTTGTGAATTATTTTACACCGTATATATCTAATTACTTCTGAGCAATGAAACATTGTTGTTCATTTGTGATGCCCGAGTATTTCAAGATTAATCCACGGACCACCCTTGTCATGAGCTGCAATTGCTGGGAAGTTTTAATTTGGAACCCTAATGCTTCCAGCGGTAAATTTTGGCTCCCACTTCCACAACTCTCTCAGAAATACTCAACCATTCTTCAGGCGTTTTAATTTAATCTTACGACTATTTATTTCATCAAAAACATTACAAAATTGTATATTACGTATGGTGAGAAGAGTAAATTGCGCACTTTTTGGACTCAAAAATCCTATTCCACACTTTGATTATAACTAGTTGAATGATGAATGTTTGCGAACACGACGGAGTACTAAAGACCAACACTTTGACTTACCTCGATCGCTTTCCAAAATTACTTCGCGGCGCAAGCCATAAAAAATACCTTTGAAATTTTTCATCACAGTAAACCCAACAATTCCATAGGAAAATACCATGATGCTTGGTTAGAAAAAATAAAAACTAGAAATATTCAATGATTTCAATGAAAAAGCCACAGAAAAAATTCTGAAAAGAAACAATGGAATAGAATTGTTCGGCATGTTATCAGACTTCATAAGACGATTTGTGTTTAATTGTCAATATTAATGTTAATTTGTGTAAATGCATGCATGTAATGTGTGTGTGTGTGTGTGTGTGTGTGTGTGTGTGAGAAGAGAGAGAGAGGGAAGAAAATGAGAGAAAGGGGAGAGGGTGAGAGAGAGAGAGAGACAAGAGAGAAATAGGGAGAGGAGAGAGAGAGAGAGAGAGAGAGAGAGAGAGAGAGAGAGAGAGAGAGAGAGAGAGTGTGGGAGAAAGAAGAGAAACTTTGCACACCTAATGGCATGACTACGAGCCGCCACTGGCTCGTAACCAACGTTATCTTCTTCAAAATTACATCTACTCATGATATATTATGCGTATGAATTGTGTTCTTCACCTCTCAGTAAACATCATTATCCCTCGGATCAGGAGATGCCCTTTCTTATAGCAGTGTAACTCCTCCTAGTAGAGCAGACACTGTACCTATATGAGCTCGAACCCCAAGTCCATGAGTGAACGTCAGCCAAATAAAGATGTACTTAAATGCCAAGAATTCGTTCAAAAAAGACCATATTTTGATAATTGTGAGCAATATCCGCCGAATCCTTACCACCGTGCTGTTTCTGGAGTCGTGCTTTATTTCTTTCAAGTTTCCGAAATAGGTATACGACACTTATTTTATTCTATAGTTTGTTTCTGGGCTGATTTTTTTATAATTGTTTCTTTACGTCATCATTTGATACATATTGGCAGATAATATTCTTGGCACAAATATTCTATGAAGGTATTGTATTCTATGGAACGTATTGTTTATTCTTTTCTTTCGTTTCCGTAATGTTTTGGTTAACTAAAGTAAGCTATATCCTGCACGAATAAACGCGTTTCAACTAGATCCGTGCAGAATCAATATATCAGTGCAAATTCTTTATTCTCAGAATTCTTTTCAAGCATGATATAATGAAACTAGATCATATCTTAAAATAATAGTGTGATAGAGGGCTTTCTCTCGTTTTAGCCAGCTGGCCAAATCGCTGTCGTTTTTCAACGCGCTCTAGGATTTAAAACGTTAAAAAAATTAAAATTTTGTTCAAAATGTAGTATACATCTGCTTTATTTTTATTTAAAATTCAATAAAATGCTGCGTTTTTTCAATTGTCGAGATACTTATATAACAAAAATGAAAAAAAGGACATTTGTTTGCAATTTTCTCTGTAAAGCTGACATTTCTCGAGTTTACAAATCTAAAATACGAATGCAGCATCTCAAAAAACATGTAGAACCAGAGGCAATAGAAACTTTCAGAATTTTTTCCAGGATCAGGCTCCATTGATTGGACTAGTTTATTGAACTACTAAGCGCCAATAGATATCTTCCCAAAAGACACGTCCTCTCTATCATGTTAATCCTTTAGATTTATGCGATGGGTGAAATCAGGACCGTAGCGTCTATGGATATACTGGCAGCTTAACTTCCCTTTAAATTAATAATTCATACGTTTGGAAATCGTATTTTATTTTCATTGCAGTTCATTGCAAGTTGGTCTGTCGCTAGCGTCTCTCGCTCAGTGAGCATGGGGATGCAATCAGAGTTTTACGGATTAAACAAGGTGAACCAATGAAGGTGCGTAATTGACGTCGTACTTCATGATGTTTGCGTATTTCTATATTACGATGTGCATACCTACTGTATATTCCTTGAGAATTGCTAATTTTACATTGCTTGCTCTGACAATATTAATCAAAACAATACATATAAATACACTGAGATATGAACAATACGTAATTGTTTAATTAGTGGCCCATTTGCCGTTATCTTCTAGCGTACTTGAGAACTAAATAGAGTTTTTCAACCTTCCATGTGTCATTGAAAGTTTTCACTCACTGTTTATTTCCACGAGTTACTCATCCATTTCTACAAACTATTTGCTCATCATGTTGTATATTGTCACACGAAAATTGTTAGATTCTAATTATTTCGTTACAGTTTTGAAACTATGATTTTCTTTGTGAAAATACTTCTTACCTCTATAATGCAATTTCAAGTAGAACTCAGCACTTTCGCAACAACACACAATGCTCTAAAAACCTGGCGACAGTTACCAGTCGTGTGCGGTAAGAACTCTTTGTCAGTGCTGATAACCACGTCTCGTCACAAACTAAATCAACGTTCTTTATTAAAGAATTCTGTACTAGAACTTTGAGCAAACATGCGTGTGTAATGTGGTCAAGACATAAAGAACTTGAAGAACTGAAAGAAAAGGAAGTGCTCAAAGGAGGCGATGTCGAAGTTTTGGGAGGGGATACAGAATGTCAATAAAAAGTCTGAGATGCAATCTTAGCGCCACATCACCGTCGGCCGAAACCTCGAACGCTATGAGCAAGAGCACATGGTGAGGGTTCAATGACCTCGGCAACGAAGCGCAACCGTCTAAGTGATGTTCCTCTGCCTGTTACATCTACGTAGGGACGGACATCTACCGGAAAGCGCGTGGAAAACACAGAGGGTACAAACGGAACAGACAGATGTACTTGGGAAATAGAAAAATAATTCTAACAAAAGTTTTAAAAAGCTGAAAAACTTGGGGATGCGACACATCACTCGTATCCATTGACCTTACGCCACTGGTCGCTAGTTGAGAATATCTGTTCTCAAGTTTTTAAGGTGAGGGTTTTCTGAGTTTGCTGTTTAGAACCTAAAGGGAAATAACTGTGTAATGCTTATCACAGTTCATTATAAAAGAAAGATTCTCCATCATCAGCTCTCATCAAAGTCGGTTGTGTAGCCCTTCCCAAATTCTTTCAAACCCTCGAATGTGGAATTCAAACTGTAGGGAAAGGCACCAAGCAGTATGACTATTTACACTCTGCTTATCTTGCTGTCAGTATGTGATTAATATTTTTAATCATTGTATATTTTATATACATAATTTATAATTATGGATAAAATAGATGGATTTATAATTTGTAGCGTCACAAATTTAAGCCACTGATTGCTAGTGCACCGTGAATTAGACGATCTGGATGTGAGTTGGAAACTCGCGTCGCCAGGGTGACACGTAGAACCGGACACGGGCAAATGAAGCATACCGTGAAACAGCCATGACTAAGCGCCTGCGAGTGTTCGTATAACATTCTAGGTTTCTTTCTTTCATTAACTTTTAATGTGTATTTTTTTTTAATAAAGAAAGTCTCCCCAAGCTCAGTTCTTAGTTTCAAAACAAAAACCAAAGTATATACTTGAACATTTTTACTAGCCTTGTGGTTGCAAACATTCGTGGATAATTTTCACACAACGGCTTAAAATGACAATTTTCTTCGATTGGAAAATCGCGCCATGCCACTGAGCGCATTAGTTTGGAATTCGCACAACAGCTTAACAAACGCAGCTCAGATCAACTACCGCGAGTTCATTTCCTGATCCAACGCTGCGCTGCGCGGCGCGGCGCCCCTACTGCCCTGCGCGATGTCTACCTTTGTCCTAAACGCAGCGCAAACAGCTGCGCTGCGGTGAACAGATTAACGCCGCATCTCTACAGGGCTGAGTTCCGGCTTTTGTTAGCAGTCCCCCGAGCACAGTCGCCCCCCGCCGCCCCCCGCCGCCCGTCTCCCGCCGCCCGTCTCCCGCCGCCCGTCTCCCGCCGCCCGTCTCACGCCGCCCGTCTCACGCCGCCCGTCTCACGCCGCCCGTCTCCCGCCGCCCGTCTCACGCCGCCCGTCTCACGCCGCCCGTCTCCGCCGCCGTCCACGCCGCCCGTCTCACGCCGCCCGTCTCCCGCCGCCCGTCTCCCGCCGCCCGTCTCCCGCCGCCCGTCTCCCGCCGCCCGTCTCCCGCCGCCCGTCTCCCGCCGCCCGTCTCCCGCCGCCCGTCTCCGTCCCGTGGGTTGGAGGGCGAGGTCGGGCAGATAGCGGGAGCACGATGCTAGGTAAGGGCGGGTCGAAAGGACCGCTGGCGCGGTCGGGTGGGTGGACGGACTCCTTACCGCCCACTCCATCTTCTCTCGTCCCCGCCATTTCATCCAAACTTCCCTGGGGCTAGGCCTCTCGAAGCTCATTGTTTCAAATTTCACGCGGAGACAATTCCGATGGAGGATGAAGCTCGTCTTCATCATTAAAACAGTTTCGGGGTAAGGGAGACCGGATTCAGTGGAGGGGAGATCGTACTTGTATCTAACTTGCGATTGTTTCAATGTAATACGATATTTCCATGAAGGAACAAGTAAATATGGCCTGCGAGTTTCTAAAGGTAACTGGTAATTATATATCAAAACATGCTTTCCCGTGTTATTTTCAACAGTTTCATAATATTTTAATATTATTTATTGAATTTGATCACATAGGTATCAACTATCGATTACACCAACAAGCGTTGCTTCTGCATACGAACGCTCCAATGGCATCAAAGAGGAAGTTAAAACTTCGGCGACTTTCAAAATTTCAGAAGTTTTAATGAAAATAGTATCCATCACATGTTATTAAGCGATGTCTCTTGCGTACCAATAAAACAATTTAAGGTGTATTTGGAGCACTTTTTTAGAAAATTTTGTTTACGTATATTTTTTAATTTGTTACGATTTAACTGAAAATTTCGCAAATTCCACCCCAAACGTTTTCAAAAAATAGTGTCGGAGCAAGCTCCTAAAAGCTACTTAATTTATAATTTATGTATTTTATATGCACGTTCTTGTCATGTACCAGCAACATAGTTTTGTACAAATTCATAAATTTAATTTGTATTCTCACATTTAATCATTTATTCCTGGTGTTAAGATTCAGCCACAGTTGTGTCACAAGACTGCTTGATCTCCGCGCCGCTTCCACTCCCCAAAGTTCCGCGAATCACTGCCCATGCATCTCCCTCCACGACATGCAGCTGCACTTTTGAAATTATTAGATGGCGAATCCGCGGAGTCATTGTTATTAGCACCATACCCCCACTAAAATTCTTAATTTTATTTGGTCATTCTTTCATGCATCTTCCTTTTAATTAATACACTAGTCCAACTTCCTAATTATAATAAACGAAGGATGAGTACTCATTGGCGCATGCAGCTCGAAACCGCAATCTCGCTCCCATCTAGACCTGACGAACGACTCAGTTTGACTAATTTTTCGTGCAGACCAGACTCACATCTGTCTCATCGCACTCATTATGTTTTGTGCTCTTATCACAGTACTGTCTCTAAAATGTGTAACAGTATAATTTTAAAATGTGCATATAGGCAACACAACATTCACCTTCAACTGAGCGTGTTGTGTATTGTCTGTAATAAACTGTTTTAACATATTAACACATGAGTTGTGCAAACGCTCATATTTCGAACCATTCGGTTTAATAAACAGTGCAGAGCTTACTCTATGAACACTCTAACTTCTAGTTATGCAACTACCTGAACTCTGTGCGCGTGTATCACACACCATCACGCAATCCTAACAATAATACGAGTTTTGCCAGAAGCTCTAGTAATAATCAAATTGCTAATAGTTGCGTAACCATAAGCATTGTCAGCCACAGTGACTGTCGCAATGGCCCTAATGCCATGTTCTACGCCTCTTGATGAGAAACTAACTTACGTACCTTGAGCTCCATGAGCTGTGTCGGTGACATCATGTGCATTACGCGCGTGAACTTGGGGACAACTCATTCCCGGCTGAGCAAGGTCATCGCTCGCCCGGAGTCAGCCGGTCCGTCTGACGGCCGGACACATTTCCAAAACTGTCTGCTGCCACGCTAACAAGAGTTCTGGTGTCAATGCTATTGTTTTTTCTCTTTTCCTTTCAGCATACTGCACATGCCAAGTTCATTCTAAATCTAATTATTTGTCTAATTTAATCTAATCATTCAATCTAATCGTACATTCAGTGTTTTTTAGTGTGCACAAGTTAGATAGATTCCAATAGATACTGCCAATCTGCTAATTCAAACGTTTAATGCTTTCAGTCTACTTTCGAAGGCAATCAACATTTTAATTAATCAGAATTTAATCAACTATTGTAATTTATGTAACTATTCATTCAAGATTAATTACATGAAGTTCAATGAATTCCACATGTTGTGAATATCCCTCCACGATAGATCCCTTCTTCTAGAGCATTACAGTAACTTATTTCAGACACATCAAAGGATCTGTTCCGCTCATAGTAAAATAGTGGTCCTTCGATATCATTCTGAGTTGTCAAGGTAAGCTGTGAAAAATGCGAACCCCCCAAATCTAGTCCACTGCTCCGCAACTGTTTATTCCTCCAAATAGTATTTGCATTATTTAAAAATCTGGTTTTAATCAACGAATTTTATATTAAAATGTATATTATCGATCTTGTAAAAATAGGAAGACATGGAATATGTTAAACCTTCACAACTTTCGAAACATTACAGAAAATCGTCCCTATCTCACCTTTTATAAGAATACTTTCCTACAGTAAGAAAGGAAATGGAGACACTTTGGAGAACAATTTTTAAAATGTCGGGGCCTCCTGGAATTAAATGATTTTTGAAGTCGTGAAGCTACTGCATAATCCAGCCGAGCCATTTTAATGAAACTTCTGGGTACGATTTAAATTAGGTACTAGTATTGTTTATATACAGACAGACGATCTGACAGACAAACAGACGTTTTGAAAAAACACTTTTTCGGCATTAAGTACTCTGAAATAGTGTAGTTTATGATTTTTATGCAGAGGAGCAATCAAAGTTCATTTTTACGGTACCAGGGATCCACGAAAATATCCTCTTTCTGTAGAAAAGTCGGCAGTTGTTTCTACAGCATTTCATAATTTTTTACCTTCCCGTATACGTACGTATCGAGGTGATTTTGTAAATAATTCACAGGTTGGCATTACTGTCGGATGAAGGATGCGACGCTACTGATTGTGGCGTCACTTTTATTTCAAAGTTTGAGGAAGAAGCACGTGTCCCGGTTTTATCAATAACTTGTTTCGTTATTTAATAACGGGTCTTAGAAATGGAGCCTGCACAGGACACGGGTACTGAGAGTGTTGAGGATCAAAGATCGCATTCTAAGATCGAAACTTTACGAGAAAAAAGAAACAACAGAAATTCAGAAAGCTTTAAGTGAAGTGTGCAGTGAGCTTACGCTAGTTTCCCATTGAGCTAGTCGATTCCCTGAAGGATGTGTGAGAAAAAACGACGACGCAAAACCGGGAAGACCCAGAACATCGATAGATGAACGAAGTGTGAACCTTGTGGCAGATGTTATTCAAATGATCGTCGTGCGACATTTGTAAAAATCTCTTAAGCCACACGAATTTCAATAACGACCATATTTCGAATAATATCAAATGATTGATACTGAACATGCCCAAAACCCGACCTCTGTTGGTCGACACTCGTTCTTCACTACTACGCTCGCCCACGTTCGGCCAAAGTCGGAACGGAAAAGTTCCATGAATGTGGTTGGGAAGCGATACAACATGCACCACCCTTCATTCCAGGCATGATTCTACCAGCCAGAGTTTGACTAATTCCCCAAATTCGAAAAACTTCTGCGAGGACGTCATTTTTATGCCTTGATGGATTTTTGCAGCCGGCACCCGAGCCATTGGTCCAATGAACAAAGAAGGGATATTTGATGGAATTCTAAAGCGTCCCAGTCAATGTGCAAATTAACATTTCGGGCACGACCAAAAAGCTAGCCCCGGCCGAAGAATTTAGAGAACTAACAAGTACGAGAAAGTCTGTGCCATTCTGTAACCACCACTAGTTCTATATACAAAGTTGTACACGAGAAAGTAAAAATTAGTTAAAAGATTATGGAATGCTGGATTCGTAAGAGGAATTAAACCTGAAAAGAATTCGCCAGGAGAAGAAATGTATTTCTTCTTTCCACCTATTTACTCTATCTTGTTGCCAATTATATATTGTGAAAGAATTAGGGTCCATATTTATAAACAGACAAATGTTGTAACCATAATTTATTTCATAACCTTAATGTGCCACGGATACAGGAATAGTTGTCCCCATCATCAGGCTGTAAAACTGAATGATAAATATACAGTTAAAAGTTTAAAATTATTATAGTACAATAGAGAAATGGCAAAATTGTGACATGTTAGAACTTACCAGACACACGACAGCTCGAGAAACTAAAATCAAACTATTTGTGAAGTAACATTATGATAGAGTATACTGTCACTGGAAGACCAAGTCAAGTTCGTTACGTTGGAAAGAGCGGTTGAAGGAGTGAATTTCGTTACGTTGGAAAGAGCGGTTGAAGGAATGAATCTTTTAGCTAATGACCATCATTAACTGTGACCATCACGAGAAAACAAATTGGTTCAGAAAACCGATATTTGCAGGTACAATGCTTATTACAACTTCTCCCATATTAAGTTCTCTTTCAATAGAAAATTTCAATTTAGGATAGAAGTTATTAAACAAACGATATCATACACTAGATCTTGCAGTAGAATAATAAACATATCGTCGACATAGCGACGATAACACTTGAACTTAGATAAATTAGAACATTGAATTTAGATAAAGTATCAGATTCTAGTTTTCACATAATTTCAAAAATTGCTTAATGCGCTCCTAACACAAATGTGCCCCTAATAGCCCCTAGGTCATTGAACTTAAAAATTATGTTGTTAAGAATTCAATTTACTGCAATAATTACATCTTGATTGAGAATATCGCATTTAAGTTTTTTTTGTAAAGAGATTCAAGTTCTTGAAATATTAAATCTCTAGGAAAAGATGGAAACATTGACTTAACATCCAGAGAAATCATAGTTTGATATGAAAAGAGAAAGTTTTGAATTTAAAAGGAAATTTTTTAATTTTTTTGTAAAAGAGGTTTCAAAAGTTTATTAATAAATTTAGATAAATTATACATGGGGGAATTAACTGAGATGATGATAGGACGCATTGAAGAGAAATCCTTGAGGGCCATTAGAAAAAGACAATTTGGAGTGGAAGGATACAAATTTGTATAAGTTTTCTGATCTATGAACATTGAACTCTTCCACCTTCTTTTATTTCCTGTGTCATGAATTATGATTTTAGAAAAATCTTTTTTTAAGGACTCTATAAATTGAAATGTATTTTGCAAAATCATTTTGAAAAATCTGTGAAGATGTACATGGCATAAAACGCGATACATGGAGCTGAATTTTGTTTAAAATATGAGAATTCAAATTCTCAATGGCTGCGTTTCCTCATACAACTTCATATCATACATGGAATGAATATTATGTTATCCGTTTGGTGTTCTGGGGAAGTCTTTGAGAACCACAGGCAGCTCGTCTGCGGGTGCTCCAGCGGAGTGAGTGTCTGCGAGCGCATCGCCGGCGGCTTCCGCCCCCACCCCTACCCCGGCCCTGCTCTTTGACGCGTCGCACTGTGCCTCGCTGCCGCACGCCCACGCAGTGGCCCAGGACCAGGCCCCCCTTGCCTTCCCCCCCCGGGCCTCTACCGCCACCGCTCCGCCACCGCCCCGCTCCCGCCACCGCCCCGCCCCGCTCCGCTCCGCCACCGCTCCCGCCCCGCTTCGCCCCGCTCCCCACCGCCCCGCTCCGCCACCACCCCGCTCCGCCACCACCCCTGCTCCGCCACCGCCACCGCTCCGCCCCCTTCCGCCCCGCTCCCCCACCGCCCCGCTCCCGCCACCACCCCGCTTCCGCCACCACCCCCGCTCCCGCCACCGCCACCGCTCCGTCCCCGCTCCCGCCACCGCTGCCGCCCCCACTTCCGCCCCTGCTCCTGCCACCGCTCCCGCCACCTCTCACGCCACCTCTCCCGCCACCGCTCCTGTCCCCGCTCCCGTCCCCGCTCCCGCCACCGCTGCCGCCCCCGCTCCCGCCCCCGTGACTGCTCTCGCGAACGCGACCACGCTGGCCGCCGCTTCTGCCAGTTAATTGCACAATGTACATCTCTCGGCTGACAGGGAGGGCGTTGCCGAGAAGGACTTGTGCCGTAGCAGGGCTAGGCGAGTTGGGACCGTTAAGAGAGGTTGGATTGGCGGGAAGGGATGTTGAGAGCGAGGTGGGGTGGGAACTGGTACGATGTGTTTAATACCATTTAAGGATTGGAAGAAAATCCACTTCCCCACACACACTACTTATGCCCATTCATTTTTCAGCTCATTCGAACTCTCGAAACGAAAATAGGCTCTGAATAGATACATAGTTGTGTTGCGCGTTGTGAGTGTATAGGGTGCTTACTGCTTCCCGACCTTTGGATGTGAACTAAATGATCATAAATTAATTTTATGGAGATATATCAACCATTCATAGCTCGGGGAAACTCGATTGCCAGAAACTTCTCATTATAAGTAGGAGCCCTTTTATAAAAAACAAAACTAACAAGAACCTCTGATCATTACTTTCGCACTCAGGGATTAAGTTGAACTGAAAATCATACAATTTTCATCTCGTAATTTTGCTATTGGACAATGCTATTAATTTCAGCTTAAAGGTTTTAGAAGGCCGAAGCTGAACTTTTTCAGAGTTTTCTGTGAACTGATTCCCTTTGAAAGATAAAGGTTCCAGAGATAAAGAGATAAATGTCTTATCATTCCTGGATGTACGTGTGCACGGACTGTGGGTGCTGTTCCTACAAGAGGAGTAGTTCCAAGACACAGCAGAAACGCATATTGCACATTTTCAAATTGATTCAACCCCAACAGAACATTTAAAAAGAGGTCAATCTTGTGCGAATAAAATTAATTATTTTCAAGTTTGTTTTGCTTTACAGTCAGTTGAATGATGAATGCACGAGTTCCAGTTCTGGAGATGTATTTCATTCTGTACTGGATAAAATCATTCAAAACAGATTTATTGCTTCGTGTAATGATCGTTAAGAACTTTGATTTATTTCTTCTAGAAATTTATCGCTTTCTGTAACACCTTTTAACTACCTGCAAATGAAAATCGGAAAAATTTGCCCTGTAATTAAAAGCTGCATTGCGGAAAACATTCATCTCACGTTTATCTCCGAAATACGAGTCCATTTCATTAAGTCTGCATTGCTCGGCTATTTATACATCGCTTCGCTCTCTTTTCGTTCCGCTCCCACTTTTCGTTCCGACCTGGGTTGTAATTGAGCGTAACCACCCTCAATCTTTTTCCGAAATCATCACCCCACCCCACCCCACCCCACCCTCTTATGCCACCAGTACTCCTAGTTATTTGTCTAACCCGTCTTGTTCGACAACTTGCTCATAATCAGACCTCATCGCTCCACTCCGGCGTGCTAAAAACATCTGGATAAAATAGTCACCAAGTTTCGAAACAAATCACCGATCGTCATTAAATTATTTAATAGCTTACTCTTCAATGCAATCCCGATTGATTGATTGATTGATTTTTTCGTTTTTCCGGACGCGTCAACTGCTCTGGTCATTAGTCCCGTTAGTGTAGTGCATGTTTTTTCTCGGGAAATGGCGGTGATCTTCCCCCGCTGGATGGCGAGATCCGGCGTCGACCTACCGTCGGCTAGTGGGGTTTCCCCCTAACCAGGACTCTCCCACCAGCGGGGCACCGCCCCAGCCGGTCTCCCACAATATGTGTTAGTGTAGTGTATGTTAGTGTAAGTGTGCGCGTAAGGGGAGAAGATAGGACAAGGAAGAGGAAGGATAGATCGCGCGCGGTCTGTGGTCCGTTTGTTAGGGTACTGTTCCGGCATTCGCCTGGTGTTGATCGGAGAAACCACGGAAAACTACCGATCAGAGCAGCTTGCCGCTAGAATTCTCCAGACAGCGAGTGAATTCGACCTAGCTGAAAAGCTAGTGTCGAAAATCGTGCCGCCGTCAGGACTCGAACCTAGGACCTCCCGGTCAGAGGCGCTGCAGTGACATCAGTTCATGCATTGAGCTACCGCTCCCGGTCCATAATCAGAATCCATCCATTATTTTAAAGTTTGTGGCCCGACGCTGGTGAATGATACGGTTGAGGCCAGTGGATGTAAATATGAAGCTTCTCCTCTATTGTGACGTCGTGGGTAGGGATATACGCCACACGAACACTGACACGAGTGAGCTATATACGTTTATTTACGTAATTATGTACAATATATAGATCCTCACACTGAAGTGATGGAGCTAACTACCTTCATTCCCCCTCTCTACACCCTCCTTACGGCAGCGCTAGCGCAGAGTCAACACGGCCTCCTCGCGATTCGGCATCTGCCGTACCCTGGCACCCTCTGCCGTACACTGGCAGAGAACCACTCAATCGAACCCGAACTCATCGGAGCACGTTATGTACACAGCACTCCGCGCCAGTCTGAGCGGACACGTTTTTGCGGTATTACTGCGAGGAAACCAAGAAACGTTACTCGCGAGTGGTTTCGCGGAACTCCTTTATAAAGGGTCGAATCACGTGACTTGGCACGTCATCTACCCCCGCGCGCTACCCTGGGACGCTCAGTAAGCGAGCTGTGTTAGCACCCGACACTCTGGCGCCCGATAACCTCCCCCCACTGGAAATCTCTCTTTTTTAAATTTATTTATTCTTGTTCGACAATACAGTCTTTCAAGGCTTTTAAAAATACATACGATTATTATATGACAATTTTGGATTGGCCATCCATAAGGTAAGTGAGGTTTAAACTCTGACATAATTATTGATTCAATGTTATTGTTAATTAAGAAGAGAAAGAAATATGATTTATGTTAAGGAGCTGAGGGTATAGTGGTTTACGGGGGTTTGAATTTGTCATTGGGAAATCTTGACTTTATGCGTGGGTGGACCGCATTTTTTCCCATGTTAAAAATGATGATACTTGGTGAGGTATGCAGTTTATTGTAGAAATTGTTAGCTAATTTATCTATGTTTTCTTCTAATTTTGTAATTTTTAATTCTCGATGAATTTGTTAACTTGTAATGAACCAGGGGGCATTTAGAGTATTTCTTAAATTTTTTTTATTGGAAATAATTTTGAAATTTTGCTTTTGCTTTATTTGCAACCGCATTGATGTGCGGTTTCCATGTTAACCTTTTATCAAATAAAATGCCAAGGTATTTTACTGGTGAGGAGGCCCATGGTATTTTCGTTCCTAGTATTGATAGCTCAATTGGATTTCGTGGTCTACAAAGGGTGAAGATTTTTGCCACACTTTTATCTGGGTTAATTTTAACTCTTCAATTCTGTGTCCAGTTTATGTACTTATCAGGATGATTTTTATGCAATCTTTCGCTAATAAGATATCGGAATTTGTCGAAAATAGGGCTGTGTCCTCCGCGTATAATGCAATATTGTAATCAGCGTGAATTGGTATGTCATGAGTATAAATAATGAATAAATAAAGAATGAATAATGTTGGAGAGAGTACTGATCCTTGTGGTACTCCTGCAGTTATTGGATAAAATTCTGAAGTAGAGTTGTTGATTTTAACGGTAAATGTTCTGTTAGATATGAAGCTTTGAATGATTTTTATTAGGTATTTGGGGATTCCCAGTCGAAACATTTTGTATACGAGTCCTGAGTGCCATACCCTATCATAAGCCTGGCGTAAGTCTAGAAATACTGTTACTGTGTGCTTCTTATGGAAATCTCTCTGTAGCGCTCATTGTTCGGGCGGCTATTTTAAGCTATCCTCATGCCCATTCCTTGTAAGGACTTCTCTGACGCAAGAAGTCTGGCCCTATGACGCTACACTATCCAGCTCTTTAACTCCTTTCGTTCTTTCCAGCATCCCGCTCTTTCCTCAGTGTCCGTTCCTTCATCTCCGCCTGCTCCATCTGCTCCTTTAGTGGCAACTTGGCTATCAAAATATGTGAATTGCGCATGCTGAATCTTTAATGTATGCACTGCAATGGCTTAAAGGCGAAAGCACACGCCTTTATTACGTATTCAGTTGAAGAAAAGGAATCGATGGATTTCGAACAAAGCATTTCGTCTGTTTGCATATTCATTGAACAGTCCGTTCCTCGATGCCTTTCTCTTGGACGCGGTTGTGGGGCGCTCACATACGGGTTCCTCTTCTCCCGAACTTGTGCAAACAACGCAAGTGAGGTTTCTGCTCTGCACAATGTCAGCTTTATAATTCTTGCTTTGCGCGGCCAACAGAAAAAACTGAATTCTTTTATCAACACTCAATAAAACAGAGAAGTTCGTTATTACAATTATTATTATTTTATTATTTTATCCTGAAGAGAGAGCCGTGTGGAATTATGGAGATCAGCTTTTCAGCTGTGTCCGATAGTAAGACAAGGTTATTAAGCTTTGAATTATGAATTATGAGGTGATAGTATGATGATGAGAAGTGATCGTGGCCTTTTTGAAGCATCCCACATTCACCTGTAAGACCGAGAGAACCCACGAACATCCCGGTCAGGACGGTCGGCCCGGCGATGGAACCTGGGTCTCCCGACCGCGAAGAAAGGGCGTTACGCACTGAGACACTTCGCTCTGTTTATTATTATTATTATTATTATTATTATTATTATTATTAGCATTATTATTGTTATTATTATATATCATTTGTATGACACTATCCATGTAACTATGCAAATAAATCTATGTAAAAGGGAATGAAGTTATTAATAGAGCGATGAGTCTTAACTCGAGTGCAGTGCATCTTATCTTTAGCAGTGCATACTATCTTTACTGTTAAAGCGTACTAATTATTCATTTTAAATATCCTGTTAAATCAATTCAATGTGTAGCCAAATGTTTCCATGGAAATGATGCAAATGATGAACGATAGATGAGATTTGAGATTCGATAAATTGATGAAAGTAGATGCTAAAAATAACTCGATCTTTGTGGACTAAGAGTGTGCGTATAATTATAATGTACATTCAGTAAATGAAGTAGGAATGTTGCATGAATGGAAAAAATGAAGATTTAAAAATTATTCACAAAATGATTGAGAGCAATGATTAGTATTAGGAAAAACAATCCTTTAAATTAGGTTCGCCAAATCATGAGTTAGAGTTAAGTTAGTTTTAGCTAGTATATTGAAGACAAAACTCACTCCCTCTAGCAATGTAAATCGCAAGGAACTAGATTTAAAAACTGCGGTACCACACAGGTAAATAAGCTCCCACCGCCTCAGGGTAACTGAGAAGGAGAAATGTAAAAAAGTGAAGTTGGTGGCCCGGTGCCGGTGGATGATATGACCGAGGGAGCCCCGCGTTAGAGGGGATCCAAGTTCTTCATTTCGTGGACCACCTCTCCGCCGTCGTGAGGTGAAGTCCAGTGAAGTATATCCCATACCCGCCCACTTATGCCGCCAGTGCTCATAGTTGAGTAGCGAACTCGTCTTGTTCGACAATTTGCTCATAATCTTAATTCCCACGCCCAACATCTTCGTTTGTGGCGACCTCCCCTCTTCAACATTAGAGTCGGGTTTCCCTCCAGCTTTTTGCCCTTCAACTGGCACTGCCAGCGAGGAAACGGTCTTCTTGCCCTTCGACCCCGAAATGAGCGCGCAGTTCTTGCCAACTGATGAATTTCAAATTGGTCCGCCACGCCCACGCTACATGCCAGACGGAGAAAGGGAAGGGATGAGAAAACAGGCCAGCCAAGCTCTGTTGCGGCGGGAAGAAATTTACGCAAATCCCTTCCCGAACGGATTTCTTTCTGCGCATGAAGTTTGAACCCATTTATTTACACGTCGACATGCACATACGACTCAAGAACATTTGGTAGAAAAATTTGCCTTAAAAGTGAATTTTCATGCCAGTGACCAATTTAAAACTTTTTAGTGCACGTTGTTTAGCATTCTTGATCAAACGTAAAAGGGAACCGAAATGTTCATAAGTTAAAACTGCTCAAGATGGGTTTGTCAAGCTGCTTCTTAGATGATGAATTTCGTTTCACAAAGTAGTGCGGAAGCGAATGTAAAATAAGGTTTTGAATCCTCTTGTTCCGTGGAATTAATTATTTTAATTATGGTTTGGTTTGTCTGTAAAAAGGTAACTACTGTGCTCAAGAAAGGATGTTACAATGTGAATAGTGAAATTCTAGGTAGCGGAATGTTTGAATAATATGATAGAGAAGTAAAATTAGACGCACGACTTAGCACTATTTCAGCCATACATAAAAGTTGTAAACTTCTTAGAGTAAATGATGAAATCACCACACATTTACCGTACTGGAAGGTCAGTTTCCACATTTGACTTTTTCTCACAAAAAAACTGCGAGCGCTACAGAATTACATCAAGAAAATATTTCAGTTAGACCTGCAAATTTATTCTGCAAATAGGCTCAACATTTAATTACCTACAATGCATATTATGAAATTGAAGTTTATAACCCTCTTACCTTAAGGTGCCGAGTTCGGCTCCCGATTGTAGTCGCGACATGCCCTGGGGGAGAAACGGTTACGGCAGTATCGCTGGGTCCTATCTATCGAGACACCGACCGCACGGCTGTGCATTCTCGTCCCAGAATTGCTGTGCGGATACACAGAAATATTCGGTTCCGCAGTTAGTACTATCGTCACTGTCACTGACACCGATCTGTCCTTTCTCTTCCTTGTCCTATCCTCTCCACTCACACACACTTACACTAACATGCACTACACCACCACACCACCATCATCCCGGGAGACCGCTCGGGAGCTTAGAGCTTGTCCCGACTGGGGCGGTGCCCCGCTGTTGGGAGAGTCCTGGTTAGGAGGAATCCCCACTAGCCGACGATAGGTCGGCGCCGGATCTCGCCATCCAGCGGGGGAAGACCACCGCCATCTCCCGAGAAAAAAACATGCGCCACACTAAGGGGACCAATGTCCAAATCAGTTGACGCACCCGGAAACACGAAAAAAACAAACCAAACCAAACCAATCGTTACTGTTTATTTACGTCGGAAATTATACACATGTGTTAATTATGGTGGGTCATCCCTCGAAAACTCCCACATGTAGCTGACGTAGAGCAGAAAGGGTGAATGGTGATTGTCCTCCGGTCGTGGCGTCGTAGCAGTAGAGCGCTCCAGTGGAAGATCCCGGGCGGCCTTTCGGGAGGTCCACGAAGTCGTCAGCGTCCATCCGTCTCCTTCCGCGTCTTACTCTCGCCGGCCTCTTCCAGTATTCCTGTCCGTTGTCTTCTGCGACGGTCACGTTGCGTCATGTTACGTGTAATTGGTCAGTCTCCGTCACATGGTCGATGAGTCCCCTAATTTTGATTTCTCGCTCCATGCATCGAGAAATCCCCTATTTCGTTCCCCGGCCACCTGCGCTGCGTGAATCCCTGCGTTTGTTTTGTCGCATTCATTCGCCGTCGGGAGGAGAATTGTATCGGTCGGCTGCTCTGATCGGTAGTTTTCCGTGGTTTCTCCGATCAACATCAGGGGAAGGCCGAAACAGTCCCGTAACAAACGGGCCACGGACCGCGAGCGATCTTTCCTACCTCTTCCTTGTCCTATTCTCACTCCTGACACATATACTTACACTACCATGCACTGCACTACACTATCACACATGCTGGGAGACCGGTTGGGAGCTTAGAGCTTGTCCTGAGTGGAGCGGTGCCCCGCTGGCGGAAGATATTTGGTTGGGGAAAACCCCGCTAGCCGACGGTAGGTCGGCTCCGGAACTCACAACCGTGACGCGCCTCAAATACTCGCCTTTTCGAGAAAAAATAGCTGTTTCTACAAGACATCGTTACAGGTAGCACTGTTACAATCATCAAAGCACTAGCTACTTCGGGATTGCAACCGGTAGCGTTAGCTCAGTGCATCAACTGATGTGACTGCAGCGCTTCTGTCCGGGAGGTCCTAGGTTCGAGTCCTGACGACGGCAGGATTTTCAGCTAGGTCGAATTCAGTCGCTGTCTGCAGACGAATTCTAGCGGCCGACTGCTCTGATCGGTAGTTTTCCGTGGTTTCTCCGATCAATACCAGGTGAATGCCGGAGCAGTACCCTACCAAACGGGCCACGGACCGCGCGCGATCTGTCCTTCCTCTTCCTTGTCCTATCCTCTCCCCTTACACACACTTACACTAACATGCACCACACTACCACATATTCCGGGAGATCGGTCGGGAGCTTAGAGCTTGTCCCGACTGGGGCGGTGCCCCGCTGGTGGGAGAGACCTGGTTAGGGCGAAACCCCACTAGCCGACGGTAGGTCGGCGCCGGATCTCGCCATCCAGCGGGGAAAGATCACCGCCATCTCCCGAGAAAAACATGCACTACACTAACGGGACTAATGACCAAAGCAGTTGACGCGCCCGAAAAAACGAAAAATCAATCAATCAATCGGGATTGCATTGAAACGTAAGCTATTAAATAATTTAATGACGATCGGTGATTTTTTTCGAAACTTCCTGACAATATTTTATCCAGATGTTTTTAGCACGCCGGAGTGGAGCGAAATGTGCATGGTATGCATCCATGTACGCACGACGCGCCAGAAATGTAAATAACTACCAGCGCAGGTAAAACCTGATATTTTCGTAAAATAATTGTTGGAAAGCAGATTCTAACGACAATGTTTGCTAACAGCATTCATGTTTTGTCATTTCAGAAATTTCTCTTGCAAGAACCAGTGAAGGCGTTTTCTTACAAGTCGCTCAACAAAAACACTTGCTCCCCCATACCACAATGTAAAATGGATTTATTTCGACGCCTTAACACATCATAGTTCGAAAATTACAGATCAATATCCAGAATCCTATAAAACGTTTGATGAAGTTATACATTAAACGCTGTACATTAAATTCGTTTACACGATGAAGATTCCTGCATTTAATCAATTTGCCATATTTTACATTTAAACAAAATCAGTTCATTGTCTAAAAATTTATTAGTACAGAAAATAAGTCATTACATAAACCTGGATCTCTAGTGTATTACTTTCCTTTATTGAAATTTAAAAATTTATTTTGGCAAAACCAATCAATACTCGAAAAACACCATCCAATTTACAATTTGCATTAGTTTATTCCTTCGGTCTATTTGTTTTCTAGTTACTCTTGTTTCACTACTTGTAGTTCTTTTCAGTTGAATAAATATGACTTTGTTGTATCTAGAAAATGTATGTTTTAGCCAAGTCAATATTGTAGTATTGCATCTATTTTTAAGCGAATTGTTTCAGCGACAACATCCACTGGGGCAAACAGCAGTGAGAAATCAACTCGCGGTCTAGAGTCGAGTGCAGAAAGTGTGGTTGAAACGCTTTGCTTTTGCAGTGGAACCGCGTTCTGAGAAAGAACAAGCGTTCATTCACGCGCTTCTACAGAGTGCACTGGCGCCTGCGTGCGTGTGTGGGTGCGTGATTACGGGTGAGCGGGCCAATCTGCTTCGGACGCCGGAGGGCGCTGCACGCAAGCACGCACATATTCGCACGCACACAGACGCGTTGACGTATGGACTCGCGTATACCCACACGTGCACATGTAATATATACGTCAAATCGATACACCAAACACACACACACACTCAAATACACACACACACACAGACACACACACACACTCAAATAGACACACACACACACACACACTCAAATAGACACACACACACACACACTCAAATACACACAACACCACTCAAATAGACACACACACACACACTCAAATAGACACACACACACCACTCAAATAAAGCTGGATATACACATGTGAACATTCTTTTTCGTTATTTTGTTCGAGTCCTACTTTGTTACGTTATAGCTTGGTATTGCCTTCGACACGGAGCTGGATATACACTGCATAACTTACCTGGATCGAAAGGATCGTGGTGACGAGGGAAATGTGAAAACAATTGAATGATGTTGCATATTCTCTTATGAAGGGAACTATGAGAGAGAATTATGAGAATTATGGGAAGGAAATATGAAAAGAACAACCGAAACAAGTTAACATGTTGTTAATTAGTAAATAAGTGAACTTGAATAAATAAAATTAGGTAAAAAATAAAATGATGTATGTACTACGAGCGTTAAATTGTTCTAATATTCTCGAGCGACAAAATGCCCTCGGGCATTTGGTCGCCGCTCGATGTTTGAAATTCTTATGACGCTCTTGGTATATCAACAACTATCATTATTTGCTCGTTTGTACATTCATTTCGTTTACTCTCAAGTATCAGGACTCAATCGACAAACAACCTGTAAATGTGTTACTGCTGGATACGGAATATTCTCACTAGGAATATTAAAATGGGAAGTCACACTTTTGCAAATGAAGCTCCAAAGAAATCAGCTGGCAGCTGGTTCACAAGCATTCCGCAACACACGTTGCCCCAAACAACCGCCACCATCGTACATAAATCAACTAGTGGTGCTACATCAACACATGCTTCCTTGTATTATTTCTAAATTTGCAATTTTCAAAAATCCAGTGTTCAATGACAATAATACTTGCACCATTATTTTATGCATCCCTTTCTTTAATAAATTTAAGTTAAAATTTGGAACGGTATTCGAGAAAATGAATTTTTTTAATTGCAATAATTTTAATTCAAGAAATTATGGGAAAATCTTTTTGTGTTACTCGCATTTTAAAATAAACTGTACATGGCCATTTTTAAAGAACTGATTTTTCTAACAGTATGCTTCCGGCAAAAATCTCTATCTTAAACTTTGTAATTTCGAAATTTTAATTTTTTGTAATTTTCGAAAGTACAGTGTCCACCGGAAATGAGACAATCTGACTTTTTTTTACTGTCCATTGTTACAAACGAAGAGAAAACTTAAAGAAAAAATTGGAACGGTTTTGAGAAAATAAGTGTTTAAATAATTGTTAAAAATGTCTTCAAAATTAGGCAAAAATGACTCTGTTTTGAAAAGTATACATGACTTTAACATTTCAAGATATTGTCTTTAAAGAAAGGATTTCATTGAGTACAAAAAAAAACATCTTACATATTTTAGTCGCAGGGAGACGCTGAAAAAAATTAACTTTTGCAAATTTCGAAAAATACGAGATTTGAACGAGAAGGAGACGTGCATAATTCTCTTAAGCGGGCGTTACGCTAAACGAGGACAATGTTTAATTAAAAGAATTGGAGTAATTTTTGCGAAAATTTTTAAAATGTTGTTAGACTACAAACGTGTAGAGAAGAAATGATTTCGAAAATTCGTCGTTTTCCGGCGCACTATACTTTCTCTGCGAACAAAGGTTGGGCGGCAAAAGAAAAGGTGTAAAACAGCACGTACTTTATCGCCCGTAATTTTATGTAAAATGATGCAAAAGAACTCAATTTTGGAAAAATTGTACATGACTTATTTCGAAATATATTATTAAGAAATAGATTTCATTAAGGGTATTCATAATAGTTGTAGGAGACCCGATAAAATTTTAACTTTTGCAATTTTCGAAAAATGTGGGCTTTTAATGATAATGAGACTTGCATCATTCTCTTAAACGTCCTTCACACTATCCAACAAGAAATTTTAATCAAAAGGAATGAAGCCATTTTTTTAACATTTGGAAAATGTCCCAGAGACTTAATGTAAAGTACTCCAAAAATTTAAATATGGGTTTCAAATTCAAGAGACCGCGACATCAACTAGATCAGTTGGGAATATCAATTTTAAAAAAATCGGCTGAACGGTTTAGCCGCTAGCATTGTTTACTGTCGGACGTACGGACGGACGTTTTGCCGTCATTCGATTTTTCGGAATCAAGGACCCGCAAAACATGGACTCTAGCTACACCACGTGGTAGAAGATTTTTCCCCAAATTTAGCAACTGGATTTATCAACTTTTTCGTTACCAGGGCGTCTAATAAGATTTTTCTTCAAAAATTCGCCGTTTTTGGCGCAGCATTACATAACTTTCTTGCTACTCCGTATGCGTTAGTAAGAAAGTAAAAACTCCTTTTACCGCACTCTGTATCAGCCGAAGGATACATCTGACAATCAGGTAGAAGATGTACACCAACTGAACTTGAGAAAGTGGTGAAAAGTTTCAAAAGCGGTAAAGCTCCCGGACCCGTTTATTAGGCTCTTAAACTTGGTTTTCATATTCTGGCAGGGGACGATGAGGCTTGTTTCTTAAACCTTAATCTACAAAAGGAGATGAGTTTTGATTTTCTAAAATATTTTGGGAGGTATAGCACTTGTGGATACCGCCACTCCGTTAAACAGATGAACATAATGGTGCAGAGTCTCTAAATCTGCACTACAAAACCATCTGCATTCATATTGTAACTACATCGCACGGATCTGTTTAACTAATAAACGTGTATATTATTAGAATGTTCACTTACACACTGTATGTGTCTATTTTTAATTTAATGTAAACAAATCTAAGAATTTGTAACATTTGACAGGAGTATAAAGGTACATTTAGTACTAAGAAGCAATAAGAAGGGGCATCTCAGCATTTGCTTAATAGAAGAAGGAAACAAATCAAAAATAACTAAAAAAACTATTAACAAAATATCATTAATTTAGAAGCTAATTAGTTAGTGATTACAATACGTGTATATATAATCATATATAGCATTGTAACACACATTTCAGGTACGATGTAATGCAAATGATATATCGCACTTTCAGAACCTAGTCGTTTGCAGTTGGTTCCAATATGAAGCTGTGTTTACTTTGAAAACAATATTCAACGAAGTACGTAATGTACTCACGGATCCACCTAGTTACAAGTAAAATAATTAACAGAACCAACCTGATATCGAATGCTGTAGCTTGATGGCAGGGAACTGTTGATCTAATAAATGGGAACCTTTCGTCTTCTAGTTGCTATATTGTCCTTGTAATTTTTTGATACAAATTAAAACGCATTGAATACGATTCATCTGATTTTATTCCCACATAAATACTGTTGATTATATGTTAACTCGAATATTTTGTAACAGCCGTTACACTTTTAAACATTTTTTGTATTTATTTTTAGCTTTATTTTATGTAATATTACTTTTGTATTATAAATAAACAGTATGGTATTAGAGTAATCCTTGACCAGCATTCAGCGCAATACGACGCTGTCTTTGCTTTCGATGTAGTGGTTAGCGACATACCGCATCGTGAGGATCTGTCACTGCGAAAAATGTCTCAGGATGTCACTGCAGTACCTGTGACCGGGCGTTTCTAGATTTCCACGCTCGACGGTGGTAGGATTTTCGATTTCTCTCGCGATCTTTGCTTCCTCTTTCTTGTCGTGTGCTCGCTCCTTACTTTCATATACTTACACTTACTCGCACTACACTAGGACACATGTCGGGAGGCGAGTCGGGAGCTTAGAGCTTGTTCTGGCTGGGGCGGTGCCCCACTAGTGGGAGATATCTCGTTAGGGAAAATCCCCGCAAGCCGACGTAGATCGGCGCCGGGAATCACCGCCACGTCCAGTGATGAAAACGCGCCCTAGACGTACGGGACAAATCAACTTAGCAGTTGATGCCCAGAATCACTAATGGACACACCCAGAATCACTCAATTGAAGATCTGACAGCTGATGTCCCGGCTGGGGCAGTGCCCCGCTGATAGAAGGATCTGGTTGGGGAAAACCCCCCTAGACTCCAAATCTCGCCATCCAGTGGAGGAAGATCACCACCACCCACACCCCCCGCTGCAAAACTTGTACTGTGACATACCAATATGTGGGACATTGTATTGACATTTATTGTGAACAGTGTGAATGGTAAGGATAGACATATGTAAATATGGCGGCCTAGCAACGGTAGACGAGTTGTCGTCAACAAACTTCATTGCTTTGAACCACGGGGCGCGGCTAGTTGATAAAATAAATTGTTTGGGGATAGGCCGAGAAAGCAATGACAGTCTGGGGCGCGGCTAGTTGAATTTGTAAGCAATTTAGGGATTGGCGAGGCATGGAATGACAATGTATTTTGACAGAAGCGGGTCGATTTGTTTCTGACAAAAAACAGTAGAAAGTATGGACAGAGTTTTGAAGGGCTGAAAGAGGGGAATATGGATGCATTCCGACTTATGCCGTGGTGCTGTGCGGATCGTGTGTACATAATTAATGTTGGGAGTTTGGGGATTGTGAACGTTTATTTTGGAGCGTATGGTTGTCGGACTTAGAATATTGATGTAATGTACGGAAATTGTAACTTGGAAATATTTCGAGTACAGCAGCTAGAAATTAAACTGTGAACTTAGGTGAATTTGTCGGCAACGGACTGGGAGTATTTGAATTTTCAAATATGTAGGGTGAAGAATATGGTATTTGGACCTGGAGCCATCGACACCGGAATAAATTGAAAATGGTTCTACGCGGCGACATCGGTCAAGAGAAGCGCGAAGACGGTACTGCAATATAAGGTTTAAGACTGGTCATGACCGAAAGTACGTTTCGTATTGTTACCAATGAACATTGAATAAACTTCCAAGTTTCTGTGAATAGAAAAGATGATTTTCAGTTAGCCAATTTCAGCAAATGAGTAGCTAGAAATGTATATTTGCTTTTCAGATTCCTCGGCTCTCTCTACAGATGGCAGATCGAATAATCGACTAGGCAATAGCGATTATTTCTTATAAGACCCATCGACCCAGTTAGCCGGATATTAATTTATTGGAAATAGCAGTTGAAGATTAATTTTAATAATTGAATTAACGTAATTTTTCCTGGCGCCCATATTCTTGTATAAATTTAGACAGGATACGTTGAATTAATATTTAATTATATTAGAAGGGCAGATGAGATATTGAATTTAAAAATTAAATTAGACTGTTTCAATACTACATTTACGGGGTTAGTGCCATCAGTAGTTGACGCGCCCGGAATCACTATCAATCAACCCACCAATCTGACAGCCGAAACGGAGTCCTCGCGTGGCTGCATGTCGGCCCTTGGCCAAGCGTGAACGTGCCTGGCGGTCGGGTTGAGCCCCACCGCGCCGGGCGGCCGCGCCGCGGCCTTTGCTGGCGGGCCAGGCCGTGCGCACGGGGCTGACGGCGGCGGCCGCGCGCAATGACGTCACGGAGGTGTGACGCGGTCGATGCCCCCCCCCCGCTCCACCTGCCCCACGCCCCGCCCCGCCCCGCCCCGCCCGTCCCCGTCCCGCCCCGCCCGCCCCGCCCGCCCCGCCCGCCCCGCCCGCCCCGCCCGCCCCGGCCCACCCTCTCCCGCCCGCCCCGCCGCGCCCCGCCCCGCTCCATCCCGCTTCACCCACCCAGCCCTGCTAGCCCGTTTTGTGCGTACGAGAGTTCACCGGCTGATCTGACGAATCTGTGCCGCGTCAGCGGTGAATCCTCTCTTTCATGTTGGTGGAATTCTGAAATTTTAAAATTGGCTGCTATATTTTGAGCTAATATTTTGCCGCGTTGTGACTGCGGTTCTGAGTTGCAGGTTGCTTGCCAGGAGTAGTCATGTTACAAACTGTAACAAGCTCTACGGTTCCGGTCAAACTATTTTTCTTAAACAAGTTGAGTTTAATTAGTAAAAACGCAACATTTATCCCGTATATTAAATAAGAAAACTCTTAAATTTAAAAGATAAACCAGAGTGTTGTTAGGGCGTGTTTGTGAATAGCGAAACTTTTATAAATGAACTGATGAAGATTAACGACCGTATATTCAAATGTTTGTTGAGTACCTAACTTCTGAAAGATTGCAAAGTTTCATAACGTTTACGAATTGTTCGTATTATACTTGATGTTATGGGCAAAAATATCACTTAATGCGGACCACTCTTCGTTGCAAAATAGAAGAAAAGTGAAATTTTTTCTAATTTTCGTTTGTTATTTTTTCATCCCATTTTGACTTGGGTTTTTAATTTTTTTAGATACCTATGTCTTTTCTCTCGACAAGCTCAATTGATATATTTCCTTGCATAAATGTAAAAATACTATTCTGGGAATTTATTAAATGTGTGATGCGTGAAACATTATTGTAGGAAGAGCTCGTTAAGTCGAAGCAATTGCCCTCCGAGGTCCACGGGAAGACGTCAGAAATAGTACTCCGGCGCTATTCACCAGCCGGGGACGCCCGTTTCCTTCGCGGAATTCGAGCAGCGTCGCATCAGTTGGACGGAGTGCGGAGCTTCCTCTTTCATCTTGGTTCTGCGCCTTTGGGAACCCCGCTTCCCAACTCGGCAGACACTGCATGAGGACGAACCAAACGTGTTTTCAATACAGAGACCTTCTTGTTTGTAGTACTTTGAGCTCTGGCAAGTCCTTTCAAGCAAGAAACGAGGTAATTCCATTACAATATGAGTTGCTGTAGAAAGTTTCTAGGTTTTGTTGTAGAATTTAAGAATTTATCAACTTTGATACGAAGGTTTTGAAAGAGAGTCTATCGTGTTCCGATGGGACGTACGCCATATCGAAATATAGAATTAGTACTTTGATACTCTTCGTCGTGCATAAATCAATAGTGGAGAACCGCATACATTCTCGCATTATATATAAATTTGTATTTTTTTCAAATACAGAGAGTTCAAGGAAAACCTACGTCATTTTTATGCGTCCGCTTCCGAACTCGACAGACCCTGCAGCAGGATAAACCAAACGAGTTTTCAATACAGATTACGGGACGTTCTTGTTTCAAAAACTTTCAACTCTGCAGGCGTTTTCAAGCCAGAAATACGTCATTCTTCTTCTAAATTTAAAATGATGTAACCTTTCAAAAAGAGGTCGGTAAACAGTTTCTGCATTTTCTTGTAGAATTTAAGAATTCATTAACACTGATATGAAGGTATTGAAATTGACGTTATCAAGTTTCGACTGGGTAAACGCCCTGTAGAAATATAGAAGTAGTACTTTGATGCTTTTCCACTTTCTTTCTTCAGAGCACTTGAATTGAGGTTTGTTTTTTGTCTGCACTGCTGTTGCAAGGAAGAAGTAGTGGAAAGAAAGCGTTACATTTGGCGTTGGCAATGCACTGAAAAGGAGTCTATATTAGGATCGACGCACAGCGGAGGCTTCTGAGGGATTTGGCTCAGCGTGAAACATACCGGAGCTCGCAAACGGTGGATACCAATTCTGCTTTTTGGTCTGAAAAGTAAATAAAGCAGGAAGGAAGGAGGGAGGAAGGGAGGGAGGCCGGCGGGCGGTTCGGGCGTCGCGATCTCAGAGGAGACGCACAGCGTTCGCGCCGGCCGCCCCGGGCGACGCGCGGCTCTCGGTCGATGCGCGCCGCGCCGCCCCGCCGCTCCCCGCCACGCCACGCCCCTTCGCGTCCAGCCCCTCCGCGTCCCGCCTCCGCGCCCCGCCCCGCCACGCCCTCCGCGCCACGTCTCTCCGCGTCTCGCCGGTCGGACGGGGTGGAATTGAAGGTGGTGCCTCCGAGCGGGTCCGAGCTGAGCGGGTCAGGGTAGGGCAGGACAGGGCTGGATGCAACGTGGAAGGGCGAGGCGGAGCTGGGAAAGATAGAGAAGGGCAGGGCGAAGCTAGGAAGGAGATAGTTAAGCGAAGCATGACAGGACACAACAGATCAGGGGGAAGGGAGGCCAGGCGTGGGCAAGGCGAGGCAAAGCGCAAAGCGAGGTGGGGAAAGGTAGAATAAGGCGCTGGAAAAGGCACAGGGCAAGGCGAGGCAAGGCTCAGGACAAGGCGCAGGGCAACGTGAGGCAAGGGGCAGGGCAATGCTCAGGGTAAGGAGGGGCAAGGCGCGGGGCAAGGCGCGGGGCAAGGCGCGGGGCAAGGCCGGGGCAAGGCGCGGGGCAAGACGCGGGCAAGGCGCGGGCAAGGCGCTGGGCAAGGCGCGGGCAAGGCGCGGGCAAGGCGCGGGCAAGGCGCGGCAAGGCGCAAGCGCGCGGGGCAAGGCGCTGGGCAAGGCGCGGGGCAAGGCGCGGGGCAAGGCGCGGGGGCAAGGCGCGGGGCAAGGCGCGGGGCAAGGCGCTGGGCAAGGCGCGGGGCAAGGCGCGGGGCAAGGCGCTGGGCAAGGCGCGGGGCAAGGCGCGGGGCAAGGCGCGAGGCAAGGAGCGAGGCAAGGGGGCAAGGGCGGGGCAAGGCGCGAGGCAAGGAGCGAGGTAAGGGACAGAGCAGGATGGAAAAGGGCCACGGCGCGGCGGGGGGGCTGGGCACGGCACAGCGGATGGGGTGCGCCGGACGCAGCATTTCGGAGTGGGATGAACGGGAAGAGCGGGTGGGTGGGAGGTAGCATTCGTTGCCGCTGGTCCACACCCCTGCGCGGTAATTGCTCTAAGCCTCTCCCCAGAGCGTCCGCTGTTGCAGTGCCCCTCATGCACATGCGGGTCTGGCTCGCAACTCATTGACCGCCGCCTGCTTAGCATTTCGTTCGGCTCGAGTGAATTGAGGACTCCCCTTCAGGCCATTGGGTTGGAAGCCTGGCGCCACCGTGTGGCTTCCACCCCCCAGTGCAGATTGATTTCGGTCCGATTTCGTATTCAGACGATTTGAACGTTACGCAAGTTCTGAGAGAACAACGACAATAAAGAAAACGCCCACTCTGATATATTGATGAAATAAAACCTTGTTAGTAAGGAATGGTAATGAAAAAAAGAAATATAAATGGAAAAAAAATTATCTGACAAGTTAGCCCACTATTTTTTTTTCTTGAGAGATATCTTCCAAAACCCATTATGACAATTTACGGCAATCCATTAGCCAACCTATGGGCATCGTTGAATACTCGCAGCAAAATATGCTTAAAATCCTATTTCAAATAAACTACTAATCTAAAAAGAAAGGGGATGTGTGTAAATGGTAGGGCATGTTGGGGGAGCATGTTTCGTCTTTTTTAAATATCAGCAATGGAACTTAAAATAAACACCAAGAATCACAATAGTTGGCTAATACAATCACTTGCACACTAATATTTGATTATATAGTAGAACTTTACTAAAGATAAATAATTTAATTATAATATCAATTGAGACGAGACGACTTTTACAATGACATCACGCTTTGAAAGTGGCACTTGTGTATCACAGGAAGGCGCTTATGAAGGCTACAATTACCGTTCGTTTCCATTTCAATTACGCGTGCTTGATGGGATTTGAGGAGCGTACTGTCTCGCTGCAGCGATCGTTCAGCCTCGAGATACAGGTCGAAGGCGTTTTTAAAGACAATGGAGAGGCAAGTAATCAAAGAAATCGAACGTTGTTTCTATCGGAAAACAAGAAAAAAGACAACCCGAAGTACCGCTCTGAAGAGGTGGCAAACGTAAGGGCAATGGCGTCGTTGGCCCCTTTTTCTGCACTCTGTGCCGGCATTCCCCTCCCCTCCTCCCCGCGCCAGTCTAGGCACTCTGCTAATTGGCTGCCTGCGCAGGCCGTACCTTGCATCGCCCCCCCTCCCACCCTTGCCACTACACCTTTCGCGTCGCCCAAAATTAGGCACATCCAGGCGGTCGTTAGAGACTGCAGGTTGGGCTTTGCACTGTAGTTCAGAATGCTGGGTTGACCTACAAACAAATTGGCTATTTTAGCTCCACTGTAGCTAATTTTATATTATATAAATGTTGAATCAAAATAAAGGGAAATACAATGTGGTCCCCTTCTTTAAAGGTAAGTAAAAGAAGAGTCGTTACCTTTTACTTTATCAAATATTAGTCACGAGTACTTTCTCTTTCGTATTACATTTTCAGTTATTGAGAAAACTGTCCAAAAAATATGATCAATAGAACTTGCAGGAGCAGACATCGCATAAACTACATAAGCTTCAAATTTGAACCAGAAGTTCAGTTCTAATAGGATGTGGCACGGATGGTGTACCGGTTCCCTCCCAAACCCATAAGCTGCTATAGTTTTGGAGGAATATCGAAATCGCAGGAATTCCCTAAAAATGTAAATAAAAATCTACCTAATATGGTTGCAAAGCTGTAGTGCCACTTTGAAAGTTACACCATAAATTTTCGTTCGCAGACTCTAGGCACTAAATGCACACATTGTTATTTGTCGGTGTTGTATTGTAGACCGTGACTCAAATTTCAAACGCATTTATTGACTTATTAATGTTCTCCGTAAAAGTTATAACTCACAACTTCTGATTAGTAAAATTACCCTTGATTGTGGTACAGGTGCCCTCTTAAATTATTTAATTTGTTAACCACTAATTTGAAAAATATATTCTACTGCAGTTAGAGACTGGAATATAGAAAAGAGAATGTAATAAAATATAACACGCGTATATTGCAGGCTTATTTTGATTTTATCATTTTGTTTTAAACCGTTTATTCTGCAAGCGGATGATAGTATAACTTTGTAAATATTTGTTTTTGTTACCTCATGGTTAATTTTGCGGCGTTCGAAATGCTTTATATCAATTCTTTTTTGACATTCCCTCTATGACTGCGTAAATTGAAGTCTGAAATAAATCTAATTGAAAATCGCAATTCCCTTGCCCTTTTGCAATTGCACCTGTCGCAGGTGCATCGTGTATCTACCTACATATGAGATGCATGAGCACATACTTGAACGTCGACTTAAGCATTTCTACAAACAATCATCGACACAAAATCCCTTCCTTTTTTCTGACGAATAGAAAATTACCCCTCAGGCTTGCATCCAACAAATTTAAGAAGAAAAAAATAGACGTTTGTAGATTATGGTTTGGGAGAAAAGCAAGCGCATGTACAACCCCAACATACTTTACCATTGTGCGTAGTTTGGAGAGAAAGAATCCTGGGCCGTTAAAACCAATTAGTGTCTCTACAAGGACACGGCTACATTTCTTATGCAGGCTTCTATTATATGAATATATTTTGACACTTCTATCTCTCTCGATATTTATCTCTTCTGGATACCCCACTTTGTGGCAGAAACGAGAAGCAACTCGAAATGTACGGAAAATAAAATTGAAAGACCAGTTTTTTATAATCGTCTTCGATAAAATTAAGGTAAATACATAATCTTCTGTGCAATTTGATCTCCATATTACTATTTAATGTTTCTGGGCGCGTCAACTTATATGGCAATTAGCTCCGTAAGTGCAGTGCATATTTTTATCGTGGAAAGGTGGAAGTGTTCTTCCCCCGCTGGATGGTGCTGACCTATACGTCGGTTTGCGAGGTATTTCCCATCCAGATATCTTCCACTAGCGGAGCACCACCTCTGCAGAGACAAAATGTATGGTACATTGTATAGTAAGCGCATGATTGTGTAAGTGAGGGGAGGTAATGGGACAAGGAAGGCCGAAGGAATGTTCGCGGGAGGACCGTGACCCTTTTCTTTGGAAATTTCTCCGGAATTTGTCAGGAAAAAATCGGAGAAACCACGGAAAACTGCCGACTGGTAGAATTCTCCTCAGCCTCCGCTTCTGACAGAGGCGGAATTCGTCTCAGCTGTGTAGCGAGTGTCGAAAATCGTGTCATCGTCAGTACTCGAACCCTAGGACACTTCCGAACAGAGGCACTGCGGTAACATCAGTTGATGCTCTTAGCCACCTCAACCTGTCTCTCAATGTTTAGCAGTACTAGAATATTTTCGCATGCATAACGCACTGATATTTCCGTAATGCTGTAACTTAGTTACGAAGCTGGACATTCGAACTTGGGTTCCTTTATAAATTCAACCTCACTTTTACAATTATTTACAATGCACGGAATTATTCATTTGTTGATTTGTTAAGTTTTTAGAATTTGCTAACATGTGTTTCAATACGTTATGTTTATATTTTCAGGAATTAATTATTTATTATTTAACAATTATAATTTGAATTATTTACAATAAAACTTGTGTCTGGCACATATTAGAACATAAAATAAATCTTCGGAATTAAATTCAAGTTGAGTACTAAGTTTAGAGACTTTCCCTGCCACGTATTATGGATAGCATTTCGCGTATCGAATTGGGCATCGCAACATCCTAATGGCAGATCGGGGGCAGGCGCGGGTGGGGACGGGGTGGGGACGCACGCGTGTCGTGCTGTGCCGTATCGTGCCGTGTCCTGTCGTGCTGCCTACGCGAGAGATCGACGCGCGGCGTCGTCTGCAGTCGCGTATCGCCCTCAGATATCGACGGCGCCCGCCTCCGCCCACCCGCACGGCGCCCCTCGCGTGCTCCCTGGAGATCGCCCTTCCGAGCTACTCGGAAAGCCCTCGCACTGGGAACTTCAACGAAAGAACCTCGAGTGCGGCAAGTTCGGACGTGGAAGCGTCAAAACATCTGGAATGCTTCCGATCGCCTCTCCAGGAATGTTTGTTTTTTGTAGATGAAAATAGTTGTGGTATTCATTTAACTCTTGAAAATAACACTTGGGATTCCGATTTAAATATTTTTTTTTTAAATATCGCGTTTATGGTTTTATGTTCGTAATTACAATTACTTTAATAGCTGTGAACTCGGAAATATGTCGGTGCTCAAAAAATGCTCTCAAAATATACCGGTATGTTAATCTTTACAAGATTTTCAGGTATTTACGATGATGATTCGAGAACGGTTGCTTCATAGTGTTTCAATTGTTCCATCTAGAAAGTTCGTAATTATTAATCTTGAAGATGTTCTTTATTTAAAAAAGAAAACGAGTGAAATTAAACGTAGTGAAAACTAGTGCATTTCCATTTAAAATACCTCTTTATTCAGTGGTAATAATTTCACGTCAATGTTTGCAAATAGGATTTATGTTTTTAGTTGTACTTTTTTCTACAGAACGTTTCACTTTCCACTCACGAGTTAAAAATATATTACGTTACAAATCATTTCCGTCGAAAATATACCAAAGATAACGTACACTTCTAGGGACACTTCCCTAAAGCCAGAAAAGTTCGCCGGATGCTTGTTGTTTACAGAGTCTAGTATATGTGACGTACCAGGAAATGAACTGCAAAGATGTGAAGCAGTTTCTGTCCGCAATGCACTAAAGACACCGGCTGTTTATTTGACGCCTGTCGAACAAGTTCCGCCCAACGGGTTCCCCTGAAACTATGAATAAAACACAATGCTCGGCGGGTTTGCCGTATTCTAAATTCAAAAGTTGGCAGCGTGCCCGGAGCAGTCTGCGCTTATAAACACGAAAGGCAAGACGGCACCCCGCCCGCCCGCGACGGGCTGCAGCGCACGGAGGGAGACGGGCACCGCGCCCCCGCGACTCAGCCGAGCGCCGAGTTACAAGCACTCCGCGCGGCCCGAAGACGGTGGAAGGGAAATAAACTAGACTCACAGAGAGCGCTGCTGTCGCGGAATAATTTGAAGGCCGCCATTTTAGTGCAAACGGGCCTACCTCATAGACATCGTTGCGACTGTGATAGAAGCAAGATAGTTGTGTAGAATAACGATATAGTTGTTTTTCGGTTCGTGTGTTATTTAATGGTATGAAAATGTACGATATAAATATGGTTAAGAGTTGTCCGGGGTAATTTAAATGCACAGTGAAATGCATTGTTTCAAATTCAAATTCAGCGTATAAGTTCGTACAGTTTGACTCTTCAGGACGAAATATTACGAGGAAGACACTTATGCAGTTCCTTAAGGGTAATTAATTGTAAATTGTGAACTTTTGTGTGAAAACGTAGATATATGAATTATAAGAAATGGTAGTTATCACAGAAAACATATATGTTATATACACACACACTATCGACATGCAGCTAATTTTTGTTTATTATTTCGTATTTTTATTTCTGTTACTCACCCAAAAACAAAGATAATGATCAAAACGATAATTTCAGTGTCATATTTGAAATCCGCACGCAAAGTATTCACTACAATGGTGGCCACGCCCCCTTTAAATTTATTCTGTGTTCTGAATAGTCCCTCTACGGAATTGTAGGGTCTCGGCCAGCTCGTCACAGGCAAACGCGATCTTCGACGCACGACTTCTTCATACGTCACCCTCCGTGTGCTACTGAGCCCTGCTCTCGACCATTCGATGTCTTAAAGGAAGGTTCGTTAAGGGCGATAACACTGTTATGTTCCGTCCACGTTACAATGAAATGTAATGAATATTTTAACAACATGACTTAGAGTGTATTTCTGGAAATTTAGGAACATAAATTATTCACTGAATGTACAGACGATGCGTATTATGTTTTCCACCGTGAACTTTGTATGTTTCTTTCCTCCCTAATGGCTTTTCAACTAATGCCAAAGAACTCAACGATTAATTACAAAGTACGATAATAAATTTATTTAAAAATTTTAATGTCACTAAGTATCGTATTCGTGAGTACAATCTTGATCTGTTCTATTTTGATTTTTTTAGTTAACGCTTTTCTATTAAAGAAAAATTGTGATACAAAGAACACATTTACCGCATTTCTCTATCAAAGCTTTCTTTGTCTCATTAATTAGTCGTTAATTCGTTAGTCGTTAATTAATTAGTCGTTAATAAGTCGTTAAAAGTTGTCTGTAAAACCCAATTTTAAAGGTGAACGGCCATAAATACACAGACGAAGCACAACCTTAAAACATCAGTATTTTAAATATAATTTTCTCGTTTCGATCAAACTACAAAATTGTGGCTCTTTCCAGGAGAATGTACAAAAATTTTAAATTTAGATTCATAAAAACATTAACAAATTATAAGTTCAAAAAACAATGGGGATCGACCTCGCATCTTTAAATATTCAGTTTTACACTAATATTTAAATGTTTATTTACATAATTCTAAGAAACTATATTAACATTTGTAAGACAATTTAGGTCTAAGAGAAATTGTTCGGAATAGTTAAAAAAAATGTGAACTATTATATAAAAGATGTAGTTGCACAGTTCAGAATATTTACAACATTTTTGTATAAATGAACCCAACTCCCAAGCCCACTGGCTCCACTATGCCAATCAGCGTAACTACCCTCACCTGTTTCCTTAACCAATAAGTGACCAGTGTCCTCGTAGCTATTGGACTGCTGACCAAGCTAAACAGCTTTCTGGATTAATTACTGATCTCAACGTAATTGGGGTATGGGCTCTGCTGACTATGCACGACCTAATGCCTCTGCCCCTGATGTAGTCTTGTAAGTTCAGTCGAGAACGGCTGGGTGACCACAGCACTGGGATGTAGGGAATTTAGATAAACCTCAGCTCAGGAGAGAGTCAGAAATTGCCGCACTTTGAGAGTAGCAAAGCTGTGACTTGGTTTGAAGTGGCCGATTCGCACTCTGGTAGGGATAACTAATTTGATTAATAATGATTTGTTTACATAAATTCTGTGGTGGCAGCGGAGATTTTGTGGTACTCCATGATAAACTATCTGCGGTCAATGAGGTATCTACCACAATAGTATTAAATGTAATTTTAATATGATTACATATAGCCAGACACGTGTTTCGGGAACACTCTTGCCATCTTCAGTGGTTCTACAATTTACAATTAATACATAAACAAATTACACATGTATTAACGTCAACAAAATCATATATAAACAGTGAACAATAAAATAATTATTTAAAATTAGTACTTACCCAAGTAACACAGATTAAACGCATAATTTCATGGAAAGTAGTCAAACCCGAGTTTGGCTTTATGTAATCATATTAAAATTACATTCAATACTATTGTGGTAGATACCTCATTGACCCCAGATAGTTTATGATTTGTTTACCTTTCTCAGACAAGAAGTTTTGATGGGCTTTTATTCCATAGGAAGTCCCAGCATTTTGCAATACCGTAACTGTAGCCACTCTCTCTTTAGTATTTGAGATCATTTTTGAGTTTTACGTGCAGCTATATCTGTTTGTTCAATGTGTTTAAATACCTTCCCGTTCCAAAGTAATTTGATGCCATTTCTGGTTTGCGCTTTACAATCTAGTAGGTCCTGTGCGAACATTCCCCGCGTCGTAATTCATTATTTTAAAAGTGAAAATAGATTAACACTGATTCCTAACTTCAAACACCCTTGGTTTTTGCGTTAGGGAATTGTACGCCCGATATTATGCACTTATGCACTAGTAAACCTTCTAGAATACTTCATATTGAGGTTAATTTACATCAAAATTCAAATAATCACTTGAATTTTATTGTGGAATATTATTTCTGTCTGCATTCTTTCAGTTTAATTTTACATTTATTTCGAGTTACTGCTCAAATCTGACCTCCCATGCTATGGAAAAGGGTCCCAGAAATGCTAAATCTCGAATAATGTAATAAAAGGTACGCAAATGTACCTTTTCGTGGAAAAGTTTTAAAGAAACACAACTCGGGATTCCTGACCCCATCTTTCCCCCTCTTTACACTTCCTACCGTCTCGCCCCCATAAAACTCACTAAAGTTTACTTGTCTCCATAAAACTCGAGATCTTTGAGGTCATGAAAACCTATGGACTGGATTACTAGACTAGATCGCATCGTTTCCGCATTACATGCGATTTTAATGCGTACTGCAGGAACATTTCCTATGCCATATATCTGAAAATGTCTATTTATTTCATCTTAAATCTGCTTGATGTAGGATTAGTGGATATTCCTTTATACAACAGTAGCATAGTTATAGGTTTTGTGCCCATGATTTGTTTGTAAGTTTTAAAAAAACTTCATCTATCCTTAGCGTATTTTATATAAAGAATTTTCTTGAATTGTTTGAATGAACGCATTATTTGAATATCTCTTTTGACTCGCTATGTGGAGACACAAGATACCAATATTAAAGTTATTCTATACTTTTTAATACTGCACGTGCGTTGTAGGAATCGATAGAGAGTAGCAAGGAGGAAATGGTCGATAGAGAATGAGGGTTGAGAGTCGTCGTCGAGAGAAATGGTCGAATTTGATCGAGATCATTTCGCATGCAGATTCTCCCATCACGTTTTGGTACATTTGTGTAATAACACCCAGACACTACACCTAGGACGATGGGACAAGCACCTAGATATGGCCAAGGGCAAATAGATAACGGTACAGGACCAAGGTGGGGTACCATACATATGTAACGTTACTGGGGGATACCATTTCCTATACAATATTTGAGTTAGTCCGAGTGTACGGATCTGTCACTCACGGTTAGACCAGTTCTCGTACACCAATCGAGGCACATGAGGTGACATTCAAAGCGTATAGGTCTTCTGATGAGGAACTAATAATTTGTGTTCGGATCCGGCCAGAATATTCAAAGAAATTTCCAAAAACGTGTTTTTTTTTGTTACAATGTTAGTGAGAGTGTCGGAAATGAAACTAACATCACCTAAATAGATCTATGTCGCTGGTGACTTTCATTAAACTCCAGTACCAGAAGGCAATTTTCACTCCATACTAAATTTAGAAACTTAGAAAATAATCATATATTTAGAAAAAAATCGCTAACACGTGGTCTAGCCAGAATGCATGTTATGTGCGTAATTGATTGATTGATTGAATTTTTCGTGTTTCCGGGCGCGTCAACTGCTTCGGTCATTAGTACCGTTAGTGTAGTGCATGTTTTTTCTCGGAAGATGGTGATCTTCCCCCACTGAATGGCGAGATCCGGCGCCGAACTACCCTCAGCTAGTGGGGTTTCCCCTAACAAGGACTTCCCACCAGCGGGGCACCGCCCCACCGGCGCGTCAACTGCTTCGGTCATATTACCGAATATGTAGTAGTATAGTGCATGTTAGTGTAAGTGTGTAAGGAGAGGATAGGACAAGGAATGGGAAGGAAAGATCGCGCGCGGTCCGTGGCCCGTTTGGTAGGGTACTGCTCCGGCATTCGCCTGGTGTTGATCGGAGAAACCACGGAAAACTACCGATCAGAGCAGACAGCCGCTAGAATTCTCCTCCAGGCAGCGACTGAATTCGACCTAGCTGTATGCGTAGTTGATACCTTAAAATCGAATGACGGCAAACGTGTCGGTCAGTCCGTCTTTTCGTCTGTGACCTACGCTAGGGCTAACCGTTCAAAAAATTTCTAATAAAATTGTTATTCCTCAAACGATCTGGCTGATGTCGTGAGCCCTTGAGTTTGAAACCAATATTTTAATTTTGGGGAATACTTTACATGAAACCCCTGGGACATTTCCAAAAAAATGGCTTCATCGTTGGGTAGAGTGAAGGACGTTTGAGAGAATGATGCAGGTCTAATTTTCGTTAAAAACCCTGATTTTTCGAAGACTGCAGAAATTCAAAATTTTGTCAGCATCTTCTTGCAAGTACAATTATGGAGATATAGATTTTCCCCTTAATGAAATCTATTCTTTAAATATAGATTTTGAAATAAGCTCATGTACTTTTTTTCGAAAATTTGAGTACTTTTTGCGTAATTTTGTTAAAAATAGGGCATGAAAGCACGTGCTGTTTTAGCACCACTAGTTTTCATAACGATTTAGCGCGCACGTCAGTGTTTTTTTTTTAATTTTTCTTATTTTACGTGAAAAACAGTTAAGAACTGGTGTGACATGCTATGGAGAAGTGAATTCTAAATTTTTTCCTTCCAATTAAATTTTAATACTTAAAATTAGCATTTTGCAAGGATTGTTAACAAAAGTATTCGCTCCGATGAGATACAATTTCATCGGAGAGAGGAAATCAGCTATAAATTTGGGCTCTTATCCCTCATTATGTCCTTCGTCAAAGAATAGCCTGCCGCGACAACACGGTGAACGATAATTTGAATAACTATATTTCCCAACTGAATTCTAGAAGACGTGCACATATAATGATGTTACATTTATGTCCAGAAGCAAAACAAGGGGCCATATCAGCATTTACTCAAAGGAGCAGAGAAACTAGTCGAAAAACCTGAACGAGATGGGGGTCAATGACTCATAAGCTGCAGTACAATACTTGTTACAGGTTATTCAGAATTATACAGTCGAAATGATAAATAATACATTAAATATCACTGTTAAAATTAATGTTACTTTCGTTTTGAGGCTCAGTATAGTCTCTAATTGTATAGAAACAGTTAGGCAGAAGAAACGATTTTCCTTGGAGTTTAAACTTTTCTATCGAATTTAATCGTTTGGAATTTAAACTAATTTAATCGTTTGGATTCTTTGGAATTTAGTCGTTTGGACCGCCCATGGCTTTTTGGAGACTTCTAAAATATTCCAGCCAGAATGAGGAAGATCAATAACACTAAAACATTACAAGTACTTGTTTTTATTTAAAATCTAAACAGAAATAGACACCGAATTGATATGGAACAATCAGCATTCATACAAATTAAATGTTAGCAGATAACGCTGAAACCGCCGATACTCGCAATGTTAGAACAATTCTGCATTTATTTACCCTTACACACACACTTACACTGACATGCACTACACTACCACATATTCCTTGAGACCGGTCGGGAGCTTAGAGCTTGTCCCGGCTGGGGCGGTGCCCCGCTGGTGGCAGAGTCCTGGTTAGAGGGAAACCCCACTAGCCAACAGTAGATTGGCGCCGGATCTTAACATCCAGCGGGGGAAGATCACCATCTCCCGAGAGAAAATCATGCACTACACTTACGGGACTCATGACCAAAACAGTTGACGCGCCCGGAAACACGAAAAAATCAATAAATCAATAATCAAATAATAAGTATTTTTATTTAAAAATAAACAGAAAATACAAACACTACCGTGGAATTTAACATTTGTGAAAATAAATCTTGACAGACAGCGCAAGATTTTTAGTCCTTATTCTCGGAGTCACGGTTACTGGATAAATCACAAGCAATTCTGTGTTGATCGCCCACAAGCCGGTGGCATGTACCATAGGTAAAGCCACTCTCTCAAACAGAGTCAGATATCCTCAGAATTCATCAGAATGGTTTGAGACCAGCCACAATACAATGACGAACTTCTTAGAACTATGAACACCGATAAAATAATAATAATAATAATAATAATAATAATAATAATAATTATTATTATAATAATTATTATTATTATTATTATTATTATTATGTGCGAGTAATTGAAGTTACCGAAAAAGAAGAACTACGTAATGGAATCAATATATTAGTGCACTACTTCTGTGCTTCGTTATTTGTAGACTCAAATTAATTAAAATTAATTTGTTTTGAAGATTTGGTACGGTCATCAAATTCTTTTCTTTTTCTTTCTATTGAGTTTAAAGTGGTTTGCACGATAATCAATTTTCTCTGTAATTGTAGAACTTTCGAAGTTCCAACGGAAGAAAATCTCTCGGGGTTTGTTTGTGTCGAAAAGCAATTATATATCTCACAACATTAAATTGTATAAGATAGTTCACAAAAACCTTGGTATTTTAATCCTATAATTGATTTGCATAAGTATTAGAAGAAAGATATGCTGTCAGAGCTTTTAAATAAATTAAGAAAGAAATTCGTGTGAGTATATTTGCTGACTGTGCGCCGATACAGTCAGAAGGAAATATTTGAGTAAGATTTCCCACAAGTAGTTTTTAAGAAATCCTAAATTATACATTAATAGAACACACAAATCAAGTTTTTATTTGTAATTATACTAAAAATTTAACAAATCATGTTTTTAGTTCGTTTTTGCCACAAATGTATTGTTCATTATTAGGCAATATATGGATTCCTAAAGATACTGACGTCAAGGAATGTCAATACTATAAAGATAATCATTTTAAAAGAAATGTGAAGAAGAAAAAGAATAAACAAACGAACGTTATATATTTTACTGAGTGTTCGTCCTCGTGCAATGGAAGTTTTGCTTTTCGACTTGCTTTGCTGTGTCTTACAAATATCGTAATGTGAATATCACACTTTTCACAAGTTAACCATCATAAGCTTTGAGAAAAATGAGTTGCAAGATTACTCAAAATCCATCTTAAAAGAGATTATTCGCAACACACACATGCAGCGAATATTGCAATTTTAGAACAATACGCTGCTTCCGTTTACATTTAGAAGCTTCACTGTCACAATGAACTGAAATTAAACCGTAATTACTTCATCAATGAGCATTGACGTTGAAATTACATTTTTGATACATCTACAAATTAATTTATAATATTAATTTCCGGGTACGTATAGCGCTGTGCGTTCTGTGGAAAACAACCTCCCACGACCATCTGGCTACCTGCCTTTAAGGCCCTTAAATGAACGCTCTCTGCAGGCGCGGCAGCCGCCGTCGTCTCTGCGACCTGCTAGCCGGTAGCCTCTGGTCGAGAGCTGGTGGCTGCTGTGACGTACTGGAAATAATTAACACAGGCGACTGTTTCTAACAGAAATATATAACTATATTTACACAATAATTTACAAAATAAAAACCTCCGGCAACCTTTCCAATCCCTTAGCCGCGAAACCCCGCAACCGTCCCTAGGCCCAGCCCAGTACCACTGCTTTAAAGCAGGCTAGCAACGCGTGGTGCAAAGCTGTCGGACACAGTCCCTTAATTAGCGTTACAACATGACCTGAAGCCAAACCGGTCTTCGCCTCGAAAACCGCATGCTAGGATAGCACTGGTGATATCACTCGGCCTTTCGACCCTCTACATATCCCGCGTGGGCGCAGTTGATGCAGCCTTAAGTACCCGGAGGCTCGCCCCCTCCCCTCGTCGCTCCCTTGCCGGCGGGCGTCAGGAAGCCTCGACGGTCAGCCTCCTCTAGGAGTCTTGCGACACAGTCCACGACTCGCACTAACCTTTCTCTATAATCATTTTTGGAGAGTTTCCTGTCCCATCCCCCTGGCCTATTCAGCGCGTCTTCAGCTCGGCGCGCAAAGCGCATGCCAACCGCCTCCATCCCCGCATCCGGCTTAAGCATGGGGGAGGACGGTTTTCCCGGCCGGCTTGCAACGAAGCGATGCGCGACGCCACACTGCTTGGCAAAATCTTGAAAATGACATTTTTTTACTGAAACGACTCATTTTATAGATTTTCCTTCTCGTTTGTAACAGATTCTACGTAGTATAAGGATGGTATTATTATCTGCAGGCAATGCCATTTTTTGACAGAGAATCGCGTTTACTGGGCCTCTAATGGGATTATTCTTGTTACAATACGTATGTAGTAATATGTATGTAGTAAATTATTTACTTATTTTGTAGAATTCCGAAAATGCTGTTTTCGATCATCTGCATGCCCACAAGTAACACTTGCACCTAAACTGTACGTGGAACTTTCACCAAACTTAGTCCGCTCTATCGATGTTACAGTGGATTAAAAAAAAATTAATTGTACTGTACTATTGTACTAAAACTGTAAGACACGTTTTCGTCATCGACTTTTTCAAAATCTCAAAAATGATCCAGACGTTTTTACAAGCTCCAGAAATAGTCTACATCAGCAAAACGCATTATTTACTAACAACGCATATTTACAGGAAGCATGTTATGTACTGTTAAAATACGGTTGCAAGGTGTAAGTAGGTGTTGCAAATACATTTCCAATTCAATGACGAAACTTGAAATCACGAAACAGCATGAGAATAATAACAAATAGAAAATGAATAATGCATTCAAATGCAGTCAATTCGTGTTCCACATTTTTGCGTTCGCCGAATTCAAACGATATTCCATAATTTAATACCACATGGCGTATCAAATTCAGCTGAAAGGAAAATATGAGCCTGTCCCGAACGAACGCCACGGAATAAAATAATATATTAACTCTAAACGAGGAACTTTTTGGTGAGATTTCATAACAAGAACAAATATTTACAAGTGAAGCTACAGAATGACACCGACTTTCTGGCAGAAATTTTAGTCTAAGCTAGTTTTTCGGTATTGCCCGACCAACTTTCCAACTGCTAGGTATCAGCACCTAAAAGACATTGTGTCACATTTTCTCAGTGTTTCGGTCTCCAACATTACTGAAAGTACAACATTGTCATACACCAATTTTTCGTTTAAAAATGTGGAGCTGTGTTTGAGAAAATGTCTTTGGAGGATTTTGAAAATGCGTCAGTTTTTCGGACGTGGAATATAAAGCTTGCACTGGAGGGTCACCGTTGTGTTGCGGTTCAACTACATTGTGGTACTTTTTCGATTCAACAGTACCTGTTATACTCATCTGTTTCCTGTACAGTAATTTTAAGCACCTTTAGCGTCCCAAACACGGCAATTCGTCCAAATCAAATTTTCACAATTTTACTCCCGGTTATTCACTCCTTGTGTCAGTATGATTAGTAACTACCACACCCAACGCTAATAGTCTTCGTCAAGATAGTTTCGATGTTACATCACTCAAATAATAAATTCAGAGACTTCAGATGTACTGTGTATGCGACGAACACAGCCAAATGATCTTGTCTCTGGCTCCTACGATGCTATTTTGTTTTCTATATCATTCGCAATGGAGTGTTCTAAAATCGCACATATTTTGTCGTGTAGACCATAGTCTTGTTTCTCTCAGAGCTTTCGTAAAGGTCTATGTTGTGGGGCCGAATAAGATTTCAACCGCCTTTAACATTAGAGGTGCGCTAGCTTTCAGCCTGACAAGCACATCCGGAACAGTACCTGGACGCTCGCCATACCCCACCTCATCGTCTCTGCAGCAGGCTATTCCTCTGCTAGCCGTGTGTAAATACAGTTAGTAGCGCGTACAGGCAGTGTTGTTATTTTGTATCAGCGTTTGTGCTATTACGTACAATGTCTATGTATGTATGTATGTATTTGAAAAATGTACGGGTACATTCTTGAAAAGTGCTTTGGAACTTGCTCATGGCAGTGTAGATAAGTGCTGTTACTGTGCTTGCTAATTAGCTTCTGTTAGAGTTTTGATTACTTGATTTGATATTATAGCCTTATCCTGGTATTGAGTACGACTTAAGCTGTTATTTGATATGATTTCAATTATTGTATACGCGTCATGTCAATGTATATTCTGATAAATGTCATGCCGATTTGACTTAATAATGTGTTATGAGCTCATTTTTAGCCCCTGTACTTCTTACTGGAAGTTCTCTGCATGCTTAAAATTTAAGTTATCTCTGACAAAACTGAGTGAATATTGGAGAAATTTTTTTAAACAATTATTGTATACGCGTCATGTCAATGTATATTCTGATAAATGTCATGCCGATTTGACTTAATAATGGCTACGAAGTGGCGGGGTGGGTGGAGCGAGGCGCGGGCTGGGGCGGGGCTGGGGCGGGGCTGGGGCGGGCTGGGGCGGGGCTGGGGCGGGGCTGGGGCGGGCTGGGGCGGGCTGGGGCGGGGCTGGAGCGGGCTGGGGCGGCGCTGGGGCGGGGCTGGGGCAGGGCAGGGGCGGTGAGGCGGTGGTGGGACGGTGGTGGGGCGGGGTTGGGCGGAGCTGGGTGGGGCTGGAGCGGGGAGGGCGGGGCGGGGCTATCGAGTTCGCGGGTCGGAGCTTCGACTGAAACGCCGCTGGAGCGTCTCCCTTTACAGGGCTCCAGCGCGCGAATTGTGCTATTGCAAGTGCTCATCCTGCACACAATGAAACGCAATCACTCGCTGAAAGATCTCTTCTCTCTTCGTTGGCCCTTATATAGGTGGTAATGACAAATCCCTGTTCTTCTAGGAAACTGCTTTCTTTCTCTGATTTATAGAGTATGTTCAAACTCGGTTTATCTTCCAAATTTCTCATTTAGGAGGCAACTGAAAATGAAATGAATGATAATAAAAATAAATTTTAAATTTAATATCCGGTTTGTATATCTTCGCAAAAACACTGTTGCATAAAAAGTATTGTTACAAATATTTTTAAAAAAAGCTTTTGTTTCATTTCAAAATTATTTTTAATCATCAATTTGATGAATCAAACCGTAACAACTGGTGGTATTACGGAAAGACAGTGTAGTAATTCATAGCGTTTGTACACTGGACATGTCTTGTGCCCCCTCCCACACACTCACAAAAGACGATTTTTCATTAATTTTCCCAGAATATTTTGGAAGTATTCGGCAAACAATAATGCCAATATATTACAATGTATTTGAAACAGCCGCAAATTACAACGATGTTGATGTGTCTATAAATAAATTCTACAAAATAATAATGCCAATCAGTGCCTTCTTAATTAGTATCAAAAGAGCTCTTGATCATCTTTGTAGGTTATTCAACTCTTCCACAAAATGGGTTTTCGTTACGTAACCTCCCTCCAAGCACTTTTTTGAGAATTATCCTACAACATATTGCAAGGATCAGACACAATGGTCAGTAGTCTAGTCCCATAAACGTCAACTAACCCGCAAGAGGACTAACCGTAAATAACGAACGGACACTCGGGCACCCATAGGTTATGGTCTTTCTAATGGATGTATATTTTTATTCCTCTCTGCTCACCGGCTAGGGTGGTTCAGAGCATCAAATAATGCTATTGCAGTGGTTTTGACCGAGAGGTTGTAGGGTGCGAGTCCTGACCCCACCGTGACAGGATTTTCCACACAAGCTAGAATGCTACGTCGAGTTCAGCCGCTGTCTGAAGGAGAATACTACCGACCGGATGCTCCGATCGATGATTTTCGTCGGTTTCTCCGATTTCTTTCTAAATGACTGCCGGAGCAGAAGCCTAAATAACGGGCCACGAACGGCCCATTCTCTTCTATCAGTTTTCATCAAAAATATTAGAGAGATTTTTTCCGTACGAATGGAAACCTTCCTCACTAAACACGACGCGCTTTCAGATTGCCAACATGGATTTAGCAAATCAAAATCCACGGACACAGCCATATTTTCTTTTCTTACAGATGTCGCCTCATCATTGGATCAAAACGAGCCACCTATTGGATTACTTTTAGATCTCCTAAAAGCTTTTGACATCATTGATCATGACATTTTACTTTCCAAATTACCTTCATATGGAATCCGTGGTATTGCTCTAGATTGGTTATGTTCGTACCTTAAACAACGATCTCAGAGAGTTGAAATACCTTACTGGAATGATGGAACATTACGTACGCACCTTTCCGACTCTTTGCCCGTTGCATGTGGAGTTCCTCAAGGATCGATTTTAGGCCCTATTCTGTTCCTACTTTACGTAAACGATATGCCCTCCACGATTCGAAATACGCACCTTTCCGACTCTTTGCGGATGATACGAACATCCTTTGCAATAAAGAAATCGTGAATAGTACAATATCAGATGTTTCAAATTGGTTCCGAAATAAATTAATAGTAAACGAAAAGAAAACTGTTTTAATGCAGTTTTCCATTTCAAATAAACAATTCTGTGCTCCATTGAAAATAACAGTGTACCATTGACTGATGTTAAGGCAACAAAATTTTTAGGTCTCTCAATTCAGTCAAACCTTAAATGGAACGTCCATTTAAATGAATTGAACACAAAATTAAGTTCATTATGCTACGCGTTCAGAATTCTTGCAAATTCAGTCAGCCTTCATACTGCTCGTTGTGTATACTTCGCGAATGTTCATTCCCGCCTGAGATATGGCATAATATTCTGGGGAAATACATCTTATAGCTCCCAGACTTTTAGATTACAAAAACGAATTGTACAAATAATAACCAAATCCCACCCACGTGATTCATGTAAGCCTCTCTTTATTAATCTAGGAATTCTACCATTACCGTGTCTTTTTATTTACGAATCAGTGGTTTTGTAAAAGTGACTTGCTCAAGGGCGAGAATATTTTTCAGAATATTTTTTCATAAAATGCCGAAGTCTATTACTATAACACTCGACATAGAAATCATATTCATCAGGTGACAGTATCAACAGCTCATTACAAAAAAATCACATACAATACATGTACATTATTTTACAACACTTTGACAGATGACATTAAACGATTAAATTCAATAGAAAAGTTTAAATCCCAAGTGAAATCGTTTCTGCTGCATAACTGTTTCTATACAATTAGAGACTATACTGAGCATCACAAGAAAAGTAACATTAATTTTAACAATGATACATAATGCATTATTTACCATTTGGACTGTATAAATGAGTATAAACAACTTGTAACAACTATTGTACTACATCTGCCGGGTCAATGAGTCCCATCTCGATCAGATTTTTCGTCCAGTTTCCCTGATCCATTGAGCAAATGCTGAGATGGCCCCTTGTTTTGCTTCTGGACATAAATGTAACTTCATTTTCTTTGCACGTCTTCTAGAATTCAGAGGAAATACAATTATTCAAATTATCGTTTCCATGTTGTCGCGGCAGGAAGTAATAAGAGCCAAAATTTATTGCTTATTTATCCTTGAAAATAGATTTTATTACATGGGAGTTTTTGTTTTTCTCCCTTTCAAAATTCAAAATTTAAGTAGTATATGACTTAGTGTTGGAATCACTGAATTTTGAAAATGTGCACACAATTCACTTTTCCCCATAGCACGTCATACGCAGTTTTTAACTGTTTTTGACGTAAAATAAATAAATAAATAAACGACGCGAGGTATTTCCTCACTCCTTACTTCCACCCACATTTAAATGCACTACATTACCACACATGTCGGGAGACCACAAGGAAGCTTCGAGCTTCTCGTGGCTGCGGCGGTGTCACGCAGGTGGAGATCTCTGGTTGGGGAAAACCCCGAATTCCGAAGTGTAGGTACCGGAAGCGGTAGCTCAGTGCATCAACTGATGTCACTGCAGCGCCTTTGACCGGGAGGTCCTAGGTTCGAGTGCTGATGGCGGCACAATTTTCGACACTAGCTTTTCAGCTAGGTCGAATTCAGTCGCTGTCTGGAGGAGGATTCTAGCGGCCGGCTGCTCTGATCGGTAGTTTTCCGTGGTTCCTCCGATCAACACCAGACGAATGCCGGAGCAGTACCCTACAAACGGGCCACGGACCGCGCGCGATCTGTCCTTCCTCTTCCTTGTGTTATCCTCTCCCCTTACAAACACACACTTATACCAACGTGCCCTACACTACCACATATTCTGGGAGGCAGGTCGGGAGCTTAGAACTTGTCCCGCCTGGGGCGGTGCCCCGCTGGTGGGAGAGTCCTGGTTAGGGGCAAACCCCACTAGCCGACGGTAGGTCGGCGCCGGATCTCGCCATCCAGCGGGGATGATCACCGCCACACCCCGACAAAAAACATGCACTACACTACCGAGATTAATAACCAAAACAGTTCACGTGCTCGGAACTACGAAAAAATCAAATCAAATCCGAAGTGTAGGTCGGGACCATCCAGCGGGAAAGTTCACTGTCACCTCCTGCGATAAAATGCACTATGCTTACGAGTCTAATGCCCTTACCAGGCAACGTACTCGGAAACACTGATCAGTTACTCATATTCTCTCCTCTATTTTTATTCATCACATTCCTTCATTCATTTGCTACCTTTCTTTTAGTTTCGTTTCTCCTCTTCCTCCTTCTGTATCCTCCCAGAGTTTTAGAGTCAAGTTCAGGCATGACTCGTCATTAAAGGCTGAAAGGCGGAGTCTCTCCTAGAGAAATCACATCCTAAAAGAAATTTAAATATATATTTATAAAATTATTTATTTATTCATGATGGATTTCGGAGTTATATTATATAAAAATCATATCAAAATGTTTCTTTGTCTGTTCGTTTACGGCCGTCCATAATGAATTGGAATCTGTTGACAGGGAAGACAAAAGAGTTAGGCTCCCACTTCATTCCACCATAAGGCCTGTGTAAAACTAGGCGTTACGTCATGCATTCACTGCACAGGCTTACCGGCGTACAAAGGCTGCGGTCTGGCAGCCTTCAAGGGTGGAATCTAGGATCTGAAAAAGGGCGAGCTCACGAAATACCGTTACTATGCAGCTCAGCGAGTAGTATTGCTAATCAACTAGTTTTCCTAATATGCGGTAGGAGCACTACTCTTTTAAGTCTTTATCAGAAGCGCGAAGTCTACAGGCCTGTAATCTTTGGAATTGGAAGAGATTTTGTGTGGAAATGAAAGGAAACGAAATGAAACCAAACGAAACGAAACGAAACGAAACGAAACGAAACGAAACGAAACGAAACGAAACGAAACGAAACGAAACGAAACGAAACGAAACGAAACGAAACGAAACGAAACGAAACGAAACGAAACGAAACGTAATGTAATGTAATTCCTTTTTTAGCCTTCCCCATTTCGAAAACCACGAGTTGCGATTGGTCAAGCCGCTCGAGTCGTGCGCTCCGGCCGCTCGCCATGGCGCTCCAAACCTATCGCGCGGGGCCAGGAAGTGCGCGCTCGTAACTCCTGCGCAGTTGGTGGCCGCGATGACGCAGCCACTCGGTGGAAATTACCTTCATACATTGTGCAGTGATACATCGACAGATGGGCTTACGCAATTTCAATACCAGTGCCTCAGAGACCGTTGTATGCGCTCGGTGCGGACACACGTAGCGCGGCTCTTGTGGGACCTGTGGAGGGGTGTTCTGGGAAGGGACGTAATGAGAACGACGCTGGTTTTCGCGGGTCTGTCGCTTTGCGGCCTCTCACTCCGGCATTGGTTTATAATTGGTCATCATTAATTCTTCCATTTACGCAAGGCTTGACATTACGGGATGACGCGTATGTACCGACCAAGCATGTCAGCACTATTGCGCCTGCGCTTTCATCAGAACTACTCGTCTGTGGTGTACCACACACAAATAAGCTATATAAAAAAAGTTCGTTAATTCAGTTCAAAGTTTCGTCTTCGTTTCCTTGGTTATTTAATATGTAACGGTTAAAATGGTGTTTAGACTAGTATCTATCATAGAAGTTGCACGTACTGTCAATGTGGCTACAGGGAAAGTCCGATAGAGTATTCTGGTTTGTACATTCGGGTAATTAATTTTCTGAAATTTTTGGTTCTCATACTTAATATAGGCATATTATGAAACGAAAAGTCCAAATTCACTTTATTGATTGAAAAAGAAACTTACAATTATTTTCGATGTGGAGTTTCCCATTTACTGCTACAAACTCATTTCCATTTAATGATGTTGAAAGTCTGCTTTCAATATCTCTTATTTTGTAATAATAGGGAGATTTATTGTTACATTGATTTGTGTGTAAACATATCTATTTAATATCTTGAATAACACGATGTTGGAAAGATTTCCTTCTGTACGTGACATCAAATATAAGAATCAATGAAGCGGTTCGTTTTTCAATGTGAACTGTATGTAAATCGAGCTGAGCACCGAGGCCAAACATCGAATACTCTGATGGAGAATGAAAGCGCTATATGTCGGAACGTATTAACAGATGAAATTCAAATAGATTTCGATATTACACAGCTCTGTAAAACTGAAAAGAGTTTCACACGATTTTTTAAAAATACTAATGTAGTATTTGCTATTGAAAACTTGCAGAGATACTTTCGTCTCGCTTTGTTACATTTCCGTCTAAAAATTGCATTCTAAAATGATTTTAAAGTCATTAGACATTTTGTTTTATTCACGGTACAAAGTGCGGCTCAGCAGTTTACCCTACGGAAGGAATGAAATACGTAATGAAGGACACTAGAAGTAAAATGTCTTATAGAATTTAAATGCGAAGTAGAAAATGTTGATATATATGTCTTGATGATGTGAAAATGTTGATATATAAATGTTGATATTTTACTTATAAATATATATCTATATCTATATATATATATATATATATATATATATATATATATATATATATATATATATATATATATATATATATATATATATAAAAGTAAAATAACACTCGATTCAGGTATGTTTCTTGCAAAACAACTCTGTAACGCATGGGATTTTCACTGATAATTTTTGTACGGTCGAGAAAAAAAAATAAGGAGTTTAAAATGTTTTATTTACCCACAAATATTTGAGAAACTTTGGCTGAATACAAGCCCGCAAAGCACTTATGTGTTGAGGAACTGCGGTGCAGGCAGGCGCGACCGAGTGGTGGCCAGAATGTTAGCTAGATCTCTTTCACACGCTTTCTGGAAGACATTCTAGTACACTTACATGCACTACTTTACCAGAAATGTCGGGAGACCAGTGGTAAGCTTAAAGCTTAACCCGTCTGTGGCACAGCTCCACTGGGGGAAATATCTGGAGGAGGAATTCACCCGCGGTCGGCGCCTAATACCACCGACCAGCGAGGAACGAACACCGCCACATCCATGCAAAACAATCACTGCACTAACGGGACTAATGATAATAATTGTTGACGTGCGCGAAACATAGATTAATCTATCATTATGTGCTTGTGTTGTCTACAGATGTATAAACAGTTTTCTCGTAAACCAATTTTTCGATGTCAAGGATCCACAAAATGTGAATTATGACTACACGTTTTAGAGTAAGTTATATACTGCGTAAGGGAAGAAAAGTGATACCCTTTCTAGGTGTCAGGGACCTTACAATACGACTGCTTTGCCACAACATTACATTACGATACCACGATAGTAATATGCAAGAAAGCACTAACTTCCTGTCCATTTGTGTTTAGTTGTATTTGAAAATGATGGGTAAGCTTCTATGACACATATGATGTTTAATTAACAATGTGATTTAGTTTAATACAATTTGTGCTGCTTAAACAATAGGCAGTATAAATATTTCCATGCAAGTGTGAATAAAAATGCATTAAAAACCACAGATGTTTGCCACAGCTTTGCAAGCCAAAGCTGTACAATATTTTCTCTGCACTACATAAGTAGCATTCGAGAAAGTAAAAATATGGTGTGGATTGTAAAATACATTTAGCTATTGTATTCACTTCTCCTTGAAAGCTAGCGGAGACCTGCTGCCTGGTAACGAATGGAGGTCTGTTGCAAATTAATCTCCACTCCAGACGGCCTGAACCTAATGAACAAGTCCTTAGAAACCAGCTGCTCTCGATTAAAAGGAAGTGTTCCTTTACAGCCTCTTGCTGTCCTCTTTGCAGCACCTCCCTCCTCCCCCCGAATTCTCCTATTCGCCAAAGGACGCTTTCCTCCTCTTCCCACCTCCCTGCCAGCAACAACCGTTCTCCGCCGCCGCCGCGACAACACGCAATGTGCGTGACGCAAACAAAAGAAGGGCAGTAACGAAGACTTTTGCATAATTTCGCTCTTAAGAGAGAGAAATATAATGTACTTATGTATTTAATCATCTCTTTATTTGCAATAATGATACTAATTATTAATATCAGTACTTGATAATTAAATATTTAACTTGCCCTCGTATGTTGTTGTTGTTGTTTAAGGGCTTTTATCCAGCCAACAGCCGGTTACCCTTTACGTCCCGATGGGACGCATATTCGACCATACACTAGACCAACACACGTGCGGGCTCATCTGATCTGGGGTCAGCAGAACGCGAGGCCCTCCGTGACAACACATACAAAGTCAAGGGACAAACAACCATGCCCAAGGCGGGACTCGAACCCGCGACCCTTCAGATCGAAGCGCTGGTCGAGTCGATACTCGGTCTTAGCCACCTCGGCCATCCAGGTCGGCGCTCTCGTACGGGTTACTTTAAAATACAGCTGGGCATTACATGATAGCTAATAAAATCTTATGCCTCGAATTCATCTGGACGTTTCGTTTCCTACGTATCGACCACTTCTACAATGTTAAGGTGTTTGTTTAGAACATCTCAGCATCATACGTTTCTGGCCAGAACGTATTCGTGACTTGCGTTGCTATGAATCGTCCTCTAAAACCCTGCCTACCTGTTGTTGGCCTGTGGTGCTATGCCTGGACCGCTCCAGTGGAAACAAACAAGCGAACGATCAGCCTTGCAAATAGATGCAGAGCACCCTGCGCGCGGGTGAGAGGACAATGAGCGTGTGCAACGGGCTCCGAAATTAATTCGGGCATAAATGTGTTAAATTGCAGGTGGACATGATTTTATAGCCAATAAAATCTTATAACCGGAAAGTGACTGCAAGTTTCTTCTCCTTCAGATCGGCCATGTCTCGTCATTACGTACCAAACTCTCCCTAAAAAGGATGATCGTAAACTTTCAGGAGAGTGCACGGTTGTTAGAATATCTCATTCCCTGACAAAATTTCACTTAAATGTGCCTTACAGGAGAATGTAGTGTTCTGTAGGACGTCTCGAAATTTCATATCCATTTTCAATACTATCCTATTCATTATTACTGTAGCAATTCATTTTAACAAATAGTGACTTTAATGTCACGTAATTTGCTGCGTGAAAAGTCATACAATTTTACATTTTCGTAAATGGATTACATGGAGTGGAAATAAGAAATAGAATGTTTGGTAGAAAGCATTTCTTACGCATTTCTTAAAATGATCTTCCAAAAATAAATTGATAATTAAATTCAATATAAGAGTGCTGTGTTATTGTTATGGTACTTTTTTCATTATACTGTCAAATTGTATTTAGCATTTTGAATACTCATCTGATCACTTGTAACTTCTATCTATTAGGATGATGCCAGTGCCCTCATCCTAAAGACGAACATTTCTTCCTCCTGACCACTCAGTGTCAGCTTTGCAATTCTTCACCTCCTCTCTCGTTAGAAACAATCACACACTTACATGCACTCCACCGCCGCACACGAAGGGAGTTAAGAGGGGTGATGCCCGCCTTGGGGGAGGGGGATAACAGATGGAAAACCCCGCAAGACGGCGACGTGCAGGGCGGCTTCGGATTCCACGTTCCAAGGGAAGAAATACCACACCACTCTCACCCGGAAGACAACACGCAGTATACTTATGGGACTAGTGATCATAGTAGTTGTCGCGCTCTAAATAATAATCAGTGATCAAATATATCGCATTATTTCCCCATCGGCAGTGATAGCGTATGTAGTTATTAGTTCCCAAGTGAAGAATCATAAGCCCAGAGGCCCCAACACGGAAGTTTCGACGGTGAGTGGATAAAATTCAAAACTAGCTAAACAGCAGGGACGAAATTACGCAAGTCGAAAATTGTGGACGCCGGCTGCTCTGATTGGTTTCTCCTTGCCATTTCTTGATGAGGCCGAAGCTGTATGTTGAACGGGGGGGGGGGGGGGCACGGAGGGCGCAGGGTCCGCCTCTAAGACGGAGCAATGAGTTGGGTCCCCATTCCCATGTAGCCATCTACAAAAATCTCAAAGCTTTGCGCCCCCGAGACACTATTTATGGGTTTGTATTTCGAGGTAGGTGACCCGAAATAAAGATAAAGAGCAAGATTATTGGCCGCCTTTTCCTGAGAGCAGGGCACAGCCTTGGAGCAGTCGGCGGTGGCAGTCACGGGGGGCGGGGGGTCTGAAAAGTGGCAGCCGCTTCTCGACAGTGTCCGCTCCAGTTAATATGCATAAGCCCTACTCGCAGGAGTTCGGGGAAATCCTTCCTCGATCTTCTATTCCCTCGACTCTGCAGCGAATTCTCTATGAGAAGTTTGAGGTTCAAAGAGATCGAGAGACCGAGAATCGGATGTGAGCAGCAAAGAGATCTCTCTATTCATGTGTACGAAGACAATATTGCTCTCTACTCTCTTTTAGAAAACAGAAATGGCATTCTCAAAGGATAAAATAAAAATTTCTGAAATGTTTTAATAGTCTTTTTGTAGAAAAACAAATACGTTAAACGAAATTGGTCCCTAATGTAAATGTTTACGAACTGAATAAATGAATTGAATGCAAATGAAAAACGTATTTTCTAAGAAGGGCGAAGATGAAAATACTAATTTTATAAGGAGCATCTTCTTTTCTAAAACTTATTTTAGATACCTTTATTTATATGCCCTCAGCTACTTTTTACAAATGTATGTATATTATGTTTATATTTCTCATCGTTTTTGTGCTTCTCTTGTTATTATATCCCTCTCTTATTCTCACTGTTTATCGCACTTCTTTGTTTATCTGACGCCATGTTGACAAGTGACCATTACAAAGTGTCCTTTCACTTTTGTCGTAAGACACATTTAAAGATGTTACGAATTTTCTTTTAACTTAGCAACAATAATAAGTCAACTGAAATTTTTTAGTACGGACGTTATTTGATGTCTTTGCCTCTTACTCGACAACACTCGACCCGCCACTGGCCATAACATACAATTAACGCAATAGAAACAATGTAAATAGTATTACTGCAACTTCTAATTTTTTAACCATCTCGGGAAAAAATCTCTTTAGTGAGAGAGATATGAATTGATAAGAGATATGCGGGAGATTGGAATTCCCAATTTTAGCAAATCCAAAGGTTTAAAAGATATAGTACATTTACATTTATAAGCACTCTTCGAATTCACGAAGAAAATGATAAAAAGGCTTTTTCCTTGGCGAAGCGTGGTACCCCAGCTTTTAGAGTTCGACAAAAAAACGCTAGTCTATTGTTACTAATAATCTGTTCATTACCAAATCTCTGTGACATTTAAAGTAGTTTTTCTATGTATTTTGCACATATTTCCATAATTATCAATTTTGTGGAACTCTATATAAAATTGAAGTAGATAAAATATCCTACAAAAACGTTCCTATAAGGTTTTGATGTTAAATTAACTAAATTGGTTAAATTCATTTATATGTTATAACATGAACTTTTTACACCTTATCAAATCTTATTTTGTACACACTTGCGAGTATCCGAGGTAACTGGGTCCGTGGTTGTCACGGGTTCGAAAACTGTTAATTCATAGTATATAACGATCGAATACAAATATTTGGTAAAAGTTGTGTACACTGTGTAATTATACATGAAGTAATATAACATTCAGGTAAGGCCCAACAAGTTTTTTGTTGACAATCACCTAGTAGTTTTATTAGTTACGTATCATTAACATTAATATTACGTTTCAGAGATTAATTTTCTCCATCTTCAGATGCTGCAATTAAACACATGTTACAATTAATATGTTGTACACAGTATTGTGACTACTTTTTCCTGAACCACATACATACATTATACATTTGTAATAAATAACCTTTACAGAAATCCTTGTACAGCATGTCACATTTTGTAGTAGAATTCACTATAGGTTTTTGGTTTATTGGAGTAAGTAATGATCAGCATAGTCTACAATAGAATAAAATAAAATAAAACTCATTACTCTTTTAAATAAAACAATGTTAAAATTAATTTGTATTGTAATACCAGGTCATATAGACGTCGTCATATTAGAAAATACATAATATTAAAACTCAATGAATGGCAGTAGCTGATGTTTTGCATTATTCTATCATAATTACAACTTATTACACGCCGTGTTACATAGTGATTACGTTTTCTATAATTACACTGTCCTACAATGATTTCATTGCCGCCATTCCATATTGCTGTTTGGGCTTACTTTAGCACTCTGAATCAGTATCTGACGTTGTTTTCCCCACATCACGTCATGTTTTTTTATCTTATATTACGTTTTTTATTTCATTCGTGTTCTAAGGTTCTTCTTACATTGCACTTCTTACGAGGTTCTTTTCAGATTTTCAGATTAATTTAGTAACTCAATGTCTTGCAGCCATCTAACAACCCTCTATAATCCGCTTGAGTCTAGAGCCGGCAACACGGTACAATGGAGCAAGTTTTGCTGAGTGGCAAAATCTTTTTGTGGTTGGTCCGCTCGTCTGAGTTGCGTTTCGCTTGTTAGTGAAAAGAGATTTTTGCCTTCAGAAGTGTTCTGTAGTGAGTGCCATTCAACGTTTAACACGTATTTCAATAAAAAATATTTATTTTTATTGAAATTATGTCAACATCCTACACTGTGGCTGCAAGAACAGTTTAGGTTCTACTATGTGTGTGGAAGTTTCGTGCAGATGAGACAGCAGCGCAAAATAATCGAGTTCATGAGAAAGGACTTCTATACTTATTTTGGCATCAAACTGGGAGACCAAGACTAACCGTGGGTCCAACATATGGCTTATAGAACGTGTATAGAACCGTTACGGATGGATGAATGGTAAGAGAACATTGCCATTCGGAATTCTAATGATGTGGCGACAACCTACAGACCGCAATACTGACTGCTACTTGTGTTCTGTGAATGTGAAGGGATTTAACAATTCCAGAAGTATTATTGTGTATCCAAACAATATTCCATCTATAATTTGATGTTCCGTTCCTCATGGTAATGAGGTACCAGTCCCACAGCATCTGGAAAATTTACAAGACTGTCACTCTTCTGAATCTGAGTGTGTACAAGCAGGTTACACAAAGCACCCCTCTTTTCTATGTGAGTGGGACAGTCGAGCAAGGTTACACCAGTGGACCAAAAAAGAATTAGCACGTAGACAGCGGATTGTAGATTCGAAAAACATAAATTAAAAACCTCTTGTTGACAAATCGTATAAACTGTAACCTTCACTTCATATCGAACTTGGGTTTATGAAACAATTTGTTAAAGCACTAAGCAATGAAGGTGTGCCTGTGTCATTGATTCTATGGGATCAGTAATGAAAAAATCAAAAGTATATCTTCACAGGTCCGTATGTCAGAAATTTTAATCTGATCCTAATTTTGCTGATTTTATGTTCGCTACAGAACGACCAGCATGTAAATCATTCCGAGATGTGATCAAAAACTTTCTTGGTAACAGAAAGGATTCTAACTACAATCAAATGGTGGATAGAATGCTTGTTTCTTTCGTAGATTTAGACTTCAAAATTAGCATAAAAGTTAAATGTTTCATTCACATCTGGGCTCTTTCCCTGAGAATCTAGGAATGATGAGCGAAGAGCAAGGAGAAAGATTCCACCAGAATCTAAAGGAATTGGAACGCAAATATAAAGGGAAATGGAACAAAAGCATGCTTATAGATTACTATTGGTTGCTAAAGAGGGAAAATCAAACTACATCTCACATGCAAAAAGGTAAAGAAGTTTCTTAAACAAAGACATTATTGAATCGTGACAAAATTGAAATCGTGGCCTTACCATTCACAATACTGTAACCGTCACGTATCTACCTAACTATTTCGTAGTACGCCGAATTACAGAAGTAAATCTGTTATTTACTTGTTTCGTGACGTGTGATTACACCGTCACACAAACCTGGGAAGACCTCAAATTATGGATAATTCCCTATCGGTGGTGGGTTCGTCTTTGCTAACTAATATTCATTTAACAAACAAACACAATTTCATAGTTTTAAAGAACAAGTAACATATATTCTTTCCAATATGATCCTTCGTACACTCACGTTCACATATTCTCCTACGTGATTACTTTTCCTTTTGATTACACAATGGTAGCTAACTCCCTACCTAAACTGCAGTTTTCTGTAGAATAATAGTGACTCTGATCTACATTTACACGAACCAAACAGTAAATACATATGTACACTTCTCAAAACAAATTATCTCTTAATGAAACCCACAATTCACAATTTAAATAACCATCCTGTAAAAAAATACATACAAACAATATACCAAAATTCACTAATACCTTTTCAATCTTAAATAATACTACACTCAATATTTACACTTAATATTCAGCTTCTGCGTGACCTCGCAGTGCAAAATTCTGTTTTACAAAGTCTCTTGACTGTTCATGAAATAACGTTTTACCAGAAACAATTTAACAGCTTTCATTCATGTTCAAAACCTTTTTTACATAGACAATTCCTCTTAAATGATTTCAAATAACATCAAGTCAATTATGTATGAATTTAGATAAAGAATTATACACAAGGACGACTTTTATCAATAAACATAAAAATTATTTAGATCTGATTTCTCTTACGACTGCAAAAAATAAATTTACTGGTTATCAAGACTAATATTTAGTAAAACTTGTCCGATCAATTTTATCTTTAAACATAAACATTTTTTTGATCTGTTTTTTTTTATGACTGCAAAAAATAAATCCTGTTTTAATTTGTGCAATCATAATTCTATCTTGAAAGTTTTCCAAGTTGCAATTTAGTAAATATTCTTTCTGCTTTTCTGTGACTCACGACCGGCGAATTCTCCAAGCTGGTCCGCGCTGAGTAGACGGCTGTCGAGCGACGTTCACGCCCAAGGTCGTCGTTGTCCTGCGACGGTTCGTGCGCTGCCTACCGCGATGGAATCGGAGTATTTCCGTACGCCTTCTCCTCGTTGTACAGCCCAGTTAAACCACAGCTTACACGAAGGTGATGGTCGCGTTAGAATGCGAGTCCAAAACTCGAAATTATAACTTTGTTTTAGTGAAAGTTGAGCCAGTTGTTGAATAAACTATGCTTTTCGGAATTATCAAAATTCTCCAATAGAATTTTCGAAATGAAATCCATAAATAAAAATGAAATAGAATAAAAGTAGAATAAGTAACTGCTCAAAACTAAAACTGAAAAAGCTGTAACAAAGAAACAGAAACACGTCCTATGTTACAACAAATCTCTTCTATATTCCAGCAACGAGAATGTAGCAACGTGGTTTTATAAATTCATTTTAGTCCACTACCACTGTTATTCTTACATTCGTTGCATTACTTGTTTAATATTCCTATAGAATTTTACGTAATCTTGACATATCACAGTGATTAATCCCATGAAAAATACTTAGACAATTACCTTTTAATAAAGCTTCATTTCTGGTATTTTCCACGTGTCCCTCGTCGGTTGTGTGGTGGAATAGTACCCATCTAATCACTTCAGCGTCTCGATCCGGAAAGAAAGACAATCTCGTCCGAGTCAGCCTCATGCCACATTCGCATTTCTACAAAAGTTCTCATTGGCTAGGCGAAAGTACGTTCAGAAATTTGTTTCTAGGTAACGCCATCTCTTCGCTACTCTAGGAACTATTTGTAGGCAAGATGTCGGGTATTGTCACTTCAATATTTCTTTTGTCATGAGTGTAGCCGATGACAAGCGGTTACAATACATTATGAGGCATTTGGTCCATTTGACTGTTTTTCTTCAAATCTGTTGAAATAATGCTTTATATATTTCGATGTCCTGTTCATTAGTATATAATATAATAGCGTTTAGATGTGTAATATAATAAGAAAGAATCATTCTTTACATATAATAATAAAAAATTAATTGTAATATTGCCTGTGTGCGTGTCTCATGTTTCTCGTATTTTTACTTTGATTTTGCACAAAAAAACCCGGATGTGATAGAGAACAAGTGATTTCAGTTCCGGAATCAGCATGTCAGAAATATAAAAGATCCCTACGGAAAACGTATGCAATGATTGGAAAGTTTAAATTCGCAGGTCAGTGTTATTGATGAAATAAAATCTCATGTATGCGAGTACGAGAGAACATTCGTCCGTTCGAACCACTCACCTCCGTTTTTGCCACTCACCAAACTTGTTACCTGAGGGGGGTAGAGGAGGAGGGGAGGGGAAGAGGAGGGGACGGGAAGAGGAGGATGAAAGGTCGGGGAGGGGGAATAAAAGGTAGGTCTTCTTTCACTGTTGGAGGTTGACAAGAACCTTATCATATAAATTTGTAAACATATTCATTTCTGTTTTTGAATTCATCGTCCTATGAGTCTTAATATGTAACGTTTCGAGACATAGTCTTCCATAGTAATTATTCTCCTATTCTAGTATTGTTGGATTTTCGAAATCTATGTGGTGAGAGGTTTCGATACGGTGTTTTGTAAGAGAGTGATGTCGGAAGGAAGGCTGATTATTCATGTGCTCCCGCATCCTGTCCGGACGGACGTTTTGGCGTAAATTGACTTTTCGATATCAAGGACCCACAAAACAGGGATTCTGGCTACACCGAGTTACTTAGAGGATTTTTTTCTTAATTTAGCAACTGGATTTATCTACTTTTTCGTTATCAGAGCTCGGAAATGAATTATTTCCGCCGAAAATCCGCCGTATTTTCGCGTAGCATTACGTAACTTTCTCTATATTACGTTTATTACTACGCACATACTACGTACGTATACGAGTATAAAAAACGTACGAAAATGAATAAAACGTGTGAACTTAGAGTTTATGATTACAGGAAGGGAATATTAATGAACTCACGAACTGTGATTGTGAGAATTGTACGATGTAAAACCTGTTATTTACAATGAAAAGGTTATTGATTGAACTTCATGAATCAGGTGATTTCCTGAATTTAATGAAATTACAGCGAACGTTCTATATCTGTTCTGTGAAGTGTTCTGTGTTCTGTGAAGAGTAGCTAATACGTGCAGAAGATGTGTATCAAATAAATAGAACACGTTTTTGAATGACTCTGGGTTAATGGAATTCGTCACACTTCGATTCACATTCGGTGAGGGCGAGAACATATCCAAATTAAATTGGACTTTTTATTCGTTCAGTCTCAGTGTGCCACTTACAGATACCCCTTAGACTCTTGTTTCTATCATGTAAAAGAATGACATTAATATATTTTTTAAAGTAGAAACGTATTTACCGAAATAACCGAATTAGCTTTCTGTAGGATATTTTATCTTAACATATGTTTTTACAAGAATTAGAAGTATATTTGCTTGCCCTATCTGAATGGGATTATGTATTTTCAGAAATGTTACTTGTTTAATTACAATACTCAAAGATTTTAAACATACGGATATTTTGGTTTACATATTTAAGTCTTTAAAACTTTAATTCCTTTATATTCAAAATAACTTTTCTCGTCAATATTTCCTTTTATGCCTGTATAAATAAAACTAAGACCGCGGCTTGTTAAGTTACGGTTTTCTTCACAAGAAATCTAATTAGTGAATCTAGTGCATTTTTTATATTGAATTCAGATATGTTTTCAGAATTTTCTCCTCAGGCACAGTTTGTTTGTGACAGCTACTTTTTAAAATCTGATTTTAACATTCTCTTAGAACTGTCATACAAACCTTTACCTTAAATGTAGCGATTTTATTCGAACTGTATTTTAGGAAATCATACGTAATATCATGCTGAAATACCAACAGGTTCATTCATGTTTTGACATGGTCAGACCAGTTAATAAGGCACTGTGAGGTGTCTATGAGCTTGTTAGGGCGAATATCACTAGTAATACATTTCCTTCCCTTGTGTTTAGAAATGTACTGTGTGTAAACTGTGTTTTAGTGTTTTGTATTTTTATCATGCAAATAATGTGTGTAAATCATGTAGATAATATTTGCTGTATTTGTGGTAAGCTGACTTGAAAGACTCAGAGGCGAAATTTGTCACTTGCGGAAAAGTGTTATCCACATTACTTTGCCTGTCAATTCTACAATGGAAAACCGGTACTACGACAACTGTAGTGCTAATATGATAATTGATAATATGCTGTAGTGTTACCTGACTACTGTTAGACCAAGAAGAGAGATGTTCCAGTTATAGAATATGCCCCATTTAGAGTTGTAGCTAGTTACCGATTTTATTAAAAATTATAGAAAGTTAAAATGAATATCACATAAAACTCCTGCCTGATGGGGAAAAACTGAAATGATATTTGAATTTAGTATAAAAATTTCTTCTAGAATCTGTTTTCATTCTTATGAAAGGAAAAAAGTTTATTTTTGTAGACCAGTATAATTTTCCGTCTTCGGAAAAGTTTGTGTTCAAGAGTTATGTTTCCAAATTCTTGATGCAAGTACATGCGGGTGACTTTTAAGTGCGATCCTCAAGGCAATTCTTTATCTGCACTCATCCGCCATCCACTTGATCGTAATGAAGTGCACAGAATACTAAATAGAGTGTTTTAAAGTAAACATAGAGTTTACTCTAGTTGATTAGTTCACATCGTAAAGGTAAGACGAATGCCAGTAACCCTTCAAACACTTCCTTGATTGAATTTTTCTGTGCCACATTCAACCAGGAGTTGATGAGTCCTAGATGATATCGCAGATCGAACACTCCTCGTTCCACCGGGACTAATAGCCTCAACGTTCTCTTCCGCATTGTTTCCTCCTCATCTTTTATCCACCCACCCACTCACTTCCAGATACCGAAGGCGGAAAAGCGACGATGATGAACAGCTCCTGTCATCTGCCTACGACCAATGTAAATTAGATGGCAAAGGCGGCAGTGAAGGGTGGCCACAAATCGAAGCGCGATAATTTCTCCGAAACGCTACAACTCGCGCCCGGAAGCGTTCTCACATTGAAGGCTCCCACCGTCTGGAGTGCAGGAACTCGGAAGCGCAAACAGAGGCCTTTGGACTGAAGTCGTCCATTAGGGAGTCGGCTCACGATAACCATCACGTGGCGACGGCAGCGGCGGCGCGGCGGCCAATCGCCGGTCGATGCGCTTCGCCCCGTACAGTGCGCCCGAAACGCCCGAAAGGAAGCGCAAAGTTTGAGTAGCGAGTTCGTCACGCGGTCATCGTTTCCGCCTCACCAACTCCTACAGCTTGCAGGCCGCCCGATCTTTCTCTTTCCGGTTCCTTGTTTCTGGATTTGCCCCTCTTCCTCATTCCAGGATTTCCCAGTTTATGTGTTCTGGATGATTCAGTTTCAAAACCGTATTTGACCATGCATTATTGAAAGATGATGATACCGAATTAGTCGCTTTCTTTCAATCATATAATTTCTATTTGACGCTTGTAAAAAGTACATCCAATTTTGTTTGATATGGCACCTGTAAGCTGATTTGTTCGTTTTCTTCGTGATTTTATTATTGTGTAGAACAGAATTTAGCGGTTGCATAACTCTTGTTTTCCTCTTCAGATTTGTATATATTTTTAAATTTTTACTTTAATATTTTCTATTTTACAATTTTTATCTTTAATGAACGTTTTTTAGAAAACAAGTAGCCAGGTAATTTTTAAATGATCGTTAATGATTTCGTAATTGTGGTGAGATTTATCATCAGTTCTGTAAAATGTTCATGATGTGTATGTTATATTCTTTTGTGCATCGATTTACGATGTGTACATAACTTTAGAACTTTACTCATCATATCAGTATCGAATGTCTTGAACTAGCTTCATTCCTAAAGTAATTATTTTTAGTTTGTTTATCAGCGACTACATCTCAAGAACTCAATTGTGAGATGTGCTCATGACTATAGTTAAAAATTATTTTTTTCTTCGTTAGTATTCTGAATTCTGGCATATACTAAATTATATTCAACGGCCCATCTCCGTTAAGTTAACATTTTTCTGTAATATTTTTTTCTTACTTCCTACTACAGACGAGAGATCTGTTGGCTCCTTTCAACCATTTAGGCGAGAATTTTAATAAATTTGCGAAATTATAAAATCAGTATGACAGATAATGCCTGTCGGCAAAGTACCATGTAGTAGCGAAAGGAGTAATACAAAGACCTTTGCATATCGTCAACCCGCGCCACGGGTCGGGGGCCTCATTTCTCGAAAAACGAAGTGTCTTCCGTCCTCGGGCCCAGTGCGCGCGCCCAGCACTCCGCTGACAGCTGTCTCCGCGAAGCGGTCGGCGGCCGGCCGCTGGCTGCTGCCTTAATGAGTTGTGCAGCGACCGTAAAACGCGACGCGCACCTCGGGCCCTTGCCTTCCCTTTGCTTCGCTTCGCTTGGCTTAGCGCGGCTCCGTTCGCCTCCCCGTGCGGGCGTGCGGCTCGCTCCGCAGCTCGCAACTTTTAACGAGCGGCGCCGAAACGAAAGCAACAGGCGGCTGTGTCTCATCCGCACCGCTAGGGGCGGGCGGGCGGGCGGGGTGGGGCGGGGCGGGGCGGCGGGGGGGGGGCGGGGGAGGCGGGGCGGGGGGGGCGGGCGGGGCGGGCGGGGCGGGAGGGCGGGGCGGAGCGGGGCCGGGCGGAGCGGGGCGGAGCGGGGCGGGGCAGGGCGGGCCGGGCGGGCCGGAGGGCCGGGCGGGGGGCCGGGCGGGGCGGGCGGGGCCGGGGAGATGAAGAGGCGGGGCGGGGCGGGACAGGGGAGGGGAGAGGCGGGGCGGGGCGGGACGGGGCGGGGTGGGAAAGAGCGGGGTGAAGCTGTGGGGCGGGGTTGGGCGGACCGGACCGACTGTGGACGAAATAATCCAGGCGGTGGAGAGGCGGAGAGCGTATTGGAGGGGGCGGGCAGTGGTGCGAGGCGGGACGGGTCGGGACAGACGGAGTTTGAGGAGGGGAGGTCAGCTTCCGCAATAAACGCGCGTCAGGGTGTAGAGCACGGACTTCCGCATGCGTAAAAATCCAATTGGGTGTCGCGGCATGTCTCTTGATCGCTTGAGGAAGACATGCTCGTATATCATAACCCTGGACCTCCCATATTGCACAAAATTGTTCACTTCCTAGACGAGTGGCACAACTCAAAATTTGACATTAATTAGTACAAAAAAGGAAGGTCGAAAACATGCTTAATTGTATTCCTAAGTAAAAGCACCAACCCAAGCAACCTCCACTTGGGCAACCCAGGCATGGCAAAGACAGAATGCCTAAATACTTATCAATATTATTTTTAAGAAAACTATTAAAATTTCTTTTTGCATGCGTAGAAGGGCGCGACACCGTAACAATCATGTATAGCTTTTTTGCCATCAAACTTAGTTTGGCAGTTCAAATAAAAATATTCAGAACTTTTTTTGACATTATTTTTACCACATTTGCTTGGGAACAGCAATACCACATCAATAAAATCGTGTATTGTAATTAATGTTACGTCTGGGACTTCCATGTTTATTGAATCCAGCTTAGTTGAACTCGACTTCAGAATATCATTGAAGAGCTGTTCTTACTAATAAAAGGACATTATTGTCGTCGTGGGAAAAGTAATCGTGATGAACGAGTTGCGTCACAGTTAATTTCAAAACAAGTCGTAGAACTTCGCCAAGGAAATAAATGATTTTTTAAACGTTTTAACTTACGGTTTTAGAAATTACTCAAAAATCTTTTGTCAGTGGATTTACGCTGGAACTTTCCATATTGTTTAACAAATATTATTTTGTGACAGAAAATAATCCATAATAGATCATATTACTTGATATATTACTGGAAAGTATACTTAATACAAAATCAATAATTATTTTTTGATGTAGTGAATGTTATCGACACAGCAACATTGATAAAATCCTACCACCAAAACCTTTTAAATAAATCTCTGAGTCTCTGAGAGGTTGACACAGGACAAACGTACATTGTATTGAGTTATATTTTATGAATGGTACTGTGAAGGTTGCAATATTGTAATTTCAACACGCACTTACAACTACAAAACTCTTATGGAAACATCTCTTTTCCGATTAATCGCCTTTGGAACCATTTTGCTACATGATGGTACTTCCACATCGTAGTATAATGTCACGATGTAATAATGTTAATTTGGTTCATTAAACATGTCAAGCGTGGCAGAGAATCAGTATCATTCCCCAATATTAGGCAAGCATATTTCGTATTTGATTTCGTATTCGAAATGAAATACTCCGCGAATCTGTATTCACTATTACCTACTGTTCATCATTGCAAATGTGAATCCTAATGGTGTACTAAATATGGATAGTTTGATCAGTTAGGCTAGTCTAGTGACGAATCATTTATAACTTCTTGACAACTTTATGCTGACGTTGCCATGCCAATTTCACGTATGTTCGCCTGAACAAAATATCAAGAGCATTTTTGTTATTGTTTATCTCGTGCAATATTTTCTGGTAGTTTTTGTGACAAGATTAATATCATTTACTTACATACAAACTTTAGGATTTTCATTCGCTAGTGTTTTGTATTTAATTCCTTTTCTTTCTGATGAGGTGACAATGGCAAAATTAAGAAAGTCAGCTCCACTTAATGCATTTTTTAAAAATTGCCCACAATGAAAATGATTTAGATTTTTGCGAATGGATATTTCACTTAAATATCATAATCGAGTCAAAACTAGGGACAGTTAATCTAGTATTCCTCTTTATTATAATACATATGTACTGAACTGGTGTTCTTTTACGTCAAACCGGGAGAGGTGGCTCAGTGGATCAACTGATTTCACTGCAGTGCCTCTTATCGGAAGGTCCTAGGTTAGAGTTCCAACAATGGCAAGATTTTAGACACTATCTCGTCAACTAGGTCGAATTCAGTCGCTGTCTGACAGAATTCTTGAGGCCGGCTGCTCTGATCACTAGTTTTCCGTGGTTTCTCCGATCAACACCAGGCGAATGCCGGAGCAGTACCCTACCAAACGGGCCACGGACCGCGCACGATCTTTCCTTCCTCTTCTATGTCCTATTCTCACCCCTTACACAAACACACACTAACATGCACTTCTCTGCCACACATGCCAGGAGACTGCTCGGGAGCTTAGAGCTTGTCTCGGCTGAGGCAGTGCCCCGATAGTGGGAGAAACCTGATTGTGGGAAACCCTGCTAGCCGTCGGTAGGTCGGCGCCGGATCTCACCATCGAGCGGGGAAAGATCACTCCCCATGAGGAAAAAGCATGCACTACACTTACGGGACTAATGATCTCGTTAGTTGACGCGTCCAGAATCACAAACAACCAACTCTATACGACAACACCAAGAGTAAGCGCAGCGTTCGTCGTCGACCAACGGTGTCCACCTGGGAGGGATCGACCAAGGGAGGATTCAAATTCGTCCTTTCACCCCTTATCATCACTAATTCGTTTCACCTTCATAGTTACCATACCGTTAACACCAATAGTGGTCGCTAATGTTGATGCGACCTTAAATAACCAATTAAAAAAATAAAAATAACCTTGTGTCACCTTCAACTTCGCCAGTCTTAGCCGTACTCTAGTCAAACCGTGTATAAAAAACACTCATTGTCTAATTAAAAAGTTGAAAATGTCATAAGTAAAGAACACGACACACCAGTAGTATTAGCACTTGAAATGGGAAGAGTGACAAATTAGCACACGGTTGTCAAGCATGTAATTATGTAATTTTCAAAAATCCACAGTTCCTCGTAGAATTTAATTCTAAGTAATGATCTGTTTACCATTCGCGGAACTTTTCTTGAACGATAAATTGACGAAATGCGGGTGGAGTGGGGTATTAGTTACAAAGACAGCCACTAGAGTATTTTCATTAATGCCAACCTGTGGTAGATGAAAGTCAAACCTGCTACGTTTGCAGCCGGGTCATCCATCCATCCACCGACATCATCGTCTTCCTCTCATTCTTGTCCTGTTGTCACTCATTCCATTATCTTCTTTGAGAGTCAGTTTACCTGCATTCTCTGAAAGTGACCCAGCCATTTCATGCTTTAAGCTTTAATAAATCTGATATCCTTTTATTAAGTTTCCTTTTTCATGGTTAGCTCTTATCCTCCACACTTCAGCATTAACTTGCATTGGCCCATAAATTTTACGTATTATCTGCCTCTCAAATATTCTTAAATGTTTATGTCTTTGTTGTTTAATATCCATATTTCCGCCGCATATATAACAATATGCAGTAATAAGGTCTAGTGTATTCTCATTTTTATATGTTGTACATAGTTTTGACATTAGCAGTTTTAGATTCGCAAAATTTGCCTTCTGTCCTTTTCTTATTCTGTCATGAATTTCAGGTTGGATTTTTTAATTTAAGATCGATCATAAATAATTAAAGCTTTTGATTTATTTGTATTTCTTTTATATAAGGTCGTGAGTTTTTGGTAAAGTACATGTACTTTGTTTCAGGTTTACAACTACTTTGTTTCTTGCTCGTTTACAACTAGTCCCACTTTTTCGGCCTCCTTTTTTACTGCATTAAATAGTTCAACAGTAACTTTCTTGGTTCTTCCCACTAAAACCAAATCATCTGTATAAGCACCATTGGGCTGAGATAGCTTAAAACTTATGTATATCTTTTCTTATATCTAATTTTCAAATTACCGTTTCTAATATGAAATTAAACAGGTTTACTGATGGTGAACCACCTCGTCGAACTCTTGAAAGTTTATTTACAAATGTAGAATTTTACCTCTTTTAAACGCAAATTGTTCTCTCACGAGGAGTTTCCAAGCGATATTTATAAAACGCCATGATATCAGAATATTAAAAATTGCATAAACATGTTTTCTTTGTACACCTAAGATCCTAAAGCCTTTTTAGTTTCCTACCCGTTTACACCATGATCTGCAAGTTATTAGCGCATCACTCTGTCGATAATGTAGAGAGTTTGTGCACGCCATAGCAGAAAGCACTATCGATCTCCTGCGCATGTGCAGATGAACAAAACTAATGCGACACTTGAACTGCGCGTGCACAGAAGATCGATAGTGCTTTAACGTTCGAGGGGGCATGCAGTGCCTCTGACCGGGAGGTTCTAGGTTCGAGCCCCGACGACGGCAGGATTTTCGACACTAACTTGTCAGCTAGGTCGAATTCAGTCGCTGTCTGGAGAAGATTTCTTGCGGAATCTCTGATCGGTAGTTTTCCGTGGATACTCCGATTAACACCAGGCGAATGCCGGAGCAGTACCCTAACAAACGGACCGCGCGCGATCTTTCTTTCCTCTTCTCACACACTAACATACACTACACTACCTTACATGCCGGAAGACAAGTCGGGGATTTAGAACTTGACCCGGCCGGGGCGGTGCACCGCTGGTGAGAGATACCTGGTTCGGGAAAACCCCGTGAGTCTACGGTAGGACGGTGCCGGACCTCGCCATTCAGTGGGGAAGATCATCGCCACCTCCCGATGAAAAATCATGCACTGCAGTTACGGGACTAATGACCTCAGTAGTTGACACGCCCGGAATCACTAAATCACTCAATCAATCGAGGGTGCACAAACACTCTAGTGATTGCTTTCCGGAACCGTTTGAGGCTGCCATGGAATTGGAGGCGGCTGGCGCGCTCTGGAGCCGTGGGGCGTTAAGGGGGGGGGGGCGGAGGAAAGGGTTGCGTGGGGTGTGCGCGGGCATTGGGGCAAAGGCGGAGCGTGGGCGTGTGCGGAGGCGTTGTGGTTGCGGCGGCGGCGGCGACCGCGTGGACTGATGCGTCAGTCCTGCTGCGGCTGCGGCTGCCCCACGCGCTCCTTGGCTCCGCCTGCGAGCGATGGGAGCCGCTTCAAAGGCCTCTGGCCGACGCCGCCTGAGCAAGCAACCACCGCGACGCCCGACGCAGCACGTGGCAGCCCCTTCTCAGCCGGCAGCAGCGGATTCATTGAACAGAACATTACTTTCCAAATACTGCCTTTAATAATACACTTGGATTTTTTCATAGCTGCCTTTGAAGTAAATCAGCTGTTACAGTGTCATACAATCGGAAGGTTGAACGCCACTATAGTGATGCCACCATGTGTAAGGTCCCGATTGGATAGCACCGTAACAGTTGATGAAATGCCAGCTATGGAGAAATCGCAGTGTAGTATTTGAGTAACTGCGAGTGTGCGTCTGTGCGGATCCGCCTTTTTTTTTTCAAATTTGTTGCGACGTTGTTGACGCAACGCGTGTCTTAACCCTTGTTGGGCGTTGAGCGCTTTCTTCTGGAGTAATGCTCCGTTACTGAGCATACTGTACTCATACATATACTCCGTTACTGAGAATAATCTCAAGTCTCGTCACGTCGCAGTCAGTGCATTTTTTCCCTTCGGCCAGGGGTTCCTTAGATCCCGGAGTTCCTGGCCGGTCACCCAACCACGAACCCGCGAGTCTCGAATTCGCTTAACCTTCGTGACTTCACGGAGCGTAGTAAACGAATTCGGCTAGCGCCGCCGTTTCCCGCGCCATTCACGTTTAGACCACATCCCGTGCACCAAAATATTAAGTGTCATTTGACGCCCCTCGTTCTCCTGATGTAGAATTGATAATTTGGTTTCGGATCCGGTCAGCAGATTCTAAGAAGATTCCGAGAAAACGAGTTTTTTCGTGATCTGGTGCTGGATAGATCGGTAATTAAACCAGAGGCATCTAAACTGATTTATGCAATTTTCGCTCCACAACGCCGGAATGTTATTTCATGAGAATGACTGCACTTTTTGTAGCTATTTTCTAAGTGAAACAAGTGAATCGCAGGGCATATTTCATTTCATTTTTATCTGTATTACCATATTTTTTAAAATTAATTTGTCAAAACCTACCAACAGTATTACCTTAGAACTAATTAAATTTGAAGAACTTCAAGATGATATGGAGAACACCAAACTCAGTAATTCTACAGATTAAATGCACATTTATGTTCTTACATTCGACATCTCGCATTTACGTTCATAAGCGTGCAATTCGACTTTCAAATGAATGTGACTAACAATTTATTCTTATTTAACTTTATCATCTTATTGACATAAACATACAAATCAGTCGCCTTTTAATGTTTATATAAATTTACGTACAAACCGATGAATAGTAGCAGAAGTTGCAGTTGCAGAGGTAGAAGTAAACACAAATTAGACTGAGTTTGTAGAGCTTTAATCTCTTCAAAAATTAAAAGGTAAAAATATGGAAGTGTTAAGCAAATCCCGGGAAGAACGAAATGAAGTTGTAAATGATTTTGTGACAGAATTTTCGGAACTATTAGAGAATGATCTTATGCGAATTTTAAGTTTTTAAACTGATAAAATTGGTTTTAATTTTTCAGTATAGTCCATATTCAGTTAATTCCTGACACGTGTCATTAGAATTTCTTCTTTCGAGTGACGTTATTAATTCAAAATAAATCATTAAATTCAGTATGTTAATACAAAGAAACTGATTTGTACCTCTGAAGACAATTAAATTACTGCTTAGTTTGGCTTTTTCTACACAACGTTTTCTGACGCTTGTTTTTGACTTCCTCTCTAGCAAAGCTGCAAAAAATGTGTGCTTAATTCGTGTATACGTTAATCTTCCTTTGCTTTGATGTTGAACGGAGAGGTACTCTTTGATGTTGAGTTCATTTTAAACTAAATCTTCCCACAACAACTTTCCATCCCAGACGATGCTAACGAATTTCAGTTGGGTTTAATTCTAAATTCTTTGTGAAGTCGTAGGCTTCAATATTCTTTTGTTTCTAGTAAATTCTTTTGTGTTTGAGGTCCCGCAAATTGCACTATATGTTATCGCAACTTTATACAATACCACTTCGTATTTAAGACTATGTAACTCAAAAAGAATATGCATCCGAAATATAGGTCGTGAGAAAGACGTGATAATATTAAAAGTGCCGCTTTTCCGCTAACTTTCAGTGATGAGTTAAATAAATCGCTTCCAAATCTAGCTTAAAAACTGTCCTGTGAATTAGATGGCAAAATTCTGAATTTCGGTGGATTGTCTCTCAATTTAACCACACTCTATAAATGTTAGTGGATACGAAAAATGATAGCTCTTATGTTTGCATTTTGCTGCCCAGCCCAATTAAGAAATCATTGGTTTCTCCCTTCACGATTTGTCTTTTTCAGTAGTTTGTAATTCCAGGACCACAGTTTAATCAATCAATTCAAACACGGTTACAATAAATTTGAAAGAACAGTTTGAAGAAATAACTATTTTGGAAATTACCCCGAAATTATTATAAAAATTTCATAGATACTTTCTATACTTAATGAACGTATACTTTATACAAGTTGATGAATACAAAATACAAACATCACATGCCTTAAATCTTTCTGGACGTTTGTTTCTTTTTCACAAATACGGATGCCACCTTGAATATTTCTCAGAATTTGCTCATTATATTTGATTGGTTTAATTTATCAGTGAAACAAATTATGGGCTAATTGTGAATTCACATCGTTCAGATCGTTAGTCTTCGTATTTCTGAGAGACTTCATCGTTATTAGTCGTTTTTTGTGACTGAACGTGGACTACTTAGTCATAAAGCTGTTGCACCCAATGAAGTAAAGGAATTTATTCATTCCCTAATGAAACTAACGTCTTCTTTATTCAATAAATTTTCCAATATCTACATTGATTCTATAAACCAAAATAAAATTATTTCGTTTTTATTATGAAAAATTTGGTTAAAATTATTGCAAAATAATGTCTCTTCCGTGATGTTATCTAGTTATATGATTGACAGAATAATCGTTTTGATACTGTATCAGTTTTCACTCACATTTTCTGGCAAAGATGAGTGCACAAAAAATGTGTGTATTCAATTAATCGAAATATTAGACTAACCGCGCGCCCTTCGGAGCGGACTGACTTGGAACGCCCAGAATCCCCTTTCCCCGCCGGCCACCGTCTCCCCCCCCTCCGCCGACCACCGATGTCCACTGACCGTCGCCGTCTTTCTCCCGACCGCCTCCCGGTTGCCCCGACGGAGCGGGCGTAAATTTACAACCCCTCCGCAGAGAAAAAGCGATCGTTTTGTAGATCAGGCTCGAGGAGACGAACACGTGTCACACCGCACAGGCGCCACGAAATTCATTGATTGATTTGATTTTTTCGTGTTTCCGGGCGCGTCAACTGCTTTGGTCATTAGTCCCGTTAGTGTAGTGCATGTTTTTTCTCGGGATATGCGCTGTGGTCTTTTCCCGCTGGATGGCGAGATCCGGCGCCGACCTACCGTCGGCTAGTGGGGTTTCCCCCTAACCAGGACTCTCCCACCAGCGGGGCACCGCCCCAGCCGGGAGAAGCTCTAAGCACCCGACCGCCCTCCCGGAATATGTGGCAGTGTAGTGCATGTTAGTGTAAGTGTGTGTGTGTAAGGGGAGAGGATAGGACAAGGAAGAGGAAGGACAGATCGCGCGCGGTCCATGGCCCGTTTTGTAGGGTACTGCTTCGGCATTTGCCTGATGTTGATCGCAGAAACCACGGAAAACTACCGATCAGAGCAGCCGAGCGCTAGAATTCTCCTCCAGGCAGCAGGCATTCTCCTCCAGGCGACTGAATTCGACGTAGCTGAAAAGCTAATGTGGAAAACCCTGTGCAACTTACAACCGCTTTGGTTTTTGTTTTTGTTTAGATGGACCCGGCGCGCCTAGCGCCAGCGATCAAAAAAATGTATTATGTAATAAATAGCTCGCACCACCTCTCCTCGCGGGTGAGGACAAGCGCGAGTAACGCAGCGCCACTCTTCACATTTGCGCGAGGCGTGAATGCTTGGAATACTACGCGATTTGTCATGGACGCCCGAGCGAAAGAGCAACCGATCGACCCTCTCATCAAATCGCAGGGGCCATCGATTCGCTGGCGCACTGGCGTCGGCCAAGGGTTCTTCGGCCAAATAATAATTTCCGAGATTTCCAGCTGCACTGCATTCCACCGACCGCGGCCCCCGCATGGAGCCGTGCAGAACGTTCCCGTCACAAAGGTAACGGCAATTCCTGTAACAGCTGATTCTAAGAATCAGGGTGAGGCACTCCGATCAAAAGTCGGAATCAAAGCCTTCGTCGTGTCGCGTGTGAGGCCCCAAAAACACTTCTGCTTCTTCCGACCTCCGACTCGCAGCTCAAACTTCGAACTTGGCACTTTGCAATTAACTTCTATTCGAGCTCTTACTGAGTTCATACTTCTGACTTGGGTCTCGAACTTGATTTCAAAATGATCACATAAGACTTTGCTAGATGAACTTCTTCAATATTTTTGCGTCGTAGGTGCAATCATAATGGCTTGCATTTCGAGCCATAACGTGGGACGACTGATGTCTCAAAGACGCATTTATGTTATTTATTCCGCACTAAACTTGTGTGGGGAACATCATCTCGCGAGTTCGCTGTAACATGTACTCAGAGACGGCACATTTCATTCTCGCCGTAGTCGGGGAACGAGTACCAATCATTGCCACGTTAGCGGAACATCGTCGAGTGGGTCCCATGGTAACGCGCTGTTGTTGGACCCCCCCCCCTGGCTGAAGGAGACAGAGCCGGGACCGCGTCTCACCGCCGCTCGCTGCGCTTCAGGCTTTACCGGCACCCAGCCGACGAACATGAAGGCATCACGTCAACACAATAAGACATGTGAATGACCCGTAATCGGGTCGCTATCAGCTTCTTTTCCCCGCCGAGGTGCGGGAAGACTATAGCAAAAGAAGATAAGAGCGTAGATGCCACAAATACGGCATGTTATTGCAGCGGATAATTGTTTTTTTTCTGCTTGTGATAATTACAATTAAGATACGAAGTATCCATAAGTTCATCAAAATTTATGACAATATCTGTAAGAATCATTCATTCGCATGCTCATCATTATCATCATCATCATCATTATCATCACCTCCACCTTAAGTTTTAATTAAATGTGTTGAGAAACTTATTTACGTGTTTTTATTGAACATGCAAATCCCACACACAGGCAGCTGCTACTATATGAGTACAAAAAAATTTTTTTCGTGTTGTGGAACAAATGAACTCGAATTAACTAATTAAATTTCGAGTTCATTCCTCTGTTTTTTTTTAAACTTTGGAGTGAAATCATTATTATTCAACTACATAGTTGTGACATTGCTGTTCCGAGAGTATTTTGTTTTTTATTCCACAACGCACTTGAAATGTAGTAACACACACATCACGTGAGAAATTGTTGTTGACTGAGATAATATTAAAAAATGCATTCAACGAACGCAATGCTTAATTGTGGTTATTAATTAATGGTTGTTTGTTTAGTACAAACTGATGCAATATTTTGCAAAACGAAAGGAAATGTGATTGATGTTGACATATTTTTACTGCTTATTGTCTTGTATATCTCATGAACCACAACTCTTTGAAGCAGTCGGATTCTTTTTGTTTTTCATGATATCGCTCAGTCTATTATTAAAAAGTGTTTTCCACATTAAGTACTACTATACTATTGCGGTCATCGAAATTAATGCTGATCCTTAGAGATTCGGCCAAAATACTTAATAACTTTCCTCTCTTCGCATCCGTTAACGCCCAGCAAAAGAAAGGAATATTTCTTATCGTTTTAGTGGATAGTTACCTTCCCTCGTGGCACATGAAATATGTTATGCGTTTTGATGTATGGGTTGTCAAAAATTATAACACGAGCTCTTAGTCTTAATAATGTTATGTTACATCAACGTTATCAACGTTATGTACTTCTCTCAAGTTAACCACTATATAATAATAATAATAATAATGATAATAATAATAATAATAATAATAATAATAATAATAATAATAATAATAATAATAATAATAATTGTAACCGAACTTCAGTTATAAGAAGTGTGTAGAAAAAGTATTCTTAAATGTAAAAGCGATATTCAGTTTATTGTATCGCGAGAAGTTGCTCGTTGTGATATCACTGCAGTGCCTCTGCCTGGGAGGTCCAAGGTTCGAGTCCCGACAATGGTAGGATTTTCGACGCTAGTTTGTCAGCTAGGTTGAATTCAGTCACTGGAGGAGAATTCTGGCGGTCGGCTGCTCTGATCGGTAGTTTTACGTGGTTTCTCCGATGAACATTAGGCGAATGCGGGAGAAGTACCCTAACAAACGAGCCACGGACAATGCGCAATCTTTCTTCCTCTTCCTTGTCTATCCTCGCCCTTTACATACGGTTCCACCAAGATACCAGGAGATCGGTCAGGATCATAGAGCTTGTCCCATCGGGGACGGTGCCTTGCTGGTGGGATATACCTGGTTGGGGAGACCCCGCTTGCCGACGGTCCCGGATCACGCCATCCAGTCGGAGATCACCGCCACCTCCCGAGCGAAAAAACATGCTTTCGGGTATAATGAGAATAGTTGGCGCACTCTGAACCACTATCAAATTAATTTCCATCTACTGCACTTAAAAATCACTCCACCTATTTCCTGTTATTACTTTGAATTCTGATGGCCTACCGATGAATTCCAATGAACCCCAAACAAGTTGGATTGAAAATATAGTCACTAAATCTAGAAATTACTTCTTTAAACTTTCAGTGAAACGTTCACCTGTTTCTGGACACTGTATATTTTCTGTCACCTGATATTTTCCTTGATCATTGCTTTTGAAACGCAAACATTCTGCTCTAATAAAGTGAAGAACTCTCTTTGCAAAACACATGCGGAAATTAAAAACAATAAGAACTTGTGAACGCAAATAGTCGAAAAAACCAACTGTACAGCATTAAATTAAAAGCCCTGGGGAATTTTGGTAAACAAACTTTCAGTGTTACAAGATACATTTATTTTATGAGTCAACTTGAATATTACGAAATATATATTTGTATATTATACCTTGATAGTTGACAGCATATCACAAATTAAATTATAAAATTTGATAACAAATTTGAACCCCATGTAAAACTACCTATACGCAAATATAATGCTCAATATAGACACCTAAATTTGCAGCATTAGTAGGGTATGCAATAGTTCTTCCTATTCGCACTTCGTAAAAAAACTACGGACAATTCGGATCAGTCGCAAATTGATTTCATCCTATTCTTCATGCGTTTCGTAACAGGCTCTCTTTCCCTTTTCCTTCTCGTAACGGTGTAGAGAGAAAGTTATGCAAAACTTTGCTAAAAAGGCAAATTTTCGGCAGAAAAACTCTAATTGTCAATCCTCGTAACGAAAAAGTGGTAAATTCAGTTGCTAAATTTAGAAAAAATAAACCTAGCACGTGGTGTAGCCTGAACCCAGGATTTGTGGGCCCTTGACGCCGAAACCTCTGTCTGTCCATCTGTTCGTCTGTCCATCTGTTCGTCTGTCCATCTGTCCGTCTGTCCTTTCTGTCCGTCTGTCCGTCTGTCCGTCTGTCCGTCTGTCCGTCTGTCCGTCTGTCCGTCTGTCCGTCTGTCCGTCTGTCCGTCTGTCCGTCTGTCCGTCTGTCCGTCTGTCCGTCTGTCCGTCTGTTCGTCTGTTCGTCTGTTCGTCTGCTCCGTCTGTCCGTCTGTCCGTCTGTCCGTCTGTCCGTCTGTCCGTCTGTCCGTCTGTCCGTCTGTCCGTCTGTCCGTCTGTTCGTCTGTTCGTCTGTCCGTCTGTCCGTCTGTCCGTCTGTCCGTCCGTCCGTCTGTCCGTCTGTTCGTCTGTCCGTCTGTTCGTCTGTCCGTAAGCCCGTCTGTCCGTCTGTCCGGCTGTCCGTCTGTCCGTCTGTCCGTCTGTCCGTCCGTCTGTCCGTCAGTCCGTCCGTCTGTCCGTCTGTCTGTCCGTCGTCTGTCCGTCCGTCCGTCTGTCCGTCTGTCCGTCTGTCCGTCTGTCCGTCTGTCCGTCTGTCCGTCTGTCCGTCTGTCCGTCTGTCCGTCTGTCTGTCTGTCTGTCTGTCTGTCTGTCTGTCCGACCGTCCGTCTGTGAACAACGCTAGCCGCTAAACCGCTAAACCGTTCAGCCGATTTTCTCCGATATTGGTCTGGCTGATATTGCGACCCTTGAATTTGACCCCGATATTTTAATTGCAGGGGGGCGGTACTTTACATGAAGCTACTGGGATATTTTCAGTATTTTTGAACAGTGTTTTTTTTAATAAAATTTTGTTGTTGGATAGTGTAATGGGCGTTTAAAAGAATACTGCTAGTCTCATACTCGTTGAAAACTGATTTTTGAAAATCGTGAAAGTTCAAATTTTTTTGGGCGTCTTCCTACAACTACAATTATGAACTCTGGGTCGCACTTACATAATATTTCTTCTCAGCGACGGAGTGAAAATTGACCAATGTCTTCGATGCACAACGAGCACTATTCACTGGACGATGAACATCAATATCACCACCAATGAAATGGGCAATTCAAAGTATAGAAGACTTGACGACGCTGAGTCTTAAGCCTTGCCAAATTCTGTACAGCACGCTCCGCACCCGCGCGTTATGAGAATTTTAGCATTAACGAGTCCGGAAAAATACGTGGTACGAAACGATAAAATATGTATCTAAGTAAATATGATAAGAATACGTAACAGATAGTGGTACATCAGAATGGCAAATACTTTCTCGTACTAGTCGGTTTTCTAATATCTTTAGTCTATTATCTTTTCGCTTTCGCCCCACCCTCCATCCTCCATTAGTTTGGGCTCCATTTTCGGTTTTGCCCTCTCCTCCTTCTTTTCAGCTCCTACCTATCGGCCCCCAAAAGGCATTTTTTCGCATTTTCCAATTTTTTTGTTCTCCCATTAGTAGAATTAAAATGTAGATATAAAAATATTATAGAAGAGTAAACATTGTTCTATATGCACATTTTTATTAAAAGAATTGGAGCCGTTGTTGAGAAAATTTCGTTTGTGCTTTTCTGAAAATGAGCAACTGGAAGTTTATTTTCACAGAAAACTTCGCAGAAACTTCATCAGATCATTTTAATCACTTGTACTTGTATATGCAATAATTTATAAAAAATCCTCTAATACAAATATGAACGACAGAAGTGATATTGAAAACAATTGCATATGTCTAGATTCTGAGAAATCGAAATAATATATAAAAACAACGATCATGTAGTTCAGCGCATTTAACACTAAAAGTACCGACAAAAAACATATATTTTTTAGTAAATGTTCTGAAAATTTACAAAATTGAGCACATGTTTACAGAAACTTTTTGAGTATTTGAGAAAATTCCTTGGAAATTAGTTTTCCATTATCTCATTTTTTCAAATTTAGTTCCAATAGAATTGATAAAATATTTGGAGGTGTTATTTTATGCAAAAATATAGTTGTAGTTTTTGCTTTAAATTTGTCCCAGTTTCTATAGATGTGTGATGAAGACAAGCTCAAACAGGCGGATGTTGCTAGTTACGGTGAACAGAATACGTCATGTTCGCTTCTTGTCGCTCTTACCCCCAAGCATGGGAATTTAACTTAGCCCAGGAACGGGGACACCGGTAGCTGGCCGGCGAAGTCGGATTACCAACCCAAAACGCCAAATACATACAAAAACATATTTTAATAGTGCTACAAGTCCATTGACACTAATTATGAGATATTGAGCTTTAAAGTTTCATCATTATAAAAAAATAGGGAAAGGAATAAGACAGAAAGTGATGTGTTTTCTTCTATTTAAGATATTTATTTGTTTGTGTGAATATGAGATGAATAAGCTTACTGCAAGCTCTGCCGAATAATTGGGAAGTAAAGGAGTTAGACCACTATGAATATAAATTTAGCAGGTCGAATCTATGTTGCCTTTCTAAGGAAAGGTAGAAACAAAAACAATAACGATTTATTAAAACAAATTAAATATTAATTTAATGTTACTGTTTTAAATAACGTATGAGGCACATGGTCAGTTTTCTTTATCTTCATGTTGTCCAGTTCCTACTGCAGAATAGTGAAATGTGTTAGAAGTACACTTGGAATGAATGGAAACAAATTAAGCATATCCTGTTTCTTCTTCTCAATAACTTTGCTTTGCTCAGGCTATCGAAGCAAGATATTTAAGTGTTTCAAAAATTTAGATCTTCCTCTTTCGGTGACTGGTTGGAAGATTACTATAGAGAAACAAACGACATGATTTAAGTTTTACTTGTACCTCATTAGAAAAGGTATCAATTTGAAAAATGTAATCCATCTTTAGCTAGTTACAGACATAATTCTGTTTATTTTTCTTCCTTCTTGTTACAGACTTTTGAAGGTCTTGTTACGAACTTTTGAAGCTACACATAGAAACCATTATGTTTAATTTTTGTGCTCAATGCGGAAATGAGCAAAATAATTACATTATTTTCTGTAGCTATCAATAAAAGGCGTATCCACAGGTTTTATAACAATAATTTACTGGCAAATAGCACGACGGTTTGTAACTTGATTGGTTACATCATTCGGTAATTGACTTTGGGAAAACTGTTATTCCGTGATGTTACATCAGTGAAATCAAATTGGTGAAACAGTTCAAGAACACTGAAAAATTTCCTTTGTACCTAACCCTAAAGGTGCTACTAAAGAACTCAATTTGATTTCACTGATGTTACACCACGGAATAACAGTTCTTCCATAGTCAGTCACAATAAATTTCCTCATAATTATCACCTCGAAGATAGTGTATATCTGTCCAACCTCATATAAAATATTTTATTTTGTAATTACATTTAAATGATGAAAGAGTAGCACATTATCTCCATAATTTGTAGATCGTGGTGCAAGATGTAGAGAATCAATGCAATTATTCTGCATATTTCTGATCTACATATTATGAAGGTATGTAGATTACATCTTTTGTAACATTTTAAAACATATTTGGACTAAGTAACAATATGGAATGTAAAATACAAGAAATTTTAACTAATGATTTGGGAAGTGATGGGAAAAAACAAAGGGAAATTAGACGTTGTAAATAGGTTGTAGGATGACTTTATAAAAATAAAAGAATTGGAAAAGTATTGGTTTCCTCTAAAGCGACAAATGAGTTCTTGGAAGAGAGGAAATGGTTGGATTTTAGAGGAAGGTTCTTATCCGTTGGCTTCTCTTACAGTGGAGTTCTTCTGTTATTTCAATCTGTTTTACAGTAATCGGATGAAAATTCATTTACTATGTTTCACTTTGCAGTTGTTTTGACCCTAGCAGTTCTTGATAAACATTCGGTTGAATATAATTATAATTTAATCCCTAGCGTGAGGAACTGAAGTTGAAACATAGAATGGGGAAAAGTTTCCCTCTATTTATCCTGCAGATCATTGGGAGACGATCATCCGAATCGTAGTCATCGATACACGAGACATTCTTTTCTCGTTAGCACGACCATCCTCGCAAAATATTCGGCCAATTCCCAAAGTTTTGCCTCCCGGCCTTACGTCACCGTTGCAGACGAGTTCTCTCTATAGGCGGTTCAGATAGCGGCGGCAGAGTCGAATACAGCGGCGGGCAGTGGACGTTTCATTATTCCGTTTTTTGTTTTGTGTTTTTGTTTTGTTTTTCCTTGCTGTGCTTTTCGCTCCACCGCCTCTTCACGCGCCACCCGCACTGCCTCTTCGTGCGCACGCGCCCGTTTGTTCTGCTACTCGTTCATCCGTTTGCTCTGCCATTCGTTCATCCGTTTGCTGTCAATGCCTCTAGCGGACAATGCTCTGCATGTGAGTCCAGAACAAATCATGAAACGCGCGTGGGACATTGAAAAGACAGGTTTTATGTAATGCGTTTAATACATTCATGACTTCAAGTCTCTGATTTAATTATTAGTACTACCAACCTTAACATTTGCATACCAATTTTGTCCGGGTACGTTCGAAATAAACGCTTTAAACAAAATGCATTAAAAGTTTTTTACTGAAGTACACGGGATATGAATTATCCGTTCTGGCAAGTTATTGCTTTTATTCTGACTTTTAAAAATATCTATAATACTAATTTCCTATTCTCGCAGAAATTGAAAGAAAACTACGCAGTCTCCGGCCACGTGAGAGGTGACTGTATGGTTTTGTTTCTTACCCAGGAACTGTAGTGAAATCCAAAAACAATGAAACAGTTTCGATTTTGACGGGAAATTGATTGTGTCTTTCCGCCTATTCTCATACTGTGTTTACCGACTGACTTATCAAACTGATATGTCACTGTTAATGTCGACGACACTCGATAGCAAGGTTCCAAAGGCCGCTATATATGTACTATTTACGTGCTGCGTTACGGAAGAGCAATTTTTTTTACACAACTCTTGGTATGTAAAGAATTGTTGAACTGCACATGTATGTGCAGTTATATATATATTGTTTTGTTCGTCAAACTTTTTATTGCTATAGTCCACTAGCCTGATATAGTTAGTAGATAAAGTTAATAATTAACATAAATAATTTTAACAGGAATTAAGTAGGTGTCTCTGAGCATTTTCTATTAATTGTTGGTAGTAAATTATTATGACACAGTTTTGCGACATATCCATGGTCATAAATACAAGTGTGTGTAGTGCTGGTGGAGTGGAATTCGTTCACCGTAGCAGGTGGACGAAATAACCTCTGTACCAAAGAAGAAATTGTAATTTCATAGTAAAATGTATTGTTGAATCATTACTCAATTGAAAATTACTTAAACACTGCTATTTTTTGAATAAATATTAAATATATGATTAAATATCTATTACTGAGAATTTTGTTGCGATAAAACTCAAGATAATGCGAAAAATACGAATATTTTCAAAAATTTTGAATAAATATTAAATATATGATTAAATATCTATTATCTGACGCCGCGACGTCGATGCGGAAGGATATAGGTGTACTACAGCAATAGTTATTTATGCAATTAGTTTATAATGTTAAACTTTATTGCATGAGTACATGTTTTTAAATTTGTACGAATGCAATAAAGCAACATTATAAACGAGTTCATAGGCTATTTTTGTATAACAGCATTATAAATTTACCAGAGAATCAAACTTAATTTCGCGAAACAACTTTCTTCTGACGTCTCGGTGCTTGACATCCAACGCCCTCTGGAAATCAAATTCAAGATGGCATTGTTCACATCCGTGCGAGAAAACGGTGGTCGGCTGTTCCGTCTTCTCCTACCTCCCACGATTCTCTCGCTACTATTGGCTGAATGTGTGATGACGTCATGTCACGTTTAATAATGGCGATGACGTCATGTAGTATGCGATAAAATACTGGATTATGCACGATTCGGGGTATCGGAAAGGGTCGTTTATAATAATGGTATCCAAAAAATATTTACACACTTCGATTCATGTTAATGTAGTTAGATGAATAAATGAAACGTTGAGATATACAGCCAATTCGCGGCTCGCCTATTCAGGAACTAATCCTATCACTCTTATGCATTTACTCTTGATCCATGGTCAGTCATGCCATTATTTGTTGTGATTCTCCTCACCCTCATGCAGGACCCTGTGAAGTGGGTGGAAGGGCTCCCGGTGTGCAGGTAGTCGGGCAGCCCACCGGAAGAGGTGGCTCAGGGCCTCAACTGATGTCACTAGAGTATCTCTGACCGGGAGGTCCCTGGTTCTAGTCCTGACTACGGCAGGATTTTCGACACTAGCTTGTCATCTAGGTCGCAATCAGTCGCTGTCTGGAGGAGAATTCTAGCGGCCGGCTGCTCTTCTTCCTTCCTCTTCCTTGTCCTATCCTCACCCCCACTTACGCATACTTACACAAATATGCACACATGTGGGAGACCTGTTGGAGCTTAGAGCTTGTCTCAACTGGAGTGGTGCACCGCTAGTGGAAGATACCTGGTTGGAGAAAACCTCGCTAGCTGATGTTAGGTCGAATATTGCCATCCGTGGGGGAAAACCACCGCCTTCTCCGGAGGAAAAATTCGGCATTACACTTACGGGACTAAATACATTAGCAGTTGACACGCCCGGAATCAGTAACAATCAACCATCGAACGGCCAACGCCCTGACCGGCGGCAGTGGAATACACGGCGGGAAGCGACTTTGCGATGATCGCAACGAAGCGGCCTCAGCAGCTTTTGACATATATATATATATATATATATATATATATATATATATAGATATATATAGATATAGATATATAGATATATAGATATATAGATATATAGATATAGATATATATATATATATATATATATATATATATATATATATATATATATATATAGATATATAGATATATATAGATATTAAAGTTCGCTTTGAGCTAATGCTCGTGGCAAACATTATTACAACTAGATATACGACAATTACAAAACTGTTACGAATATTTACAAATATAATTACAATTAGAATTAGAGATTTATATCCTAGTTATTATTAATTTTGAGTTATCTGTATGTTGACTTAATAGCTTTTCTAACACTTCACTTCACTTCATTTCACTTCACTTCACTGTATAGGAGACATGACCATATTATTAATAATACTAACGATTATAATAATGTAACTAATAATAATAGTAATAGTAATAATAAAAATAATAATAACAACAATAATAATAATAATAATAAATAATAATAATAATAATAATAATAATGATAAAAGTCCCAGTATTATTAATGATGACCTACGATAGAATTAAGTATATTTTTAAATTTCACTGCATTAGAAGGAAGAGTCTCTAGTGCTTTTGCAGGTAGTTTGTTCCAATCGACTATAGTACGATTCACAAAGGAGAACTTGCCTACATCAGTTCTTTGCTTTCGATGGATTTGATTTCGATTCTTGACGACGGCGTTCCGAAAGCACCCGTCACACCATGCAATGTACAACAATAGTCGGGCTTCAAAAATACCCGGTCTGTCTCGTGGTGCAAGAGTGAAGTCACGCGCCTTTCACCAAGGAGGTCCGGGTTCGATTCCCGTCGAATCTCATGTGAAATGTGTTTCAACATGAGAAATTTGTTTCAACAAAACGAGTTCAGCTGCTTCACTAGGGCTAGTCCAACCCCTAAAACCTACCCCTGTCCTAGTACCTTCCAAATTCTGACCGCTGAGTTGTGACGCAGGAATCCCGCAACAGAGAGGCGCGTACGCGGAGATGCTACCTGGCGGTCGTCCTGACGACTAACGGACTACGTAATGTAGGATTACACCCAAAGACATTGACTTAAAGAAATATATAAATAACGGAGGTTTACTCGTGAGCGCTCAACGCCTCAATGGGGTTATGAGACGCGTTGCGTCATGACGATGGCACAACAATTGCTTTTTAAAAGAATGGAAGTACAGTCGCCTAAACAATGGTAGACTGTCCGCTCCACGATAATATGTACTTCTTCTGGAGTGTTGCGTACTTAAGGTTTCGCACTCGGTTGATTGATTAGTAGTGAATCCGGGCGCGTCAGCTGCTGTCATCAGTTTAGTAAGTTCAGTGTATGTTTTTTAGGGATGCAGTGATCTTGCCCCACTGGATGGCGAGATACGGCGCCAATCTACCGTCGGCAAACGGGAATTTTCCTCAACCAAGTATCTTCCACTAGCGGAGCACCATCCCAGACGGGACAAGCTCTAAGGTCTGAGCAGGCATGTGTTGTGGGGGTAATGCTTGTAGGCGTAAGTGTGTATAAGATGTGGAGATAGGCAAGAAAAGGGAAGGAAAAATCGCGCGCGGTCCGTACCCCGTTTGGTATGGTAGCGCTCCTACATTCGCCTGGTATTGATCGGAGAAACTACGGAAAAATACCGTTCAGAGCACCTAGAATTCTCGTCCAGAGCGCGGCAGAACTCGCCCTAACTAGTCCGTAGAAATAAAAGAGGTCATCTTCGTCAACATAGTATGTTGATAATGACCTCTTTTATTTCTTCGCATAAGAACGTCAACAACACCGAATCAGAATTCCCAGAATATCTAACTAGTGTCGAAAATCCTATCACTGTCAGGACTCGAACTCCTAGGACCTGCCGGTCAGAGGCACTGCAGTTGATGTCCTGTGCCACCTCCCCGAGTCTTTTGCACTCGGTGATCGGCGGGCACTCAGCAGAGGCGGCGAGAGCCGCGTTCTCTCTGGAGAGCAGAAGTAATCAGTTGAAGTTACGTTTTGAATTTTAGAATCTAAGTGCTTCTATTCATCTATCTAGCTTCCCTCGAGAGCCGTCTCTCGTACTCCTACGCAGACGAGGTAGCGTTCAATTCGTTCTATTCACACGAATGGTAGCAGTGGGGTCTTGTTTTACCCAATCTAATTTCGACACCCGTTCGTTGAAATCATTTCAGGATGTATGAGGGTGGGTGCAGGTTTCTCAAAAATATGAATTTCATTATAATTAATTACATAGAAGAAAGAAAAAAGTTTCATTGTAATTAGATTCTGAAATGGCTCTAGACTCTAGGTACGCGGTAACGACCGCTCCGAGCGTTTATATATTAGTGCCGCGTCAGAATCCTTTATAAATTTCACCAGGCATAAATTCCAGAACAAGCGGCCTAAGAGGGCGAAAGGGCGTTCCTTTCCTGGAAGGTGGTCAAGCGGCGACAAAAGGGCTACAGCGTGGGTGGGGACGGTAGCGGTAGCGGTGAAAGGGTGCTTTTCAGCCGCTCGCGTATCTCGCTGCGTGATTCAAAGTACCGAGCGCTGTTACAATTGTGACCGCTCACTACCTTGTCACTATTCTCTAAAAAGCCTATAGCGGGTCACTCAAGTAACCTAGTAGTATTACTTGACCTGTGACTTGTTATGACAATAACACACCGAAAATTAGGAATGGTTTTAAATGTCCTAACGGCCCTACAGGAGTGGGTTCGTCTTTTAACCTGCTTTTGTAATAAAAGAAACATAGGCAAATTAATCTTAACTATGAACAGCGTTCTGAATATAAATTGTTGAATACAATTCTAATCTAGCATTTACACATTGCATTGAAACATTCTATCACTTGCTCTACCATTAGCAATTACGTGATTACCTAACAACTGCAGTTGCGTTTTAACACTTGCATAAACACTTTACAGAAAATTATATTACCCTTCACTTCACAAAAAAACACAATAAAATAACTCCTACACAAGACTATAATACATGGAAACACAAAATACTGAAAAAGAATCACATACCACAATACCCTTTACATACACTTTCAAAGAAATTGTCACTTGAATAGTGAATGAAATATATACAAGACGTTGTTTCACTTTGCGTAGATTATTACTTTATTACAATTTAGCCACCAAAGAAAGAAAATACCGTTATGAATGAACCTACAATTAATAATAACTCTTTTACTAATTATTGATTTTGAACAATTTGAAAACGATTAAACAATAAATTGAAAACACACACTAAAAGAATAAATATTATCGTTAATATAAAAATTACATAAATAGGTTTTTACAATTCTTTACAGGAATTAGCTATCTGGCTTCATTTTACGACTGCAATATTGTAAAAGATTACGTTTAAATGATTTTAATATAATTACTCGACTATCTACGTCTGTAAGTGAGATGAATTCTATCTCTGTATAATAATTCTCGCTTCTTTAAACAGTTCTTTTTTTTTGTTGAGAATTTCTAGGGAAGTTTTCTACCTCACAACACGTCGTCTCGAAGAAATATTTCCACAGCTTGGAGCGGCGACGGCGACCCAGATCCTTTCAAGGTCGTGGCAACCCCTTTGCTTCGGCGAACACGTGCTCTGGTGAATCGCTACCACAGTCCTTCGAATTTTATACATTCTGACTGCAATATCTCCGCGTAATGAATTTCTTACGTGATAAGCCAAGACGAAAGACAAAAAAGAAAAGCTGGAAATAGAAAGAAACATTTCCTATAGCACATGCTTTCTATTTCAGTATACGTTCTTGAACGTTGAAATATATTATTTCCTCGTTGATAGAAAAATAGTATATTTCTGTGTAATGCGTTCAAGTGAATTTATCAGAATATTCATGATTTAAAGTTCTCAATTCTCTTATACATATTTTTATTTTAACATGATGAAACGAATCACCTTTTCCAAGCTTCTTATCGTCGAAATACGGCGAATTCTCCTCTCCGTCCATCACGAACCATTCCGGTGTGTCCAGATCGGCGGCCAGGAGGATGTGTGGATGGACTTAAAGGTCTTTCAACTTTCTCTGACCAGCTGCCATCCATCGTCGCTGAAAGTAATTTTTTTTACCTTTTCTCAACTTTTCGGTTTCTTAATAGTAGAACCGAAATATTACTTCCAGAATATTAAAGAAGAGTAAAACCTCATCCTAAATAGAAATTTTCATTGAAATGTTCAAGCCGTTTTTAAGAAAGTGACGATTAAGCATTACTGTAAATGTGAAATTTGAAGCTTTTTTTTCACAGAAATTTGTTGAGAAAACCTTCATTTGAAGTCATTTGAAGCACTTTTACTCACAAATGCAATAATGTATATAAATTGATAGAAATTCGCATATTAACGACGTGAGAGATATTTCACAAAGTTATATTTGTGTAATTTTTAATAACATAAAAGGATACACCAAAATGAACTTTACGTCTTATTATTAAACAGTGAAAGTAGCACTATCTATTGGAAACGTTTGAAGAAAAAAATTGCAGCCATTTTTGAGAAAATGGCGTTTGAAAATGGTATAACTTTTTCTATACTACGTATATTACTCTTGTATACGTATGTATACGAAAAAGTAAAAATCACAGTGATCTCTAAATGACGAAATTAGAAAAGAGCGACCTTAAAACATTTTTAAAAAGTCGAGAAAACATTTGGGTAAACCGGCACGTATCTGGAATCCCTTCGTGCCAGCTCTTCTTCCTCTTGAGTGCTTCCTAATTCTTCCGCGGGGCACCCTTCCGCTACATTTCCCGGCTGCATTTTCCTCTTCACTGCATAGTCAATGTCCGTTCTCTGAATTCTAAAGAATTATGAAAATGGCCTGGAATTCTAAGTATAATCTTATTTTAATTCAAATGTTATAATTTGAATTCCGAATATATATTTTTGTAAGAGAAGAAATAATATGTAAGAGAGAAATAATTTGAAAGCATTTCCCGGATGTTTTACTCGGCCGCGCATATGCAAAGATATTTTTTGTCTGTTATGTTGGTATCGTTCTTGCGTCCAAAATGCCTAGCCATTAATGATCGGCTCAGACTTATTGTCTCCAGTTTTTTAAGATAGATATTATGTCATATAAATTAGAAAATAATTTTAACTTAAATATTAGTACAAATTGCATTTCGGGTTGCTCCTAAGTAACACTGTCACAGTTTTGTTATGTATGTATTCATTCAGTTGTCTAGCGACCATATTTTCAGTTTTATTAAGTCTCAAAAACCCCCTCTTTATTCCAGGAAAATAATAATGGACCTTCTAGAGTGAAGATACCTCCTGTGTCTTCAAAGACTTGTAGTAAAAAATGTATAGAGAGAAATGAATGTTTGTGATTTTTAATATCGCTTTTCTTTTTTTCGCTTTTTTTCATTTTGTAATTGGAGTAACTGTTAATTATTTTGAATTTTTTGTCAACAATTTTTTTAAACTTATACATATTTTTATAAAGAAAACCATTTGAATACTGTACACATACCGATTTTCGAATTTAAAAAAATGCACATTGAAAACGAGTTTTGCGTGAGAAATTCGTTACGTGTACTTGATGATTCTGAACAGAATGAGCATCGTCCGCTCACCACGGAGAGGGCATTTTCCGGCGGCCCTCGCCCAATTTTTTGCCGCGCAGTGGCGCTGATTGCATTAAAGCCCAAGTGGGTGAGCGTCGCGGCGCTCGCTGGGTGGCTGCAGCCAGAGCAAATATTAGTAGAGCAGACAGTATTTTCTTGGTAGAGGTTTCAATGGTTTCCGCGCCCGGCTCGAAATAGTTATTAGACTTGTAAAAAATATATACGTTCTGGTGCATTGTATCCGCGTCACTGAACGTAGTCTTCCGTGATTTTTCACCATGAAATGCTTTTGTTGAAGAACGCCATTTTCTGCTTGTGTCTCGTAGTCATTCTTAGGTATTTGCTCTTCTCTTCTGAAAACAAGGGTATACGTGACATATCGAAACTTTTCCTGGCCATAGCCTTGTGAAACTTTTTTTTTATTATTTAAGTAAAACTAGAGGGGCTAAAACAGCACGTACTTTCTCGTCCGTTTTTTTTTTCACGCAAACAGACGGACGGACAAACGGATGGACAGACGGACGGGCAGACGGACGGACGAATAGACGGACGGACGAATAGACGGACGGACGAATAGACGGACGGACGAATAGACGGACGGACGAATAGACGGACGGACGGGTGGATAGACGGAACGGACGGATGGATAGACGGACGGACGGATAGACAGACGGATAGACGGACGGTGCTGTCCTATGGTGTGCTCTGCTTTGAAAATAACTTAGAGAACGTCACATGACACTAAGAAAAGGACACTTCTGCCATCATTTGCATCACCACAATGTGCTTCTGAGAGTACGGACCAGTTTGTTTTAACCCTACTATTGATTAAAAAACAAGATATTTGTTAAGTCGAAGGCCACACCAGTCCGGAAATGAGAGAAAAAGTAATAGCGAGTGTTATATTTCTTTTCAATATTCTAAGGCGCATTCAGCCTTGTTGCCGAGCAGAATGTATTAAATCGCTACGAAGGGTTAATATAAAGTTGCTTGTTTTCAATTAGAAGCGCAGGGCCACTACTGTTTGTCTTTAACTACTTACGCGTCTCTCTCCGGACAGGCGTCCTTGACAGCGCGCGTTTTGGCTTCCTTTCGACCTTGGCAGTGAGCCCCTTCCAACCAATTACGCTCTCCACTCGTCACAGGAACTACTGGCATTTGCCCTCTCCCTCACGCGAGCTGGCCGAAGCTGGGAATTTTTATCCATCTACGAGTTCGCCGAGACTTTAACGACGCCATATCGCGCAAAAGCGCAGAATTTTGCCGTATGTAGTGAATGAAAGCAAAGGAAAATTCAGCTTTATTTGTGAACCGCTGCAGTCTAATAATTAGCGTACGTACTGAATTCCTAATGGCTCTTGGGAAAGAAAATGTTTGAGTGGTAAATGCAACTGTGAGGGAAATCCGTTTCGTTATTTAAAGAGAACAAACTCATCGAGAAGTAAAAACACACATTTGTTATATTCTGAACAATCCATACAAATGTAGAACATGTGTATTTTATTCATTTATGTTTTACTTCCTAACTTGTTGATGATTACTATTTAAAAAACATGTTTTTCAAACTCAAAAAGGCATTCGACATTCAAGTATTCAAACTTAACTTGGAAAGGAATGCTCGAAATAGCATTTAGTATGAGATGGTAGACAAAATGTAAACGAATAAAACGAATATTTGATTTGGAACATTGAAATTCGGATCTTTCGCTAGTAATATTTTTTATTTTAATTTTTAAAAATAAGGGTGTGAGCTATTTACAAACACTTCTCATATTTGTAACTGTTTTACCTTGGGTCATTTTTGTTGCTTTCTGAGGAAAATCTTTTTTCGCAAACCTGCTTATTGAGATTCTAAATACGAGAATTATCCCACAAAGACGAGCCTTTAATCCAGTCCCGTCCCATAGAGTATCTTACCACAAAAAACTACACGTCCCTCCGCGCCTGTTCGTCGCACGTCCCGTGTTCCCCCCCCCTCAAGTCAGTTCCCGACATATTCTGCCCCAACCCCTTTCGACGCCACTTTCCGCCCCCGTTTCTGCCAATTATCACACCAATCCCCGTTTCGCCCCATCCTGCCACTCCCTGTCCTGTTCCTCGTCTCTTCATGTCCCGTCCCGCCCAGCCCCGTCTTGTCTAGTCCCGCCCCGCCACGCCCTGTCCACATCGTGCCAGCCCCATGCGCCCCACATCCCCCCCCCATCCCTTCGCGGGCGAGCATATTCCTGCCCCATCCCCACCTCGTCCCGTTCCACGTGACACATAACCTCGCAGCCACGCACAATCAACCGAATCCATCCCTTCCCCTCCCGTCCCCCTCCCCATTCACCATATCCCATCCCATCCTATTTCGTCTCTTTCCTCTGTGCCCTGCTCTGACACAAAATCTTGCCACGTCACGCATTGCCATTCCATAGCATCCCTCCGTGCCCCATGCTCCAACGTTCCTTGCCCCACCCCCCCCGTTCAATCCTCATCTTGCGACCCTTCCCCCCCCCTTTAATGCTCTCGCATGTTTTTTTCCTCGCCCTCCCCCTTCCCGCCCCACCTCTTCTCGTTGCGCATCGAATCTATTGCTTTTTTCTCGCTCTCCCTTTTGTGTACCGATTGAGCACACCTTTTGCTTCTTTCCCCACTTTAACCTTTATCCCTGCTCTTCCTGCAGTGCACCGGTTGAGTTACTTCTCCCGCCCCCTCCTTCTTTCTACGCACCGACTGAATTGCTATTCTCCCTGCTGTGCACCGGTTGAGTCACTTTTACTGGCGCCACCCATTCTTTCAACGCACCGACTACATACCTATTCCCCGTACTTCCTTGCTGTGCACCGGCTGAATCACCCTTCCCCACTGCACCCCTTCTTTCTATACCCTTCCCCTTCCCGGAAAAGGTTCCCCTTCCCCGGTTGGTTTGGCGCGGATTTTCGGCGCCTCACCTCCCTGCAGTGCCCCGGTTGAGTGGCATTGGCCCGGCCCTGCGTGTGCGCGCGGGTGGCGGCGCCTGGCGGCGCGTATCCGCGCGCATTTATGGCCCCGGCTGCACGCGCGGCGCTGGCGCAGCGCCAGAGAATGGCCTCTCGCCTGAATGGGCAGCGCGCGGAGCGCCGTACATTACGAGCATTGCAGGCGGGCGGGCGGGCGAACGAGGGGGATATGTAATAACGACTGCTCTCGGTTGTTAGCCATATTTTAACCTCTCAGCTACTGTTATTTGCTATCAAACATACGATATGTCAAATTTTCCTGTATGTAACTTGTACGACTCTCTATCTCCAAAATGGTTTTGAAATTCGGTCAATGTTTTTTGAAATTTCAGAACTATAGCGATGAAGTCATTGCCGTAACTGATTCATTGATACTTAAAATCTTTGTGTACTTATGTTTGAGTATTTTATAGTCAATGTCTCACCCTCTCATGTGTACATAATGGCGGATATTAAATCTGTCACGTAATAAACTAAAAATACATGTAGAGGGTGGCAAGTTTCTGTTGTCAGTAGAGCATAAAAGTGCGTATTGTCAGAATGGCGTGTTCAATACAAAAAGAAGCTAAGCAAACCATGTGTTCCTGTTTTTAACTCTCTTCTCTACACTATTTTTTAAACTGTTTAGATATGATTAAATCTGAATCAGCACAGTGTTGTAAAGCAAACAATTCTCTTTTGAACCACATACCTAGAAAATTTTTCCCCCTGAAGATGTAAATTAATGTTGCTCAAACACGGAGTTTGGAATCTGCGAACGTAGACATATTTTTTCTGTATAATTAACACAGCAGCAAAAGCTTTGAACATGATTTGCAAGTATAGGGGATGCCAAATTGCAGGAAGGAGAGAAACAAAGCATAAGAAGTCAGCGAATACCTGCAGAACCTGTTGCCGAAATCACATCTCCAGCATCGATGCAAAGCAACCAGGAAAACAATGGATCTGGCGTTTTACTCGGGGATTTCGTTGTTCTCAAGTTTTAGATGCAGTTCAAAATATTCCGTTGCTAACAGTTCCCTTTTTTACTTTTTATCTCACTGTGTATGCAATGTAGAGAAAGTTCAGTAATATTGCTGCAAAAGGGCGATTTTTCAACAGAAAAAAAATATATTGTAGTATCCTGATTCCGAAAAAGTGGAAATTTATTTCTCTTATACTATATATAAAATTACTTCCTCTAACATGTGTGTAGTCAGAATTCAGCACAAGAATAGCGTGGTTATCTTAAGTACCAGAAATCAAATCCCAGCATGGGAATATTGTTTTTTGGTTGGAAACCTTTTTACAAGTTCAAGTACTATCATAATATTACGAAACCCTAAGAAATAATGCTAGAAAGTTCGTGTAGTTATATCAATGTTAGTTGTTTTTAAGAGTCAGCAAACAACTCGTAAAAAGAAACTGACATAATAGAGCATTGGCATTTATCCCAGGCTAGTTTTCTTTCTTCCCAAGCTGATTTCACAGCTTTTTTCTCCGCTTACGTATTCAGTTGCTATTCCACTCGTCTTGCATTGCATTTCCGCTGGAAAAGAAGAAGAGAGAATAATTAGATGAGATATTCTGTAAGAATGCGGTAAATGAAAAGAGGCTTTCTGCAACTTCTTCTCGTGCCACCCTTCCCTGAAGAACTTTACAAAAGAGTCCTTCACAATCAACTTGCTAAGAAGTTGGCGAAAAAGTCCAACTTGAAACTTGTTTTTCGTTCCGACTTATTCTCGAAATTTTAAAGTGTGATGAAAACGTTCCTCTTTGTAAACAATAAGGACATATTTTTGTGTCTTTGTTTGCTAATTTTTCTTTGTATATCCTCTTCGTTCTCCTTAAATAAATCTCTCGTCCTATTTTAAATAAAAAGAGAGTCTTGCACGATAGAACCGAGCTTTCAATCGAAATAATTATTGTTACAAAGATGTAGTAGAAGCATATAACGACCATTTAGAATTGAATAAAAACAATACAATTATATGTATGACTTCGTAATATCACTACTAATATTACAAAAAATTAATTGGTCCATTAATTTAGAAGACATTGTATTTCATTTAGTTCTGTAAATGAAGATTTCTTCATCAAGGCTACTGAAGATCTTAATCAAGCGGAACTGATCTTTGAAAAACTTACGAATAATAAGGCTTCACAAATATCAATTGCATTACTTCTCACGAGTTTGTTCCATGGTTCAATCTTAAGTGTCAATATCATTAACACACACTTACAAATTTTAATTTGTAATGAATAAGTTTAATCTAAATTACTTATTGTTCAAAATTAGTTATTCAGAAACTAGTCTTACTGCATTGGGACTTTGAGCGGCGTGCTATTTCCCGGAACTCAATGCTACGGGTTCGAATCCCTGAGAATTTTCACTGTAAGATTGTGGTGTTAGCTTCTTAGAGTCACGTATATCTGACCTGATCAATCATTGTATTCTCTACAATGAGTCTTCATCACGTTTCATTGCTCGTGATCAACCCATCCAGTGGAGGGCCATGAAAAACCACCTCTGTGGCCACCTGTCAGAGGAATGTTGGTGATGGATAAAGACGAAGTTATCTCTCCCTGCGCTCGGTAATGGGTACAGTATTCATTACAGCACTAATATCATCAACATCAACATCAAAAAGCTGCAATATCCTTAATTAAATAAGTGTCTTTAAAATTTTTCATTACTTCACTGATGAATTATAGTACAAAATGTTCAGCATTTATAATGTTTCTTCTTTAAACTTCCTAAATTTAACTAGCTGCATGTATTTGAGCGTGCGTAATGCTACTATTACATAAAAGTGTGTTACTGTGAGTGCGCTCTTGTATTCCTCAAAAAGGTCTGATCCTCTTGTGCGATTGATCCCCATGTTATGAGAATACGAATGCATTTGAGCGTCCGAGAAATACAGAAGGGAATTGTGATTGAAGTTTGTTATGTCAATGAGTGTGTCTTAAAGCAATTTCAGAGTAATTTATAGACGAAATATCATACATTATATATGGGGGCAAGTACATACCACACATTAAAATTTTGAATGCATAATATGCTGTAGTCGAAAATTACCTAGGACAAGAGATGGTTCTAGTGGGGAGTGGCTTTACGAGGATGATGATAGTTTCGTTTTTGTCACTTTTCTTATTGGATTCATTAGGCATCAATTTATTCGTTACAATTATTTATTAACTCACAAAGAACAAGAATGTTTAATAAATAGAAAGACCTTCATCACATGATCGAATAATAACAAATATTACTACTGATTAATGCTACTTGGGATATACACATTGTTATTCGGGAGCTCCCATGTTCTTATTCATTAATAATACATCAATATTCTGTCTCCTGTTTTATTCTCAGTACTACGTTTGCCCCACCACTAAGCAATGACAATACACTCGCCCCTCATTAAACATCTATAATCAGTTATCATTATCCCTTCTTCCCATTCTACGCAAGTAACCACGTGTATGACTGCAATAGTTCAGTTCACCTCACATGTATTAGGAACTTCGTTACTTATCTGTTATTCTTTCCCCCGGGGTTGCCCCTACTATCCGTTTACAATACCTCCCGCCGTGGGGACAGCGCCGTCACTGCAAATGTTCTTGAATCCGCTGGTCCGGGTGGTCGCTCGTCGCCGTCGTGGCCGCCTTTTTCCCCTCGCTGCCGCCGTGCGTTATCCAGTGTTCTGCTCCTTGATCATTCACTTACGTAATATGGATACGAATTCTTTCTTCTCATGGCGATTCACTGGTTCGGGATCGTTTTTTCTCCACACGGTACTAATTTATGGTCCCATAACTTGTATTATTGTCCGATATTCCGGGCGTTCGTCTGTGCATGTAATAGTATATCCACACACCTCTAGTCTTTGATCCTATTCGATTTCACCATCTCACCTTACCAGCGTTACACAGCTCGTCCACATCACACGCCATCACATTTCCTCCTCTTTTTCTAACTGACTGCCGCGTCCCACCGGCCGTAACTCGTTTTTTCCCGGAATTCCCCTTTACCTTTCTTTCCTGCCTAATTCGCATTGCCGAAGTCTGCCCTTTTTGATTTGACGGTTAGACGACCGATAGGTCATAAAATATGTATTCTAATACATCCACCTACTACCTTCCACACGTGGTGAGGACGTGATAGAATGGATGCTCGTGAAGCGAGCTTAAAATTCTCAGGAAGCAGAATCTTTGGGTACGAGAAAGGTCTCAACGCTTGACACAATGAATCAGATAAAATACGAATAAAATGAACATAAATTTAATGAAAAATTTACAGTGACCCAATTTTATAACAGGATAATACACTTTAAGTAGTTGGTGACTGAAATAAAACAAGACAAAACAAAAAAATTGGCGTCACCTCGAATGCCTGAACACACTTTCACCAACTACAATTTACAATTTGCTCATTCCTCTTTCTGAATTTTCATTTACCACATTATTTCACTTTTTTACTCGCTAGTTTTTCCGTGCACGGCTTTTAAAATGAATTTTACACTTTTTTTAAGGAATCCCGTTCACAGGTGCTAGCCTTGGGCTTTGCACTCACTATAACATTGAACTTTCAAGAGAAAAAATAATAAAACGTAATATACACGTTACTTAATCTGACCCCTTTCCAGAGCACAGAAAGCAATTACTTTTAACACAATACAATAAACTGACTTTTCCAAATAATACCAACTGTACAAATGTGAAAATTATGAATTATTTAAGTAAAATTGAACAAGGTATGGCCTCTTTAAATGAATTCAGTAACACGTGCAGTAAATGAACTTGAAATTGCCACTCACATCGTTGGGAATTCTTCTCCCACCTATTCTGGACTTTTCACCCACTTTTAATACGAAATGTCGTGTATTTACGGCTATTCTCTTTCCCCAACTGATCGCCGCATAAACGTTACCAGTTCTTTTACCTCAACAGCTCCGCATCGCTCGCCTGTAGGTAACCTTGGGGATTTTCTGCCGCTCGCAGCCCCGCGTTGCCACTCTTCTTCGCTTGCTGTCCCACGACGTTACCAGTTTCCTTCCCTCGAACTCTGGACTCCGCCAAGCCTCAATTTCCACACCCTTCTCCCGTTCTCCGACTCGTACGATTCTCGTTCCAGCCTCGAATAATTAATGTTGCTTGAGTTATGCTTTAAATGCTCGGCCTACCTACCACACTTTGGGCGTGTGTGGTCTCAGCGTGCAGTATGGGATGCTGGATTTAGTTAATGTCCTTCTGCGCGAATTTTACAAATTTGAAATTATTCCGAAGTCAAACAATCACTTCACTTGCTCTCTCAAATATCGTGAATGTTAATGCCAAGAATGTTCGTACACTCTACTTCTCAATTACATTACTTTCGTTAATACGCTTCTCAAGCTAACTTTTAACTACCAAGTTAAAATAAACTCCTATGGTGTCAAGTTACAATCGCCGTCGCTTCTGCAATCATAGAGAGTTCAGTCTAGTCGCCGTCGCTGCTGCATCATAGAGGATCCTCCGACGCGCCGCGATACTTATGGTACTCGCACCTTAGGAACTTGTGGAGGGTGAATATTCTCCTCTTTTCGTGACCTCCTGGAGAAAATTATTCGCTAGTTCGGGCGTCAGAGTTCGAATAGCTGTGGGTAGATGGCGCGTTTACAAGCCATCGCTCCGCCGCGTACCGTACTTCTCTCTGTTCGTGGGCTTCTTTTCGTAGCTGATGGTGGCGTTATGGGGTTGTCTAATCCCATGACATCACAATATATATATATATATATATATATATATATATATATATATACATATATATTGTAACACACCCACCTTCCTACTTTACCTACTTTACGTGGTGGGTCGTGATAGCATGAATGCTCGTGAAGCGAGCTTAAAATTCTCAGGAAGCAGGATCTTTCGGGTACGAGAAAGGTCTAAACCCTTAACCCAATGAGTCAAATAAAATACGAATAATATGAACATATATTCAATGAGAAAATTTACAGTGACGCAATTTCATAACAGTATATTGCACTTTAAGTAGCTGGTCACTGAAAAAATGAAACAAAACGAAATAAACCAAAAAAATGTAGGCGTCACCTCGACTGCCTGAACACACTTTCATGAACTACAATTAACGATTTTATCACTCCTTTCTGAGGTTTTCCACTACCAAATTATTTACTCTTTTGGCCTCTAGTTTTCCGTGCACGGCTTTCTTTCAAATGAATTTGATACTTGTTTCAAGAAACCCTTTCACAGGTGCTAGCCTTGGGCTTCGCACTCACTATAACACTGAATAAAAACGTGGCATTCACGTTACTTAAATCAGACCCTTTTACATGTCACAAAAGCAATTACTTTAAACACAATACAACAAATTGATCTTTCCAGATAATATTAACTGTACAACATATGAAAATCCTGAATCATTTATGTAAAATTGTACAAGGTATGGCCTCTTTAAATGAATCTAATGACACGTGCAGTAAATGGCCTGAAACTGCCGCTCACACAGTTCGAAATACTTTTCCCACCTATTCTAGACGTTTCCCCACTTTTAACACTGATTGCCGTGTATTTACCACTATCCTCTTTCCCCAGCTGATCGCCGCATAAACGTTGCCAGTTTCTTTACCTCAACAGCTCCGCGTCGCTCGCCTGTAGGTAACCTTGGGGATTTTCTGCCGCTCGCCCCGCGTTGCCACTTCGTCTTCGCGTGCTGTCCCGCGACGATAGCAGTTTCCTTCGCTCGAACACGCCAAGCCTCCAATTTCCACACCCTTCTCTCGTTCCGAACCCGTACTATCCTCGCTCCAGACCAAGTCCTTCTCGCCTACGCTTTGCTCTTTCTGGGGTCGTCCTTCTTCTTCCGCCGCGCCCGCACCCGTTTGTTCGCGTTTCCAGCCTCGAAATTATTAATGTTGCTGAAGTTATGCTTAAATGCTCGGCAGACCTACCACACTTTAGGCATGTGTGGTCTCAGCGTGCAATGTGAGATGCTGGATTTAATTAATGTCCTTCTGCGCGAATTTTACAGCTTTGAAGCTATTTATCGTCAAACAGTTATTTCGCTTGCTCTCTCAATTATTGTGAATGCCACGAATGATTGTGCACTCGATTTCTTAGTTACTTCACTTTCTAAGATACGCTTTCCAAGCTAACTTTTAACTACCAAATTAAAATAAACTCCTATGCTATCAATTTGTACTCACCGTCGCTGCTGTAGTCAAAGAGAATTTCTTCTAGTCGTCGTCGCTGCTGCCGTAAAGAGAGTTCCTTCGAGGAGCGCCGCGATACTTACGGTACTCGCGCCTGGGGAAATTTTGGAGGGTGCATCTTCTCCTCCTTTCGTGACTGCTCGGAAAAACTAGTTCGGGCGTCGTAGTTCGAAAAGCTGAGGGCAAATGCCGCGTTGACCGGCCACCGCTCCGCCGCGTACCCTAGTCATCTCTGTTCGTGGGCTTCTTTTCGTAGCTGATGGTGGCATTATGGGGTTGTCTAATTCCGTGACGTCACAGTATATATATGAAGGGTTATGAACTGGAATTTTGTGGGAATATTGGGTTTTGATGGAATATTGGCTAGATAAAAGATTAATTTTGAAGCAGAAACTTCTGTTTTCAAGAAAACGTGTTGTCTCATTTTTATTTCAAATTACGTTTAGATTTATTCATACGTTCTGTGTCTTACCGAAAACATTTTGTGATATTTTTCTTTTGAAGTGGAGTGCTGTAATGCTTGAAACAGCTATGATTAATCAGCAGCTGCAGAAGCGTGGATTATTCTGATTTAGTCTGTTCCAACAAAGTTGCCTAGAGAAAACGATCTCGTTTTGGTCTTCCTAGTTCTCTTTTTCCTTTTGGAAGATAATAATAGGCATGCTTGAGCAATCTCTCATTATTAATTCTTTGTAAATGGTTTATCCAGTTTTTTTTCCTATATGTATTTATCATTTCTTTTAAGCTGGTAATTCCCAATTCTTCTCTTATGCCCGCTTTTTTAATATGGTCTATTAATGTGCAGCTCTTCACCTATCTCGGGAATCGCATTTCTTCTGCGTTAATTCTCCTGTTCCCCTAGATGCTGTTTCCTCATATTTCGCATCCATACAGGAGAGTGAGTATGGTCATTGTTTTATAAAACTTGAGTTTGGTTTCTTTTCGTATATCTTTCCCAATGTTCTTTTGTTAGTGCCGCATACTATAGCCTGAAATTTAGATATCTTAATGACACTGACGTGCCACAAAAGATATGTACCATCCTAAATATTGGAAGGTGGATACTTGTTCGATAGTGATGTTGTTTATTACTATTTTTGTTCGAATGGAGTGTTTACCTCTGAAAACTACAGTATTATTTTTGTTGATTGATATTTTGCAAGTATTGCCCTCTTTTGTAATTTAAATATTAACTTCTGGAGGTCTTCTTCACAATTAGTAACCAAAACTATATCATCTGCAGACAGTAGTGTGTTGGTTTTAGTATTACTTCTTATTGAAATTCTTTCATTGTCTAAATCACTCTTCCATTCTGAGAGAAGTGCGTCGATATGTTTATGTGTATATATCAAACAATGTATGTTATAGTGGGCACCCTTGACGAACACATTGATTTTTTTTAAATATTATCTTCTCTTTGTATTCGGAAGATTCAAATTTATGAGTGTCTCATTATACATGCTTTTTATTACCTCTATTAGTTTTCTGGCCACTCCTTTCTTTTCCATGCTTGCCCAGAGTATATACCTTACTGCACTGTCAAATTCCTTTTCTCTAAGACTATGAATAAAAAGCCTTTTTATAGGTTAATTTCTCGATCTTTCTCAATAATTTGAGGGTGAATGCATATACAGAACCTTCCCTTCCTAAAATTATTTTGTTCTTCTAGAAGTATATATCCGACAATTGCTTGGACTCTCTTGGTTATTCTTTTGCATATATTTTGTAGCCAGTGTTTAACAAGCTAATATCTTCATTGATCAATTATTTTTGTCTCCTTTCTTTCAGATAGGGCTAACCATTGCTTGCTTCCAGCGTATGGTAGATGCTATTTGGACCAACACATATTTAAAAGGTGCAGGAGTCGAAACTTTGCAAATGTTCCACCATGCGTAAATTCCTCTAAGTTTATTTCATACTGTCCGCAAACTTTTCTTCGTTTAATTTATACAATTGTTACCTGCAGCTCATCTATTGTTAAAAGATCGGCTTTAATTTTTTCGTCTGATGGTTTTTCTTCGTGAGCATTTTCATCGAACCAAAAATGTTGCAAGTGTCCTTTCCATTCTTCACCTTTTATATTGGTTTGGGATGTAGGCTCCCTCTTTCTCTTCTTTATTAAAAAAATTAAAAGTTTTGTGCGCTGACCACTGTCTTCCAAGTGTGTCATGTTCTAAGTTGGAGACAAATTTTTCCCAAGATTGTTGTTGAATCTGTCGGAATATCTGTTTTGCTAGATTTCGTATCCTATTGTATTCTATTTTGACTTCTTGAGACTTACTTTGCAGAAATCGTAAGTAGGTATTCTTCTTTTCTTTTATAACTGTTTCAATTTCTTTGTTCCAGATCAAACTTCTTTTCTTGTACCTCTTTTTCCTTGTATCTAAAGCTACTTTTTTTTTTTTTTTAATATTTCATTATCGGCGATTTGTATGCATTATTGAATTCATCAAAAGAATTGCTTCAAATGATGTCTTATAAAGTTTCTCGAAAACTCAAAAGTTTTTTGTGAAAAAGATCTCGGAATTCCTCATTTTCAGAAACGCTCAAACAACATTTTATCAAAAACGGCTCCAAATTTTTGCTTCAAACGTTTCTAAGGATATTGCTAATTGTTCTGTTCCAGATGACATAAAAATAATTTTGCTGTATTTTTTAGTTTTTTCTTTTGAAAAATTACTCAAATGTTTTTACTTAATATCTCTCATGCCTTTCAAAAGTACATTTCCAACAATTTATATACATTATTGCATTTGTGAGTCGAAATGCTTTAAATGAGTTTCAATAATGTTTTTCCAAAACTCAAACGATTTGTGCGAAAAAGAGCTCAATTTTTCGCAGTTACAGTACCGCTTAAATGGCATTTTCTTAAAAGCCGCTCCATCGTTTTCAACGAAAATTTCCTTTTAGGAGGTTTTACTCTTCTGTAATATTTGCAAAGTAATATTTCGGTTCTACTATTAGGAAACCGAAAAATTGAGAAAATGTCAACAAAAAAAAGTACTTTGAGCAGCGGTACGTGGAAGCTGGCAAGAGTATATGGCAAGTCCGCAGGGCCAGCCCTGACGAAAGAAACAAGAAAAGTAACTAGTGGGAGAAAGTCTGTGCCGTTCTGTAGCACCACTAGTTTTTCTTGTGTGTATACATATTCTCTTTTACATTGGCCAGTCATGGCTGGCGCTCGGTCCATGAGCAATGCTCCTACCCTGAAGCGTAGTGCGTCTTACATTTAATTTTATACACTTCAGGTGCATTTCATCTATTTTCAAAAACAATGTTTATCATTTTATCATGTATCTCCATGGTCAGCTCTGTATACTACTCACCCACCACTTTGCCGTCGCACACTACGTTAGCGGCCCTGACACGGGGAGTGGGGTGGGAACTACTACTAGCAAAACCGTTTAGTATAGTTTTAACACATTAAAGCAGATTTATAATTGTAATTAAAAGGCAGATAACATATATTAAAAATACAAGACAACGTCAAAAACATATGATTAAGGTAGATTAAAAATAATGTAAAAAGCAATAATATAAACATGATACATGGTATAGTGTTAACACAATTAAGGCAGATAACATGTTCTCAACAGTTAAGAAGAATATAAAATCAACATAGTATAAAAATTTATGATTAAGGCAGATAAATTAGATATATTAATTAACTAAGTCGATTGCATAAAAAAAATTAAACAGATGATATAATAGAATAAAATAAGATAAAAAGCCACTAGTTGTATGCACCACTAGTAAAGCACCACCAGTTTAATAAATGGATGTGATCAATAAATAGCCGAGCAGCGCGCGGAAGTCTGATAGTTTTTTGCGCCCAGAGCCACGCCTTCGGCACCGCGGCGCCGTTCGGTGCCGGTGGCAGCCGCGTGGAACAGTGCGTGCGCCGCGCCGCACATCACACGCGTGGCCGGCCGCCGCACGCATGCGCTCTCGCGGAGATGAGGCGAAAGTGGGCTCGCTTCGACGCCCCGCCGCCGTTCACCCACTCCTCGCCACGGGCCGCCAGACGCTCGCCGGCGGTGCACCGTTCCCATCGCTGCTCTTCTAGGTCGCGAATGTTTCCCGTTTACCACCACCACCACCAACAACAACAACAACAAAATAATAATAATAATAATAATAATAATAATAATAATAATAATAATAATAATAATAATAATAATAATAATAATAATAATAATAATAATGGCGATCCGGATAGCCGAGATCGCTGAAGCAGTAGTGTCGTGGCGATCTTAATCCCGAACACTTCCAATCTTCAGTTGAAAGACACAGAAAAGAATACTAAGAATGTGGATTTCTCAGGGTCTGTCTTTCATCAATGGAATGCTGGCAAAGTGAGATTCATTCCTATTATAATATCAAGTACAGGAGCCATCCCGAATACCATGTATCAAAGTCTCAAGGAATCAGTTCATGCAGAACTTTACTATCATCTTAACGACAGGAAATTATCTTAACATCTTAATCGTCAGGAAATTTGTGGTAAATTATTATATTATGTGTATTTACAATTATAATCATAATTTGTACTGTCATTATATTACTCTGTACTACTGATGTAGTCATCACTGAGATAAGGTGCAAGAAGAAGAAGAAGGAGGAGGAGGAGGAGAGGAAGAAAAAGAAATATCATACCTCGAAAATGGAATTTATGTTCATTAGCCCGTCATTCGCAGATCATTTTTAACGAACCACCATTATATGATCAACTGTTCTAAATTGCAAGTGCGTATGAGGACACTGCACCGAGTTATTAACAATTGAGCTCAACACGTAAACCAATCTGAGTGATTAGACTTTTTGCGCAAGGACTTGGTTTTAATTATTTGACTTTTAAATACATTGATAAAGAAAAGAAATGAAAGTGTAATAAGCGTACAAATGCATTTTCATATCAACTCTTTTTCGAGGAATGCAAATGACGAGAAAAAAGAAGGAAGAATTGTGAAAAATCTAATTCGTATTCTAGGTATGTGCTCCATCCAATCTCCGACATTTTTGGATTTTTGGAAGCTAGGAATTTCTGCCTTTATTGCTTCTCATTCGTGGTTACCTTTTATGGATATGTAATAGTTAAATAACATGTTTAGCCCTACACAATTTCCCCAATACAATTTCAATCTCTTTTCAAACGACTAGATTCATTACTGTGCTTCCTGTTTTCATTCGATCTCAGTGTCCACTTTGAATACGATTCGACAACGTAAGCCTATAATACCTCCATAGTGTCTGTTCTCCATTGTCAATAATCTTGTTTTCATCTCTTCTTTCATTTTCCATACTTCTATTACCATTCAAATTGAATGTGGTTCGATGTGGGTTTTTTAAACTCCGAAATATGCAATACCAATTATAAACTTTCCTAAATTCTTACAAATGTTTCAAAGTTGTATAAACTGAAGAAAATTGCTGGAATAATACCTCCAAAATGTTAAAATATTACATTTATTTCTTAAATTTCCGCAGTTAATTTGCAGTAAATCGAGGGTTATGTTAAGTGCTTTCGTCTCATGCTTCATGCTATTAATTGAAGTCGTTAGTGGGTAAATATTTTTGAAACAAATAATAATAATAATAATAATAATAATAATAATAATAATAATAATAATAATAACAAAATAGTATAGTATGTGACTTATTTCCTCGTTCCCGCGACTGCACCGTTATGTTTAAGCAACTGAAACAAGATAGAATCATGGGGATTTGGCATAATATTAATTAAGGTTGAAGGATATATTACCAAAACGTTTCGAATTGGGCGTCTCCATCAATTATAAAAATACAAATTGTGCAGGCCGCATTATGGTTTCTTAGACCCAATTCTGAAGGTCAAAATGCAATTTCATAAATGAACTCTCTGTGCAAGATAACCACCTCAACTTCCATAAATGAACTCTGTGCACCATAATGTGAAGTAAACACTTCAAAGTTAACTGTTTTGCATTAATTTTGCTGTTAGTTGGCTTCCCTGTTACGATGCAGGCCTGTGAAGTCGGTACTTCCCATCGTGCTAGAATATACTCCGTAGAGTGGCTGAAGCGCCTCCATCTTTGCAGCAAATTGAAACCATGTGTTTTTGAAATCACCTTCTGAAGAAACAGGGCATTCTAGTATTCCGTTTGGCACTGGTTAAGGCTGGGTGGGCGCGGGCCTTGCGTAATTACTCTGGATTTCATGACCAAAAACCAACTATTTAAAAACAAAGTCACAATATGTAAGATGAATGAATTCAGAAACTTTCAAACACGTTGCTTCCTGTATCGATTATTGTCGTGAGAATGGAAGCTGTTGAAATGTTATTGTAGTTAGCATAACGCCTGAAAGTAAGGTTATTGCAATAAAAAGCAAACAAACATCACAAATAAGGTGCCGAACTTAAAAAATGATATATTTGTGGTTTGATGATTTCTATTTTTCCAGTTATTTGTCAAATATATTGCAGGCATTTTGAGTATTATTATTCTAACCACTAATATAATTTAAATACAGATAAACAGAATGACAACAATGTAGAAATAAGATCTGATACAAATAACATGTCGATTCAGCACGACAGTTCTACACGAAACCACAGGCACCTCTCTTGTTTTGACTGCATAAACATGGCGGCCCCTAGTTCGGCAGGCGTGCACCAGGAGTGCTGAAACCATAGGGTCAGCCGCGCTATGCAAAATATTCTCGTTGGTACTTCCCCGTCCGATCTCCGCGCCGAAGTGCGAGCCGACGAGCCAAGGTGAAGATGAAAAGTGTGCAGTGTTTAACGTTTAGTTTTACTTTTTCGCTACCGCTTACGCAGTAGAAAAAAATGTTATGTAACGCTGGGCGAAAAACCTTTTTTCACTCTATTCCTTCACAGCATTGAGTTGAGGTTTTGTAAGTTTTTCTTTTCGAGCGGCCGAATATCTTTGGGTTTTTTCCAGTACTGTGGTATCGTGTTCATTTGAGAGAATCGTGGCAACACTATTGCCTTTCCAGCGTACAGCCAAAGATGGTACCTGGTGTTCATAGATGCTTCATAAGTATCTCAACTCGAATTCTTCACTTTGTTTGCACTAAAGAATGCGCATTTTCCTGGTCTGCCTTCAGATACCGAACCAGTTCCGCTAAGGACATTCGATGCCAAGACTAGTAACAATATGCTTGAAGTAAATATCGATCAAGGAATTTGAAAATTGTCAGATATCTGTACGTTCAACTGGATTCTCTCTGTGTCTTTCCTATTGATATGCTCTATCAAGCACGCCGCAAAAAGTTCCAGAACTCTGTTTGAAGCAATTTTTTGCTGAAATGGTCAGGATCGTAGCACATTTCACCTCCGGATTCACCATCGGAGTCGTTTTCCGCAATTTCAGCTGTAATTACTATGTTCAAATCTCCCTGCCCATCCTCAGGTTGTGTAGTCTCTTCTTCCTCTTCTTCTTCCTCTTCTTCTTCCTCTTCTTCTTCCTCTTCATCTTCCTCTTCTTCTTCCTCTTCTTCTTTTTCTTCTCCTTAGCCGTTTTGTTGACCCTCAGGTGGATCTTACGGCGTCTTACTTCTTCCACTCTTCTCTATTGTTCCAAGTCCGGAGGTATCTGAATTCTTGGCTGTCGGGATTAGCCGCGTCATGGTCGATGGTGCTGACGTTTGGGCCATCTTGCTGTGGCCTTCTTCAGAGCTGTTCTGCTGGGGAAGAAGGCCACAGCAAGATGGCCGAAACGTCAGCACCATCGACCATGACGCGGCTAATCCCGGACAGCCAAGAATTCAACGACTCCGGCCGCGGAAGCCTACGACCCCGGGAGGTATTTGCCATCCGGCCATTTCTTCTCTATGTTGTCTCTCCAACCAGGTCGCGCTCGGCCTCTTATCCTTCTTTCTTGCGGTTGCCAATCCAAAACCGTCTTTGGAAGTAAATTGCTTTGCATCCTCTGCACGTGTCCAAACCATAACAGTTATTTCCTTGTGTAGTCTAGAACAATGAAAGTTGTTGTGTGGTCTCCAACAATGAAAGATTTTCGGGAAGGTACTTAATCTTTTATGCAATATAAATGTGCAGAAAACAGGAATGATAACGCGAGAAAATAAGTAACTCACAAGAATTACCAAATGTAAAGCGAGATATGTCGAAGTGTCTAATTTGTCACCTGGGTTGTTAACGACCCATCACATTTTTTATACAAATACAACTCTACAATTATAATAGATATTGAATTAGTTCATATATAATTCGAAATACATTTTATGAACATTAACGACCCCGTAACCCGTAAGCCTATTTGTCCAAGCGATTGTTGACGTTCTTATAAGAAGAAATAAAGAAGTCATCTTCGTCAACATATCAGCTTTATTAAGATAGCCGGCTTTCGACGGCTTTGCCGTCATCGTCAGTCTCGCTGCTGTCGGCAAATATAATTCGACACAGTCGCTCGACTTTTGCCGACAGCAGCGAGACTGACGATGACGGCAAAGCCGTCGAAAGCCGGCTATCTTAATAAAGCTGATATGTTGACGAAGATGACTTCTTTTATTTCTTCTTATTAACAGATCAACAAAAGGGAGAAGACTGGCTTTCCAAGAGAAAAAAAATGTTTTGAAAGCACCTGAAGAAGCACTGGAGGTTATTTTAGAAAACAATTTAAGTAATGATTAATATGTGAATATAATAAGAATTTACTTAAGACAATAATTTAATAAAGCAACAATATATTTGAAACACACACAATGCAGTATCTATCCGGACTTCAATAAGATTTCGAATTGTAAATGTAGATGTATATAATCTAGTTCAGTCCGTTACTATAAACGACCTAGTTGTGGAACATTCTTTTTACAAATTATTTTGGAACACATAATAAAACGAATGTGGTTTTTCATCAGATACAAACTCTATGCAAAATGTTAGCATCATCAGTGAGAAAATTATTTGTAGTTATGGTTTTGAAGACACTCTTGACTTATCGATGTATAAGCAATATTTGGATATTCCAGGCACTCTAAAGATTCCTTTGCAATCACTCTAATACTATTCCGTTTGCAGACAAATGATGATGTAATTTGAAGACAGGATTGCCTGTAGATTATTTTTGAGAAGAGTAAATTAAGAAATAAAATGTACAAATCATCGATAGCATGGAGCAAGACAAAACGGCATGCAAAATAATTTGGGCAACATTTTCAATAAAGTAATGTAAACTTCAGATAAAGTTATTTCTATGAGCTTTATTATTGTAGAGAAAGTGTATTAGAGGATAAAACAAATTAAAAATTCCTTCTGATATAATAACTATGTAAATGACAAAGAGGAAAGGATTATTTGAAGAATGATTAAAGTATTTTGACAGCGAATAATAAGAGTTAAATTGGCATGTATTTATTTAACATTTTGGTAAAAAATACTCTGTACTTATGTATTTTTGATTATTTAACATTTGAAAATATTTTTCTTGACGAATTATGCATGGTTTTGTTCTTTTAATGCCTGTAATATATTTACACATAATACATTCTTCACAATTTGCAGTTATTAATTTTCGCCACAAAAATGGATCTTTGAAATTATACTGGGACGCATTAAATCACTGGAATACATAGCGCTATTGGAACGTGATGAGGGGATAAATTTTCTAGAATTCCCATACGTGAGCGATGTTGCGCAGCATGTGTTTGAGGTTTTAGGACATTGAGAGCTTTATTCATGAAAACTACATCAAAAGCAGTGGTAATTCCATTGTATTCACATGTTCACATGTGCATACCTAAATTAATTACGTGCTATTCCTCTTATACAACCATCAACAACAGTACATACTTTCTCGCATTCTTCTAAATTTTACAATTTCCGAAAATTCATGAAGTTCAACGAAAATAAGAGACATCATTCTTTTAAGTGCCGTTCTTCTATCCGTGGAAAACGTTTTAAGAACAAATTTAGAGCGGTTTTTGAGAAAATATTTTTTTATTATTTGGATTAAGTTTTAACGCAAATTACGTGAAAACTGCTCGTTTTTTCCACGCAATTGTACATGACCTTTTTAAAATATCTGATTTTTGAAAACCGACTTTGCCTAGAGCAAACATCTTGATCTCAAATTTTGCAGTTTTAACTTGTGAACGTTTTGCAACTTTCAAAATTACGGACTTTGCGGAAAATGGTACTAGCACCATATTTTTTACCGTTCTTTGACACATACGAGGAAAATTTTTCTTTTGAGAAAAAGTGTTGAAGAAAATTAAAATTGCTTTTATTGCATGCAAAATTGTGCAAAAATACTCATATTTTCGAGAAATTAAACATGACGTAGCTTCAAAATCTCTCTTTAGAAAACAGTTTTATTTCTAAAAAATCTGTACCTTTAATATTGTAGTTGAAGGAAGACGCCAAAAAGATTTGAACTTTTGCAATTTTACGAAAAATAAAGATTTCAAGAAAATGAGACCTGCACCATTCCTTTAGCGTCCTTACCCTATCCGGACAAAGTTTCTCAAAAATTTGGAGCCACTTCTGAGAAAATTTTAAAAATGTTATGACTTCATGTCAACTACCCCAGAAAAACAAAATATCGGTTTCAAAATTAGAGGGTCTCGAGTTCCTTCAAATTGATTGAGGAATATCGAATTTGGAGAAAAACGAGAACGGGTTTGGCGCTAGCTACAGACGAACAGACGGACATTTTCCACCAATTTATTTTTCAGTTTTGTGGACCCACAAAACATGGCTTCTGACTTCACAATATGTTTGAAGAAGTAATTTACTCTTCGTAGAAATAATATTAAACGTATAATAATACGTTTTCCTTACCAGAACCCGGTAATATCAATTTTTTTCTCGCAAATTCGCCATTTCCGGCATATGATTACAATACATTCTCTTCTTACACAGTAAGGGCGAGAAAGCAAAAAGGCATCTCCGAGCATTTTCGAAAATATATGTCAAATTACGCACCTTTTGGAGTCGGCGTTGTCCCCGCAAGCTTGGAGGCACTTGGGAATTGTGAGCCTCATAATGACTTCAGCGCTTGGAAAAGGATGAAGAATGACAACAGTAACTAGTGGTAGTCCAAGGGGTAGTGGTAGATCTTGGGGTGGCGATGCGTATGGTACTGCACAGGCGCAGTGAATGCCTCTCTGAATCCAAGATCTAACGGTGGGATCGCCTTGTACATATTGAACAGATAATTAAAGCCATTTGACGGAGGAAAGGTTCAATCTCTGTCCACTCAATTTCTTTCCCATACCTTCCAAAGTAGCAGTAAGTCACTGGTATGTGAACGCGTTTAGTTCGAAGTATTGTATTATTCATACTTGTGTCAATTCGCTGTTGTATGCATGTTTTCTTGTAATTGCAATAGATTTGTAGTTACAGGTTCCATTTGTAATGTTCAAAATCCGAATGTATTTCGAAAATTTCTGTACATCTGTACGCGTTTTGAAAAATATGTTTTCCCTCTTGAAAAATCTGCAAATTAACTGACGTCTGACATAATCTTAATTCAGAGCAGTAAGTATAAAGGCACTTTTATAAGACGTGTGTATGTAGTAATGTAATATAATGTATGCAAGGAATGCATGTGTTTAAGGGCGAGTGTGTATGTATGTAAAGAGAGGGAGAGGGAGGGATGGAGGAAGGAAGAAATAATACAGAGAAAGAAGAAAGACCACAAATCGCCTGTCCAGTCTTATTAATTCGTTGTTTAAACCGAGAATTCACAATTTTTGATGTGCAGATGGCATATTTGTTTTTGTGGTAACCGTTTGGGTGGTGCTAGCATCAGTCTTAAGGGGTTATTTACTCCAAAGTTTTTAGAGCAATTAAATTATTTTTTACGTATAATTAGCAAATATAACGTTCTACAAGATGGATATTTGTTTTTGTGGTAACCGATTACTGTGGAGCAAGCTTAATTTTATGCCAGCACCCCATTAATTACTCGAAAATAAAAATTAATTAAATATTTCTACTTTTGGTAACCGATGGTGATGCTTAATCTTAATCCTTATGCAAGAATTTAAAAAAAAAACATTTTTATGTAATTAATTAGAAATTAAATAGTTCTAAATGGTGACACATTTGGTTTTATAGTAACCGATTATGCGCCAGCTTTAGGGAGATACAAAAAATCCCGTTTTCGTGTGCTTAGGCAGACATGTAACGTGTTTCTTAGACCTGAATCTATAATTAAGACCTTTTGGAACTTCTATTATGTTTTAGGACGTTTAGCTCTTGTAGGTGCTCCCACGTACGGGTAATGAAAAAACGCGTAGAATCGCGTAATCAACACGAATGAAGTTAAATTAACTTGATATTCTGTTCAATTTAATCGCTCGGGTTTCTGTTCGCAATATACCTCCGTTAACAATTTTGTCATGTTTACACATGCACACTACCGTGCTTACATGATGCATTATAGTTCATGACCCAACCATTTGAAGTTGGGTTCGAGTACGAAGCTATTATCACTTCTGAAACAATGATTTACAAACAGCAGAATGTTTTCAAGCGCTCCCATCTAGTATTACGTATAATTTGTCAAAAGTCAAAACGAGATTTGGGCTACCCAAAACTCAGGCAGACTCATAAAACCGGCAACACCAAATGCCTTGCACGCAACCCGCAACACACACGTGCTCCAGGTATGTTCCTCACGCCTCATTCTAACTTAGTTCCGTTTCAGTTACCTGCTGTGAGACATTTGCGAACTCTACCCAGAAGCCCAATCACCCTCGAGGTTTCCGAAACACCTTCCCAAACCATATCTTTCTTAAAATTACTGGGGGGAAGGTGAAGCTCGTAGACGCATATTACACAGTTTTGCATCTTTCGTACGATGAGATCCCTGTTGTCCTATCTTAACACTTATTGGACAGGGAATGTGATGAATGTATGAATTGAACTTTCATCTTCCACAGCTTCCGTCACCGCAGTCAGAAACATTTTCTAAACCTTTCTTCACATTGGGACCGGGACTGGTAGCTCAGTGCATCCGATGTCATTGCAGTGCCTCTGACCGGGAGGTCGGTAGGTCCTAGGTTCGAGTCCTGACGGCGGCAGGATTTTCGACACTAGCTTTTCAGCTAGGTCGAATTCAGTCGCTCTCTGGAGGAGAATTCTAGAGGCCGGCTGGTCTGATCGGTAGTTTTCCGTGGTTTCTCCGATCAACACCAAATTGCAGTACCCTACCAAACGGGCCACGGACCGCGCGCGATCTTCCTTGACCTATCCTCTCCCCTTATACACACACACTTACACGAACATGCACTACAGTACCACATATTCCGGGAGACCGGTCGGGAACTTAGAGCTTTCAAGTGAGCTGCGGCGGTGCCCCGCTGGCAGGAGGTATATGGTTAGGGGAAATCCCACTAGGCAACGGTAGGTCGGCGCCGGATCTTGTCATCCACCGAGGGAAGTTCACCGCCATCTCCCAAGAAAAAAGCATACACTACACTTACGGAACCAATGACGAAAGCCGTTGACGCGCCCGAAAACACGAAAAAATCAATCAATCTTCACACGAGGATTGCTGCGTGCTTTCAAGTGGGGGCGCGCGCAAGACGGTGCGCGCTCTCCGTTGAAGCCAACAGTTCAGCGAAGCTATATTCGCTCCACCAAATAGCAAGCCATCGGAGCGAGTCTGGGCCAGCTGCGGCGACGCGTATGTAAAGATTTGGACTGTGATGGAGAGCGCTATAGTCGTTAATACAGATTCTGTTACATCGACTGCGATAGGAACTTTGTTTATTCTGTTGCAGCTGTTAGTGGCTTGGATCAGAACTTGTACTGATGAAGCTGTGAACGTCCACGAAATTGGTCTCTCCTCTTTTGGCTAGTTGGTCTACCCCGGCTTTGTTTATTGTACCATTTCGATTGTGGCATTTAGTAAAGCAGAAAGCTCAATAAACTGTTATATTTGTTACTCCTGTCTACCTGATTTTTTTAACGTATTAGGTATAATGTTATTCGAGAGCCTGCCACAGACAGCAAAAAACTCCCTGCTTTGTCCAGAGTTCAAATCCACAAATCCAAGTGTGTAATACGCACATGGCTCGTGTCTCAAGCTCCAGCGCCACCAGGCTGCAACGAGACGCCAGTAGTCCAAGACTTGCAGTATTTCGAAATCTTGGACTTTCCGTCCACACGTAAACTTGCCAGTCTCCTGGGAAGATGCGTTCCGACTGCCGGCTGCCTGGAGCAGACAGACTGCGGGAGTTCTGGTGAAATCACAACCCTGAGACGCTCTGACCCGTGACAGATCTTCACAACTCCCAACGTCCTGCGCCTGTTCCACTTCCCAAGGTGCCGTGCACCTGCAAGGATTCCTCACCCCCTGTTCGCTAGAACTTCACCCCCCGAGAGGTGCACAAGGGTAACCTCCGTATTAGTGTCAGTAAAGCTTCGCGAACACTGGGTTGGTACGGCACGAGTGGACGGGACAGGACGAACGGCAGTTTCTGTGCGAGTTGCGCGCCCTAGTCCAGGACGGCACGGGCGGACGGGACCGGACGGACGGCAGTTTTTGTGTGGGTGGCGCGCGTTAGCCCGAGACGGCACGGGCGGACGGGGCGAAACGGACCCTTCGAACAGATTTAGAATCAGTTTGGGTCCTCGCTCTGTGTCTTGTGTTGTGCGCGCCGGCTTCATAATTTATATGAGCAATGGCAGGTGTTTCTTTTTAATCGTGTAAGAAGAAAATGGGGCAAGGTGTCAAAGAAAGTCCAGATTCTCTTCTCTTCTAAACAGAACGAGAATGACAAACGGGGAATTTCACATATTATATCACAACGTGGTCGAAGATGAAAAATTATTTCAGTGCTGTAGGATGACTCATAATAAAATTGAAATTCAATTGATTATTTTGAAGAAAAAAACAACTATATAAATATATATTTTTGAAAATATTGTAATTGTACACGATTAACATGTATTTAAGGACAAAATCATAATTCCTTTTTTTCAATTTAAAAATATAATAGTCTCAAATATGGCACAATAATTTACGCAAACCAGACACATACGTGTAATTTACATTGATTAATAAACCAAGGTATCATTTCAAAATATGACATAATTTATTCGCCGACCACAAATGTTCCGAGTTTCACAAATATTGTACAGCTACGTATACATATCTAGTATTTTAAATTTGGCAAATATTACTCCTTGAATCAGATAGTTAAGCTAATAAACTACATTACATTTTCTAACAAAGTAATTCCTGGAATAAAGCTTAATATCATGTTGTACTACTCGGGATATCCAGAACACTTTTTGCAAACGGTGGAAGGCGCGGATCGTCCCATCACGTCCCGACCGTGATGTCATAGTGCGCGCACCCTTACGGAAATCAATATAATCAACTTTTAAAAATCCTGTCCGTCCCATACCCATCGCTTCCCTCCACCGCCATCGCCACCACCCCGCCCCACCGCCGCCGCCGCCGCCGCCGCCGCCGCCGCCGCCCCCGCCGCCACCGCCGCCGCCGCCGCCACCGCCGCCGCCGCCGCCGCCGCCGCCGCCACCGCCGCCACCGCGCCACCACCGCCACCCCGCCACCGCCGCCGCCGCCGCCGCCGCCGCCGCCGCCGCCACCGCCGCCGCCGCCGCCGCCGCCGCCGCCGCCGCCCCGCCGCCGCCACCGCCGCCAGCACCCCCACCGCCACCGCTGCCGCTATCCCCACCCCATCGCCACCACCACCACCACCACCACCACCACCACCACCGCCGCCGCCGCCGCCGCCGCCGCCGCCGCCGCCGCCACCGCCATTGCCGCCACCTCCACCACCGCCACCATCCCCGTTACCGCTGCCACCACCGCCGCCGCCGCTGCTGACGCCGCCCCCCCCCCGCCGCAGCCGCCTGCGTGGCCGCCGCCGTCCCACCAGTGCGCATGGCGCTCCCGCCGCGGCCACCTCGCGAGCACCTGTGGACGTTCCTTCGCTGCGGGGGACCGCCTGTGTCGGTGAGTGGCCGGCGCTGAAAGCTCCTGCAGGGCAGCCGCAGCAAAGACCGGCAAACGCGCGAAGATTGCCGATTCGTCCTTCTAGAGGACGAATAAAATGAGGTTCATGTTGTAGTTGACAACTGTAAGCCATGTCATGCTATTCCAGACACGTTCATAAACGTGACCGTGCGCGATTTAGGTACTTAAAAAGTTCTCCATTATTCAAGGCATTGGCTCTGTAACATATCTCTGAATAAAATCTATCATAAACTGATTGTTTGGTTAGTGGTTCCGGGCGTGTCAACTGCTAAATTCATTTGCCTGGTTAGTGTAGTGGATGGTTTTTTTATCGCGGGAAGAGGCGATGATCTGCCCCGCTGGCTGGCGAGATCTGGCGCCAACCTACGTTGGCGTGCGGGGATTTTCCCCAACCGGGTATCTCCTACCAGCGAAGCACCGCTCCAGTCAGACAAGTTCTAAGCTCCCGGAGGGTCTCTCAGCATGTGTGGTAGTGTAGAATAAGCGAGTGTGAGTTTACGTAAGGGGTGAGGATAGAACAAGGAAGAGGAAGGAAAGATCACGCACGGTCCGTGGTCCGTTTGTTAGGGTACTGCTCCGGCACACACCTGGTATTGATCGGAGAAACCAGGGAAAACTACCGATCAGAGAAGCCGGCCACTAAAGTTGTCATCCAGATAGCGGCTGAATTCGACCCATCTGTCTTGCTAATGTTGAATCAGTCGATGCCCTGAGCCATCTTTTATGGTCTCTATGACAAACATTTCGCATTATTTCGTAGAATGTTAGTTAAATAATGTCACTTTCTTCCAATTTTTATTGTAAGTGACACGCCGTACCGTTTTATTAAAGTGGCCTAATTTTTTCAATAAATCACCTCTCGGGTTAATCCTTTAAATCTATTACTTTGAAACAAACGCTTTTCACGACCATTGTACGTGTGTTTTAATTACCAGTGTATGTGAACATTCTCGGCCATTTAAAAAGCGCACAGTGTTTCTGAACGCACTGTTTGACGTAGTGAGCGGCGCATACCGTCACTGCAGTGCATAAAGGCTGCTGCAAGATGTTTTATGAGAAAGAGATGGTGGGGTTATCTCGCCATTCAGCGACCGTCAAGGCTATTTACATACACTTACTTAGATGGTAGCATCTGGCTGACTTAATTCAATTATCTTCCAATTTGTAATTTGCCAGAAAACCTATCGATAGTTAATAAAATTATTTGTTATCGCTTTCAATTAGTTTTTTCTTTTTTTTAGTTTCGTAAATTTGTACACTCTCTCCGTAAATTGGTATGTTTTCAAAATTTTGATTTTATATTACTAAATCGCAGACATATTATCTTCTAATATATCTTGAACAAATTTGTACTTTGGTTTCGCAAAACAGAGTTGTGTTCTAAATTTGGCATGCTGAACGTTTCTGTGAAAATATTCTAGGAGTCACTATCTATTAATTTTGTCGCGTAAGATTATGAGCTGAATCCGAAAAATGTATTGCCTTACAATATACATCGTTATTGTCGTACAACATACACTTGTACAGGGTCTAATCCCAGCAAGAGAAAAACTAACATTATACCTAGAAAAAAAATTGAAGACAATGGAAAATAAATTAGTTTAGTTTTGAGTCAATACTTAATATTGCAGTAAAATATTATTATGAGTTTGTAACGCATTAAAAACGCATTTCGTTATTTAACCTAATAGGTTCATTTTTCTTTTATATCTGTCCCCGTAACGTCCCCCCTAAATATTTAATGTGACTTTCATATTATCGACACGTTGTTGAATGTTAACTATTTCAAGCCCAACTTGAATTACAAAACAAGCGGCAATACTGTGACGATAGCTTCCACAATAATGTACTTTAAAACACGGATTTGAAATTTGCCATTAATATAATATTTGGATAGAGGTGATTGTACAAAATATATTTGTGTGCACATCGACCAAAAAGTATAAAGTTTCCGGATTCGCTTTTAGCTATCCTCCGCTGCTACGCTCCACCTCAAGTGATCAACCACTTTTCCGATTTTTCAAAATGTTTGCTCTTCGGTCTTGATATAAAAATAACTATTAATAAAAGAAAAAAAAGTTCTATACATTTTCAAGAATTAATATTAATATTCTTTATTGTTCAAATGTTTTTAACTCCAAACGTATACATCGAAAAGATTATTCAGTGGAGGATCAAACAAATAATAAATATGTAAATGAAAAGCTACCGTCTGGTGAATCATTTATTCATATTCTATGTAGCTATGCGAAAAAAGAAAAATATTGTTTTCCTCTTGATCACAAAGTTTACCAGTGAAAAGCATTGTCACCCTTGCCATTTCATTTTAATAAACTACGTCCTTTATGTCTTTCATCATAATAATGTGACATTTTCTTTTACGTTCTTTTTAGTAACTATTTTTCCAATATAATGCCGTGTTGTCCGCATGGTCCCTCACATATTCACCACAGTTCCCCACATGTTCCACGCATGAACATATCTTATATTTAATACTTAATCTCACATGTTCAATACATGTTCTCTCGCATGTTCACCACAGGTTATCTCACATATTCACTGTATGTTGTCTCACATTTTCACCACAGTCTCGCATGTTCACTACATCTCGCAGTTCCATGTTCCCATGTTTCGCACGTTCACCAATGTTGTCTCCCCTTTAGTCTTTCTTCTCGGTTCACTACATATCAGCTTTATTAAGATAGCCGGCTTTCGACGGCTTTGCCGTCATCGTCAGTCTCGCTGCTGTCGGCAAAAGTCGAGGCACAGTCGCTCGACTTTTGCCGACAGCAGCGAGACTGACGATGACGGCAAAGCCGTCGACAGCCGGCTATCTTAATAAAGCTGATATGTTGACGAAAATGACTTCTTTTATTTCTTCTTATAAGAACGTCGACAACATCCAATCAGAATTCCACAATATACGTTTCCGGCATGTATCCACGTGAATACCTCCATACTCCCCATTAGATCCCTACATATTTCCTCACATGTTTATTGTGGGTTCAGGTACGTTCTCCAAAATGTTCTCCATATGTTCTCCTACATTTCCCCCATTTCCCAACGGGGAGCGCTGCCAGCTATTTTCGTCACATTGCGCAGGATGACTTCATCCCAGCCGAGTATAGTTTTAGGCGGTTTTAAATGAGGTGGATGATGGCATATTTAGTGTAAATAGTGTTTAAATTATTTTATGTGTTGTTTCCCTATTTGTTCCTCTTATAAGAACACGAACTATTTTTAAAGGTTTACGACGCATCGTTTCCGATTTGAGCACAATGGTAAAGTGTGTTGAGGCGTCGTAATTTGTTTCGCGGGGTGCATTTGCGCGTAACAATCTAAATATAACATAATCTGCAAACTTCTATGTATTAGTCCTCAATTGTTGAAAGACTCTTTTAGGCATGTCTCTTACCCTACTAATGAAACCTATAATAATCTGTGAATTCTTGGCTGTCTGGGATTAGCCGCGTCATGGTCGATGGAACTGACGTTTCGGCCATCTTGCTGTGGCCTTCTTCAGAGCTATACTGCTGAATTCTTGGCTCTCCGGGATTAGCCGCGTCATGGTCGATGGAGCTGACGTTTCGGCCATCCTGCAGCAAGATGGCCGAAACGTCAGCTCTATCGACCATAACGCGGCTAATCCCGGACAGCCAAGAATTCAACGACTCCGGCCGCGGAAGCCTACGACTCTATAATAATTTATCACGAATTAGACACAGAAAAAGCATAAGAAGAAGAGAAGCTCGTTGGGCACGGTCAGTGCGGACGGTCCAGCAGCGACCGGGTTGCCAAGTGAAGGCCGCCGCCTCGCGCGTGTGTGAGAAGCGCGCCCATGTCGTTCGCCAAGCGGAGCCGTCCAGGGCGCTTTCTTCGCGCGGCTCTCGCGACGCGACGCCCGCCAAGCGCCTCCGCTCCTTGGGGGAGGCGGCGGCGGCGGGCGGTGCCGGTGCAGGGCTTTCTCTGGCAGCGCCTTTCGCTGCAGCGCCCACTGGTTTGGAAGATGCAAGAAGCGGACAAAATAGGCAATATTCGCACAGCGTTTTGCAACGCAATATAGGCAACCACTCCCTTGACTGTTTTTAATGTAAATAATAGACCAGAGTCACCAGAGGTCTTGGTCTGTATCTGTAGTCTTTGGAATTCTCATCCAAACATCGGTAGTTTTCATAGTCTGATCCGTCTAGTCAGCTGGTGCCGGCAGTCGCCACAATTGAGACTCGAACCCGAGAACCTCTTGTCTATTTTCTTGTCAGCTTCAGGTTTGGTTTGGTTTGGTTTTTTTCGTGTTTCCGGGCGCATCTACTGCTTTGGTCATTACTCCCGTTAGTGTAGTGCAGGTTTTTTTCTCGGGAGAGGGCAGTGATCTTTGCCCGCTGGATGGCGAGATCCCCCTAACCAGGACTCTCCCACCAGCGGGGCACCGCCCCAGCCGGGACAAGCTCTAAGCTCCCGACCGGTCTCCCGGAATATGTGGTAGTGTAGTGCATGTTAGTGTAAGTGTGGGTGTAAGAGGGAGAGGATAGGACAAGGAAGAAGAACGAAAGATCGCGCGCGGTCCGTGGCCCGTTTGGTAGGGTACTGTTCCGGAATTCGCCTGGTGATGATCGGAGAAACCGCGGAAAACTACCGATCAGAGCAGCCGGCCTCTAGAACTCTCCTCCTGGACTGAATTCCACCTAGCTGAAAAGCTAGTGTCGAAAATCCTGCCGCCGTGGGGAGTGGGAACCTAGGACCTCCCGGTCAGAGGCGCTGCAGTGGCATCAGTTGATGCACTGAGCTACCTCTCCCGGTTTGTCAGCTTCAGAGATGAAGTCGTAACTAGCTCGGCTTAGGTGGTTCAGGACATCAACTGATATATCTGCAGTGCCTGTGACCGGGAGGTCCTTGGGTTCGAGTCCCGACAGTGGCAGGATTTTTGACGTTATCTTCATAGCTAGGTCGAATTCAGCCACTGTCTGGTGGAGAATGCTAATGACCGGCTGCTCTGATCGGTAGTTTCTTCGATTAACACCAGGCGAATGTTGGAGCAGTACCCTAACAAAAGGATCACGGACTGCGTGCGATCTTTTCTCCCTCTTCCTTATCCTATCCTCACGTTTTAATTACACACACACACACTAACACGCACTGTTCTACCACACACGTCGAGAACGCGGTCGGAAGCTTAGAGTTTGCCCCGACTGAGGTTGGTGGGAGATACCTGGACGGGGAAATTCCCGCTAGCCGACGGATGGTCGGCGCAGACTCTCACCATTTACCGGGGGAAGATCATCGCCACCTCCCGTGGGAAAACCTGCACAGCATTACAGCAATTGACGCGCCCGGAATCACTAATCAATTGGTCAAAAATGCAACTACACATCTCCTGCATCCGATGTCCTCAGAGGTATGGTTACAAATTTCATTTTCTTGGACGGCAAGATTTTTTGTCGCCTTTTTTCCCAATCGGGACCATTGTGTGGCGCTGCCGGGCGAGCGGGCCGCGCAAGTGTGCTTACGTCCCTCCTTATCTGGTCGTAAAACCCACACGCTGCAGGCCATTCGGGACGGCGATAGGCGCTGCATACGATGAGTCGTAAATGCTCAAGAGATCTTTGAGGACCTCCCAGCGCACGAATCCAATCAGAAATTAATTTAATGTATGGAAATGTGGATGGGAGCACAGCTAGTGGCGCTACAAAACCCCATACTTTATCGTAAAATTGGTACGCAATATTATAATACTCAGGATTGAGCAGTATAAAAATACTTGTATTTGAAATATGTATTTTAAATACATTTTGTATTTGAATAACAGTAATTTTGTGTTTTTTGGAAATGTATTTTATACATGTATTTAAGTACATAAAATAGGTGCATTAAAAAAAGGAATTACTTAAAATACTTCAAATACAGATGATGATGATAAGGAGGATAGTTTCTTTCTGTTGATTCTGCTAGTGAATGTACCTCTTAGGAACAAAAATAAAAGCCCCATTCTGCCGTTGAATTTGAATTTTCTTCATTTTTAAATTATAAATCTAAATCATTAAAAATGCTGAACAATTATCCGACAACAGAAAATGCGTATGAGTCCGAAGAATGCCCTTTTTGCCTATTTTATTTCTTTGAAAGTATTTATTTATTTTACGTCAAAAAAGTTAAAACTGCGTATGACGTGCTATGGGGAGAAGTGAATCTGCGCATATTTTCAAAATTCTGTGATCCCCACACTAAGTCATATACTACTTGAATTTTGAATGAATGAAGGGAGAAAAAAAAGAAAATAGATTTGTATTACATGGGAGCTTTTTTTAAGGACAAATAAGCAATAAATTTTGGGCTCTTATCCATGTTGTCCTTCGGAATAATGCTTCCTGCCGCGACAACAGTATTTTTAGGCAACTTACCCCATTATCAATGTTTACTTCAGAAATGGCTTTTCGGAGTATTTTATAATGCCTGTAAATGCATATTTTAGAGATAATGGCCTAATCGAGCGTTAAGAGCCTATAAGTTGCCTATATTGAATGTTCGCATTTTTTATATTTTTTGTTCACTTTGTCTTGTTTTCTACAATCATTTTTTGAGAAGTCACTGATGGGTAATTTTTTTCCCAAACAAGAAACAAGCGCCTTAAATATCTGCCAGGGCGTCCTCCGATCAAGAAGCTCTATGCCCTGTGTGTTCTTGTCTGTAACGCGTCGAGCAGGGACACCGCTTACAGTCGTATGAGAATTTGGTCGCGTAAAAACAGTTTAACTCGTGCAAAAAATGCGAAAAAAGTGAAAAAACTGTTCAAATCTCCTTCAGCAAGTGCAGTATGAAGACGGGAAAGAATTGCAATATTGACTTATGTCATTCCGCAAACATTCCATGTTCAAAACTTGAAAATCCATCATTTAACCAGTTAACCATTAATAGAGCCAGTTAAAATATATACAAAATAAAAAATTCCACACGAGGCAATACTTAGGAAATATTAGTTAACTCCGCATTATGTTTTGACAATCGAAGAAATTCTATTTGTTTTTAGAGAATTGTGATCATTCTTTATGTAGTACATATTACGTATATATTCAATATTATTCATCGATACTGTCCATTTCCCTGCCTGGCCATTCCCGGACCAACGAACGAGCGAACGGACGAACGAGAGAACGAACAAACGAACGAACGAACGAACAAACGAACGAACGAACGAACGAACGAACGAACGGACGGACGGACGGCTAGTCTGGTTCAAGGTGCATATAACTACATAAATGCACCTTGGTCTGGCTGCTAAACTACGGTCCTGAATAACAATAGATGAAGCTTTTACTACTATTGTATGACACAAAATGTTCATCAACTTTTGCACTCCAAATGATTTTTCAAACGTTTGTATTATTTTTAAAATCTTCTTAGCAAATTTACTATAAATGTAATGTAGTATTATGTAACTGTGTTAGAGTATTTTACTAATTAGAGTATTTTAATATTATTTATTGTATCCGATTTAACATATTATATCTGATTTAACATATTTATTACATATTCTTACCGTTTTCATTATATATTTATGTACATATTTGACGTTCCATACTACATAATTTTCCTCTCTCTAATCACTTGTATTACTACAATGCTAACTGATTTTTTCTCCGATGAATATGTTTGTTTTTGCAAGAACGCTCCTCAGATGGGAGGAAAAAACATTTATTGAACACACAACATAATGAAAGATACAGTAGGCCCGCCGAGGCCGTAATGGAGCGTGCAAAAAAGGTAGGGAGGCCGGGAACGCGGACGACAGAGCTCAGGCAGAGAGGAGCGATTGGTGACAGCCAACATTCTATAGGAAAGACCGTGTCCTCGCAGGGTCCAGAGGAGAAGTCATGAGGAGAAAGCCGGGTCGTTACCAGGTGCACGAGCGTGGTGAATGTCCGTAGCCGAAAGGGGAGGAACCAAAACACTGCTAATTGGGTAAGCGAATACAAACTTCACGGACTTCAAGACGCTCGCACTGTACACACTTCACAATCTAGTCGCTACTAGTGCCCTACATTCGAGCATTTTACTGGAGTAAAAGTTCTCCTGCACCAAAGAGTTCTCCTTTTGACCGCTGGATGTCACTGAGGTGCGGCGAACAGTGACTCGTTCGGGTGTCCGATACTCGGTCAAGTGTGCTGTATTTGAAACCTCCCTGAAGTGCTACTTGGCGTACAGTGATGAAAGAGTAAAGAGAAAAATATGATAGAAAAGAAACTTCCCAGCAGTGAATACAAGCTAAAGAAGAAAGATGCGAGAGGTGAACTTTGGAAACAGATTTTATTAGTTATTATTTTATTAGTCATTTTTATATTAGTCATTATTATTTTAGTTATTAACTCTATTAGTTGTTTACTCTATTGGTTATTTACCCTATTAGTTATTTAATACTTCTTCTTCTTCCAAAGCACTACAGCCCGATGTGGGCCAAGGCTGCCTTCACGATCTGCCTCCATTCCTCTCTTCTTTCGGCCTTCTCCCACCATCCAGTGACTTTCATGATTTTCAGGTCATCCACAACATCCTGGATCCAACTTTTTCTGGGCCTGCCACGTTTTCGTACGCCCAGAATGTTATTTTTATGTATATTTTTATGCATTCTTTCAACTCCCATTCTCTGCACGTGTCCCAACCAAGAAATTCTGCGAGATTTTATGAATCTAATTATATCTTGATCTTCAAGTATATTGTTTATTTCTTCATTAGATCTTATCCTCCATCTTTCTCTGTCTTTTACAGCTCCATATATTCTCCTTACAACTTTCCTTTCAAATCTACGTACTGTCTCGATGTCATTATTGCTCAGGACCCATGTTTCTGCTCCGTAAGTTACTATTGGTCGGATTAAAGTTTTATACAACTTGACTTTTGTTTTCCTAGTCAAGAGAGCAGATTTTATAGTGGTATATTTGCATAATAGGCCTTATTACCTTTCATCACCCTTTTGTTGATTTCTTCAGATATATTGTTTGTTTGTTAATATTAACTCCAAGATATGTGAAATCACTGACTCCTTCAGAGTTGTAATCATTTATCTCCATTGTTTGTATTTTCCTTCTAGTTTAGTTATTTAATACATTAGTTATTATTTTATGTTATAATTTTATTAGTTATGATTTTTATTAGACAAGACAAGAGACACAAGACAAAATTAATTCACACCCTAGACATTGTGTGATATTTTATTGATCCACAACGCCAAAGTGTGTATGAATCCTTAAGTATCAAATATTGTAAAATGTTATTGGCATGCATCTACTTCCTATTATTTTTTAGACCAAGAGTCTTTGGATTTTTATACATTTTAGTATTTGGCTCTCGGACCCTGTAGCGCGACACGAAATGTGAATTGGTCACTGTCATAATAGTCATAAGCGGAAAATTTGTACATCCTTTCGTGCATTCTTGGCTCACGCCCTGTGAAGCGACGCTCATCTTTCGGTTAGTGACCTGTAGGTTATCTTGTTTCCGGTGAATCTGCGAACTGCATCCACGTACGCGTCGCGTCTTGTACGCCTAACTTTTTGTAATTCCCTTCTACAGTTGTTTTGAAGAATGGTAAAACATTTGTAGAGTGAATTTATTTATTTATTTATTTATTTATTTATTTATTTATTTTACGTAAAAAAACAGTTAAAAACTGCGTATGACGTGCTATGGGGAAAAGTGAATTGTGTGCACATTTTCAAAATTCTGTGATCCCTACACTAAGTCATATACTACTTAAATTTTGAATTTTTGAATTTTTGAAAGGGAGAAAAAAAACTCCCATGTAATAAAATCTATTTTCAAGGATAAACAAGCAATAAATTTTGAATTTTGAAAGGGAGAAAAAAAACTCCCATGTAATAAAATCTATTTTCAAAGATAAATAAGCAATAAATTTTGGCTCTTATTACTTCATGCCGCGACAACATGGAAACGATAATTTGAATAATTGTATTTCCCACTGAATTCTAGAAGACGTGCACAGAAAATGAAGTTACATTTATGTCCAGAAGCAAAACAAGGGGCCATCTCAGCATTTGCTCAATGGATCAGGGAAACTGGACGAAAAACCTGATCGAGATGGGGGGAAACGATAATTTGAATACAGTCCAAATGGTAAATAATGCATTATGTATCACTGTTAAAATTAATGTTACTTTTCTTGTGATGCTCAGTATAGTCTCTAATTGTATAGAAACAGTTATGCAGCAGAAACGGAATTTAACACGTACTTATGTTTTTGTTTTGTATTATATTATTATTGTTTATTGCTATTTTGTATAATAATTATTAGTTTTGTATTATATTATTAACATTTTCGAAATAAGATTTCTAGAATTAAAAGTAATGTTACACCATTTTTTCGTAGATTAAGAACTATTTAGAAGTATGTCATTGTCATGTTTATTGATAATTTTGGAAGGTCTTGCGAACATCACGATTAAAATATTAATAAATATTACCCACATATTAAAATATTCAAAAATTCTTAAAATTCAATGAAGCTTCTTTGTACTACCCCTACGTGAAAATAAATTTCAATAATATCGAAATAAATAAAATAGCCATTTGGATTTAACGATCCGTTTCTCAGACATCTTTCTTGGAAAATTCAATTATACACCGCGCCACTCTTATATCTTTCTACTACCAACATCTATTTGTGACCGCAGTGTTCTTTTAATACGTTCGAAGATGCATGTGTTCAGTTTTTAACTTTAGTATTGGTTTCGAAAAAAAAAATATAGTATGTAAACTACAGTTGTATATTTTTGTAATATGTCCTCTAGGTGCACTATGCACAATAATCTCTATCGCTCAAAATGAAACACGTCCGATGGACGTTTTATCGTCGATGTCTCAATGCGTTAAGAGAACGGCTTCCAGCTATGCTAGTAACGGTCACTCGGGTATGCGGGATTCGAATTTTGTGTACTCGGGTACGGGATGTTTGAACGATTACGAGCGAGTAATATCGCGAAGATGCAATGCTCTAGTCGCTACTCCTTACTCCTCATTTCCGGAATTATAAAGGCATGGCTGACCAATATTCTGCCCCAAGTTGGTAGTTAAAATTTTAATATGATCTCATTTGGCAGGATGTTAAGAGTTTTTTATTAGATGCAAGTCAACAGAGAATTTCCTTAAAAATTGAAGACAAACTGTTGCAGAATAAATTTTCTATTTCGTACAAGTTCCTTGGTTGGTTGCTAGTGATTCCAGGCGCGTCATCTGCTAAAGTATTAGTCGCATAAGTGTAGTGCATGTTTTCCTCGGAAGGTGGCGATCTTTCTCCGTTGGATGGAGAAATGCCGCGCCAACTATGGTCGGCCACCAAGGTTTCCATAAACCGGGTATCACCCACCAGCGGGGACCGCCCCATCCGGGACAAGCTCACGACCGGCCTCCCGGCATATATGGTAGAGTAGTGCATGTTAGTGAATTGTGGGTGAGGGGTGTGGTCCCTTGACCTAACAAGGGATGGAAAAGTAAGATCGCGCGGGGTCCATGGTCCGTTAGTTAGCTAGTATCGAAAATCCTACTACCATCGGGACACGAACCTAACACGTCCCAGTCAGAGGCACTGTAGTCAGTTGATGCCCTGAGCCACCTCGCCCGGTATATTTTGTACAGTATTTTGCGAATGTAAACAAGTGTTTTTGATAATAAATTTGCTAAAAAGAAGCACATGATTAAAATATTGAGTAATGAAATTTGAAAAATAGTACACGTATCTGGTTCTCGGGCCCTGTATTTTACTAACTTGGTGAAACTACGAGCCAAAAGATGATGAGAAAAAAATTTCAAAACTTTAAATAAACATAACGACAAACGTACATTTATTTATTGATCTAACCCCCAGCCAATCGTCTCTCGTGTGTAATTTCAAGACCTTGTCTTTACTTTTCTCGTGTGGAGAAGTCACTAGAGAACACGAGAGATTTCAGAGAAAATCTCACTGGTGGCGACACTCTTAGCACCATTGAAATGAATGAATTAGTGAGAGAGTGAGGAAGAGAGCGGTGAGGGGAGAACAAAGTGGGGGTAGGGTGAACGATGTTGTGGTGGTAAATGCGGCAGGGTCACGAGCACTCGGCCTCAACCTGTGTTGACCAGTGTGCGCTGTGGATCGACCAGGGTCCCGCACGCAATCCCACATACGAAGTTTCTCTCCGCCTCAGGCGCTCGTCACTGCTACCTCGTGTCTCCCCCAGTGGGATATTTCTTGACACGCCTGTTCGGACAGAGTCTGCTTGGACATTTGCGATGAGTTTTTTTTTATTGTTATTATTTTTTCTGGTGTTGTGGATTAACCATTTAACAGAATAGTTACAGAGAATTTCACACACAATACTGTGAAATGCACTGTCTCAAGCCTCACATTGGGCTAGCCATTGGAGAACTACCCCGTCATTTATAAAATAATATGAAGAGGATTACTTCCTCTGCTATTATCAATATTTTTGTTTATTTCGTTGCACAGCTATGCTCATAAATTGTCCCAATGTTAAATATTATTTTATTAATTTCACTTTCAATTTTAATAATGGGTTTCGACATACAACATTTTACCCCTTACTTGTTGCATGTGGACGAGTAATTCTATACACAATCACGATTCCTGGAAGTTCTATTGATTAAAACCCATTAATGAATTGATGCCAAATACTATGAATTATTAGCCTTTTAATTTCTCAAAAAATTGAAATTTTAATATTTATTTTAACATTTATACGAATTCTAATGAGCTCATTAATGAAATGATTAACTTTTTTCCATGTACAAATATTAAGGTCCCCCACGGCTTTGAATAAAGTTCGTGAGCTTTCTGCGACGACTTCTCAGATGTATTCTCGGATGTCTTCCGGCTCGGCGTTACCCGTGGAATGTCCTTGATATCCCTATTATCGCGTTCTTGCCAATCACTGGAATAAATTGAAAATGTTTCCGGAATATGCTCAACTATTTGGATTTTACTACTTTATAAGATTTGATAATTTCCATTAAACCAAACGCGGTCGCGACTTGCCCTAGTTGTGCTTGGAATGAAACACCTACTCGCGACTATCTTCAGCTAACTTATTGAAAATTCCTCCCATCTACGGAGCTATCCTAATACAATTCTCTTCGAAACCTGGAGTCTATTTGATTTCAAGTCTCAAATTACAATCACTAAATTTTCCATTATTATTCAATGCGAATAATTACTTCGGTTTCTTACTCTGCACCATTCCAAGATATCAAAATTAATCACAATTTACTCACTTCAGTATCGTTTAACTAATACCCAGTCTATGTTGAAAAACTATACGCACCGCACCGATTGCTTATGTGTGTTCCCTTCATTTGCTTTCGAGATAGTGATGCTTTGCGCCTTATTACAAAATCAAAGCTTTCAATGCCTTCCCCCTACCTTTCGCATGTAATGTCTGCGGGCCGTGTCTCCCCAAATGAACAACGCTATGACACCAAGCAATACACTTTGTTCGGGTCGAAAGTTACCTAACAACGTATATTCTCTGATTCCCGAGCCTGCATACAATACCATCGTATTACTAACGCTTGATGCCGATTTTCCCATTCAAATTAAATCCGGGGTTCTTGGCTTATCACAGTACATACGGTATGTTCAAATTATTACAAATATGGAGGGTGTCCCCTCTGGGATCCTCTTCATGCATCTAGCAGTGCGGAATTGGATTCACTTGTTAGTTATTTAGAAGCCTTTTATTATATATAAATTGGAGTAGGAATGTAGGAGTTGTGGGAATGGTTTCATCTGGGCGAAATTTGTCTTTGAGAAGTCTTGTGCGGATTTCTATTTGTAGAAGGTCGAAAGTTTTGCCTAGATGAAAAATGTTATGGGTTGGGAAATTAGATACTTTTGAGTAGGGCCTACCTGAGATTCTGGAAATATGATGGGAGAAGAACAGTTTTCGACATGTTTGGAAACATATTACATGTATGACGTTTAACAATATCGTCTCGATACAGTCTCGATACATCTTAAAAGTAAATACTTCTGTAATAGCGATTTAAAATGAAATCCGTGTGGAGACATTCAGTGAAATTCTTTGTATGTTTATTGTGGGAGGAAAATGAACAATTAACTATTGAAATGTTTGGTTATTTTAGTAAATATTCCACCTACATCCCCTTTCCCAGTTCCCACCCTATATGATAAATATGTTAATTTCAGTGTAATTGAGAACCGATGTTTCTTTTAAAGCTTACTTTATCTGCCATGCTAAATTATGGACTTTGATTTCTAATATAATGTAATTTTTAAAAACATAATTTATTGATTGCTTGAATTTTACATAGTTCTGTTTTGCACTCCCTCATGTATTTTTGGCTTACATTTAATTTAATTTAAACTTATTCTATTAGTTAGTACCTACTGTAAACAAGAATTTGGAAAATACTTCTAGGAATGATCCAAAGATATTCGTTGTTAATTCTAGTTGGTGAATAGTTTGTGAAGGCTAAGTTGTAGCGTATTGATTCTCTGTGTTTATGGCAACATTTCTCTGACCATAACGTTGTATAGAGACCCTTTCATCCAGGAGTCCGTTGAGTTAGGTCTTTTGCGGGAGTCAAGGCAGTGAACGTAATGGTGTTCATGTCATTTCCACTTCAAACCGAGGCGTAGCAATTGTGAACTTTGCTCCTACGATCCCTAAGGACTTACTTGGGGATCTGTGGACTTAGACGTAATTTTCCGCTCAGTCCTCTTCCTCGCCCTCGCGCTGGACGTGGCGTCGGCCTCGTGCGTGAAAGTGCGCTCGCATGCGTTCCCTTTCATCTGCCAAGGCGCCTCCCGAAGCGAGTTGGGGCACTCTGAGGGCCAGCTGGCGCGCTGATAAGCCCCCGCCCTCGCCATGACACAGTCCTCTTTGCATTCCCATCTCCGTTCTCTTCCCTGGACCCATCCTCGCCTTCGTTCTCTTCCCCATTTCCCGTCCTCGTCTCCGTAATCTTCCCATTTCAAACTTCGCTTCCGAACTCAATGCTTTCCCCTACTCCTCTTTCTCAGTTACCTCTTTCGCCTGCGTTCTCTTCCCCGGTTCCCATTTTCATGTCCATGATCTTCCTGTTCCAATCCTCGCTCGCATATTCTATGTATTTCTACCTTCACCTTTTCCCGTTCCCATCCTCGCCTACGTTCTCTTCCCCAGTTCATATTTTCGCCTGTGTCAACCCGTTCAAACTCTCGCTTACGTACTCGATACATTTTCACTTCGATCCTCTCTCACTTCCATTCCTCGTCTCCGTCCTCAATGCATTCCCCCTTCCCTTCTCTTCTCACGTTTCCAACTTCCTCTCTTCCCTATTCAAATTTTAATGTTTCAATATCACAGTTATGACTTCCAATTTTACAGTTTCCACTGTTTTTGATTCCGAAAGCTTGTTAGTGAACTTAAATTTGTTTAGGATACATTCATATAATAAGTCTAACGACTTGAAATGGATAAACTATTACAAATAATAAATTAATTCGGTAATCATGGAAAGCTGATAGAGGATTAATACAAGGCACAGCAACGCACTTTGCTTTGAGGATATGCCATTCGGTCTAAAGTAAGCGATAAACAATCTGCCCTTATCGACTCCACTCTTAAATTTATTTCGACATATCGATACATTCTCATGTTGTGCAATTTTCCACGCATTGAATTCTATAAAGGGAATCGAATTATTGGCGAACACAATTTTGTAGACTCGCTCAATGTTTGGTCTTAAAGACCATAACGTCACACGATGCTGCAACTGATTCAAATAGCGATGGTACTACTGATATACCAGTGTTCCTTAATACCCCCATATGGAGAGCACCACAGTGATCAGAAGCCCCAGATATCCATTTTTTCAAATTTCGACACTCTGGTTTCCGAGTAACACATAATGGGAAATTGCATGCCTCACGATACACCGCACAAGCTCTCATATGGTTAGTTAACGAAAAATCAATATTCGCTCACTAGTTTGATGTCTTCCATTTAAAAACAATGGCCTAATAATCAATTACAAGCGTAATTGGTTTTGCGGCAAGCATCATGGAAACTTTCGTCTTTTCTCATGGCAACTTCTGTGCTGGATGGAGAACGGCGGCACTGAACGATGTAATAAGCTCGAACTTCGCGTCAGAATGGAGCGCATCGATAAGGAAGTTTGAAGGCCGTGAAATAACACAACTCAGGGCACACCGCCATCACCTTTATTGAAGCCTCAAATACAATTTTAGGGAACATGCTCAAAAGGTTCCGCGCAATTATAGGAACGTAACAACGCACTCGCTGATTCGGGTGGCCGAGATCGCTAAGGCAGCAGTGCCGTCGCGATTTCGGGCCGAAGGATTGCGGGTTCGAGTACCGCCGCGGGCGTGGTTGTATTTGTCATCGTCCTTTCACCTGTCATCTTCAACCTATCACTTCATTCAGTATTCCCTTCCAAAAGGAAGGTGGCCCTTGCAATTAATGGGATGTTAGTTGGCTAAATAAAATATCATCAAAAAAATAAGGTACATATCGCAAAGTTTCGTTGCACACGGCCCGAAGTCTGGACGTCCACGCTCGTGTGTACCCGTGCGACGAGGTCTTGCACGACGTCTGGCGGGGTCGTATAAACACGATCCTTGACGTAGCCCCCTATGAAGAATTCCAGGTGTCGGGAGAGCGTGTCGGCCACACGACAGGGCCAATTCAACGACCCGGGACGTGCGCGTCGAGGTGGGCGCGTGCGTCATGACCAGGGCTCAGATTCTGTTGACCTGTCATCTTTTCATTGGTGTATTCTAGACGTAGTTTGCTTGTAAATTAATGTTTATCACGTCATACATGTGATAGAAATGTATAGTTATTGGGTAATTTTTTGCCATTTTAAAGAAATTTTAGGTCATTTTTTTTAGATCGTTGCGTCATTTTTGGAAATTTTACGCATTTTGTTTTCTTTTCGTGTTCTTGTCAGTGAATGTTTCATGAATTTACAATGACACACTAATGGATTTTTTATGGTATCAACAGTTCATGACTAAATTCACTTCTGCAGAGGACTCTATTTTTCGAATTCTCAAAATTACGCGGATCTTCCGTAACTATTCGACCTTTCAAAATCGACAGTTGGAAGATCGGCACTAAGGATTACATTCCTCTTAAAATAAAGACTTTATATTAAATATAATTTTATATATACACATTTTATTTAAAATTTTAAAATTCATTGAATAAATATTTTCTACAAATTACATAAAATACTTCATTTATATATTATATAAATTACTATATATACTAATAGAGTATTTGTTTAAAAACTTGGTCATTTTCCTCATGTTTGAAGTCATTTTATAGGTCATTTTTAAAGAATTTTTAAGTCATCAAAATCCGAGCCTGATCATGCTAATAGTGCGTTGGTGCACTATCCTTTTGAATACACATCCTGTTGCGGAGAGCTAAGGATACATTTTCTAGCAGTTCCGAGAGGACATGCCGAAGGAACGGAGGTATGCGTCAACATCAAGACGATCGGGGGGGATATGTTGTCCAATTATGTGATCGCCCAGAATGCAGGCCCAGACATTTATTTTCTACCGATACTGATTTATTTATTTATTTATTTTACGTCAAAAACAGTTCAAAACTGCGTATGACGTGCTATGGGAAACGTGAATTGTGTGCACATTTTCAAAATTCTGTGATCCCTACACTAAGTCATATACTACTTAAATTTTGAATTTTGAAAGGAGAAAAAACTCCCATGTAGTAAAATCTATTTTCAAAATAAATAAGCAATAAATTTTGAATTTTGAAAGGGAGAAAAAACAAAAAACTCCCATGTAGTAAAATCTATTTTCAAGGATAAATAAGCAATAAATTTTGAATTTTGAAAGGGAGAAAAAACAGCCAAAACTCCCATGTAATAAAATCTATTTTCAAGGATAAATACGCAATAAATTTTGAATTTTGAAATGATGGCGGCGCGGCATCGCTACACGGGCATTTTTGTGTGCTCAGCAAAGGCAATTGTGCGCATTGATGTCCCCGTCTGCTGTAAATGTGGCCTAGTCAGTCCACAACGCGTGTGCAGTGAATTTGCAACGCGGTGCAGCAGCCATTCACACTACGCCAGGCATGTGAAGGTCGCGGGCAAGGTAACGAGCTTACTCGAGCTCGCAGGCACTGTGTCCCGAAAAATTGGCGCGAGATTTAAAAGTAAGGGTAATACAGTATTGGAGTGGCGCACCTCACTGGATACCTGGCCCATGACGGATTTGGGAAGAAGTTATTTGTCAGTTATTGTCACAAATTAATAAATATTAATTTCCATTTTTTCTTTAAGGCAAAAAAGGAATCCATTAAAGTGAAATAATACACCAGCCAGATTTCAATGGTAAATCGAAAATAAAATTTAAAAATTTGAATCAAAAGTATCTTTATTTTGTAATACTATTTACTTCAAAGTGATATAAAAGCATGAAATTTCTACGTTCGGGTTATAAGGTTTAACAAAAATATTATTGTCTGTTAAAAACGCTGTCCGTCCGTAAGTGATAATTGTTAACTTATAGAGACTTGTCAATTTATTTCACATTTGTGCTAAGTACAATAAATAACTGTATGATATAATAACATGACACAAAACGAAACGAAAGAATTCGGCATTCAAATATACTCCTATCACTTAGACCGGAAGCGGTGGCTCAGTGCATTAACTGATGTCATTGCAGTGTCTCTAACCGGGAGGTCCTAGGTTCAAGTCCTGACCAAGATTTTAGACACTAGCTTTTCAGCTAGGTCGAATTCAGCCGATGTCTGGAGGAGAATTCTAGCGGCCGGCTGCTCTGATCGGTAGTTTTCCGTAGTTTCTGCAATCAACACCAGGCAAATGCCGTACCCTAACAAAAGGGCCACGGACCGCGTGCGATCTTTCCTTCCTCTTCCTATCCTCACCCCTTACATACACAAACACACACACACACACTAACATGCACATACCTATCACACATACCGGGAGACCGGTCGGAGACTTAGAACTTGTCCAGGCTGGGACGGTGCCCCGCAGGTGGGAAATATCTGATTGGGGAAAATCCTGCTAGTCGACGGTAGGTCGGCGCCGGATCTAGCCATCAAGTAGGGATGATCACCGCCACCTCCCAGTGAAAAAAGTATGCACTACACTTACGGGAATAATTACCTCGGTAGTCGACGCGCCCGGAATCACTAACAATTAATCCATCAAGTATCTTAGGAAAATGTTTATATCAGGGAGAATTTAGTAAGAAAATAAACATCAAGTAGTTGTAAGTAGTCAAGAATACAATCGTAATACAATTCTCGGTTATATGATCCAAAAATGTGGCAAACATTTTCGTATAAATGTGCCATTGACCGTCTGACGCCGCTTCAGCTTGCGTATGTACACCCCTTTCTGGATTCTAAGGAGAAATGAGTGCGGAGTCAGGGGAAGTTGCCCGAGCCCTTAGAAGCGCCGGGCTCCCCAGGCGAACAAGTAGCTCGTGCGGGCGCGGTTTGACGCCTGCAGTTCGCCATCCGGGGAGGAAGGCCATTTTAGGCCGCCCGTGGCGCTTGCACCGGCGTGAAATGAAACGAGTGCTGGACGTCCTCCTGCAAAACTCGATGCGCAGTCTTCCTAGGTACGGCCAACCTTCGGGCAAGGCCCCCAACACTGATCGTGGCCATGTTCCCCGCTGCTTGCAATAGTGCCACTTCGGTACAACCAGTACGACGGCGCGGCTTTCGACGTCGGAACGTGATCATGGCTGCATGTTCCCCACATCCAACATGCCAACGAGTGGGATATCGCACGACGTACACAAGCACAGAAACGCTGGCATTGCCACAGTATTCGACCAATATTAAGAACATATCACCATACTCATCAGTAGCAAACCTCTCCATTTCCGCCACTTCACACGGTTGCTTGCTTGGAACCGATGCCAGTACTTCAGGGCAACATTGACACTGACACTGAGTCATGATGTGTTCTGAAAGATTGTGTTTACTTATTGCTGTAACAACGGTAGTCAAGCACGTTGAACGTTTTGCCCTAGTACAGCCTGATATAAAGTTTATGTTTGCTGTAGTATGCAATCAAATCGTGTTTTCGGAGTTATTGAAAAGCTACCACTGTCAAGAAAATCAAAATTGACACATATAGTATACATGATGCATATATGGCTCCTGCCTTGTGTGGGTATTAAGTCTATAATGCTTTTCAGCGCATAAATATTTCGAAAATATGTGTTTTCACTGAGAGCGTAGGCTTCCGCGGCCGGAACTTGAACTTACTTGGCTTTCCGGAAGACGCCGCGTCCAGGGCACAGGTGCCGACGTTTCGGTCGCCATTCTGCGACCTTCGCCAGGGGCGCAATACCTGAGCCACATTCACCGCTGCCTTGTGAAGAATTCCAGCAGCTCTGAAAAATATTTTTCGCGGTTTCTCCGATCAATACCAGGAGAATTCCGAAGGAGTCCCGTGACAAACTGGCCACAATACGCGTGTGATATTTCCTTCCACTTCCTTCCTCTATCTCCACCCCTTTAATTCACACATTTACATGCACTACACTACCACGCATGTCGGGAGCTTCGGGCTTGTCCAGGCTGGGGTGGTGCTCCACAGGTAGGAGATGTCCGGTTGTGGAAAACCCCTCACGCTCACGGATAGGTTGCCTTCGAATCACGCCATCTAGCGGTGAAAGATCACCACTACCTCCCCCGAGAATAAAATGCACTGTACCTACGGCACTAGTGGTAAGACCACTAGTTGACGCTCCAGGAAACTAATTAATCAATCAATCCAATAAAATGTAATAATACCGGCAGATTTCCAATTGTCAATTGCGAATAAAATTAAACATTTTGATTCGAAAATATGTTGATTATGTAATCGTGTTCACTTACGAGTGCAATGATTGCGTTTTTTCCCCCAAGTTCAGATTATCAGGTTAGAAAAAACAAAGCTTCTAGTCTGTTAAAAGAGCTGTCCAGCCTTAAGCGAGAATTGGTAACTTAAAGAGACTTGTTCATGCTATTTCACTTTGTTATACACAAGGAAAGAATTCACCAATGAAACATATTTCTGCCTCTTTGCAAACATGTTTATACAAGGCAGAATTTAAAAATAAAATAGAAGTGAACTAGTTATAATAATTAAAACTTCATAAAATAATATAATAATATAATAGTAATAATTATATTTATTATAATAATTATTATTATTATTATGATAATGATGATGATGATGATGATGATGATGTAGACAGACGTTCCTCGGTGGAGTGGCTTTTGGAGAAACAAATACATCCTGAGACCGAGGGTTTTATAATATCAATTCAAGACAGAGTTATCAAGACCAGAAACTATCGAAAGTATTGTTTAAAAGAAGATATGGTGGATAAATGTAGAAAGTGTGGAGCTGTAGGAGAAACTATAGAACACATCACAGCTGCATGCTCTTCCCTCTCAGACAGTGCTTACTTAGGAAGGCATAAGCAAGTTGCGAAAATCGTGCACAGGGCAATTGCAATAGAGCATTAATTATTGGATGAATCAACACTGCCATTCTATAAGTACACCCCTCCTCCAGTGCTGGAAACAAGTTCCACCCTTTTGTTCTGGAACAGACCAGTTTTAACTGATCGTACTGTCGATTACAATAGGCCAGATATGCTCCTTATATATAAAAAGAAGAAAGAAGGAGTAATAATAGACATCGCACTACCATTATCCCACAACATCAAACAGAAAGAAATAGAAAGCAATTCGAAATATGAAAACTTATCTTACGAACTAAAACATGTTTGGAAAAATAATGCTAGTAAAACATACCCCACTCGTGATATCGGCGGAAGGTCTGGTCAGTAAAAACTTCCTTAAAAACGTAACAGAACTTAAACTAGCCTAAAACGTTCTGAACATGGAACAGCGCGCAGTTTTGTTGCAAACAGCCCATATCGTAAGAAAATTTTTATGTCAAGTCCAGATATAAGATGAAGTTGTTCTTTTGTGACCGAACCTGTCCCCAAAACAAGTCCGGGGAAGGTGAGCATTTCTACCTGCAAAAATAGCTAAGAAAACGTAGGATGATGATAATAATAATAGTATTAATAATAATAATAATAATAATAATAATCAAAATTCCCCTAAGGCTTACGACGCGCCGCAGTTCTCAGTCACACACGTCCTCACGCGAGGGTGCTGAGGACGGCCCCTGCCGCGGAACGACTTCTCCGAGTCGAGGTCGCATACCCACGGTCCTCGACGTCAAATGTTGTCATATGCAAACCCTCGTAAACATGTTTCGCATGAGAGAGATTTCCGCCACCTATTACGCCTTACTGCGCTTGAGAGCTTTCAAGCACTCGGAAATTAGAAGCATATTTGTCGCTGCTAGGCGGCGAGGAAATGTTTCATTTCTTTTGCTGCCTTCTCGGGCAGTGACAGTCTTCGCTAAAGCGAAAAGCCTCTGCGTTCTGAAAGGTGGGGAAAGCGAAGTGTGGCCGGAGCGACCGCCCTCTGCTTTGACCCGAGAAATGCTGTGTGACCGCGGCAATGAGAGCGGAGTCAGCACACCGGCGTGGGCGTGGCGAAGCATGGAGGAAGTAGCGCGAATCACATTGCCAAATATAATTTTTGCGCCCGATCACGGTGCAGTACTTACTAAAGAATGTGTACATTTTCCTTTTTTTAATTTTAAGGTCGCATCATCATCTAGGTCATTTGCGACCACTATTGGTGTTAACGGTAAGGTGACTATGAACATGAAACGATATGGTGATGACAAGGTGTGAAAGGACGAACACAAATACAACCATGCCCGAGGCGGAACTCGAACCCGCGACCCTTCAGTTAGAGATCGCTATGTCATTACTGCCTTAGAGATCTTGGCCACCGGATCGGCATTCTGTAGATTGTTTCGTGGAAGAAAACGATTTGTGGAATGATGAAACATTACGATATCTTGGTATATCTCTCTGTAATGAGAGGACTTATTTACTTCCACAAGTTTCAGACATTAATTGGATATTTTCATTGAAAGACTCTGAATACAAACTACTGTATTCGAATACGTGTATGAACTTATATAAGTAATTCAGAAACTCTTGTATTCTGAACATAAACCCACGAATATTAATTCAGTATTTCTCGATACTTTATAACTTAACTTGTCGAAATATTCAAATTATCAATATATTCAAATTATCTGAATGATGAATTTATTTAAATAATTTCAGAAATCTACATCCGAAAATAATTTGAATTATTTTTCCAGCCCCTTCCGCAACGTTTCCTTTTAATAATCGAGTATAAACCATTACTCTTTAAATCGCAGAAGATACTTCCACTGGATTTACTCGAGTAACCCGTCGTTGATTAACGTGTCAACCTTGAATTTAAAAAACTCTCAGATTCCTTCTATTATAAAAATTATTGACGAAATGAGTATCGTAAACAACCTTATTATACTAAGAGATTTAAATATTAACAAACAAGTCCATTAATCGTGTTTTCACGTCATAAATAGGTGGTTAATAAAAGAGCATTATAGCTAGAATGTTTTCTAACAATTCTTATTACGAAACTATCCGCAAGTTCATAAAAAATCACTTTAGAGTCAAAGTGCATACAGTGTTATTTGGCAAAAATGTATTAACAGAATGATCTCTAGGTGAATAGGAACTTGATGGAAAGCTCTGTTCCAATTGTGATGGCTCCCTGAAGGGGTAAATGAGATATGTATAGGAGGCCTACCCGACTACCCGTAAGCAAACGCCCTTGCCCTTCGTTGCCCCTCAGTGCCCTTGGCTGCCCTGCGACTGCGAGGGTTGCATTGTTAGGGCGAGCGGCGCGGCGGGTGGGCGCTCGGATTGCGCCCACCCGCCGCCTTCCGGCCGCCCCCGGGGCGGGAAGGGCGGAGGGCGGGAGTTAATGAAGATTTCTCGGATGCCTGCAGGGCAGCGGATCGCCACAGCTCCCTTTCGCCGAACCCTCCCGACGCAGCCGCCATCATTAACCAGCTGCAAAGAGCGTTTCATGGAAAGCAGCGGACCGATTCGCCTCTCCAGCCCGGCCTGCGCCACTGCCTCGTTTCAGGACTTCGAGCAGGCCTAATTGGCGTGCCGATTCACGGTTCCCCTCAGCACTCGATCACGAGTCAACATCCACTCACAGAACATCCCCAGAAACGCTGAAAAATAATGCCTCGTGTGTGCATGCCTTACTCGTTTGCCCTAGTTTTTCTATGATTGATAATTAAAATGACTAGTCAACCATAAAAAAACTAGGTGTGTCTTCTGGGAAAAACTGGCGTGTGTGTTCTGGGAGTTCGTCGAACAATTTTGTTCCACGAACTCTTAGAAGACACACGCAGGTGAACGTGGTTTGCACTAAACTTGTCCACTAACCTCGGTCACTCGTTTCCCGAAACCGAGCTCCCGCACGAACAATTCCGGGCGTCCGTATTCCAGACTTCCTTTGTTTCTCGGTGAGGGAGCATCGTCCCGCGCGGTCATCCGAAATATTTCGTAATAATCCATTGTGTTTGGAGCTGGTTTATTGAGTCCAACAGCTGAATTTCATACCCTAGGGCCGAAGAAGGTTCAGACTGCTTGCACTTTGGTAAGGAAAACGAGAAACCCGCGTATTCGGGATATAAAATATACTTGTTTGTTAATATTTCTGTGTGTCTAGAACAGGTTAATTGAATTTGAATTATTTCTTTTGAGAAATATTATTTACTTTTCTCATGTCCGATTTTTGTCGGGCTTTTTCGAATAGATAAATCACGAAAACTGAGTTTCAAACCCCCTTTTTTTTTATTGTTCTTGTAGTATTTACTTCCTAATATTTAATGATTGTGAGATATATTAACGAGAGAGTATTATTTTAGGTAGGTTCTTGAAACTCTTCTACAAGTGCCCAAAGAGGAATGCGAAATGTAAACCAAATGTTTGACTACGTGATAAGTTATTTTAACCATCACCCTACACAGCTGCAGCAAGCCCGATAATGTTTCTTCATTATACCTGAAAGGCGTCTTTGTAGCTTTCATTAAAACCTTTACTCATCTATTGATACTACCCATGGATGCCCGAAGTTAAAGTTCTAATTTTCAATTATATTTGTATGAAAATGATTAATACTCTAAATAGATTGCTGTTCGCTTTTTTATTTATTTGTGGTCTGTTCCTGCATTTCCACTTCTGATGCTCATTGTCACAGAATGTCATGTACCTCTCCATAGCCACCTATAATCCCCGGCATAAACCTGTCATGTTTATTAGCTTCCCAATATTTGCTATTATTAGGACCATGCATTTTATATTACCAATCTACATGCGTACGCGAATATAATATGTTTTGAAAGGTCTTCATTACTTGTGTGTAAATATCGATATATTGAATATTTTGCCAACATTTAATCGTTTTCATCCATTACGGCAATGTAAACCATAATGAATTTTGTGAATGCTCTCGGCTGCCCGGGCGACACAGGCTGCAACTGAATCACTTGGCAAAATAGCCACGGATTTATTCTCAAGCTAATTAATAGTTTTTATGTAATTCTTGTATTGACGCAATTATGAAAAAACTACTTGTACTTAACACAACACACAGGAAATGTTTCAAATATATAATGTTAAGGAATAGATCGCATATAGAAAGAAATCCTAAGATTCAAAATTAAAGATGAAAGATTGAATTGAAAAAATGAACTATTGCAATTCTGAAACTCCAAAGCTTTTTTAAAAAAAATTGAACCCCTGCGTTACAAACATTACAATTAAACAAACATTACTTAAACCAAACATTTATTGAAACAAATTTGCAGCAGTGCTTGAAAAACCCTTCTCGTACGTCTACTTTCTCTTATACGTGGTATAGAAGAAGTTACGTAATTCTGCAAAGAAAATCGTTATCAATATTTTGACGGATATATAGGTTTGGAAGGGATCCTGGCACCGAAGAACTGTTTTTTCTATTATCCATCCGTCTGTGAACAACACTAGCGGCTGAATTGTGCGCATAATTTTCATGGAAATGAATATTCCCTCCGATCTGGCTGTTAGCGCTCTCAGGGTAATATATCGTTTATCGGTTTTACTATCAACCAGAAAAATCTGGGGGACTCGCGACCCAGCAGCCTATAATTAGAACGAGAAAACTCTCACCCTCTAGAGACGAAGGATATTATTTATGTCTCAGGACGAGTTCATAGCATCACATACCACTCGTGTAAATCAAGAAATACTTCATAATTCATCTATAACGTTGTGATTTTCCTTAAATTTGCCGGAAAGTTTGTATCAGAAGTTGTATGCACGGTTAGTGATGAATTGTGATGTTTGGATGTATTTTCACGCATTTCGGCAAATAGTTAAGTGAGTTATTTGGCAGCGTTTGTAAATTTGTATTACATTACAGCTTTTGGCGAAAACACTACATTTTTTAATACAAGTTCCTTTCCCCCAGAATCTATTCAAATAATTATTTTAACATTGTTTGAAATGCGAACAGTGAAAGTATTGCGGTATATCTGTTAATGTAAGTATAATAAGTAAGTATTATTAAGTTTCACCGAGATACAGATAAATTTACTGTCTATATTAGCTCATAGCATTACCATTGACTCTACAGACACTCCAATCGGCGGGGTCTACGTATGAAGTCCCGTCGGTAACAGACCTGGTAGATAGCTAGATCGGATTCAGTACCTGTCTACAGTTGAATTACAGCGGTTTGTTGCTCTGATTGGTAGTTTTCCATGGTTTCTCCAATCAAAACCAGGTGAAAACTGGGGCAGTGCTCTAACAAACGGGCCACGAACCGCGCGCGATATTCCCTTACTTACACACACTTGAACTCACATGTATTATACAACCGTACACGTCGGGAGTTCGGTCTGGAACATGCCCCAACAAGGGCGGTTCCGGAAGCAGAATCTTGCTATAAGCGGTGTAAGAATTACAGCCACATTCCGGTGTATACTGACGGGACTAATGACCATCGTAAATGGCAGTATTCAGGCAAGACAATGACGTATTCAAGACAATCTTTTCATTACATTTTCAATAAAGACAGTTTCATTTCAATCAAGACAAGTTTGTATATTAATTTTTTTACACACATTATATTTGTTGTCAAATAGTTATAAATTCAGACATTGGAAACATGCTGCCGGGAAGGTAAATCACTGTTTTTGATCGAAATTAATACTCAACACAAAAAAACATTGAATACCTTTTGAGAAAAATTACATAAAAGTCTCTCTAAAGTACTACGTCGATCTCTAATGCCTTCATTGTCAGGCCACGAAGACCGTTTCATTATTAATTTATCATGTCGAGTTGCGTGCTTGGGCATTTCAACAGGTTGTGAGGTTCCCGTTGGTCATGAATTTGTACACAATTCTCCCAACAGCGTAAGGCTTTCACATTCTCGCCCTTATTTCGAAAATAGAGAAAGTATTGTATTCGTGCGTCAGAAAACGGGGAATTTTCGAGAGTAAATCTCTTAATACCGGTCCCTGGTTATAAAAAGGGGATAAATCGTGTTTGTGTGTGTTGCATTTTACTTTCCCTAACACATGATGTCTGAATCCATGTTTTCAGAGTCCTTCATATAAAAAAAACTAGTATTTTTCGAGTAATTTGTGCTAGAAATTAATGTAATTTGTAAAGGAAGGGCACAGGTCTCATTTTTGTTGAACTCTTCGAATTTCCAAAAATTGCAATTTTAGGAATAATGCGAAAAAGTATATGCTATTGTAGTACCTCTACTTGATTTCGGAAATGCGAAGACGGTTGGCGGGACCGTGCTGGTCATGTGTTCAATAAAATACGAACGCGAGTCGCGCCGCTCCCCGTTGGTTAAATTCGATCCCTCGGTTCATCCCCACGTCCCTGCGCTTTTCACGGCCTCACTCGGTCGGCTGAAATGCAAACATCAGTAAAGGGTGACGTACCGTTACTTAAATAATATTTTTCTTCGTGCATTCTTAGTTTCTCTATTATTGGTACTAGTTTTCACAGGTTCGTTAGACAATTTCGTCGGTTGAAGACTAAAATGTCTTCCTTTAGTCCCTAAAATACAATTTTAGAGTCAAATGTACAAAGTCCGATCTTTCAACTCTCCCTTTTAATCCTCTATTTCACTCTTAATACGCACATATACAGCAATTGATAAATTTGTTTACGTCTCCTAAAAATATAATCTCATTCAAAGAAAAATGGTTATTTTGGGCATTCTACAATATTTGAATATTTAATTATATATATATATGGATAGATTTTCTTGTGCCTATCGGTCTCATTGACATCTTATTACCTAGTTTACGCAACATATGTATAATGTACTAAGCTTCATTACATTAGATGTTTTGAATGCTCACTCCTAACGTCGCTCATTTTCAAATTCGTACGAATACAATAAAGCAACATTATAAACGAGGTGCGCAGAAGTGATTATTTTTTGTATAACAGTATTATAAATGTATAAGAGAATCAAAGTTAACTTTGGAAAAAAAACTTTTTGTGATGTCACTGTTATTTGACCGTGCGAAAAAAACGGTGGTCGAACTTTCCGTTTATCTCCACCACTCCACGATTTTCTCGCTACGATTGCCTGAACGTATGATGACGCAATATTCTTGCCATAAACGTAAATATGTCATAATCTGGGTTATAAGGTGTCCTTTTATGAACGATTTCTTGCAGTGAAAAAGGTCGTTTATAACGCTCTAATACCAAAAAAACTCTGAAACATATAGAAGCCAAAGGATACTCTGAATATTGGCACGACGCAGAAGCGGCTCTCCCTGACAGTCAAGATTCAATAACCGCCAACTGCGGAAGCCTACAAAACCATGTCAAAGAGTAACCAGTTCACATGAAGCATCGACGGATGGCCATGAGGCGTGTAGCTCTATTCATAGGCCTTGCCTCTACACGAGAGTAAAATTGTTAACTCCCCCCAAACAGTTACTCTATGCGAAATTATATAAAAAGTTTGATGAGTCTGTCTGTAGGGAAATAAATTGTTTTACGAAACGAGTGTTTATTTCTTGAGTAAAAGTATTATTTCCTAATAAATGAGCAATTTAATTCTATTAAATTAAGTGAAAGAATATAATTTCACGTTGTTTATTCTTCTACGATGACCGTTCTTCAAAAAAATTTCTTTAAACCTTGAGCGCCTATACCTCTCCCGACCACAAAATACACGCTAATAATAATTTATTGCGAGTTCATTTACTTCAAATTTAGAAATACGTCTTCTAGGCACCGAATTACTGCTTATATTTCAAACAAACATACGAAATCCTCCGAAACAAAATTTTCCGCCACTTTTATCTTGAACAAGGGTTGTGCTTATGAATTCATAATAAATTATTTCCTCCTCACATTGTTTCAATGTATGAGATCTTTCACAAAATACTGCTATTATCGTTGGGGATGATACTAAGCATTATTTTTGTGACAAACGGGTCACTTAGCCTTTCCTTTTTTTGTAATTCTCTTTAGAGTTCTGGGCTGAACGCGGCGCAGTGGCAGCTGTGGGCCTGGCAGTGGGCGTTGGCTGTCGGGTATAATAGCAGTGGGTTTGCGCGTCCATTAGCATCCGGCGGCGCGCTGCGGCGACAGGGGAAGTGAAAGGGCGGGGAAGGGCAGAGGGGCTGAGGGCTTCTCGCCTCCCAGAGCGGACCGCGGGCGAGAACAAAGGGACGGCAAAGGGATTTGTTGATGCTGTCGCATCGCCTGGGACGCGGTTTAAGAGTCTCACATTGTACAGCTCTGCGGAGTGAACCCCTTGGCGAAGTCGCCTTCGCGATCTCCAGGGCCTGCAGGATTCACGCAGAGGGACAAATGAGGTTTGCAACACACAGGTGTTTCGAGAAGCACTTCGTCGAGGCGGAGCTTCGACCCTAATATATCAAATGGGCCAGAGAGCGTCAAAGGCTTTCACATTGGTACTCTCTCAGATAAGAGAAATATATGTATAGAGGGTTTGTTTTCTGTTAGGAGAGAGATTGTAAATTTCGGCATAAAGTAATAATATGCTTGAAAAAATGTAGTTAGAAAATTACATTTAAAAAGATTTACTTCTCTTGCAATGACTCGTAATGTTTTATGTCTCATTTTCTCCTATGTTCTTTCTTGCAAATAACCACCTCGGCTCTTTTCGTGTTCTACAACATTTCAAATTTATAAGTCGAGTGTGCAAATTTGTTTAACAAAGTTAGAAACATGAATGTATACATTCTCATGTACAATTAATACCAGTACTTTTACTCTAATGCCTATTTCATGTGTTTAATCTGTAAAAAAAAATAATTGCAAGAAATTAAACGAACTAGAAACTCATAATAAATATTTCTTTTCAGGGTCTGCAGCGCGGTTCTGGAAGCAACAAGACTTTTTCTGGGCCATGGCGCAAATATTGAATAAGAAACTTTCGTGTAATGGCAGTTCCAGTTTTCGAGTTCCTGCTCCTCTCTCGATTTCCTAACTAAGTTTTAACTTCAAACATCTGCGATAGAACTATTGTTTATCTAAATAGTTAAGGTAAGTTTAATAACCCGTAAATGTGATGTTTTGAATACTTTATACCCGAAAGGGCATTAAAGCGATTGGAATGCTGAAATGAATGTACATCAATGCATTTGCTGTTACAATTGATATTAGTTACAGTTTATTGATGTGCTCTTAATATGGGTTGAAATTAATATTGGTGAAAATCTGTCATAAAATGAAAATCGATCGGTATTACGATTTACTTTTAAAAATTCATAGTTTTATTTCTTCCCTGTTGCCACTTAAGTAGTTTCGATAATTTTAAAATTGTGTATTAATTTATCAGAATGTTAACTCTTATCTAAATATTTCTTTGAAAATTTATTATATTGCGTACAAACGTAAACTCAATAAAAACTATATATAATATACAGCGCGTAAATCTGAAACCTAGAGCTTGTCCCGATCGGTGCGGTGCCTTGCTAGGAGAGATACTTGGAGAGACTCCTATTAGCCGACGTGTAAGTTGGCGCGGTATCTCACGTTTCAGAGGGGGAGAACAGCGCAACTCCCGAAATAAGTCAAACCTAGATGAGTGAGAACTGATCAAGCGAGAAAAGGCTACTAGTGAGAATAATAGCTAGGTCCTGTCATTTGAACCATCTCAAACCTCTATAGGGCCTAGGAGAAACCGAAACCTCTATAAGAGAATGTGGTTTTCTTCCTCGTGGACATCTATAACTGAGACTGATGCTTGTCTGTACCTCCTTAAGCGACATACGTATTCAATATGTTAAAACAAAAAATCGATGTGTTGTCGTTAAGAGATTAAGCGAACTTAAAATAATGAATGCATGCGAGAGCGAGAAATCGCGAAATGAAACACAGTGAGTTTATTTTACCAGATTCCACCTTTTATCAAATTATGAAATCAAATGATTCTATAAAATTTCAGTACTCTGAGGGACATGAAAATATTCAGAGGAGTCGACTTTGAGAATTTTCAAACAATGAAAAATGCTCTTTAGAATTGTTAAAAAGTCATCGACAAGAACATTCCATTAGAAGAACCCTTGTTTAAAGGAAAATCTAAAGACTTTGCTATAAAACTGGGAATTCAGAACTTTTCGTCTAGTAATGGCTGGTTAAAGGGTTTTAAAAAGCGTGATGAAGCTTTCAAAAAAGCAGCCGGATTAAGTAAACCACTGGACCCAAGGCTTGTGTAACCAATGTACTGAAGATCTGCCAAGTCTAGAAGGGAATGGTCCAAACGATCTTTAAAGTGCGCATAAAACTGCGTTGTTCTTCATGTGTCTTCCGGGCAAATCAATTACATTTAGAAGCAAAACTTCCATGGAGGAAAACAAAGTAAGGAACGCCGTATTTATTCTTCAGTGAGTAAACATGACTGGCACGGACAAACTCTCCCTTTTCATCATCGGGTAATCAAAACGACCTAGATGTTTCGAAGGTTTCAAGACCCTACCTGTTCATTATGCCAGTAATACAAAGGCTTGGATGACAAAGATATTATTAAAAGATTAGCTAAAGAAAGTTGATTAGGAAATGGAGATAAAACGAGAGGAAAGTGCTTTTCATTGACCTCCGTGCTGCCCTTATGGACTTGCGAACTCTTGCAAACGTAAGAATCATGTTCTTGCCTTCCAATATCACCAGTAAACTTCAACCATTAGTTCAAGGTATCATTCACTCATTTAAACTCCTTTATCGCAGAGAACTCGTTTAATATACTCTTGAGCGCCTGGAAAAACAATGGCTCTGCAATTATTGTACTTTCAGGTACGATTTGCAAGGGAGCATGGTACACAGTAAGTGACGTTACTGTCAAAATTTGCTTAAAGAAATCTGGCTTTTGTATCAGAACTGATTAACAAGACTTTCATCCAGCGGAAAATGAGGTTGAATTATGACCTAGCAATGAGGACCAAGCTTGTGTTCCACAAAACCAGTAGAACCAATCTTCGAAGATTTTGTGCAGATTGACGATGGCGTGATTACCGCCAGAGAACACAACGACTGTGATATCGTTTAGACTTGTGTGAGCACGTGTACTGACGGAAACGACAGTAAAGTTGAAGTTGAAGTTTTTAGACCTCTATAAGTGAGAAAAGACACTACTGTACCGTATAAGCGAAAAACGGTTTAGTGAAAAATCTTCGGAAGCGAAAAGAAATTGCGGTCCCTTGGACTCGCTTATCCAGGTTCGGCTACATAATATGCACACTACTAACACTACTACATAATACGCAAACGAACATAGTTCACGCACCATAATTCTTGTGCTCCACTCTACCAACTCACTGACTTAGATGACTCAGGGCAACGAATAATGTCACTGTTGTACCTCTGATTGGGATGTCCTAGGGTTCGAGTCCCGGTATGGGAAGGATTTTCGACACTAGCTAGATAGCTAGATCGAATTCAGCCCCTCGCAGTCTGGAGGAGAATTCTAGCAACCGTGTGCCATGATCAGTAGTTTTCCGTGATTTCTGGTTTCATCACCAGACGAATGATGGATCTGTACCTACCTAACAAACGGTCCACGGACCGTGCGCGATCTTTCTTCCTCTTACTTGTCGTATCGTCACCCTTATTTACACACACTTACACACTGAACGAGAACACCACGCATGTCGAGAGATCAGCTTAGAGCTCAACTGGCTGAGGTGGTACCCGCTGGTGGTTGGTACCCGGTTAATCGTGGGAAACGCAAGTCGACGTGTAGGTCGGCACCGGATTTCACCATCAAGCGGGGAAGATCACCGTCATCTTCAGCGATAATAATATGCACTACATTTAAGTAACTAATGACTTCAGTAGTTGACGCGCCCAGGAACACTAATCAACCAATCAATCAATGGCAACGCATTTACAAAGATCAATTGACGTTACGAATACGTCATTTCTAACTCGAGAATAATGGGTGAGAATTATCTTGTAGAGTGAAAAAGGATGTCAATAAAAGTTATGGATATTAAGATACATAAATGTACATGTTTAAGGGCAGATGGTACATTTTAGCTTGGTTTTAGCTTCAATTATTCCGTAATAGAAAGCTTTATATCTCTGAATTGAAGAAGAAATACAAATGGGCTTTCTTTCCAGCAATTGTAGATTTTTATCTTAAGACAAATATTTCATAACCACAGTTGCATGTATGATTGCTTTTTCATAAATAATTATTTTATTTATACATGAGGCGAGAGAAGTTAAAGTGTAGTGCTTCGTTTTAGTGCTTTTTCCCAGAAACTATTAATGTTACAAAGTTCATGTTTTTAATGTAATTGGATATAAAAATTATGATAATCTAAACTATTCTTCTACACTCTGTTAAGACAGTTAATAAACAAAAATTGTGAATACAATGAAGGATTTTTGAAAATTTTACTTATATAAAATAGCAAGGTTTTGAAACTTTTACACATGCCACATTAATTCATATGTAAGGAATGGTGAGATATAATAACTCTACCAAATTTCATATATATATATATATATATATATATATATATATATAGGATACATTATTTTTTGAAAACTTCACTTGAATGTGGAAAAGTTACCTTTGTAGAAAAAGTGTTACAGTTTTTGGCTATGCATACCACTCACCGCATATAAGCAAACCACATATAGCCAGATATTTAAGCAGAAACAATTGTATCAGTTCCATGAACGAAGACAATAGAGCATCACATTTTTACATAGTAGCCAATATCCCCTAAAGAAAATTTTCTTGGAAAAAAATCCCAAAATTATCCTACAATTGTTTGGAAACAGAATTAGAACAGAGGAAGTGGGCGTAACCTCTTTGAAATGGCGTACACAGGGAGATTTAAATTGCGTTTTAAACAATTTAAATGGTTTGAATGTGAAAATGGTTTATACATTCTTGAAAAGGAAAGATTGGATTTTTTTTGAAAAAAAAACAAAAAATCACATTTTTTGTCAAAATTAACTACCATCTGCCCTTAAAATGTCCATCCCAAACGCTCAGTGTGTCCACCAATCGCCTGAGAGCGCGCGGGCGTGGGGGGCGTGGCGTGTGTTGCAGGCGGCGGCGCGACGGCGGCGGGCGTGCGCGACGGCGTGGCCGAGGGCTGGGGCCCCGGCGAGAAGCGGCGCGGCTGTTCGTGCGCAGGCATGGCGCTGCAGTGCAGGGTGAAGACGGCCAAGGTCTTCCTCGCCGTCTTCAACGTGCTCTTCTGGGTACGCTGTACGCCGCCCATCCAGCCGGCTGCCTCTCCGCCCAACTGGTTTTGCTTTAAAGGGGGGACTGTTCCTCTATTTTCCCAAACTATTTTTCAAACGCATGAGATAATCACGACTTTGAAATCTTTCTAATAAGTCGTATCGTTCTTTTAAATTATTTTAAATATTTTTAAATGGATATTTAGGGTATTTACGAATAACAGTTGACTTTAGGAATAGATAATTTTTAATCGAGAATCTGGCGTCATTTTTCTTTTATGGAATGTAAAAGGACGTTAAGGAATGTTATGAATATTGTGATATATAAATGTAAAATACCTACAAATGTAAAGTGGGGATCAATAACTATAAAAAGAGTGATTTCGTGCTCTCTGTTAAATTTGAGTTCTCCAACTTTCTTCCGGAGTCCCAGGGTTTCAAATGTTGATTATTTATGCCACTCCCGCGCTGAATGATTGAGATGTTTATAGACAAAATTGTATTAGAAACTACTGTTTTCTCTCACCTCCTGTTACACAATCTCTCCTCTTTCTTAATAGAGATGTCAACAGTTCGTTATAATGTAATTGGAAGTGTTAGAACAGAAAAGTAATCAAACTCTTTTACCTCCCCTGATTATTTCGAATCCTTATATTTCAAATTCTAGTACTCACTTCGTTACTTCCTTCTTTAAAGTAATGACTCGACATCTTTTGGTCTGTAAGATACACATTTTATTATAAACGAATTATTACTTCACACGTCGGTTTGTCCCTTCTCCTCGAAATGCATTGTCCTTGAAGCCATGAGAAAATCTAGCAACACAGCATGAAATTATATAATGTTAAGAAACGACAATTTCGAGAATAGCTGCCCAACTGCTCAGTGTCACATCGCCAGACCGCCCTGCACGTTGGGCGCCAATGTGCGTCAGTGGGTAAGAGAGCGCATGCGCGGGGCGCGCAGGTGGTGGGCGGCGTGCTGCTGGTGCTGGGCGCGTGGATCTTCCTGGACAACACCAACGAGCGCCTGCTGCTGCTGGCGGCGCCGCCCTCCATGTCCGCGCATGCGCTGTTCTTCATGGCGTACGCGCTGCTGGCGCTGGGGCTGGGCGCGCTCGTGGCCGGCGTGCTGGGCTGCTGCGGCGCGCTGCAGGGCTCGCGCTGCCTGCTGGTGTCGGTGAGTGTTCTGGGCAAAACGCGCGTTTGCAGCCTGTTGTGTACCAAATGAAAAATTTTCAACCTTCAATAACAACAATTTATTCAGCCAAATTCCAAAAATCAAAATCTAAAATACAAATCCAGGTCTCTTCCTCCAGTATGTAAAGAATCCAAGTCGCCGTAAGCGGGAAGTAATCCAGTGGTCGTTGTCCAAGTTCAGTTGCGCAGCTTGGTGACGTAATCTTCTCCAAGGACAGGCGTACTCCAGATAGCTCGAACTCAACTCCAAATCTTCACTGGCTGCAGTGGCGCCGCTTATAACGTACTGCGGCGAAGGGGCGGGCGCTTCTGTTTCCTCGTAGGGAAAAGAGGGGTTGCTGTGCTGCTGGCAATGCTCGGCCAGCCGTGGTGAGAGGCTCGCCGTCTAACCGTCTAGGCAGCGTGCAGCAGGCGCTGGTAGCGGCGTTTGCTCCGGCTACGAGCATGAAGCGTCGCGTTGCTCTCGTGGAACAGCAGCGCACGTATCGGGGGATCGTGGCAGCGTCGTGCAGATGCCACACAGTCGACAGTTTTCTGTATGCTGTGCACCGGAAGTAATTAGTTAATTAGTGTAAAATGGCCCAAAAAGATATCCAGCTTTCTGAAATTGAGTAGACGTATGATATATACGTGCACACTCATTTCTTGGGAACAGGAATAAGTTTAATCTGATATTTCCCCTTATTTCGACACGTTCATTCCAACTTCACTAACGTTGTTGAGAGGTTTAGATACTTCATTTTTCTCGGAATGAGTACGTTCTGTGCCTTGGATTGAAAGGGCTGAGCGGGGGGGGGAGGCTATGTTCCACGCTGTTCTTTCCGTTCCTGCTGGCGAGCTGCTGAAACTTTTATCTTAGTTTGTGTGTGTGTGGGTTAAGCAGATGGGGAGGGCTGTTTGTGCGATACGTTGGTTTGCTGCAGGCGGTAACTGCAGGAAACTTTTGTTTTTTCTCAATGTGTATCTAAAAGTGTGTAAGGGCTGGGTAGGGGCCATGGGTGGTAAGGGCTGAGCAGTGTGGGCGGTCTGTTTGTGCAGTTCTTTGGATTACTGCTGGCGCTGATTCCGGGACACTTTTCTTGGAGTTTGTGTATGCGTACGGATCTGTGGGTGGTGAGAGCTGAACATGGGGCTCTGTACGCAGTTCTTTGGATTTGTGTTGGTGCTGGTGGGTGGCGCCATTTCACTGACTACAGGAGCACTGGCGCTGTCTGCAGGGTATCTTTTCTCAGAGTGTGGCATGCTGTGCCTTGGGTGGTGAAGTCTGAAGAGGGCAACCGTCTGCGCAGTACTTTGAGTTACTACTGGCGAGAGCTGAACAGGAAAAATGTGTGCACAGTTATTTGGGTTGCTGCTGGGAGGCACCGTGGCACTGACTGCACGAGCACTGACTCTGCCTGCAGTACACTTTTTTCTCAGAGTGTGGCATGCTGTGCCGTGGGTAGTGAGAGCTGAACAGGGGTTGGAGGCGCCGTGGCGCTGACTGCAGGAGCGCTGGCGACGCGCGTGCAGGTGCTGTCGGGGCTGCAGGAGCGCCTTGCGCAGCAGCTGCCGCTGCGCTACAACTCTCTGCGCTCGGACAACATCTCCTTCAGCGACGCCGTCGACCTCGCGCAGTACAAGGTGCGTCTGGCTTTGCGGGATCTGGACTGCATGATCACGGTCAAGACCTGCCTCACACCTCTCAGCCGTCACCCGTACGACGCGAGTGCATGTTGGTGTGAGGACTTCGCAGGGGAAAATAAGCGTTCTTTGACACAACCTAGAGCCAAGCCCCAGCGTCTTAAATCCTGAGTTCATTAATGATCACTACTTAACTTGATTTTCTACACTTGTTCACCACGTTTGTGCCCTTTTTTCTGAAACACCCTGTTTAATTAGGAAATTTCCCTCTACATTAAAGCCTTATCAATTGTTTTGGCAAAACTCTCGTGGAATTCCATGAGGAGGTACTAAGAAAGATATAATCTTATATGATGTAATTATATATTCTTCAAATGTTAGCTAGATTTGCTTAAGGAAATATTTCTTCAACTCTAGTGGTTTTATACGACAAAATAACGTGGGCATATCTTCGCAACGCAATGTAACTGAAGATTGGGAAGTAATCCCTGAAACACATCTGGTTCCAACTTGATGAATGTCTTATTTATAAGCTGTATTGTGAAACATAATTTCTTTCGCCATTTATTGAATATTTAAGTTATAACTTCTTTGAGATTTATGTCAGCAAGAGGTGTGAAGGTTCATTCATCTCATAAGGAGTTTCGATTCTTGTCCTTTATGGTACTAAACGTGAAGTACCGCGAACGCCAACACGAACCTCTGTGCGAAAGGGCATCGTACCTGAAATTTTTAAGGCGCAGTTGACGCATCACTATGCGATTCTAAGTTCGTGACAAGGGTCCTAACGTAAACCTATGTGATCAGCATAAAACATTTTCCAGTGAGTTCATTGTATATGATTCGAACGAATTCTCTTGCTAAACATTTTTAAAATTCAATTGACGCTAAGCTATGCGTGTCCAAGTTCACGACCAAGCTTCGGCGATTGGCCTACGTGTTTAATATTAAATGTTCTTTAATCCATCTGACGCATAACTTCGAACGCATTTTAACCGACTTTTTGTACTAAAACGCGTCGTACTCATTTGGAATCTGAAATAAAATGCCCTTGTTTCTCCCACTCGTCATTCGCTTTCATTTCACTGATTCCGCAACGTCGATAGTCAATTCGTGAATAGGTGTTCTATAAGGGATAAGACACGGCTTAAAGTCTACCTCTAAATCATGCAAAATAATGAAACTTCATCTTTTTCGATTTCTGTTGAGTTGTTTTATTCTCTTTTAAATACATTCAAACCATTTCTTTCTACGTTTCTTAGTTTTTGATCATTTTTAAGTGATTGCGCAAGTGCCACGTTCCCTATTGTCAACTGTCAAGTTCTTAGCGAACAAACTTCAGATGCATTTTTCCTGTTAAGGGATTATTCAACACATTTATGCATGTCAAACATAAACCATAAAAGATAATGATATAATTCTTTTTGAACCAGTTATTTGCTCTAGAGAATGTCTAGTCTTTTGCAACCAGTTATTTGCTCTAGAGAATGGACTAGATAGTTAATGTATCACTAAACGTTTTAGTTATGAAATGAAATGTCTAGAATATACTACTTTTAAACAATTTTTTAAAAATAATCAAATCCTGATTCTTTAGTTTTCACAGTATCTTTACCATTCTAGTTCATTCTCTAGAACTTACATTTGCGATTCATTTACAAAAAGAATGAACAAAATACATTAACTTATGAAGATAAAATGTCTGAAGTAAAAACCTTCCTTTTGGACAGTTATTTGTAAACAAAGAGAGAGAAAAATTTAATTACTTTATTTTTAAGGACCTGTAGAAATAATATGTACAAGGGAAAACAAAATATAAACAATATTCCTGGCATTTCCTCAGCTGTGCTAGCTACCTTAAGATATGACGTAGTTACAAAAAGAGGGATATATTTAAAAACCATACTCTTGAGGCTACGAAATAGTTATTGGCAGTTTGAGGTTAACAGTGAGATAAAATTTGCGCCTCCACGTCTTGAAACAAGTTTAACCTCTGCAGCCACAAAACGACTCTGGTTTCTGGAATATAACAATTACGTTTTTAGCACATACAAATGTTGGTATCTTTGCCAACACTAAATACCTCGAGGGCAATATTATACGTAACCTGCTTGGCTTTATATTCATGTGCTTTTATTGCACCTCCGCGTGAATCACGTCAGCTAATCTCACATGTTCACATAATCCCTGCTTTCAGCGCGCGGTACCAGCATTCGTACATGGTTGCATTCTCAGATTTTATTAATACACCGACTTATATCGCGAATAACAAACACCTTACACTAGGCGAAACGTATTCTTTGCGTTCACTTCTAACCACTATTGTTGGCTCGCATTTCAATAAAGCTTGTAGCTTCCCAGGATATGATTTCTTTGAATATGTATCGTCTGAGCCGGCCCAGTTGCCTGTCAGAATTCTTAATTCGTAATTGCTGCGCTCTGGCGTCACTAAGACATACAGTTAGTTTAAAGGTACATTATACTAGCTCAATGCGGAACGTGTATAATGCAGAAGTCTGTCTAATGTGAACATAAATCGCAGTCCTGCCAAACGTAAATTTCGTAGTATTACATTGCATAATGCGAAATCTTAACTCATACGGGAAAGAATACTGGTCCCTGGAGATTCCGCATTGAACAAGTTTTACTGTAGTATGTGATTTCGCATTTTCCCGGCTTTCTTCAGTGCGATTTTTGAAGAAAATAAAACCTGCACGCCTATCTCAAAAATGCACGAGCCTAGACTGGATTTCTTCCGAGGTGGACTTATACCACTCGCGCAACTTTTCTTGAACGATGACCTTGCTTCCCCTGAGTAATTAACAGTTGAAGGCAAAAGCTCTCAGCGAGCACTGATGACAACATTGCAAGCATTAAAACTTCGTTGGCGCGAAACAGAAGCTAGTCAAAGTTAGATGCTTTCATAGTAAAGAACTTCTGTTCAGGTTTATTATCAATATCTAAAGAAATGGCTGAGGCAGGTCCAGGTCCCCCAAGGGAGGCACCTAAAACTCCTATCTAGTGTCCCTGCTGTTGCCTACCCAGAGCGGTGACCTGGCCGCACACGTAGCAGGTTGACTTTGATTTTTCCGAGGTTGGCGTTACTGTAAATACTCTTGTGGCCAACTTTGTAACTAATTCCCCCACTCCGCCCGCATTTCTTCAATCCATCGTTAAAGAAAAGTTGCGCGAGTAGTACAAGTAATCGTAATCGTAATAAGGTAATCGTAGTCTAATAGTAATAGTAATAATAGTAATAGTAATAGTAATCGTAATCGTAATAGTAATCGTAATCCATAATCGAACGTTGGTTATGAGTTTTCTTGTTCTTTGGTTTTTGTTGTTTTTGTGTTTTCCTTTGTTGTTGTTGTTGTTGTTATAAAGCATTGAAGGCTTTCACGGCCGGAGTCAATATTCATGTTTTCGGTGAAGTGTCCGGGACGGCGGCTGACTGGCGACTGTCGCCAGTCAGCCGCCGTCCCGACACTTCGCCAGACCTCACCACTGAAGATGTACGCCGCAGTCGTGGACGAAACGTTTGGCAGTTCAAAGCCAATTGGACGACGGCCCACCAGCCCGGAAGAAAACATGAATGTTGTTGTTGTTTTGTTGTTGTTTTTTCGAATGCAGAATGCGGTAACCCAATCGTTGACGGACGTGTTTCCGGAGCGGCGATTCCTGATACGCGTGCGCGCGTGTGTTCCAGCTGCGCTGCTGCGGGGTGCGCTCGTTCGCCGACTACGAGAACTCGCGCTGGTGGAACGAGAGCCGCAAGGCGCCGCAGTTCTCGCCGCCCATCGTGCCGCCCACGTGCTGCACGCTCACCAACGACGAGGTGGCGCACTCCGGCAGCCCGCTGCGCGTCGTCTCGCGCGTCTTCGGCGGCACGGTCAGCGCCTTCCTGCTCTCATTTGTTTACACACCAACACTCAATAGGATAATTAGGTTTTGATGACCTAAAACATCGCCAAAAATGATCAATAAAATGCTCTTAATGTGCTTTAAAAATGCCCTAAAACTAAAGATAAATGACGTAAATTTTTTATCAAAACCAGTTTGGATGAACAACTCAAGCTGTTGGATACTTACTGATGTAATCGAGCCTTCTTCCATTCGTTCGAGTGAACTCAGCTTGCAAACTTTTTTATTTATTTTTTTATTTTACGTCAAAAAACAGTTAAAAACTGCGTATGACGTGTTTTTTAGAAAAGGTTAGGTTATTTATTTATTTATTTATTTTACGTCAAAAACTTTGCGTTTGGACTGTTCTTTACCAGGAAATCTCTGTCTTTAGTTATCAGCCGAATTGGCAAGGGCGCTTATATATTTCACAAGAATTACATACTCACAACGGCTGTGAAAACAATTTATGAGCGTACAAATAGAATAGGCTTCTGAGTAATTCTGTGAAAACACTTGTTGCATCTTGTAAATATTATTTGAAATAAGTACCATTAAAAATTACATTAAAACCAAAGATATCAGCAAAAAGTGCACTAAAAATGACGGAAAACCTTGAAAAATGACTTATTAGTCAAAATCGATAAAAAAATGCATTGTTCTACTAAAGTGAAAAAAAATTACAATTCATTAAAATCCGCCCCCTATCGATAACCAAACCGGCTTAGGTGGCTCAGGGCATTAATTAATGTTACTGCAGCGTCTCTGATCGAGAGGTTCTAGCGTATGAGTTCCGATCGTGGTAGGATTTTTCGAGACTAGATAGCTGAGACGAGTTCAGTCGCTGTCTGGCGGAAAATTCTATTAGCCGGCTGCAGTGATCGGTTGTTTCTCGAGGTTTCTCTGAATTACACTAGGCGAATGCCGGAGCAGTATCCCAACAAACGAGCTTCGGTCCGCGCGCGCGATCTTTCCTTCCCCTTCCTTCTCCTACCCATCTCTTAAATACACACACACTGACATGCACTACACTATCACATGTCGGGAGTCAAGTCGGGAGCTTAGGGCTTGTCCCGTCTAGGGCGTCCCACAGGGGGAGAAACCCTGTTGGGGTAAACCTCGCAAGCCGAAGTGTAAGTCGGCGCCGGATATCGCTGAACAGCGGGGAAGTTCATCATCCCCTCCCGAGGAAAAAAACATGCTCACACTCACGTGTCAAATTACCTCAGCAGTTGACGTGCCTGGAAACACCGAGTCAAACTATCGATCAATTGATAACCAAATTAGAATATTAATAAAATGTGCTCACACAATACATGCGATTAATCTTTTTTGTGTTGTCTGCTAAAACATTATTCCCCTATTCTGCGTGTGAAATATAATTACAAGGCTGTCACTGCACAAAAAGCGCATCAAAAATTGTCATTTTGCGGGAAACACTTTTTTCTGAGCGGAACGGTTTATCCAAGGGTACCGTGGACTTATACACCGGTTGTGTTATTAAACTACATAACGTTTGCGTATTTTCATGAAATTTTCCAGCAAAAGATACTAGTCCATCTTCGAGACATTTTTTTCAAATATTTGAAAAATGTTGATTTATAAATTGTCAATTTGCCAGTGCACCGACGATTTGTGGCTGAAGCGCCCTTCGCTTGCTCTCAGGTGGAGGAGCCGTGGCAGCACCCGAAGCCCAAGGACCCGAACGCTTGCCAGAGACAAGACGCCCCGGAAGATATTCGCCACAAGAAGGTACGCCTCACGCACTCTGCCATTGGTTCGCAGAACAGTACAACATGGAGAGTAGGTCACTGGTTCTCAAATTGTAGTATTTCTCGGAAGGCTTGCGAAAGTACCTGAACAATCTCTATTAGGAAATTTAGAGGTTCGAAAATAAAACTTAATAATAACTTCAATAATATTTATTAGTTTCCGAGATTTGAAGCAAAAACTATGAATATATATTCATATATATATATATATATATATATATATATATATATATATATATATATATATAAGAAAGAAAAACATAGGTCTCGGGAATGAACCAAAGACGTTCAAGTTCACTAGGAAATGGGGTTAACCAGGGAATTTTAGATTGAATGGTAGAAAATGTTCGAAGACGGTCGTAAAGTAAGTTCGTGGTTATTGAATGTAAACATTTAGTGACGGATGAAGTTCTAATTATCGGTCATTTTACTTGCTTGCACTCCTTCGTAAGAAGGGATGTAATCGTGTAATCAAGTAATGTAATCATGCGCCGGAAAACTGCGAGTTTTCCTCATAAAAACTGTAATTGCCGGGCTCTGATAAAGAAAGAGTAAATAAATCGTGTTCCATTAAATAGTAAATTACTTCCTCAAACGCGTTTTGTAGTTCAGAATACATATTTTTGGGTATAACGGATATTTTGATTTTAGCGGGTACTTTACATGAGAGCCAAACATTTTCAAAATTTTCTCAAAATTGGCTCAAATGTTTTTTTTATTAATCATTGTCCTTCGGTAGCGTAAAGGACACTTAAAAAAATGCCGTAGGTCTCATTGTCATGGAAATCCTTGTTTTTTCGAAAATAGAATTTTTCGGGGGCGTCTCCCTATAAGTACACTATTAAAGATACAGATTTTTTCCTGAATGAAATCTGTTCTTTTGAGACATCGTAAAATAAGGTCATATACAATTTTTCGAAAATATGAGTAGTTTTTTGCGTAATTTTTTTTAAATATAGACAATTTTAATTTTTTAAACATTTTTTTCTGAAAAATTATCAACATTTTTCTTTAAAATTCCTCCTCGCATGTATCAAATGACCGAAAAAATTGGTGCTAGACTCATTTCCATCAAATTCCCCGTATTTTTGTAAGTTGCAAAATGTTAACATTTGAAAATACAAAAATCTATCCTAAAAACAGGTCTTTCAAAACAGCATTTCCTTTTTATAAAAAACGAGTAGTTTTTGCGTAATTTGTGCTTGAAATTAATGCAATTTATAAAAAAGATTGCAAAACCGCTTGAAATATTTTCTTCAAATATTTTTCACAGATAGAACAAAGAAACGGTTTAAAATAGTAGCACATTTTTCATTTTCGTTGAATCCTTTGAAGATCTTTCTAATTTTTAAAGCGGATGTATTTTTAATTTTGTACAAAATCAACCGACTTTCATCAACTAAGAGTACATCAGCTAGTAATTAATTAAAAAATCTCGATTCATCTAACATTTGAAAATGAGATAATAGCTTGTGAAGCATTTAGGGGATAATTGTTGTTTTGTTTGGTAAAGTATTTATCTGGTAATTTTTGTATATTTTTTTACTTTCGATCCCAACCCTTACGTTGAAATTTTCGATATAATATAACAAAAATGAATTATTAAAAATCTACGGAAATTAAATAGTTAATAGTATAAATTATTAAAAATAAACGGAAAAGGGTCGCATTATAGTGTGTTACATCTCGTTATTAGAATGTACACCAATGACAATTGCTTCAGTATGAATGTCAAAGAAAATGTATCTCACTCATATTAATTCACATTTCAAATCACCTAGATGAATAGAACAATGAACATTTTTCAATCATACTGTGAAAGCATTTTCTCGTATTGAGATCCTCTCTGAAAGCATGGGGATGTGTTAATTGCCACTTTTTCTGTGGCATTTTTTTTATTCAGAACCCTTTCTTCCGTACGTTTATATTAATGTAATTGCATAACAATTAAGAGATGGGGGACTAGTGAATATGGATGAGCTCCACCGCGCATATTAATTTCCATGCCCGTCCCCCGCACTCCAATGATCGGTCGTAAAATTTCAGGGTTGCGCTGCGGGACTGTCGGCATGGTACCAGCAGGCGACGGTGCTGCTGGTGGCGGCCGCCGTGGGAACTTCTCTCTTTGGGGTGAGTCGCTGGTTGCGCCGAAGTAACCAAATGTAAAGTGGTTTTATATCCAGTCATTTTAATGATAAATTTCATAAGTTAAGTTTTCTTTACAACTTGATATTTTAATTTAAAAAGTTTTTATTAAATCACAATTAAATTCCTGACATTCCACGGAACAATGAGAATGAGAATTTACCCAGTAATTTTGATCAAAAAGTGGTAATAGCGAACAACGAAAAATGTGAATCAATGTTCTGATTTCATGCAGTATTTTAATATTTGTCAATTTAAGGATTTGATGCCATTTTACAAACTAAATACGACGAACTTAGCGTTAGTCAACAATAAGCCATTCTTCAAGAGAAGTTGAGATATTTGCCTTCTTCGTTTCTGCTAGGTGTTAGAAACCTACTAAAGTTATATAATATATACTGTGTGCAGAATTTGTTCATATAATAATTAGTTTTTCCTGTGGATTACCACATTTACACAATTCTTTGAACTTCCAATTTCCTCTACTGTTAAATTCACTTAGGGTGTCATCTAGTTCTAAGCACCTCTTACATAAAAATGTGTGTAGATAGCATGTAGACACAATTCTGGGTACACCGTTCTACATCATTCTACATACATTTGTTCTACATCAACTTTTTCAACAACTACATAAGTGCTCTCAAATTTTGCACGATAATTTTTTAGAAGACGAGGTAAAACCTAGGTAGAATCAGAATCCCAAAATGTCCTCCCAAATTCGGTTACATCACAAAATGTTACTAGAAGTTACGCAACTTGCAAAGTAAATAGGCAGCATTGGTGTTACGTGACGCGCGGCCGGGTCGGGTCGGGCGAAGCGTGCGGTGCGAACAGGACGACAGAAAAAAGGGGAAAACGGGGTGAAGGGCGGGGGCGTAGAGCGTTGTCATAAATTAATTCCTTGGCAATTAACCAGTGAATTATTAATCTCCAAGGGTTATGTGCGATTACCCTCCCTGAGCTACCCTCTTTTATCACGCACCCACCGGCCAGTGTGCAGTAAACGTTTGACCGACGTTTACTGGGACGCAACTGGCAAAAAACTAAGATTGGTAGTTGGTTTTGTGGTTACTCAATGAAATTTCACATGTTCATTTCATTTTCATCCAAAGTTTAAATCTTTTTTTTTTTAAAATATTAGTGATCTATGAATTCTAATGTTTTTGTTTTTGACCCGTGCTTTAATTTGTTTACTAGACTCGTGGTTTAATTTCTTTTACTAGAAACTGATGATGATGATGATGATGACGACTAAGTCATAGAAAGGTGCTATTGAAATAAATAATATTGTTGGCAATGATAACTTCTATAATTAATTCAAAAAGTGAAGAGACGCAGTTTTCTGTTTGAGGCTGCAAGGGGTTTTAATTTTCTACTTCATGCAGTATTTTGCGGCGGTGCTTTAGCAGGGCGCAGGTGTAGACAATGTAAAAGTATATAATAACTGCATAATTGTTTACAGTGTTTTAAGTAAAATTAGTTTTTAATCGCTAGATATTTACCTGAATCGCAGATGTCATTTATCTTGTCTTTTCTTGTAGGTAAGCGTTGCCAACGTAATATTACCATTAAAAAAATGAATAAGTACTGCCATTCTATGAATTGGAATTTCCATTGGATACCTGAAACCGCATATTTATCAGCACTCGCAGGGTACACAAAAATGTGCCGAGCAAACAATAAATTGCGAGTTATGCCGGGCATGTTATATAAAACTGCAATACGTGCGAAAAGTATTGTGTACAGTCTGTTGGCTTATCGTTTCTGTCGACCATTTTTATACCTCGTGCGTGAATCTCACACTTTTTGCTGTTTATTGGGTTACTAGATAACGGTTATTACTCGACAAAACATGTAATCGACCACGCAGATTCTATAGCAAACGAATTTTAAATACGCTGTGCTTACCGTTTCTTATCCAACAGTTTAAAATGCACACTTGGTCAACCACAGTTTCATTCCGACTTTTGTGTTTTAGTAAAGGAAAGCACTGTTTTAAAAATAATGTGAGAACATGAAAAAAATCCATCGGTTAAAAAATGAATAATTCAAAGATAGTTTTTAATGTAATTAAATTTTTAGATAGCAAAAACGTTTACATGAAAATACAATCCGTGATTGTGATTATTTTTCATTTACTTAAAGCTGAACTCAATTTTTGTTCGTTTTGCGACGACACTGCTGCTCCAACTAGATTAATATTGGCTTTTAAGATTGAGGTTATCACGCTGTAATACTAACCTTAAATCGTGAGTTCAAAAACCAAGAAAATCGACGATGTGCTTTCAGGTGATTAAGATCACTGGAATCCAATTTGGTTACATCCTCCCGTTAAATCGTCCATTAAATCGAAAACACCCAACGCAGAGTTTAGTTTTACTTCTCCGACAGCATCTGGCACAAAAACATGAACCCGTCTCTCTAGCGGATAAATCGAACTAAATTGGCGCGATTTGCATCTGGGGATAACTGCTGTAGAAACAATGCCCACGGATCTCGGCGAAGGAAGTGGGGGCTTTTATTGACATGGTACTTTTTGTACTCCAACATTATAAACGGTATTTTTCGCTATACTTGCCGTATATGGCACAAAAATTGCGACCTCAAAAATTTAGTCAATCACAGCCACAGAATGGTGGGGAGATAGTGGTAAATCGAGTACCCGACCACAGTTTTTTTGCATAAATGTCAAATATCCGTGACGTAATAATAAAATTGTTTTCATAAATTAACTTTAATTTTCTTACAAATTTATAATACTGATATACAAAAAATAACGTATGCAACTGATTTATAATGTTACTTTATTGCATTCGTACATATTTGAAAACTCGCTCTTAATGTTGCTCGTTTTCAAAGCATGTACTTATGCAATAAAGCTTACATTATAAAATAGTTGCATAAACTACGATTTACTCTTGACTTTCATTTATTTCTTTATTCATTACGACAAGCCAACAAAAGCTATAAATATTTTTTGTCAGCTACAGCTACACTCATTAGCAGTTTAAGTAAACGTATCTATATCTACATACGTTTAAATGAAAAATTGAAATATTGTAGTATGCCCAAAAGAACATATCTTAAAAAGAATCCCTGTGGATTACCTCCATAAAGAAGTAATACTTCAATTGGCTCTTGTGTTTCATTTCAAGCCATCGAAAAACCCAACCCATACTCGAATAAAAAATAGATTCTTATGCGAAGTCTTTCTCAAAATCTTAGCCATGATGTGTGCCTCGAGGATCTTCCCTACAGTATCCTCTTCAATGTGTAGATGAAGTTTGCTTACATTTTTAACTATCACAAGCCTGAAAACATCTTTAAAGTGCTTATACGAAGTATTCCTTCTGAAAACCAATACAAATGTTTATATAAAAAGTGGCTTTTAGGCTGCTGCTGGGGCTGGTGCTGATGTTTACCTGTGTATAATGTTCCAGTTGTCTCTTGTGCAGCTGCTGGGGCTGGTGCTGGCGATGTTTTATGTGTAATGCTCGAATTGCCTCATGTGCAGCTGCTGGGGCTGGTGCTGACGATGTTTTATGTTTTATTCCAAGTGGCTTTTGTGCAGCTGCTGGGGTTGGTGCTGACGATGTTTTATGTGTAATGCTCGAATGGCCTCATGTGCAGCTGCTGGGGCTGGTGCTGACGATGTTTTATATGTAATGCTCGAATTGCCTCATGCAGCTGCTGGGGCTGGTGCTGACGATGTTTATGTGTAATGCTCTAATTGCCTCTGTGCAGCTGCTGGGGCTGGTGCTGACGATGTTTATGTAATGCTCGAATTGCCTCATGTGCAGCTGCTGGGGCTGGTGCTGACGATGTTTTATGTGTGATGCTCCAATTGCCTCATGTGCAGCTGCTGGGGCTGGTGCTGACGATGTTTTATGTGTAATGCTCCAATGGCCTCATGTGCAGCTGCTGGGGCTGGTGCTGACGATGTTTTATGTGTAATGCTCCAATGGCCTCATGTGCAGCTGCTGGGGCTGGTGCTGACGGTGTGCCTATGCCGCGCCATCGCGGAGGACCTGGACGGGGCGGACGCGAAGTCGGCCGTGGCGGCGGCGTCGGCGGCCGACGACGAGGACGAGGAGGAATAGGCGTCCCACCCACCCCTCGCCGCCTCGCCTGACCCCGCCCCATGCCCCTCGCGAGTGCCTTGGCGTCCTGGGACCAACCGCCGAGCGGGCGGGACTCAACGCGCCGATTGCAATGGAGGTTTCCGATCGAGCCATGTGGACTCGGAACACGAGAAACCCCTGAATGAATATGAAAGGTGATGACTCTAACCAAGACTTATTTTGCGACTGTTGGCATTGGTCGTCGATCTAGCGTTTGATAGTCATCATTGTGTAGTTACGGACGTGCGTATACTTACCACATGTGAAAATGTCTAAATTAAACAAGTGTATATTATGTCACCATTATGCCTAATCGAATCGTGAATAGAACTTGAAGGTATAGCGAAGGTGTCGGTTTTTATTTGAATATCAATTTGAATGCTTCTTTGTTATGAATGTCTATTCTTGTTTCATATAAAAGAAAGGAATTCGGAAGAAATCAAAATGCAAATTGTCTATTTTTCTGACCTGCTAAAGAAATAGGAGCCAGGAAAAAATTAATTCTATGTTGTATTTCTAGCTTTCTGAATAACGTTTAATGCTCCCCGATGAAGTGTTGGGGACAATATTCTCAAACAGGAACTTTCAACGGGTACAGCTAGAAATTTGGCCTCATTTTTTCTATAAGTAGATATTTGCTATTTATTCTATGTGCTGTGAAAAAATAGCTGCCGTCACGCACAGGAAGTTATTGAAAAAAATACCAAAATTTCACACTTCTCACGATACAAGTCGTCATTCCCGCGGGATTTGTGCAGCCCTGCCTATTGTAACAGAATGTCCTCCGAGGAAACAAGCGCTCCTATGGACACGAATTTCAATTCAGGGCCGCGAAGCACTAAGCCAATGACTAGGGGCGGATGTTAATGAAATGTCTTTTGTTTCTTTCGACTTTAGAACAATGCCTTTCAGCACAGACGTTTAGTTCATTTTAAGACAAAAGGAAATGTCCCGTTTTTATATGACCTTTATCGCATTTTCCGGCGATTTCGAACAATATGTTAGTTTTTACCACTTTCCTTCATTTTTAAAGCATTGATGTAACAAATGTTCTCCACAGAATTTCTGAGTAGCCTATTCGATTTTCGCTCAAAGATTGTAATGTCCGTTGTGAGTTCCTAATTTAAGGTTCCTATGATCAGCACCATTGACTGTTCGGCCGATTTTGCGATAACTAAAGACAGAGATTTCCTGGTACAGAACAGTCCAAACCGAGAGTTTCCAAACTAAATTCACTTGAAAAAAAGGTAGAAGCCTCGGATATACCAGTAACGTATCAACAGCTTGATTTGTTAATCTGAACTGGTTTTGATAAATTTGTTTACGTCTTTTTTTCTTGTGGGGCATTTTAAAACACTTTAAGGGATTTTTATTGATAATTTTTGTCAATGTTTTAAATCATCAAAATCCGCCCATGTTAACGACATTGTCCATGCCCTTGACAAGCCCGCAATACCGCTCGGTACAGCGCTATACTTTTCCGGGCACTAGTTCTTCGACAGTGAGAAACTAAGACTCGGAGACATTGAGAAGCCCGATGTGACAGTATGCCCTCGCGGCATATAAGAAGAGTTAACAGTGTTTGCCAACCTTCTCTTATTTACGAAACACACATTTCAACGTATGATGGTTCAATTTAATGCGTTTGAGTACACCCCAGTTCAGTCATTTTCATCATTATCCATGCTGTTGTTACCAGGTGAATTATCTCGAAAACAATACCTGTGACTATCAATGTTTCGTTCCACAAGACGGCTCTGAGTAACTCAGAAGTCAATGATTAGTTGATTTATATTATTATAATCTATGAGCTAATCATTGCCTTTTGAGTCTCTCATTGCCGCCTTTACGAATACGCCGCATTGTCAGCAGGTGCGTAAGATGAAGCATGATTTTTGCCGAAATGGCAGCATTTCTCGAATTAAATCCAAATAAACTATACATTTAAAATAATAAGATTAATAATTAATTTAATAAGACAAAATTAATAATTAAATAAAAATAACAATTTGATAATTTAAGGGTGCTAGCAACTGACAAATATAAAAAATAAACTCCCAAATTTAGAATGTCGGGACACAATGTTCCCCGAAATGAACTACTTGTTTGCGCCGTATATGAGAGCACTTCGTGATTAGTTCGCGGCAGCAAGGGCTGTCCATGGCGTGAGCGAAAACAGCATGGCCAGAACTGTCCAAATTCTTTATATTTTTTAGTAACTTCCAGTGTGGGACAGCGACTAATTTTGTATCACATATAAATAGTGAATATGTTTTAATAGAAAGAAAACAGGTCAAATTTCGATCTGAACCTGTTGAGAGATCCTTTGATAGAGCTGAATGTCGCTCGCATCAAGGGTGACTTATGCTCTCCACTTAATGTACAGAACTAAAATATATTTTAAAACTCTACATTTTTGTTAAAAATTCTACGTACTTTTAATTTTATTATTTTTATTATACAATTACTAACAATAAATATTTTTCTTAAATAAAGATTTTAATTTTTGAACAGATGAAATTCCAGCCATTTCTTCAGAAATAACAGAAACCATTTATTAATAAATATTTTGGGTTTTCTAAAATGTGATTGTTGAACAATTCTTGACTTTTGGTTGTTCATTATATCTGCCTAACTATTTACTTTAAAAAGTCTAAAATGTTTATACATTTATAATAATAAATACATTGACCTAATTTTTATTATCCATTTGCTATAATTTAAAAGTCTTTTCTTTGTTCTATAATTGCATTGCAGTACTAGACATTTTAACCTCCATTTTCAAAGTATTTCATTTTGTAATATTTAAATTTTGCTGGAAGATCTGCCTTGGTAATATTTTTTAATTTATTTTCTTACTGGACTACAACCATTTTGCAAGGTGTTTTAATTTAATGGTTTCGGAGTTTTAGAACAATACTTTCTTCAGAAAACACCAATGACTGAGAATTAATTTGAGGAATGAGACTAGTGAGTACGAAGCAAGCTAAAACTACACATGATACTTTTTTCCTGGTCAGAAATGGATAGCTTGTGGAATCGAGGGAATTTTGTGATACAAAAATGTTGATTACCGGAATAAGAAAAATTTATGTTTTATGTTATATTTTATATAGTTTATGTTTATATAGTTTATATACTTTATGTTTTATGTTATATTTATGTTTTGTTCACGAAGATTGCAAATTTTATTCCAGAGCAAGTACCGACCATTCGAGTGCGGTTGTAGTTGTTCCATTCGTACGGACCAATGTAGGACACGGTCCTACATTGACACCCTCTACTCGCCCCAAGCTTTATGATGTGCGCTTAGTATTAGTATTACGATCATTACTACATATTATTACTACTAAGCTTATTATTACGAGTAGCCTGAAAATTACCCGGTTTTGTGAAACATTCAGATTTGCATTTTCTATTCTTCCTCTTATTCTTTCAGAATGTACCAAACATTTTTTCAGTTTTCTTTGGGATGTTGTCGAGAACTGCTACAAAGTGTCTCTTTCTCCCATATTATTAGGCACGCATGGATAAACTTGAAATATTAAAATAATACATTGAGAAAAATATTTGTGGAATCGTAGAAGTTGATTTTCGTGACAATGATTTTCAAGAGAGATTCAAGGGATCCAATTCTGAGGGCAGTAATGTAACTAATATTCTTAAAACTATTTATACCAGTTTCAATTTGTTTTTAACTGGTATTAGCTGGTTTTTATTTTCAATAAACTTCCCATTGAAATGTTGGATATTAAATTTACATTTACAATTTTGTAAATGAATTTGAATTTACACATAATGAAAATGAATGTTTTTATGAGATGATATAATAATAAAATGATTGTCTCTTTTCTGTGTTAATGCAATAATGTGTAAAATATTAAACTATATATTGTCTACACCATTTCATAAGACGTTCGATACATTGAAGTCAATTGAGATTTTCGACTTGTTATGAATTGTTACTTCTGTATCAACGAATGAATATCTTGCATCTGTTATCAGCTTGAAATATAAAGAAAAAGTATTTTTACCGATAAGTGATCTTCAATTTGAAGAAGTGATGTTATTGTGCAACTAGTATTTTATGTGTTAACATGAAGATATGCGCGCACAGTGTGACTATTTAAATTGTACAGTTGGTTAGACTGCCTAAATAAAGCAATGACTGTTTATTGTCGTGTTTCAATAGGCCTTATATTCAAATTAATGATTTGTTTGTTTTTTCAAGCAATATATCTTATTATCGAAACATGCTTGTTAGCAGAATATACTTACACCAAAACTCGAAACAAATTAATCTTCAGATTTTAAAATTTGCTTATGTTATTTACTATTTTATAACTTTTGATTATAGGAATCACTTAACAAAAATCTTCTGGAGTTGTTTTAGTATATTTTAATTTTGTCTTTATTACTTTCTCGCTATTGTGTAGAGTCTGTCCGTCCGACTGACTGTGAACAACGCTAACGGCTAAACTGTTCAGCCGATTTCCTCCAAAATTGATATTCCTCAATCGAACTGGCCCTTAAATTTGAAACCAAAATTGTAATTTGTGGGATACTTTACATGAATCCCCAGGAACATTTTCAAAATTTTCAAAAAAATGGATCGCTTTGGTTAAATTTTATTATTCGATAGTGTAAAGGACATTGAATAGAATAATACGCGTCTCATGTTCGTTGAAAATCCTGATTTTTTGAAAATTGCAAAAGTTCAACATTTTTTCGGAGTCTTCCTACAACCAAAATATTAAAGATAGAGATTTTCCCTTAATGAAATCTATTCCTTAAAGATACATTTTGAAATAAGATCATGTACAATTGTTCAAAAATTTGAGTACTTTTCGCGTAATTTTGCGTGAAAAAATGGGAGATAAAGTACGTGCTGTTTTAACTCCACTAGTTGTTTTTGCCTATTTTAGCTTATGATGCCTTTTTGCCATTTTGTCTTATTTTTGCCATTTACATTATATTTTTATTATCTGGGCATCTCAGTCAAGCTGGATATCAAGCGAGTACGCTAGCTGCACCAAAGTTCTCATTTTGCCCGCTGGATGTCACTGAGGTGCGGCAAACAGTGACTTGTTCGAGTGTCTGGTACTTGGTCGCGTGTGCTGTATTCGAAACCTTCCCCATAGAGTAAAGATGTCTCTCTTTAGTCTATGCCTTCCCGAAGTGCTACTTGGCGTACAGTGATGAGTGAGTAAAGAGAAAAATATGATAGAAAACAAACTTCCCAGCAGTGAATACAAGCTAAAGAAAAAAGATGCGAGAAGTGAACTTTGGAAACAGATTTTATTAGTTATTATGTTATTAGTCATTATTCTATTAGCCCCTATTGTATTAGTCAACATTCTATTAGTTATTAGACAAAATTAATTGACCCCCTAGACATTATGTGATATGTTATTGATCCACAACGCCAAAGTGTGTATGAATCCTTAAGTATCAAATATTGTTAAACGTTATTGGCATGCATTTACTTATTATTTTTTAGCACAAGAGTCTTTGGATTTTTATACATTTCGGTATTTGCGCAGGCAGTGAGCGCGACACGAAATGTGAATTGGTCACTGTCATAATAGTCATAAGCGGAAAATTTGTACATCCTTTCGTGCATTCTTGGCTCACGCCCTGTGAAGCGACGCTCATCTTTCGATTAGTGATCTGTAGGTTATCTTGTTTCCGGTGAATCTGCGAAACTGCATCCCACGTACGCCTCGAGTCTTGTACGCCAAACTTTTGTAATTCCCTTCTACAGTTCTTTTGAAGAATGGTAAAACATTTACAGAGTGAATTTAACACGTACTTATGTTTTTGTTTTGTATTATATTATTATTGTTTATTGTTATTTTGTATAATATTTATTAGTTTTGTATTATATTATTAACATTTTCGAAATAAGATTTCTAGAATTAAAAGTAATGTTACACCATTCTTTTTGGTACATTAAGTAATATTTAGAAGTATGTCATGTCATGTTTATTGATAAATTTCGAAGGTCTTGCGAACATCACGATTAAAATATTAATAAATATTACCCACATATTAAAATATTCAAAAATGTTTAAAATTCAATGAACCTTCTTTGTATTTCCTTTACGTGAAGATAAATTTTAATAACGTCGAAATAAATAAAATAGGCATTTTCATTTAACGATCCGTTTCTCAGACATAACTTTTGTTATCTTTCTTGGAAAATTAAAAAAAACGCGTCACTATTGTAACTTCCTACTACCAACATCTATCCGGGATGTTCGAACGAGTTCGAGCGAGTAATATCGCTAAGATGCAATGCTCTAATACCTAGAACCCTGTATAACATGAAGGCATGATCGTGTTTTGTCTTTCGGTGGAATCAGAGGCTGGGTGAAAATTGATATAATATACTCTTCTCAGTGTTGGTGATTATACAAGTGCAAAGAACGAAAACTATCATTCCGTTTTCACTAATGTCATTTTAAGATTCGAAAGGAACCTCACAATAGCATTTCGAATAAACAGCGTCGCGAGTAAAACGAATTATTATACCGGAAAGTCATTTGGAATCAAAATTACGAAGAAAACATCAATTCCTTACACGTGCTAATGAAAATTTGATTGTTGGAATAAAAATGTGAATTATTTTAATTATTTTTTTTTACAATAATTCCTTTTATTTGTGATTTTTCATCGTTTGCATGCGTTTTTGCACCCCTACCTTATTTGGAATTTTTACCTGCCTATTTTTGTAAAAAAAGTAAATGTCTTTTTGCATGTCTATTTTAGGTAAAATAAATTCCTGGAATTCTGGGCTCTGGTAATCTAATTTGGTAAATGTAATCTTGTTCAGTCAATGGTTACGAAAACGATCTACTAGATCACGGGTTCCAAAGAGAATATATTTTTAGTGCATCATAATTGCGTATTAAATTAATTTTGTTGACCTGAAGTAAGGTTTGAAAATAATTAAATTATATTGAATATGACAACTTAATCTATAAAATGTTTCAACTCGCACTATTTTGTTTGGTGTAAAACAGCATTAAGGCGTTTATGGCTGCCGTGGTAAGTATGTGAACCAAAGGCATTGGAATAATATACTAGACCCACGCGTAGTGCTAGTGTAGCGTTGAAAACTGAATCGTTTCCTGGCAGCCATGTTGGCGGCAATCATATCCGCATTGCGGGTTTATATACATACATATTCGAAAGAGGAAGATTCTGTATGATAAGAAGTAATATGGAGAAGTAGCGCGCGACTTACAGATGTACAAATCGTGAGACGAAAGCCTGCACGCTGTAATTTCACAAGTACATCATTTAATTCTTTGATGTAACCTATCGAATGTGCTGGCTACTTTCACTAATTAATTTGTTGGTCGTGAATAAGAATAAGATCGATGAATTTTCAATTAACGTGAAGGAACATTAGTTTCAATCTGTAAATGACCACTTTCTTTGGTGAGAACTTGCGATATTTCTTCAGTAAGTAAAGAAGAATTTATATTCTCAAAATTCAAATTTAATACAGGAATATGAAGTTTTCTGTCTAGAGGCTGGTGGGAACTTCAAGAATTTACTCCAGGTGTCTGCATGCATTCTGCATACCAAGCTTTCTTTTATATTGGAAGCGTATCAAAAATAACGTATTCAAAGTTTATGATTTAGTAAATAATTCTGAAAATTTAGCGTAAAGTACACTCTTAATTGAAAAAGATTTATATTATCAAGATTTACAATTTTTAATCGAGTGTAGATTAGAGGATTACATTTTAGAAATGATTACAAAAAATTCCGAAAGAAACGTCTCGACATCTACGATATGATGTTTTGTGGGGGAAATATCCAAAACCTATAAAAATCATATATTTTCAAGAAAATATCTTCAATGGCTGTAATATAATATGAACTTATCACGGACTGGACAACCTCGTGGAGTACTTACAAATCCATTTTTAAAGTAATATATTTGCTAATTGAAGCTAACGTTTAGTTTTTGCCTTCAAACATGTTATTACAAGTGCCCAAAACTACGTGAGCGATCCGCTTTAACAACAGTGATAATGAATGCTTTGTACAGTTGTACGATAAAGACGTATGATATTATGTCAGAGATTAAAAGTTTGATGTTTGAATGTTAGTTTTGTACATCGTACTTTAAACAATGAGTATGTGATTCAATAAATCTTATATTATACGTATTCAGACCTACGCAAAAGCGGAAAAGTCTGTAAAATTTCAAACTATTTGAATTTGGCGCGTAAATTTGCCATCATGGCTGTCAGCGCTAGCTTCAACTTGCGACGGGGAAGGACAGCCATTACCATAGGATTGTGGGGCCTTGATGTGAACAAACTATTCGCTACAGATTTTATTACATTACATGCGAATTCGAATTTGTTGCCTCATATTATTTATACCATTAAGACTTATGAACTATTAATATTGCAGTGTACATTCGATTTATATTCCTAAGAATCACAGATATCACCTACACTCTTAATTGAAAACCTGCTTGTCAACGTTCAATTTGGGGAAATAGCGCACAGAGGATCAGAATGTCAATTATGTTCAAAACTAAAATAAACTACCGTACTTATTGAGAAGTTAGTGTCGTAGACTACTACAATGTCATGGAATATTTTTCTATATACTGTACTGGTACGTTGTATTTTCCGCTTCATTGGTTTTACTACTTCTAAATTATTTAAATTGTATTTAGTGACTCAAAAATATCCATCTTGTAAATGCATTGGAATCAAAATATAAAAATTGGTTTGGAACTACTTATCTAAGACTAACAGTAAACTAGAGTACAAAACCCCAAAAGGTAACTGCTTCCCAAGATTGTTTTTAGGACATAGTACTCACTGGCAGTCTCGAAACCTGTGGTCGTAATCCTTAAAAAAGTTGCGGTAGGAAAAATTATTTGGGAAATATTTGATCGGTTTTCTGTCATTTTTTCTGCCTGACATTGTTTCATTCATTTATTACTTCTCGCGGTCTAGTACAATTGAACTGGCCAATCGGACTTCAAGAGCAGTCACCGAACGGTTTCACTTTCTTTGAAAACCAACTTCATTGTTCGTCCAATCGTAAGGTGATGTGAGTCCACAAAACAATTCTTGAAGGGAAAAAAGATGTAATTTGATTACAGTTGAGAGAACAACTTTATTTTCTTCATGCACATACGTTGGTGTCTGAATTAAAATCAAGAAAATCGATACAAAAATTAAAGATAGAAGAGTACGTCTTCGCTTGACAGAGCTGCTTATCCGTGTCGGCTGGGGGGCTAGTAGAGCAGACCCGCCGTGTCGTAGCTGTGCAGCACGCGGCGGATGGTGCTGACGTAGGCGGCCGTGCGCAGGTCCAGGCAAAGGTTGAATTTGTGCGCGGTGTCCATCAGGTCCTGCGCTCATAAAAAGCCACGTGAGGTGCAATGTGAGGTCCATCAATAGGGGCGGATTTTAATGAAATGTCATTAATTTTCTTTTCAATTTAGAACAATTCATTTTAGTATATACATTCATTTTGTTATGACAAAAGGAAACGGCCCATTTTTATACATTTTTTTCACTTTTCATCTATTTCGACTAATAGCTCATTTTTTACCTTTTCATTTTTAAAACAGTTTTCGCCGATTGAATTTACTGTCATTTTAATGGTAATTTCTACAAATAATATTTACGCAATGCAACAAATGTTCTCACAGAATTCCTGAGTGGCTTATTTGATTTCTTCGATCAGAAATTGTAATGTCAGCTGTTGTGAGAATGTAATCTGTGACGCTTATCAGCACTATTGACGGTTTGGCCGATTTTGCGATAACTAAAGGCAGAACTTTTCTGGTAAAGAACAGTCCAAACCAAAAATTTGCGAGCTGAGTTCATTTGGACGAAAGGAAGAAGTCTCGATTACATCAGTAACATATCCAACATCTTGAGTTGCTTTTCTGAACTAGTTTCGATCAATTTTTTACGTCATTTTTCTTTGCTTTTATGGCATTTAAAAAATGCAAGAGCATTTTATTGTTACTTTTTGATGATATCTTAAGTCATCAGAATCCGCCCCCTACTCATCAACAACGAAAGCGGAAGATGTAAAGCTGGCGTCATGAACGTGTGCTTTCCAACGGTCGCTCATCATGGAGATTACACTGAATCCTTAAGTTCACAACATCAAAGTTGCTTTACGTAGTTCCACATGGAATATTCCACGGCAGACAAATTGCCATTCCTGATAGGCTCAAGCAAAATTCGTTATATTACTATGATTTCACTTTTTTCCAATAATACTTTTCTATCATTTTTAATCTTTCATAAATTCACATTATTTTTGGGTAACTTCAATTACTATTTCAATTAAATTTTCTATAACGGTTCTGAAAAATGAGATATGATGTAATTTAAATGTTAATTAAAATGTAATGAAAAAATAAGTTAAAAATGTTCTTCGGTTTCGTGATATTTTTAAGGTAGATGTTGAATAAAATCCCCTTATATGAATGAAAACATCAGTCAAAAAGTAAAATAACGTTGTGGTCAAATAGATACATCACATTCCAAACTACAGAATAATGTAAAAGAAAATAATGGATACATATGTGACTTCGTCGTATTTTGATGTCTCCCCTGAAACTTATTGAATAGTGAATATGAAGTATCCAGTCTGTTTTGCACCGCATAAAGTATTTTAAGAATGCCGGCTCTCCGAAGAGGGCGTAGTACGTCATACAGGTTGCGTCACCCGGGCGCATTAGTTTTGCGTTCTAACGCTAGATTTCACTGGCTACCACCGTCTACGATTTGAACGCTCCTGGTGGCCTCTCTAAAACCTAAGTGACGACGCATTTTACAGATGGCAAACGATTCGGCAAGTAAAAATCACTAACTGCGACACTTACTTTTAAACGGTCGCGAGTGTCACACTTACTTTGCAACGTGTGAGACATCCCTGAGATTTCATGGAACCTGCCAATCAAAATGTGTTAACTTATCGGGTATTGTCGTCGAGTTGTCACTGACAAACTAGAAACAAATGGCCAACGGGCAGCAAATATTTCCTCCCGTCATCGTTCGCGTTTTTCGTTGCGCACCAATACGAGGAATTTTTTAAGTTCAATGTATTGTTTTGTGTGTGTTTCGCGACTGTGGTCGTTCTTTTCTTTATCTTAGAGTTCTCTTAGTTTATATAGTGCATACGTTCTGTTTCTGTTTGGTATCATTTTATTATTTTGAATTTATAATTCTCCTAACTATTTAGTTTTGGTTTGGTTTGTTTTTTTCGTGTTTCCGGGCGCGTCAACTGCTTTGGTCTAAGCTCCCGACCGGTCTCCCGAAATATGTGATAGTGTAGTGCATGTTAGTGTAAGTGTGTGTGTAAGGGGGAGAGGATAGGACAAGGAAGAGGAAGGAAAGATCGCGCGCGGTCCGAGGCCCGTTTGTTAGAGTACTACTCTGGCATTCGCCAGATTCGCTTGATGGAAGAAACCACGAACAGAGCAGCCGGTCGCTAGAATTCTCCTCCAGACAGCGACTGAATTCGACCTAGATGAAAAGCTAGTATCCAAAATCCTGCCGCCATCAGGACTCGAACCTAGGACCTCCCGGTCCGACCTTGAATAAACGTGAATTCTTGAGGCCATCGTGTCCCAACCTCATGCCCTAGGCCCAACTGATCACCCATCGTCATTATAGTCCATCCCCCATGATCTCCTAGAGTGCTGCTATAAAGGCGGCTCCACCCATTCGGCATTCGCGGAGCAGCGATCTAGAGCTCGTCCAATTCCGAGCAGTTTTGCTCGGTGAATGTTCGCTTCATATGATGTGTCCAAACGACCGACATGCAGTGGGCAGGGGAAATACCAAATGTTTGTCGCAACGGCAAGCAACTCATCCACAGTAGTCGAAATTCGGCGAAAGGTGTCTGGCTACTCGTCGAATACCGAATGAGTGCAGCCGCCTTTACGCGAACGAGTGGCCTTGCCCCGAACTGCCATCGGAGGTCTGACTAGCTTTTCAGCCAGGTCGAATACAGTCGCTGTGGGGAGAATTCTAGCGCCGGCTGCTCTGATCGGTAGTTTTCCGTGTTTTTCGATCAACACCAGGCGAATGCCGGAGCAGTACCCTACCGGGCCACAGACCGCGCGCAATCTTCCCTTCCTCTTCCTTGTTCTATCGTCTCTTCTTACACACACACACACACACACACACACTAACAAGCATTACACTACCATATATTTCGGGAGACCGGTCGGGAGCTTAGAGCTTGTCCCGGCTGAGGCGGTGCCCCGCTGCTGGTAGTCCTGGTTTGGGGGTAACCTCGCTAGTCGACGGTAGGTCGGCACCGGATGTCGCCATACAGCGGGGGAAGATCACTGCCATCTCCCGAGGGGAAAGAATGCACTTCACTTAGGGACTAATGATTTAAGCTTTTGACGCGTCCGGAATCACTAATCAACCAAGCAGCCACCGGAGGCGAAAAGAGAGATCCTTTTGTGGTAGTACCTCTGCGCTCTCCCGCATGACCTGGCTGAGGCTGGCGTTGACAATGTCCTCCTCCGTGGCGTTGGTCATGCGGTGCTGGAAGTTCTTGGTGGGACACACGGCCACCTCAATGTTGCACTTCTTCAACGACTGCTGCACGGAACCTGTACATCACGCGTAGCAAACGCACTCTCCAAAAATATGAATGACTGTCTGTTGATAGGAAATGGTGTGGAATATACATTTGCATCATAGAAATAGATTGGGTTTTCATTTCTTCGGAAATATTTTTTGGCTGCATTGCAACCATCTTCAGTGTGATTCCGATTCGAATGCGGGCCTCGGTCCAATCAAGACAGGTATCAATCAAGTCCAAAAAAGACAGGCTGTCATGTTTGGACCGAAGCCCCCATTCGAATCGGAATCACACTGAAGATGGTCGCAATGTGGCAGAAAAAGATTTCTGAAGAAATAAAAATTTACGACAAAACAACGCCTCAAATCCATTTCTATTACTGACTGTTGTTGTTTTTTTAATACTTACGTATCAGATATTCTCGTTCATCAACTATGAAAGAATTTCATTTGCGAATGTGAACGAAATACGGTACAAAAAACGGTGCTGGAAGAAATGAAAGGAAAAGAAAGGTATTGTAAAATGAAAATTGGCATCGTACATACAAATCACATAACTCGCCTATTCCATCTGCAAAGGTAGGTAAACTTCAAACATAATTGATACATTAACATCAAACATAACAATTAAATGTGTTCAAAAACAATTAACCATTATATCAAACAACATTTTTATCAACATCAAAATTAACCTCACTAATTTTAATAAATCAAAACTCGTATGACTTACGATTCGAGTTTAATTGAATTGAATAGAATGCAGATGTGGCAAATACACAGTACACTTACATTTCTATCTCTTTTTTCTCTGTAACTAATAGCATACGGAAAGTATTGTATTGCTGAAATGAGTACACGTCTTAGAAATTCTAGATATTTCTAAACGTATTTTTAAATTTGGTCAATCAGTTCACAACACTAATATTAATGTTCATAATGATTTATAATTGTTATAGTCTATGTGTAGCTGATCACCTTAGTATTCATTTCAACATTGCATAAAATTATAAAATGAACCCCCTCAAACCATACATATTTTTGCGTTATGTTGCCCCGGAACATTCCCAAATTTTCATTTCAATAAAAATACTTTGAAAACCAAAAAAATTAATATTTGTGTTTGTCACAGTAAGAGAAATATCAATATTTTAGTGAAAAAAGTAACAGATTATTAAATGAAATGTTCTCCAATTTACTGTATTTTGTAACATTTTCTTTACTTTGTAGGTATTAAGAAAACGTTCATTTTGTCGTTACACATGAGCCTGTGAATTTGTAATTGGACATAACGTTTTGTCTTTCAAATACTTTGATAGGATATTTGTCATAGACGAAATACTAGAAATATACTGTTTTTAATTTGATTATTAAAATTTTACATTTCTATTACGAAATATTTAATTGTGGGTCCATTTCCCCCGATTGATTCATTTTTAGTGATTTTGGACGTGTCAACTACAATTATCATTGCGTCCCATACGTGTTGTGCGTGTTTTTGCTCGGGAGATGGCGGTGGCCTTCCCCCGCTGGATCGCGAGATCCGGCGCTACCGTCTGCTAGCGGGATCTCCCTAACCAGGTATCTCCCATCAGCGGGGCACTGCCCCAGCCAGGACAATTTCTAAGCTCCCGACCAGTCTCCCGAGATGTATGGTAGTGTAGTGCATGTTAGTGTAAGTGTGTGTGTAAGGGATGAGCATAGGACAAGGAACAGAAAGGAAATATCGCGCGCGGTCCGCAGTGACATCAGCTGATGCTGTGAGCCATCTCTCCTGGTCATTTTCCCCGAAATTTACAGGAACTAAATGCAGTGAGACAAATTTTGTTGAAAAATATATTGCTAGAGTTGATGGTTATGTGGACTGCACACATATAGCATTATGGCCTCCGAAAATCATAGATGAAAGTAACCCTGAAGGACTACCATTCCCTCAATGTGCAGCTGATATGTGACACATCTTCGCAATCTCAATGTGTTTCAATTGTTGTTTCAAACTAGATTTTTTTAGACTGTCTGTCCAAGTAGAAGCCTGTGGCCAAATACATTTAATATACAGATTCTTTTAGTTTTCTTTCTCTGTAAATATAATTGAAATATGTTACAGAAAAAAACATTCTATTTATGGATCGTGCTTAATATTAATTAAAATATCTTCATTTAAAGAGTTTATTTTAGCATATGCACTGGCAATAAAAAAGTATATATTATTTTGTAAACGCTATGCAGTGTTCTCGATACGTTTTAATTTTTGTTCATAATATTTTCTTACGTCTAATTTTTCTTTTGAAAAATCAAAAAGATCCGTTGTTGAATTTGCTGATCTCTCTAGCCGCTTTCCAGTCACTGTGCGTTTCTGTTTTTGTTCGTCTCTGTTGTGACCGCCCGAGCGCTTTTGTAAGTCCCGCCACCGAGCCTCCTAAAGGCGGGAAGCGCGCGGGCCGTCACGCCAAGATGAGCGTGCGGAGACTCGCCGCCACCCTGGGCGCAGCCGGCGAGCCGGGGCCCCCTAGGGGGTATAAAGCGAGCCCCCTCGCAGAGAGTCGACAGTCGAGATCCAGTCAGTGAGTGGGAACAGTGGCGGAGGTGCGCACACGGAGCAGCAGGAGGCAGTGGTGGGGAACCGCCCGCCCCTCTGCCTCTACGCCGTAGGGAGACGGCGTGACGCCCGGCCTAAGGAGAGGTGCGGGCCGAGTGGCGGTGAACCGACCGCCCCTCTGCATCTACGCCGTAGGAGACGGCGTGACGCCCGGCCTAAGAGAGGCGCGGGCCGAGTGGCGGTGAACCGACCGCCCCCTCTGCATCTACGCCGTAGGGAGACGGCGTGACGCCCGGCCTAAGGAGAGGCGCGGGCCGAGTGGCGGTGAACCGACCGCCCCTCTGCATCTACGCCGTAGGGAGACGGCGTGACGCCCGGCCTAAGGAGAGGCGCGGGCCCGGAGCCTGGTACATGGATCGACGCAGCGTCCCAAGACGGGACACCAGCAGGAAGGGCGTACCAAAGGGAACATGTTAACTAAGAGAATATGTTAACTAGAGAATTTGCCTTGTACATAAATGACAATAAAATGTTTTACAAACACAGTGTTTTGTGGATATAACAGTCTCTGTTGTAGAAGTTGTGTGAGACAGTCCAGGAGCATTTGAACTCACTACAATTACAGAACATCCCTGGCTAACATTATTTAATAAAATTAAATCGTCCTCCTCAATAACAGTTACACCATGATCTTCAATTATTTCAAAATCACCCTCTTCATTTTCAAAACAAAATTCAGTGCTTGATTGTGCTATTGAATCTAATCCTTTAATTGAAGTCGGGGGTATTGTTGAAAAACGTTTTTCATCCTCAGTTAAGTCTATAAGTCGTAAAGGGCTTCCTGCAGTTCTCTTTCTTTCATTGTTAATGATAGCCTGTTTCCCTTCCCAGTAGATTTTATTTCATGCCATGTTTTGCGCCAGTCCTTCCAGTCCTGCTGGGCACCAGGGATGGCATTTAGTTGCAAAGCTAACTGGTCCCACATTTTTTGGGAATTTTTAACAGTGAAAGTGAATGAGAATTTTCTGCTTGAAAGAGCTTTATTTATATTCATAAAATCAGCAAGAGCTGACTTTTGCTCCTGACTAGCGTGTGCATTCATTTTAAATTGTGCCATATTCTTGTTTTCTTACAAATAAATATACAGTTGTCAAATAGAAAACATTTTTCTATTTTACTAATATTAAAATAATATTTGTAAAAATAAACAGAAATTTTTAATAAAAAACTAAGATAACATTAATAAAAAAACACTCTGGTACATAGACGTGACATTGATCGCAATAAAATTGATAATTTGAATTTCGTGGAAAGCGGAAAATGCTTTCAAACAGAAATTGCCTACACTAAAATATACTTCTTCTTTGTTAGAAGGAGAAGAGAGAAAAGAGATTTTGTGCTTCCTCGAACGTTAAAACACAATCGATCTTCTGGGCATGCGCAGTTTAAGTTTCGCATCACTATTGTGCATCTGCGCATGGGCAAAATATAGATAGTGTGGTCCACTATGGCGTGTACAAACTTTCTAAAATTAAATTTCCAATGTTGCCAAATACATGCATGCGAAAACTTTCGAATACACTCGAGAATGCAATTATTCGATATCAAGCGTTCGAAATCATTCGCATACAAAATATTTCGCATGGTGTCGACAAAATAACTATTGATCCAAAATAAATACTAACTTTGCTACAATGAATGTGTTGACTTGACACCAGCTGACCCTACAAGCCCACCCTTGTGTCTCTGTGTACTCTTGTGCACAGGAGTAAAACAACAGAAGAACGTTAGGACAGGTTGCATGGCTAGTGCTTGAATTGTGTCTCACTGAGAATGTGGAGGTAGTTGTCCGTGTCCCACTTGAAAAACATGCGCCCGAAGGAGACGTGGCTGAGGTTCTTGAGCCACTCGAAGTAGGAGACGGTGACTCCGCCGGCGCTGCAGAACACGTCCGGCAGCACCAGCACCTTCTTCTCCAGCAGCTTCTTGTGCGCGCCGGGCGTGACGGGCCCGTTGGCGCCCTCCGCCACGATCTGCGCAAGGCGTTCAGCACTCCGTCACTCCTTTATTTTAAGGTCGCTTTTTAACAACTTGGTCATATATTGTAGCGTCATGCACAAACGCAATTGTACGAACGGCCGCGTGGCATAGGCGACGCTAAGGCACCACGCGGCAGCCTTTGTTACGAGCGGATGTGACGTCGGCGGGAAACCCTAGGAAGCAGCGTGGTGGGGAGGGGGAGCGAGCCGGCAATGTGTTGCCGTACAGAGGCTGACTCGATGTTGAGTCGTAGGTGGGTTGCGGCGCTTCACGCCATCTAATGTTTGAGATTGGTGCGTAGTGGTGTGGTAGTCGTAACGGGAAATTACTCCGTATAGGGATATTAGTAATTACGTTATTTTGTAATAAGGTGGTGGTCTGTTAATAAACCTCTAAATTACTAAACCCACACTCGTCTGTGTTATTATTGCAAATGCATGACGCCACAATATCGACCCTTATTTAAGCTCCTGGTGGTCGGGTAACCGGCCACCCACCAGTTGGGCCTACGGCGCGTCGACCTTGGAGCAGGATCGGGTGAGGAATTCTCTTCGGAGATTCCGATCCCACTTTAAAGTCCGGCGGGAAACAAGTCACCACCCGCCAGGCTGCTTCGGTACCGGTGTTACCCACATCGTGAGCCGACGGTAAGCATTGGGGAGACGGGATGGGGCCCCGAGCCGCCCGGGCCTTAGTCCGGGTGGCCCCCAGTTGGGCTCTCGGATTCGTCGTGGCAGTGGCCCGATATTCTGGGTAAAGAGGAGGGAATTTATTCCCGGCGCATGTGAGTGGCGCATAGTCGAGACTCCGGCACTAGCCCGGATAGCTAGTAGCTCTGAGCTGGCAGGGCGGCCCGACCCAAGCTTTGTATGGGGAGGTTGCCGTGAAGGCAAACTGGGTTCCGGCTGGATCCGGACATCGGCCTGTCGGCGTCACGCGTCGGCAGGGAGTGAGGATAAGAGCCGAAAAGGTTAGGTGCCCACTCTGGGGATTCGTCCCCCCGATGAAATGTGTGCAAAACTAGTAGACTGCACAACTTCTAATAGAATATCGACCCTTATAGGGGGAACTATAGAACAACGTTAGGACAACACAATCACACACTGACATCCATGCATAAGGCGGGATTCGAATCCGCAGCTACGGTTCTTCAATCTAACGCCTTATTAGGCCGTTTTACATGGTATAGTTTTCGTGACGTACAAAAAGTGTGTCGTGTGTACAAAAGTGCCTGTAGCTCATTGGCGTATATCGGATGCGATGCGCAATGGCTCACTCATGTCTTTCCATTATGGACTGTACGATTTCTGCTTGAAAATGTTTGAGCATGTCCAAATGTTTCATACAGAAAACATTCGGTTTGACTAGCGCTTCTAGCGACAATCTCATTCACTAACGGCTTTCTTTACGGCGGAAATCGATTTCCGCTGTAAATCGTACATCGTTTCCAATTCGGTGGTTAAGTTAGGTGTGATTCCTGAGATTTGGAATATTGGCTTGTCGGATTCCAGTTCTCGGCTTTTCTGTGGAGTTTATTTCACTGCATCCTGAAAATATAATATTACTGAATCTCACTTCTGCAGCCAAGTCTTCCTCCATTTTCTCCCCAAGTAGCTCAGAATGTACATACACAAATGTTGGAAATGTTTTTTTAGACTTTCAGTTTGGGATCTTGATGTTTCTGTATGAGAATCTGTACGAAAACTGTACCATGTAAAAGGGTCTATAACTATTAAGCACAATCTCATACAGCACCAAAACCACTGGCCATTGACGTCGCTGAATGGAACATTGATAAATAATAGAGTCCATCCAAAAATGAATTATTGGAATAGTGTGTAATCGCCTTACGCAGCCTTATATTTGTTGTACTCGATTCATGCCAGTATACCCGTTGTTGCTGGTAGGCGACGTCTTGTGCAAAATAAACGAGTGTCTTTTTAAAAATTTGCGAAAATTTTATACATCTCCAAACACAAGCCACACTTCCTAGTATTCGATTGATTGATTGATTTTTTCGTGTTTCCGGGCGCGTCAACTGCTTTGGGGGCCCGTTAGTGTTGTGCATGTTTTTCTCGGGAGATGGCGGTGATTTTCCCCCGCTGGATGGCGAGATCCGGCGCCGACCTTCCGGCGGCTGGTGGGGTTTCCCCCAACCAGGACTCTCCCACCAGCGGGGCACAGCACAAGCCGGGACAAGCTCTACCCTCCCGACCGGTCTCCCGGCATATGTGGTAGTGTAGTGCATGTTAGTGTAAGGGGAGAGGATAGGACAAGGAAGAGGAAGGAAGATCGCGCGCGGTCCGTGGCCCGTTTGGTAAGGTACTGCTCCGGCATTCGCCTGGTGTTGATCGGGGAAACCACGGAAAACTACCGATCAGAGCAACCGGCCGCTAGAATTCTCCTCCAGACAGCGACTGAATTCGATCTAGCTGACAAGCAGTGTCGAAAATTCTGCCGCCGTGGGAGTGGGAACCTAGGACCTCCTGGTCAGAGGCGCTACAATGACATCAGTTGATGCACTGAGCTACCGCTCCCGGCCCTAGTATTCGAAGGAGACACTACATTAGGTACAGTATGACAGGAAATTCTCCGAACGGAGCCCGAACCTTGGCCTGGATCTTGTCCACGTTGCCGTTGTGCACGAGCTTCTCGAAGGCCGCCAGGATGAGGATGTCGCACGGCGAGGCCAGGATCTCGTCGGCCGTCACGTCTTGGCCGCCCGAGAAGCCCTTCACGGAACGCGACTTCACGTGGTGCTCTTTCAGGGCCTTTAACATCATCCGCACATGCAGCTCGACTATGAAGTACACCTATCAAAATCTTCAAAAGTATTTTTGTTTTCATTACCATTGAACATAATGTTACATTCATGTTCCGTATATATTATGTTCATACGATCGCACAAGGACGATTCGTGGAGTGGTGACAAGAGTGCCTTTTCCTACCTTCTAGTACCAGAATATAAATCCTGGCCGTTTTGTTGGTGAATAACGAAGTTTAACTGTAGGTTTTCTCGGCGTTATTTCATTTCCTCAATCTCTCATTCCATTTTTCCTACTTGAACATTTTCGTTACTCACTATATCATATCATCATCAAGTTTGATGTTAACGCCTTTTGGAGAGACCTGGGATTCACAGAGAATCTAGTTGTGGAACTATGGCGATTTTTCCTTCTTCCCAACTTCTGCGCCTTAGGATATATGAGGAATTTGAGTGTAAATAATGGTTTCTCACATTTATTGTTTTGTAGAAAAAAGCATTGACATTTCGCACGAGTAAATTGCAATTGTCATTTGCTCTCTATTCGTGAATTTATTTGGGAAATAGAAAACTTCTCCTCGTGCTTCACACCTGTCGATAACATCAAGTTCACCCATGATGTCGGAGACTACTTTTTACTGAATGTTTGAAAAAAAATAATCTGTAATCAGATATACCTTGATGTCGATGCCGTCCGGTTTGAAAACGCCACCGTCGAACTCCTGGATGGCAACCAGCTTTGCTCCCGCGTCGACCGCGAACTGCGCCGCCCACTGGCCCACGTTGCCGAAGCCCTGAAGCCAACGTCAACATCCAACATTCTGCACTCGACTCAGTGTTCTCAACTTATAGCACTGAGCACTTAGTGCCGGGTACTCACACTCCTCAATGAGACAGCATTGCACGCTCACAGCTCGACTCTTAGCACGCACCAATATACACACAACACTCATCTATTATGGTCAACGAGTTCCAACTGAACACCTACGTCACTTTTCGCATGCTCAAGTAATTAGAGAGTATAATTTCACATTGCCAATTATATATATGTATATATATATATATATATATATATATATATATATATATATTGAAACGCACCGCGTTTCCACCCAAAAACGGCGAGACATCAAGCAAGAACACGGCAGAACGGTTGCAGAGGGCACTCGCTAGCCAAGAAAAAACGGTTACGGGCGGCGAGGTGTCGTCGGTTGGCCAACCGTGGGAACGAGGCCGCGAGGAGTCAGTGTCTGGCTGGCCGCCGGCGAGGAAGGACGTATCTGGGGCTGCTCCGCGATCGAAAAGCAAACTAGTATCGCGAACGAACGAGTGCAGAAAGATTAATTGACGGACAATTTGTGCGTGATAACAATCAATAGTCGATCGGACATATTGCCAAAAAGATTAATTGACGGACAATTTGTGCGTGATAACAATCAATAGTCGATCGGACATATTCCTCACCTCGGCTGGTCCCAAGTGAAACGACCCCGGCAAGCAGCGAAGGAGCGCGAGGCAACCGAGGGCCCCCGAAGCCGCCGACGCTCGTAGTGGAAGAAGTAACGGTAAATATTTCTTCGATCGATAAGATCGAGAGACTAACAGTGATTCTGGGTTATATGAAAGAAAAGGGTAGAGACCACCATAGATATTGTATCATTAGTGATTTGTATAGAATTAATAAATAGTTCAGTTTATTTTGTTCACGGAACAGTGGTGTTTGATTAATAACCCCGAGCCCATTCACGAGAAAGAACACCTGTCCCTTACAAATAAATTTACTGAGAACAAGCCGGCCTACCCGGTACGTCACAGTTGGCGCCCGAACAGAGACTCGTGTATTTAAGAAATGTGGCTCAGGGGGATTAATTTAACAAGGGTATTTACATAGTGTTGCAATAAATTGAAGACAGTACCGAGAATTCATATAATTGGAGGGGAATAAAACTAATGACTCTTGAATTAACAAACTTGTGTAATAATTTTAAGAAACACAACAGTTTGAACAGGAAATATTGAAATAAAACAGTGTGCATGTGCAGTTGCTTACTGAAAAAAGTAGTAGAAATTTATTATTGTCATGTATGTAAAGGTAAATACTGTTGAGGAAATATAAAGCAATTATAGAAACATTGACAGGCAATGGTAATTGTGAATGTAAATGTTATTTAGTTAAATATGTGGTCAGTCAATCCAGAAAACAGTATGCAGAGTACCTATTATGTATGTGTAAAGGGAAAACAGTGTGTATAAGTATTGTGTTTGTTAGAATAATTATTTGTGTACATGATAACATTCCATAGTTAAGTGAATTGTTTCTCAATATTGGATAAAGCAAGGAAATTAGTAGAATTTGTAGGAAAGTGTAATGAATACAAGAGAAGTTAATGTCATTTTGGTGTAAATTATATATGCTAATTATTTTGAGCATATGGGCATGAATCTTGCAAGATAACTGTCACAATCATCGAAAAGGAGTATAGCCCAGGTGTGGAGGGGCATTGTTCATTAGCAGTGAATGGAAAGTAATTAATAGTGAAGGAATTAATATTGATTTGTTGGAATGTTGGGGGTAATGTTTGAAAACTGCATACAGTATATTTTTTGTGTCATTATTGAGGGAAGCTGTAGGAGTGTGTGAAATGAGACTGTGGATTATTGTTGTGAATTTGAATTGAAGTTGTGTATGCCAATGTTTTCAGGAATTTTCCAGAAGTGTTATTTGTATTATTTTGATATGTGATGTGTTTTATGAAGGGTATTTTTGTGTAGTGAATTTATGTGCATAGGTGATGTTAAAATTTATTTGCAGAGAGTGGATATTTGTATGTCATATGTGGTAACTGTATAGTGAAAATTGGGTTGGTCATAGTAGACTATACAATTGTGGTTTTCATGCAAAATTTAAGACGAATAGTGTATTCAGCTAATGCCTAGAATCACTGATAGGTCATTGTTTCAATACAATTACTTGGGAATTAGATTAATTAAATTGGGGAACAGTTGCAGTAGTATTGCGAGCGTAGACGAGCTGAGGGCGGCATTACAAGCGCGGAAGCAGTAAAAGCGATTGAGAAAAATGAGTGAACGATACGAAGCAGCTGAAGACAAGAAATTAGATTGCGACAGCAAAATGGAGGCTCAAAAGGCGATGTTGGAACGGAATGAGAAGATAGAGCGTGTAGAAGACTCGGATGAAGGAATCGGCGGAAGTACGTTCCTGGATAGCAGGAATCCTGGAGTTGGAAGTAAATTAGATGACACGTCGGGCGATTGTTTTGATGAAGAAGTAAAAGTCACATCAACGCCGATGAACCAGGTAGCAGGGAACCCAAGTCAGGAGCACCAAGCAAAGATATCATCGGATTTGATGTTAATAATGAAAATGATTAACGACCGACTTGATAAAACGGCAGAGGAACAAGAAAAAAGATCGGAAAAGCAGCTTATGGCGATTGAAGAACGAATTGAGAAATCGGCGGAAGAACAAAAGAAGGTAATCGAGGAACAAGAAAAAGATCGGAAAAGCGGCTTGCGGCGATTGAAGAACGAATTGAGAAATCGGCAGAAGAACAGAGTAGGAAGATGATGGAAGAACAAAAGAAGGCAATCGAGGAACAGAACGGAAAGTTAATGGAGGAAATTAAAAAACAAATAGGACCTATTAACAAGCAAATCGAGGAAACCCAGCAGAAAATGAAGAAGATAGCGGAACAGGTCGAGATTCAAAACCAATCCATCGCCAGTAAATTCGTAGAGCAGGATCAGAAGATAGAATCCCAGATCGACAAATTGGGCGGGGAGTTGAAAACCGACCTACATCAACAACTTGAGGAGAAGATTACCGCACAAAGCGAGGAGGTACAAAACCAGATTCGGAATGAAATCCAGACGGCGGAGAGCAAGAGAGCGAACATACAGGAGAATATACGAAGGTGCGAAGAAAAGGTATCATCCCTGCAATCTGATGTGGAGCTAATCAAAGAATGCCGGACAACGCCCATCATTGCGGGCGGAATACCAACTTTTACGCCTCCGAAATCATTGAAGTTTTCGGGAGATGGTCGAGAAAACCCATGCGCATTCATGCGGGCAGCGGAACGACACCTAGCTGTGATCAACACTCGGAAAGATGCAAGGTCCATTTTTAACTTTTACGCCTCCGAAATCATTGAAGTTTTCGGGAGATGGTCGTATATATATATATATATATATATATATGAGAGAATAGTGGACACTAATTCGTCTACCCACTGTATCCGACCACCCCTCGAAAATACGTGTCCGTACCCTTTTAATAATGTATTTTGTCTCTACATAGTTACTTGGTGCGCTGGTTCCTCGAACTGAATTAATTGATTCTTTACGGAGCATTTCTGAAAATAAATTCTGAGTACATAAGTGACAGGCAATGTGAATTGACAGTCTACATGACTATTTGCACTTCCAGCCTGCCCTCAGGCCTGTTTTCTGCAAGTTGTGTGCAACCCTTTCCTAGACTTCTTTGAGTAGACAGCCCAGCGCCCGTGCGCTAAGGTCTTGCCTCTCAGGTCTACCTCCTGCATCAAGGGCTCTTCGTTAATGATTCCTCTTCTATCTTATCTGCATATCTCTTTAAAAATTGACTCGAAAATTAAGTACGTTGGGCAGCCTGCCCTTCACACCTGCACCATGACGGTCTTGCCCTTCCAGCCTGGCTTCAGACCGATCTCTTGCATCCATGACTCCTCGTTGATGAAGTTGTCGATGGCGAAGTACACGCCGCGGCCCGTGGCCTGCTCGCGGCCCAGGATGCCTCCGCGGATGAGCGGCTTCCCCGTGACGCAGCCCGCCGCGTTCAGGTCCAGGTGCCCTGCGCAGCAGTAATATCCCTATTGCGCCCCGCCGTTACAAAAGAAATAAATAAGAAAATAAGTAAATAAAAATAAATAAATACATACATTAATAAAAATATAAATAAATTAAAATGTATATATGTATTTGGCATTTTGGGTCGGTAGTCCGTCTTTGCCGGCCAGCTACCGGTGTTCCCCTTGCCTGGGCCTAGTTAAATTCCCATGCTTGAGAGTAAGAGTGACACGAGGCGAACATGACATATTCTTTTAACCGTGACTAGCAATATCCGCCTGCTTGAGATTTTCTTCGTCACACAGCTACAGGAACTGGGACGATTTTAAAGGAAAGCTACAATTATATTTTTCCCTCGACCGGGAATCGAACCGGGAACCACAGCTAGTGAGCCATCCCAGTGGCTAAATAAAAATAAATAAATACAAATAAAAACAAATAAAACAAATAAAAAATAAAAATAAATAAAAATAAATAAAAACGAATAAAAATAAATAAAAATAAATAAAACAAATAAAAATAAATAAAAACAAATAAAAAATACTTTAACACAAGAAACATTGGTATTAAATTTAAATTCACTTTGAGCTAGACTCGTGTATCCTCCTATTATGCTGTGGTGTTTGAAGCCTGCCAGCTCGACTTGCACTGACTGTTGTAGAACGTCACTAACTCACACGCACACATAGCTGGTTTTCCATGCACTGGTTTCAATTTTTGTTGTCCACCAGCCCTACTCATCGCTCGGATGGGCACACGCATTGTGGGTTTCGTCTCGGTGGTCGGCGGTGCATCTGGGATGAGCACGCCAGAGTAGGCGGGGGGGGGGCGGGTCCCGCATGCCAAAGCTAGAGGGAGCGCGGGTCTGATATTCGTATGCCTAAACCGGTAGCGGTAAGTTCAGTGCATCAACTGATGTCACTGCAGCGCTTCTGTCCAGGAGGTCCTAGGTTCGAGACCTGATGGAGGCAGGATTTTCGACACTAGCTTTTCAACTAGGTCGAATTCAGTCGCTGTCTGAAGGAGATTTCTAGCGGCCGGCTGCTCTGATCGGTAGTTTTCCGCGGTTTCTCCGATCAACACCAGGCGAATGCCGGAGCAGTACCCTACCAAACGGGCCACGGACCGCGCGCGATCTGTCCTTCCTCTTCCTTGTCCTATCCTCTCCTCTTACACACACTTACACTAACATGCACTACACTACCACATATTCCGGGAGATCGGTCGGGAGCTTAGGGCTTGTCCCGACTGGGGCGGTGCCCCGCTAGTGGGAGAGTCCTGGCTAGGGGAACCCTACTAGCCCACTAGTCGGTGCCGGATCTCGCCATCCAGCCGGGGAAGATCACCGCCATCTCCCGAGAAAAAACATGCACTACACTAACGGAACTAAAGCTTATTATTTTGGAAATAAACTGCATTGAATATTATTATTTTATTGAAAATCATTTCTATGTATACTGTGGACTGTTGCAAGTTCTAGGTGGTATTCCAAAAGAATAAGGAATAAAAATAATTATAAGTTAGATAACGTATATTTCTCCGATGATTCTGCCATGTTCACCTATGTTTTCGGGTTTCTATCGGCTACAGCGAGTACATTTTTGCGTTACTTTTGAATGGACTAACTGTTTCTAATTTTAACTAAATTGTTTCTTCCTCTCTCTTGCGATACACCGATCGGGATGCAATCGCTACCTTCTCAGGTAACCAAAACAGAATGGGGATTAAAAGGCATGAGAGTGTGAGGGAGAACTGATCACGTGATCATGAATCACGTGATCACGTTGAAACATGCCCACAAACTGCTCACAATTATTGGGCGTTTCGTCGTAACCCGTTTCCGAATTTATGTTAACATGGCCGCCAGGAAAAAGGTTACGATAATATTTTTAGCTATTATTGCTTCAAAGAAAACTAAATATTGTCCCGCTAGCTGGGTCGATGGGTTGCGTCTAAAATAATCGCTATTACCTATTGATAGCCGTTTACCCGACCTGCCATCCATACAGACAGGCCAGGAATCTGAAAACAAATATTTTATCTAGCTACTTATTAGCTCTAATTGGCCAATAAATTGTTTTTCTTTCAAAAAGAAACCTATGATTTATTGCTTATTGCAACAGAAAGACAGTCCTGTGGCCATGACCTTCTTCGAACCTTTATACTGCACTATACTTCGCGCGCTCTTGATCGACGTCGCCACGAAGGACCATCTTCTCTTCTCCCCGGTGATGCGAATTCCAGAGTCGAAGTACCGCGTTCTTCTTTCCTGTTCTTCCACGCGAATGTTATCGAACCATTCATCCGCACTACTTTAAATATTCATAGTTCTAGTTCGACTGACTTGCAAAAATAATACCCAGTTCTTTACGATTACACAGCGTTAATTTTTTTAAGTGCCACAAATTAATTACTTGTCCAGAATATTTCCGAGTCCTATCATATACGACTTCTCACAAGTTCTAATTTCCGCGTGTTGTAAAAATAATTAAAGTCCAAACTGTTCGTGAACGTTCGAAGTTCTCTCAGTTCAATAATTAGTAGAACTCCCTCGCGAAAAATAACAAGTTATACTTCTAACACACTGTAAATTATTCGGAGTCCAACGTTCCTCAATCTCATGAAAAATTACACGTTCCAATTACACAAATTATCTATCCGCGAGCGACCCGTACAGCGTCACGACATATGACAGAATGTGTATTTTTTTATTATAGGTACTGCTCAGCCCTCCAGACCTCGGCTTTCCTCTTGTACTGTTTTGTCTGAAAATCAGACATACTTCCTGAGTTGTAGACTATCGTTGGTCTCTCCAACCAATCCCCAAATCGTTTTCAAATCTGACTAGCCACGCCATCACTTTTAATGCCAGATGAATATTTATTTATCTTGACAACAACTTGGGCGCCGTTGCGAAGGTGCCATATTCCTACTTAATTACCCAAGCATTTCTAACCATTTACCGCAAATAACATGTAATAAAAATGACCTACATATTGGTATGTCGCAACGTAATCACGTGAGACGTGATCACGTGAGAGTGTGAGGAAGAACTGATCACGTGATGGCGATTCCCTAAGCAACACCGCCGGCCACTCCCAGTATTTAAGCCTATTCTACACTATAGCTGTTTTTCAGCTCTTAATAGCCGGAAATTTGAGGAGTGGATAGATACATTGGCTGAATGGCTTTGGTATCATACTCAGGGATGTCGCTAATGATATTTATGTATTTAGGGCGTTAAGTAGATGTTTCTGCCCCGAGAGCGGCTTTCAATCCGTAGGGCCTCTGGACCGAGAGATTAGAAGTCGCCTGGGGGGGGGGGGCAAAAGCATCTAGGAACGCCCGTGGTGCATACAAAACCTTATGGTTTCCTAATTCATTGCTCACCCAATCGAGAATTCGAAACATTTTGAAATTTACCTTGCATCAAAAGTAAAAAGTAATCGTCAATACGGCACCAGAAAAACAAAACAAGAGTGCGAATCTAATTGCTATTACATAATCGTAGTCGGACTTATTTGTTCGGACAAAATAAAAGAAAATAGTGAAGTTTTGTGGAAGTTATCGGAAAAGGTAACAAATCTACAGACAGTTGTTTCGTATAAAATCTCGAGAAATAAATGAAATTTATTACGGTGTATTCAATGAGTTGGATGGGAAATTACAGTATATTTGCGTTAATGAAATGTTTTTAGGTTAGTTGCCTCTTTTGCGGAAAGTTATTTAGAAGATTTCATTGCATCAAAAAATGCCTAAGTGCCTTTTACGTTTATTATTGCTAGTAGTATTACTAATCAAGAAGCATATCTGTCCTAAAAAAAGTAGAACGTGTGAACAGTGAAATAAGAAAGCCGGATGGGAATTCTAAATTCACGGGAACATTCCAACATAGCAATTTTCATATCAATTCAATGAATTAATATTTATAACAGTTATTTTTCTTATTTAAGCATTATTTATTGTATTTTCGTGTTTCTTAACTTTAATAAATCAAATTCATAAAATATTTATTATTTGTTGTGTTGGTAGCGGCGAGGGCATGAAGGGACAGGCTCGCGTGGGTATAAAGAATGCGAATGGCCCGCAAGGGTATTATGTATACTAATACATCTTTTGTGTCAGTACTGGACTAGTAAACCATAAAGTAAATTTACGGAAAGGCTTAGACAAGATTGCCCGGTCAACAAGCACTCATGTTGACATGGCTACTTTAGAGAGCTGTCAAGGGAAAGGGAACAATGCTCTTGGACAAGGAAGGTGAAAATGGCATTTCACGAAGAAACTTTGTTAAATTAAATTAGTATATCTGAAGAATATATTTAGTTATACCTAAGGAGCCAGGTACAAGTAAATTGACCTTATTAAATAGCCTAAAGTGACCTTATTAAATAGCATATTCGGTAAAAGGGTATCACAACAATTATGTTCGTACTTCCGGATGCTAATTCAAATATCCATATTCAGCACACAGATAGCAATTAAAACAATTGCAGAACATGAAGATACCCAAGATATCGTCTTTGCGACTTTCAAATGAACCAATTTTCATTTATATCTCAGTGTCATTCAATCGTGATCTTTCCCTCAGAAAGATATATAAAAACGGATTTTTCGAAACGTTGAATGGTTTTCAAACTATTTTCAAGTTATCTTACAATTAATTGATTTAGTTTCTTACAGAAATCTTAAATACCAATTTAATACGAATATACATTTAATTTATCAAAACCCAGACCACCGTAAATGGAATTGAACCGTTTGTGCTCGGAATAATGATTGTTAAAGAAAACCAAATCAACACAAGTGCTGTATTAAAAGTTTGACGCGTACGGCCGGGGAGAAGCACACTCACCGTAGCTCTTGCTGTAGGTGTCGGCTATCCACGCCATCTCGCGAGCGCTGGTGTTGACGTCGGGGGCCGGCACGTCCACCCCAGGCCCTGCACAACCACGGCTCCTTTGCAGCCGGCAACATAGTGCAATTAAATGTGCTCTAAGAGATTGACGACTTTTGGAGAATATTCACATTTACTCCGTTCCTGGTCGAAAAAAATGTTTGCTTACTGGGAAAACATATGTATAACAATCTGCTGAAACAGGGCCAAATGAAACAATATACCAGTTTTTTAACATGCATTAATAAACCCCCCCAAAATTGGTATTTTTCGGACCTTTCTGCAGTTGTAATTGTTACATTTGGAAAGCGTCTCGAATCTTCATACGCTTCGAAACGAATTGCATACATATTTATACTACTGGTTTACTAATTTCACGGAAGTATTTCTCAGTACCCTTTATTTTTGTCAGTATTTCTTAATATTTTAGTGTCAAGACTTGCATTCTCCAGAAAACATTTGAACAAATATTTTTCATGTATTAGAGTAAAATTTGCAGTTTTATTATGTTTAGGCTTGTACTCAACAGCAGAAAGACTGTCTTATTCTCGTGGACAACTTCACATCTTTTTTGGACATCTTCATATACAAGAAAGATAGCTTTTTACGTATTTATCGTGCCGGGTAGTAAAAAAACGCTCAAAAACCACCACATTTTCAGTAAAGGCGATTAAAGTTTTGAATTTAGATTTGATTCTTGTTTTTTAGAACACCAGTGGCTTGAAATAGTGGCAGATATTGGAATCACATGAATTAATTATAGATCTATGTACAGCTTGATTTTTAAAAACACATAAAAACAAACTTCAGATTTTTAAATTCTTTGGACTTATACTGTCACCTCCCAGCACAATAAACCTATTTCATATGCCTCTACTTGCACTGCGTAGCGGAGGATCCATCTCACCCAGGAAGCCCCTCTGCGCGATTTCGAGGGCGTATCGGCGCGTGATGCGCTCCAGCTCCTGCAGGCTGAATGCCTTGGGGTCGATGCAGATGCCGCCCTTGCCGCCGCCGAAGGGCACGCGGACGCACGCGCACTTGTAGCACATGAGCATGGCCAGCGCCATCACCTCGTCGCGGTTCACCGCCGTGTCGTAGCGGATGCCTGTCACGCGGATGACAAGTCACACGGCGTCGCACGGCGCCGGCAGGCCTCCGGGTGATGGATTGTCAGTGATTGGGGGTTATTAGTCCCATAAGTGTAGTGCGTGTTATTTTCTCTGGCGGGGGCTGCGATCTTGCCCCGCTGGATGGTGCGGTATCTCCCACCAGCTGAGCACCTTCCCATCTGGGACTAGTTCTAAGCTCCCAACCGGTCTCCCGGAATGTGTGGTAGTGTAGTGCATGTTGGTGTAAGTGTGTGTAAAGGGTGAAGATAGGGCAAGGAAGAGGAAGGAAATATCGCGCAAGGTCCGCGCGTTTTATTTTTGTTTTCTGCTGTGTACGCGCCGGACAATTAAACAACGCGCGCCAGAATTTGGATTGATTGATTGTTACTGTTAGTGATTCCGTGCGCGTCAACGAATGAGGTCATTAATACCGTAATTTTTGTGCATGTTCTTTCTTTGGGAGGTGATCTTCCCTCCGCTGGATGATGACCTACCGTCGACTAGCGGGGTTTTCCCCAACGAGGTTTCTCCTACCACCGGGGCACCGCACCAGCCGAGACAAGTTCTAAGCCCCGACCGATCACCCTGCATGTGTAGTGCCTATCAGTGTGTGTAAGGGGTGAGGCTAGGACAAGGAAGAGGAAGGAAAGATCGCGCGCGGTCCGCGACCCGTTTGTTAGGGTACTGCTCCGGCATTCGCCTGGTATTGATCGGTGAAACCACGAAAAACTACCGATCAGAGCAGCCGGCCGCCAGAATTCTCTTCCAGACAGCTACTGAGCTGACAAGCTAATGTCGAGAATCTTGCCGCCTCGTCGTCGGAACTCGAACCTAGGACCTCCCGGTCAGAGGCACTGCAGTGACATCAGTTGATGCCCTGAGCCACATTTACCGTTCAGGCCTCTAGGGTGGACGTAGGCAACCAGAAGGATCTGCTAAGTTGGCTCAAAGAAACAACAACTGGCACTACTGTACCGATTGTGACCGGAAGGTCCCCGTGTTCGATTCTCCACGATGGGATATTTTCGAGACTGACTAGATAACAATGTCGAATTCAGTCACTCACTGGGATAGAATTCCTACACCTGTCTGGTCCAAGCGCTAGTTTTTCGAGGTTACTTCAATCAATGGTGGGCGAATGCGGTACTCTGGCGTATGACGCGCTACACGCAATCGTTCCTTCATCTTTGTGATTATGATCTCTTCCCTCACCCACCCACCCCACACACACATTTGCATGCACCACACATGTCAGGAGATTAGAAGTTGTCTCGGGTGGGTTGAGGCCTCCGTGGGGGATATCTGGAAGGGAAAAAAACCCAAGTCGTGTAGGCCGACGTCGAATTTGACGTTCCAGAGGTGGAGTATCAACGCCACATCCCAGGATATAAGACACTACTTTAACGGGACAAATGATCAAAGCTGTTGACGCGCCCGCAAACACAAATCAATCAGCAAGCAATGAACCAACCAGAGGGTGTGTTCGAATTTTGCAAGGATTGAAAGTCCTCAGAGCACCATCTCTTGCTAAAGCATGTTAGCAGTATTGCATGTTGGCGGGGCAAGCATGCATTAAAGCATGTTGGCGGAGGAATCCAAACATATTTGTGGCGCGCTTATTTGGTAATGCAGAGACCAGCATTCATATTCTCGCATGGCACAGCCTGAAGGCGTATTGAGATGTGCACTAAATAATGAACTAAGCTTTGCCTTTCTTCAGTTCATCGTGAAGAAATCGTGCCCATCCAGGCTGGTCTTACCTTGAGTCTTTGGCGGACTCCATTTCCTACTTTAACCAGGAGACGAGAGGTGAATGCAGCTAAAAGAAAAGAGTCATACTCTTTTGCACGTATTAGACCGGTCCTGGATAGGATAGGAGTCAAGTTTCGTCTTGTGTTAGAATATTATGGGTAGATCCAGTGACTGAAGTTTTCCGTACTTAACACGTGTTTGCGTAGTTGTGTGACACATACTTCATGGTGAGCTGTCCTTGAGAGATATTCTTGCCTCTTTTACAAGGCAGTACCGGCGCAGTATGATATTTGAAATTGTACTGTGTCTTTAACAGTATATTTTGTTGCTTCAGATATACGAACCCACAGAGCAATTTGTTCTTACAGCGTCTACACAACAGCATCCCATAGCCATGAGATAGCAAGGAATATTTGAAAATTGTATCTCAAACACCCTTATCAAAAGTATGCAACATGTCTAATTTACTTTTTAGTACAGAAATAAATGATTAATATTTTTTAATTTTTACAAAAGTGCAAACTTATACAAAGAGTTTGATTAAAAATTATATTTAAAATACCGGATCACTTTAGCTACTACAAACTGAACTTCTTCTTCATCCATTCTAGTCCCCACGCTTCATTTACGTACTAACGCCCTTCCCGGTGGATGTCAAAATGAAATCCCTTCTTTAATATTTCGTCGTAACGAGATCCAACTAGACAGCACGGAAAACATCTGCTGGGAGACCTGACAGTCAAATCCCATGGGCGATAAAAGATACGATAAAGACACGCTCGCCAGCTGCGCCTGGTCCAAAGCTCTCTGCGCTCGCGCGGGGTTCGCTTCACCCTTCCAAATGGCCGGCGCCGTGCAGAATATAGCACGATTTTCCTAAGGATGAGCCAAAGTGACAGTTCGCGAAAACAAGTGAACATCACATTATTTCAGAGATGTATCCCTCCGCCGCGACAGCTGTTCAGCCACGCCCCTTCGTACAGTACTAATGGCTCCTGTGAAAACATCCCTATGCAGAGTCTATGAGTTTCGCTGAGGTATATGCACGTACGCGAGTCCGGGAAATATTTAAATTTAATTTCGTAAGTGGAAAATCTCTTAACATGCTCTCCCAATCAGTAAAAACACCGGCAACGAATGTAAATAGAAAGATCTCAATCACAGCTCGCCACACATCAGCACAAAGGCCGGAACCACGTTCATCGGTACGCATCTCGCATTCAAGTATCGGTTTTAAAATAAACATAATATTTATCACACAAAAAGTAAATTCAATGTAATGTTAATACCAAAAAATGATTTTTACAGAAGAGCACATAACACTGCACTTCCTAATTTCAATTATTTCTCGCGGCGCACTATATTTTTGTCGGACGAGGACATCACAAAAGGAAGAGTCGAAGCCATTTACAAGTTAGCCAACTGCAAACAACGAATGCAGGAAGGGAGTCTAATGGGCTCAAGGGCACGACGACCACAGAACCTTCAGTTATGTTGCCAGCACTAGCTGTCACTTTGGCTCATCCTTAGAAAAATCGCTCTATATCTAAGCGCTAATAATGTACTACTCGCGCAACTTTTCTTGAATGATGGATTGAAGAAATGCGGGCGGAGAGGGGGTATTAATTACAAAGTCGGCCAATAGATTATTTACAGTAATGCCAACCTCTGGAAAATCAAAGTCAACCTGTTACGTGTGCGACTAGGACTGCTGTGGGAAGGCAACATCAGGGACACTAGATAGGTTTTAGGTGCCTCCCTGGAAGGACCTGGACCTGCCTCAGCTATTTTTTAGATAATGATTCTAAAGATGAACAGAAGTTCTCGACTATGAAAGCAACTAACTTTGACTACATTCTGTTTCGTGCCATCGAAGTTTTAATGCTTGGAATGTTGTCATCAGTGCTCGCTGCGAACTTTGCTCTTCAACTGTTTAATGCTTAGGGAAGAGGGAAGCAAGGTCATCAAAGAAAGTTGCGTGAGTATTATCCTTTTCAGCTTTCAAACATGGAAACTAATTCTTCCGTTTATTATTTAATCTTTCGCAAGTCGCAGTTTGCAGTACGCGTCCCAGAGGTAACTACCGTGCCGTAGGCATTCAGGAAAGTAAAGGAAACACAGGGTACCATAAAAAAACAAAATAGTAGAAACGAAAATCAATATGGCAGCCGTTTCGCAAATTGAGAATTATCCAAGACTTATCCATGAATTCGTTGTAAGAAGTAATGTGTGCGGTTCGAACAAAAGTAAACTTTACGCAGTAATTTCCAAATATTTCATTTGTGCACCAAATGCTCAATTTTAGAATTAATTACGTAAATATCTTATATATACCTACTTACCCGTATGACTACTAAACATGCATCGTTTTCCATCTAGTTTCTTTCTAAAAAAAAAGTAGCAGCGGGATTTGATACCATGTTTTTTGTTAAAAAAACTGACAGTTCTTTATCTGTTCAATATACATTTTGTTTATAAATAATTTCTCCATTCAGTTGATTGAATTTCACTTAATAAGGAGTAGATTCACCAAAAGGGGTAGGTTATTTGATTACTTAAATTTGCCGACATAAACATCCAGCACACAGAATGCATAATTCCAATGAATAGTTATTGTATTTTCTATCCCCTCTATTTATAATACCCTCAGAAAGGCAATAGCTTTTTAGTTTTCAAGAAACTACTGATACAAAACCTAGTGGTGCTATCGGATAGGGAGTACTCCCGGCCCTCTATCAAAAAAAATTAAGACGAAAAACTTAGAACAGTGCAGATTGTGAAATATTAGCAAAATATCCGGCGTTTCCCGGCCTTTCTGCATATTTAATACTTGTGAAAAGGAAAAAGATCAAAATAAGACACGGTGTTTAAGATTATTACTTTTAATGTAATTGGTTCAAATTTTATTAAAATACTGTAATTTTCTTTCATTTTCTTTTACAACACATTGCTATTAGATTTTTAAAATATTATCTTAAGCACTGCTACTGACTTCAAGTGAATCTATTAGGTACCAGTTCTGCTGCATCCAAACTTGTCTCTGGCGGAATATATTAGAACCCACCTATAAGGTACCAGTTGTACAGCTTCCATACCACCTATTAGGTATCAGTTCTGCCGCGACGCAACTTGCCTCGAGCGGAATATGATGGGAAACAATCTGCTCCTAGCGACAGGTGAACACATTATTTAAATTATTTATTTTCCGCAATTGAGTTGGCTTAAACCCAATTTTGAAAACACACTACTACAATCCTGAAAAAGAGCCATTAATAATTTCGTATATATTCATAAACGTCTTTTTGTGTTATCGATGTCGGTTACATGTCATTGAATTCACTTTTATTAGTGTAGATTTTGAGAATCAGGACTGCATGCAATACACACTGCACAGCAACACATTTTGCCTTTGTGAATTACAAAGGAATTCGATTCATTCACACGGATTTTTACACCGTATTCTACAAAATGAGAGCTCTTTGCACGTACTGTTAGGTTTTTGGAAGGCGATTACTTCGAAATACCCCTAAGCATGGATTGCCAGATGTTCCGTTTCCTTCGAGACTGCTTTTTTTAAAATTTATTTATTTATTTATTTGAGAAAAATCTTTGGGAACCTAATATTACTTTTTAAGGGATACCGCTCTACTCCTATTCAGAATGTCCCGTTTCATCCGCAAAGGGAGTCACTGCAATATCTTCCACCGTGACGTTTATAAAAGAATAATAATAAAACCTAAACTAATAATAACTAAATTAACATAATATATAATGATAATATATAACAACATTAATAAAACACCTAAATTAAAATATTTGAATTTGCTATTTAACTTAAACGTCGGCTGAGATAAGCTCAGAGTGCATTGCCACTGTCTTTGCAGCGAATCTGGCCGGCAGGTCCTACGGCTCCGGTTCCGACGATGGCGGATTGTCGACTCTAGCTATGTATACATAGCGAGGTCAAATTCATCAGCTGCCTGGAGGAGAATTCTAGCGGTGAACTGCTCTGATCGTATGTTTTCCGATCAATAACACGTGAATGCCAGTATCTTAACAAACGGCCCATTGACAACGCGTGATGTTTCCCTCCTCTTCCTTATTTTATTCTCTTCCCTAACACACACATTACAGCATGTGTCGGGAGACCGACTTGTCTCGTTGGGAGCTTAGAGCATCTTCTGGCTGGGACCGGGAGCGGTAGCTCAGTGCATCAACTGATGCCACTGCAGCGCCTCTGACCGGGAGGTCCTAGGTTCGAGTCCTGATGGCGGCAGGATTTTCGACACTAGCTTTTCAGCTAGGTCGAGTTCAGTCGCTGTCTGGAGGAGAATTCTAGGCAACCGGCTGCTCTGATCGGTAGTTATCTGTGGTTTCTCCGATCATCACCAGGCGAATGCCGGGCAGTACCCTACCAAACGGGCCACGGACCGGGCGCGATCTGTCCTTCCTTTTCCTTGTCCTATCCTCTCCTTACACACACACACTTACACTAATATGCACTACACTCCACACATTCCGTGAGACCTGTCGGGAGCTTAGAGCTTGTTCCGGCTGGGGCGGTGCCCTGCTGGTGGGAGAGTCCTGGTTAGGGGAAACGCCACTAGCCGACGGTAGGACGGCGCCGCCATCTCGCCATCCAGTGGGAAAATCCCCGCCATCTCCGGAAAAAACATGCACTATACTAACGGGGCTAATGACCAAAGCAGTTGACGCGGCCGGAAAACGAAAAAATCAATCAATCAAGCAATCAATCAACTCTGGCTGGGATGGTGCCCCGTTGTTGGGAGATGCCTGCTTGTAGAAAACTCCGCTAGCCGGAGTGTATGCCAGCACCGAATCTTACCATTCAGTGAGGGAAAATCACCGCCATGCACTACACTTAAGGGAACAATAGCATCAGTAGTTGACGCGCCAGGAATCACTAATCAGTCAGTAAAAAGAAATGTGTAGTTCCAAAGCCTCGTGGAGCTGTTCGCACTAGCATGATGGAGCTCACCGCCTTTGGCAGGCATGCGGTGCGTGCCGGAGTGCGCCCTGTAAGCCTTGATGATCTGGTAGGTGCCGTCGTCGCGCCGGATGGGGAACTCCAGCTCCAGCAGGCGCTGGCAGCCGCTCATCATCTGCAGGATGGCCCTCGTGCGCGTGCACACCTGCCACACCGCGCACACGTGCCCTCAACCACGCCCCTTCGGACTACTACTGCACCCAAACCTTCAAACATCCAATGTGAAGGGGACAATATTCGAATATTAACGCTCCAAAAACCAAAACTGCTTGGAAAGAAGGTGAAAGAATGAAAAATTGAGTTATGGAGGTTTCATTACATTACAGTACAAACAATTACAAATTTGAGTTAGGAAGGTTTCAATACATTATTAGAATCCTTTTACTTTGCTTAAAGTAACAGTAAAATCCCGTTATAAGACATCTGGTGGCGTAGATTTCTGTTTTACAGATGGTACTTTATAAGTGTGAAATGATAATATAAGTTAATTTTTTCTTCACCTAAGGTTTTCTTAAATTTTTGCAGTTTTTCATTTGTAGCCTATTAGTTTATTATTATTATTATTATTATTATTATTATTATTATTATTATTATTATTATCGATATAGATCGCATGTTATGAAGTCCACAATTATAATTTTCAAAAAAGTTCTGATTTGATTTTTTTGTAGTAAAAGCAGTAAAATGCTGCATGTAATGCAAGGGGAAGAAGTTTCATCTGTCATCACGTCATCACTCTTACTACACAACACTTTTACTATACATTGTTGTTAATAATAAAAATACCAGCAAAATATGGTTAGAAACATCTGACCACAATGGTGACCTTTCTTGGATATTGAAAAGTCACCTTCCAAGCTGACGCAGAACTGTTCACCAGATAATCAATACCATTATCACCATGATTGTGAAAAACTCGGTACAATGTACATATCGTTAACATTGTTAAATACTTCACAGCTCACACTGTTCCAGGAAACTATCACAAAAGAGCGCTTTACGGATATTCCAAGGTTTAGCGTCTTCCAAAAACAATACATAGGGAAAGTGGGAGCAAATATCCGTTAAAGATGAAATGAATTATTTAAGTTTGAGGGTATCTCCGCCGACGCAAATATTTTCTTATGAATTCGTTGTTAAAGGTGTTTGAGAATAAAATCGGCGAGTTTTCTCGTACAGTTCGTCGCGTTTAAGATATTGGCACTTCGACTTCTGACTCGTAGAAGAGGGGTAAAATTCCTCTGGAAGCAACATTATGACTCCTGTAAGGAGGAAACTGATATAAGTGAGCCTTTTACATGCTGGAGGAAAATATCCTGATTTATTCATTTACGACACAGAGAAGTCCGTGTGTCTTTTCTAAGTTGTATTCGTTCCGTACATAATGCGATAAGTAAATCTGCCAGAAAACCAATAAATATTCCATCGTCAAAACAGCTCGTAAATGTATTATTGTTGAATAGAAAATTCATCTTTTAAAGACAATTATGAAGAATGTAATAAATTATACTACGAACAAATAAGAAGGCGAAAATGAAATCCACATCACATGTTATGCTTTCACACACGTTTCCATTGTGTGTAAAACGGAGTGTTATAAGCCCTAAATATCCTGTTTTTGGGTTCCAAAAAGGTATATAGGTATGTTTTTTAGCCCGTCATCTACAAAATAAAACATGTTTGAACCTTCTGTTAGAATTTTGGGAGGTTCAGCTGTTCTGGGAATCTCCAGTACATTTTAAATGGTTACAACTTGCTCAATTTTCAAATCCATATAACATTTTACGAGAATTTGCTATTGATATTCTGTCCAAATTAAAAGCCCAGCACTTTCTATTTGTTAAATGAATGTTTATCCGAATTCGAATATTTACCCTTGCACAATTCTGTATTTATTTATTATTTTATTTATTTAACGGCAAAAAATATGTGATACGGTTGGGAGAGAGAGAATTAATATTTTTAGCTGAAGCAAACTGGATAAAACAACAAAAGCAATTGAAGTGGTCTCTGAGCCAGAAGCTGACTAGAATATACGCTCTTACAGGCTTACTTTAGAATCACACGATACAAAAAATAACCATCGGGCTTTGCCTCTCAAAGCTAGGTTCCAGTAAGTATCTGTTTTCTCTTTCAAAACAATTTACAGTGCTCGATGTTGGCATGGATCCGTCTAGTGCTCTGAAAACCGAGATCTCTTATAATGTATTAAATATTTTTCTCTATAAACTTCACACAGGTACTCGTCATGTATGCATGTCATGCGTAATCGTAACAAATAGCCTACTATTCCAATATTACTTGACAAATTTACTTGACAAAAAGTTTTGCGCTAAATGCATGCCTGCGTACTTAGGGCTGCATTTATTTGCATTCTATCCCTCATATCGTTTAAGGAAGTTCAAATGCGAATGCTCATGACACTTATTCAGGAAAACTGTAACCTTTAGCGATATCATATAATGTAAGTCACCTTCACTCATTTACCAGTTTTTCGTCCAAATGAGGCCACTGCTTCTTTATCTTTTCCAGGAGACTACCTTCGCTGATGGTGAGAGCTTTGTGGTAGTAAAACTGCACCATCTGGAAGAAACTAGGGTCTTTCTCTTGTTCTGCTTCCTTGAGCCACTCGGGCATTTGGTGAGTGGCGCGTCGCCCACCGTCCACAGCCGTTGGCGGCGGGCGCCTACCGCCCAACGCCCCCGCCCTCGCCCACGCCCCCGCCCCAGCTCGCACCTCCGACCCCAGCCATCGCAGCACCGCCCGCGCCAACGCCATCCAGTCACACACTCAGCAACAGACTGACCGACGGAATTCAAACACGGGCCACCAACACCACACTGATTTGAAGTTCTTGGATCTTGCTGGAGAATGATGGTTCTTAACAGCAGTTCTGCAATTTAAATGTTTGTTTTCGTCGCGAGAATTAAACATAAAATCTCCGAATTAATAACTTGAACTCTAGCCTCTAGTCTGCTATGAAAAGTAATGGATGGGGTCGCCTAGAAACGGCTCACTGACTGAATGCTATTAGAATATATCGTGTTATTAAAAACATGGGGCGAATGCATTCGATAACCCATTGTTAGGTGCCGTTGCTGGTACACGTAGAGGAATCAGAGGTTACTGTTGAAATGTGAAGGAAAGATTAAAGAGACAAAATAGAGACATTTGCGATGTTTTCCTTCAGTCTCTAAAGACAATTTCAAACATTCCTAGAAAATCAGTAATACTACTGCGACCCACGCGTCGGTTTCAAGCCGTAAGGCCAGCTCCCGAACTGAGACGTCTAGGGGGTGGCGAACACAATTCGCCGGATGGTCAGCTAGCTCAGTAAGACGTCCCAGTGTGAACACAAATAATCAAAAAAAAAGAATAGGGGGCTGAGAGTCGTGATGTACGTTTTGGATTGGATGCAAATTACTAAAAACTCGAGTTAGAATCACTTTTCACTTATTTTAGTATATTCTAGAAAAATTGCTGTTGTGACAATTACATGAAATGGCACTCAAAAAAAATCAAATACACAATAACTATGACTGGCTGGAAGAAAAGACACAAGACACTCTTATGACTAAATACACAACTTCTTGCTCTCATTTATAACACAAACTTTCAATGGACACACTTTCAGCAATACTGAGAATCGTTAAAAAAATTACTTTATACAAAAGAAAACAAATTGAGAATCAAAACTAGCAATTCTGAATTAACACTGCTTTAAAGTGAAATTCCCTCTCTAAGAATTCAGAGAATAATTAATACAATTCCTCTCTTACAGATTCTTATTACTAATTTACAATTTTACATTTTAAATCCTTTAAAAAGAAAAGATTGATTCTGTCTTCTCGTGCTAGAGATAGGAAAAAATGTACTTTTTTCTTTATCTTTTAGTATAGCAATATTTTACTCTCCCCTCTTTCTACGTAAAGAATTTAGAATAAGCTTTCCGTTTACAAATGAATTACTCCTTTCAATATAAAAACTGTTCATTTGGCACGACCTTACTTTTGCTTCTCGGCCGCGTCGGGAAATCCGTTGCGCCTTCTGGTGTTGGTGGCCTTGAAGCGTCGGGCTTCGGGTTGAGAACAGTGTGTAGCCCCTCTGCAGAACCGCTCTCCCGGTCGAAATTCAGTCGCCCCCCAGAAACGTGTTCTCCGTCTCGTACAATGTTAATATTCTTTCGTACTCATATAAATTTCAATTGACTTCCAATTATGACGGTTAATAACCAACTGGATATTCAGAGTGTGGAATTAAATCCAGAGATCAACCTTTCATACGAGCACACAAAATTTAAGAGAGCAAATAATAAAAAACTCTTCTTATCTTCCTGAAGAGTTTTATAAATGACGCCGATCTGAAGTCCGCTGCAATACGAATCCCTGGCGTGTCGTCGGTACGTCTGCACAGTTCCGCTGCTGGCCTCAGAAAAAGAACTATTTTTCCGATGACTACCGGTCTCGCACGATCTATTGTGGCGTTCTCTATTGACCTAATTTTCAGTTAGCATTCTTTCGTATTCTTCCGCGTTGGCGCGCGTTTGAACTGCTCCTTTCTCTCGCTCTCTTGTGTTTCATGTGACACGTTTTCGAAGCATAAGAAAACGAACGGTCACACTACGTATTGATGATGTGAATATCATATTGCAGGCATGTAATACATGTGTCTGTAACGATGGCACAACAAAATTATTTACGTTGTCTCGCCTACAGACTATGACGGTAGCGGTAATCATTATTAGGGAGCGGATTGTAATGAAATGTCATTTTTTTCACTTTAGAGCAATGCCTTTTAGTATAGTCATTAATTTTGTTATAACGAAAGGAAATGAACCATTTTTATGGATGATTTGTGTTGCGGCTATATAACCACGTTTGAAGAGCGCGCCAAGATGGCAGCGCTCAGCGGCGACCGAGGAAGTCGGCAGAGGCGGCGAAGCGGAAAAGGCTCCGTCCGAGCTTAGAAGGAAGGCTGGCCGGAGAGCCAGGAGCGGTGAAGCGAGTCTGCGGCACCGCCCGCTTTAAAAGCGAGCGCCGCCAGCCAGAGAGACAGAACCGTGTATTGAGAAAACTTGAGTGAGGAGATTGTACCGTGTAGAAGCGAATGTAGGCCCGGCTGTAATTTTGGTTTGGCATAGCTAGTTTTTTGGTACATCTTCCGGACTTTTGGTTTTTGATTTTGGCTTGTGGCATGGTATACTCTTTTGAATTCTGGAATTGTGACCAATGTACTTTCTGTGGTTCATTGTAATAAATCTGTGTTTGTGAAAAGCGTGCAATTATTTTGAACATAATTTGGATTTTTCGTCGATTGCGACTTATAAGTCATTTTTTTCTTTTGTCATTTTTCATTGATTTCATCAATTTTAATACAAGTTTTAATGGTACTTGCTTCAAATAATATATACGAGATGCACCAGATGTTCTCCACAGAATTCCTCAGTAGTATATTCAATTTCTTTGCTTAGCAATTGTAATGTCAGCCGTTGTATGTAATCTAAGGTTCCTGTGACGCCTATCAGCACAATTGTCAGTTTGGCCGATGTCGGGATATTTAAAGACAGACATTTCCTGGTAAAGAACAGTCGCAGAGCCAGATTTGCCTACAAGCACAACAAGCAGTTGCTGGGGGCCATCATCCATGCGGGGCCCCGCGCTTCGGAAAAATGTGCCTAACATATTTTGTAACGAAACGTATTTAATATAATAAATATCATGTATGTAAAATTTTATATAACAGAGGTTAATTTTCATTTGTATTTCTACAGAAAGTACTTGTATTAAGATAGGAATTTTATTGAATAAAAATGGAACTATTTTTACGGGGGGTCCCACACAAGTTTGTGCTTGGGGACCCCGCAATTAAATCCGATCCTGAGCAGTCCAAATCGAATGTTTTTTGACTGAGTTCACTGAACGAAAGGAAGAAGCCTCAATTACTTCAGTAACGTATCCAACCGCTTTAATTGTTCATCTGAAGTGGCGTTGATAATATTTTACGTCATTTTTCTTTGCTTTTGCAAGTTAGGTTACTTACTCTAGTTACGAAGTTACTTACTCTAGGAGGTGGTGATGCAGGCTGGCAGGTGCGGCCCCGTGCGTCTGAGGACGGCTATGGTCTTCGAGTTATGAAAAATAACTTGCTGTTAATTTTTTTTTCTCTGGGCAAATCGTGCATTATGACTGCAAGAAAATGCTGGGTGCCTATTTCCACAAATACGAAGCCGAAAATTGCAGTGACTCTACGGATCAAGAAATGTGAAAAAGTAAGTTTCACGTCCTAGCTTACGTTCAAAGACGTAAGTTTCATATTCATTATAGTTTAGTAGATGTCGCCAAAGCAAATAAATATATATTAATATTATATTTATATATTATATAAATATATATTAATATAATATTATTTAATAGAAATTATATAAATATAGGTTCTTTCAGAAACTTTCACGGAAGTGATATTTCTGCATGGCGCTGAGGCTCCATGTAAATTCGGTTTTATTTCGTGTATTTATTTTCTTGTATTGGCCTTTTTATATGAGCTGTTACTGAGCAGCTAAAAGTGGATACAAGTAGTAAATGTCAAAAATATGTTCCGTGCAAATTGCAAATGAGTGGTAAATATAATAGTGATAGCATCATTGAAGGAAGTAGCGAGTATAAAGTGAATTATTTTATAAAGATGCATGGAAAAATTTAAATATTCACTCTGCAGTTTGAATTGTCATTAAGTAAGGTTCTTAGATGCCAACGAATCGTGAAGAAAATATTAAAGACATTAGATACAAATCCCTTGCAAAATGGTATGTTGATAGTTTACTACAGGTTTTATTTAAAAAAGAACACTGAAAACTTCCATAATGTTGAAAATATTGTTTCTTTTACTGTTATTTGGGTGAATAAAATGTAATGTTAATTACAGTCTTGGTTAAGAAGAGAAGCTTTTAATTTAGAAAATATTTTAAAGAAATTCGCACTGAAATATTATGACTTTAACATTTTTTATTCTTATTAAAAATGGCAGCCTTAAATGGTTTAGCATTTATTTAGCGTATACTCCAAACATTAAATAAATGTAACTAGCAGTGATTTTGTACGTTTCATTTAAGACATGGTTGCAAAATTTTCATTGTGTTATATCTCATATTAGATTCATATCATAACAAATTCATTTTCTTCTTAACATGTGTTATTTAAATAAATTTAAAGAATTTCTTACACAATACAAGTAATTAGTAGTTATCTTAAGCGTGGTAGTAATTTTTGTTTTGCGACAAAATACGTTTTTCTAGATGATCTACCAGCACTTTGTATATTCAATGTCAAATATCGGAGTTGGGGAGTTTTTTAATTGCAAAATTATTTACAATGTATGAAGAAATTATTTCACACAGTTGTCACAAGTTTTTGAAAAAATAATCATTTAAATTTTTGTCATGAAGTAAGTTTTGATGACATTTTGATATTTAACAGAATCTTTGAAGGAAAATCTTGTTAAGTTAGTGTCAGAAGTAAAACAATTTTATTCCTCATATTCTATTTAATTCACTCAGATAATTGATAGTGAGTGTAATAAAGTAAGTGATAATAAATAGTCACACGTTTAAATGATGCGAGAATGGGTCACTTTAAAAATGTAATTTAATTATATTCTGGTGTGTTTATGATGTGAAATAATGCAAATGTATTTTTGTATTGCTTCTGCCTATACTTTGAAATAATTTTGAATTGTGTTCATAGCAAATTTGTACAGTACTGCTTGTAAAAATGTAGAATTAACATTTTTAAACTTTAAAAATGTGTTTGTGAAAGTTTATAATTTTTAAATTTGATTATATCTTTAAAATTATAAAACTGTTTAATGATACACAAACAATAAAACTGTACATAAAAATTTAAGTGATTCCTTCTATGAAATCCGTTGTAATAAATTCTTGTATGATTTGTAATAAAAATATGACTGATGTAAAAAGCGAAGCAGGAAGATAATAAAATGAAAATTTTCAATTCAAGAAATTAAAACTTATAAATGCATGAAAAAATAAAGACCCAAAAGAGTAGAAAACATTGACATTCGATTTATTTCAAACCCTTTTCTTCCACGCATTGGCTGTGTAGGCTCAATAGAAATGTAAACAGAACATTCTGACGCCACCGGGAGGACAAATAAGGGTTCTCGAGAGATCTGGGAATACCAACTTCGGTAAAAATTCTACTTATGGTTAGTTATCCGCTAGTGCTGATCACAAACGAAGTGACGGGCAAACGCTTTACCTAAAACAATTTTCGGTGTCGATCCACAAATCGGCTTCGGACTACGTGTTACAGTAGTTCACAATTTGGAACGAGATTTATCCACATTTGCTGTATCAGAGGCCCACAGTTTCTCTCTACGATTCACCTACACGTTTTTCTGTGTACAAATCGCCTTTTTTGCTGCAGCATTACAACAATTTCTCTTCTCCACGTAAGTATAATCCGATGAAAACGGAAGTCCTTTCAAGGTTACGAGCTGGCAAAGGAGGGGGGCATTGTCATCGTATCGCGAGCTTTGTTACGACTAAAATTTTTAGTATTGAAGCTCCCGATTGGATGACAGTGTCCCCCTCTCTTTTCAGCTCGCGACCTTGAAAGGGACTCGTGTTTTAACCGAAGTATAGTATGCGAGAAAGTAAAAATCGTACAAACAAAAATACCATTTCTTAGAAGTGTACTCATACATCATATTTATCTACAACTCATTTATTTCGATTGTTCTTAACAAACCCCGAGCTCTAATTTCCTTAACGAACACTGAACGTTAAGAGAGTCTTTTTGCTCCTTTGGTTGCGTCTATTAAGTCGAGATAAGTCTGTAGTATTACGAGTTTTCTTATAATTATGCTACAGTAATACATACTTACCGCAACATTTGTTACTGCTCGCATTATTTCCAGTACATTATGAAGATAAGCAAGGATAATTTCACATTTACATCCAGAACTAAAGGCCATTCTATATTGTGAAATCCTTCTTCCCATGCCCCACAGTGGGATAGCAATTGGTGATATACTTTCCGTTTCTTCTTTTATTTTAATAGTATCCAGATTTATTACCAAATCTGGATACTACTAACGACATACATCTAATATTATGAAAGAAATTGCTATCACTGCTATTATTATTAATACTATTATTTCTATCGTTGCCCTGCTATATTACTCTGCTCATAAATTCTCTCAATGTTAACACCAATTTATTAAATTTACCTTCAATTTAATATGGGTTCGACATACAAGATATTACTCCTTACCTGTTGCATGTGGACGTGTAATTCTATGCAGAATCAGGATTCCTGGAAGTTCTATTGATTGAGATCAATTATTAGATTGATGGTAACTAATAAATTATCAGTCTTTTTCAACAATAAAATATAACATTCATTCTTATATATATATATATATATATATATATATATATATATATATATTACAAATTCTATTAAGAACATTAACCGTGCGGATTTGAGAATAGTTCGTAAGCTTTCTACAATATCTTGCTGGATGGCTTCTCGGTCGACCAGCAGAATGTTGTCCATGGAATTACTTGGTATCTCAATTCTCGCTTACTTGCGTATCATTAAAATAAATTTAAAATGTTCCAGAATGCCCTCAACGATTTGGTGATAATAGAATTTAATATTTCACATAAAATCAATCGCGACGTGCCCTATCCGTGCTTCGTATGAAACACCTACTCGCGACTTTATTTTCCTGTTTTCCGAGAAGATTTTTCGCTACCCATAATTTGTGGAACATTGGATGTATTTCATTAATTTCAAGCAGAAATTACGCGAAAACTGTTTTTTTCATTTCATTAGTTTTCATTTCTTTTTTAAGAGTGAATTAAAATTAAAATAGCATTAATTATTTTTCATAAACTTTTCATCAATTCCTATTCTCCTACGATTTTTCTCGTGGCCCGTAGTTGGTGGGCCACCTCTACATACATTTCATTAACTTATTTCATTAACTTCAAGCAGAAATTGTGCGAAAAGACTGTTTTTAAAAAAATGTACATGACCTTTCCTAATGAGCTGCTTTTTTGAGCAATTTTATTTAGGGCAAAAATCTCTATATTCCATTTTGTAGTTTGCAAATTTCGAAAACGGGGAGAGTTAAACGAGAATGAGACCTGCACTGTTCTTTGAAGCTGTTTTTCTAGGGCAAAGAATTGAACGAAAAATTTGGTGCAGTTTTTGAGAAAATAATTTGTTTAGAAATTGTATAAACTTTAAGTACAAATCACGCAAAACTACGTGTTTTGTCAAAAGTTGAAGTGTCCTTTTTGAAGAGCTAATTTTTAAAAACATATTTTGTTTAAAAATCTCTACCTTCAATTTTGAAGTATTGAAATATTAACTTTATGCAATTTTCGGGAAAACGGTGCAATACCGATATTGAGACTTGCACCATACTTTTTATCATCTATTGATACATACTAGGAGAAAATATAAAGAAAAAATTGAAGCGGTTTTTGAGAAAAAATTAAAATCTCATATATTTTGCGCAAGATTACACAAAAGTACTCAAGTTTTCAAAAATTGTACCTGATTTCATTTTAAAATCTGACGTTAGAAAATAAATTTCAGTAAATAAAAAATATTCTCTTTAATATTTTAGTTGTTGGAAGACGCTGGAAAAACAGAACTTTTTCAATTTTCAAAGAATCAGGATTTTAACGAAAATGAGTCCTGCACTATTCTTTTAAGCCTCCTTTATGCCATTCTACAAGAAAATTTATTCAAAAAATTTGGGCATATTTTTTTAAAATGTTCCAGAGGCTTTATGTAAAGTTCTTCCAAAAATTAAAATATCGGTTTCAAATTCAAGGACATCAGCCAGATCAATGAGGAAATATAAATTTTGGTGAACATCCTAGTTGAGTCGCTAGCGTTGTTCGACAGACAGACGTTTGGCCGTCAATCAATTTTTCGGTATGAAGGACCTACAAAACATGGATTCTGACTACACAAAGTGTTAAAGGAAATAATTTACTATATATAGGGACAATATTTGTCCCAAATTTGCCGTTTTGCCCGCAGCATTATTCTGTACAATGCCTAAGCAGTAGCGAGGAAGTGAAAATATTTACACAATTTTCAGTTGGGACGCGATATACTTTGCATTTGGTGCACTTCTGACATTAGCTGCAGCTCTGCGAAGATCTAATAAAACTGAATTAACATTAAAAATAAAAAGAGTATTTCCAAAGAGTTGGTAGTGCAATTTCTGATTTAATGAGTACTGTTTTCGCTCTGTAAAACACACTCTCCTTTGTTTTTCTTGTTAGTTGATAACATTGTAAGATCTGTATTTCAGTTTTATTGTATTACTAGCTAAGTAACTCCGCTTCCCAGGGATTTGCTTATCAAATTTATTTACAATTTACACGAAGAGGAATTCTATTATTTTCGCCTTGCACCGTATATTTCTTTTAGTGTGTCTCCGCCCCATTCTTCCCTGCACTGTCCCACTCTGCCCTGCCTTGCTTTTACCTACAAATCTCTGATCTACCTCACTCACTAACTAATAAACAAATCTAAACAGAAATATCTTGTACTCATGTACATTCTCTTTGTGGAGATTCATACATTATAACAACAATTTCTTTGATTTTTACATTGTAAAACTTGAAGTTTTTTCATAATTCTTTCGCAACAGGTACTATTCGTGAAGGTAAGATTAAAATTGATCTTAACGCCATGCAATTGAAGATGAATTACACTTCAAGTACTATTAATGGTATTCGTGCGTTAATTAGTTTTGAAAAAAAATAGGGTTGATAGAAAGATGCCAACAACCTTCGTCTTTTAGACATAAGATCCGACCGGGAGAGGTGGCTCAGTGCATCAACTGATTTATTTATTTATTTATTTATTTATTTATTTATTTATTTATTTATTTTTACGTAAAAACAGTTAAAAACTGCGTATGACGTGCTATGGGGAAAAGTGAATTGTGTGCACATTTTCAAAATTCTGTGATCCCTACACTAAGTCTTATACTACTTAAATTTTGAATTTTGAATTTGATGTCACTGCAGTGCCTCTGACCGGGAGAGCCTTGGTTCGAGACTCAAGGGCGGCAGGATTTTCGACACTGGCGTGTCAGCTCGGTCAAATTCAGTCGTTGTCTCGAAAATTCTAGCGGCCGAATGTTCTGATCGATAGTTTTCAGTAGTTTCTCCGATCAACACCTAGCGAATGCCCGAGCAGTATCCTAACAAACGGGCCAATCCTCTGTCACTAGATAGGCTGCGGCTCGTTTTTATTTGAATTTAGGCAGAGAGAATTATGGGTAGGTCCACCATATTGCGCTCCAACTTTTGCACCAATAGCGTCGCAGGACGCAACAGGGCGGTGCGTGAAGGTGCAGCGATGTACAGGTCACCCCCAGCAATTCCTGAGGTTTTGTTTGAACGGTGTCCAAAAGTTTTGAAGTTGGTAAAAATCGTTTTACGTTGTGAGGCGTGAACAGTGAGTTTTCAGACTGCAAGATTGTGAAGAAAAATGCCGCGTATTCGGCGTTCTTGGGTTCCCATTTTCCATAACAACCAAACAGAAGAGGCGAAAGGTATAAGGCTATCTTTGGAGTACGATTCCAATCAGTAAGTAATATTATATGTATTGCATGATTGATGTTTCGTTAAGATTGGTTTCATATTATTATGATAATGAGTGTTATTTCCTTTATTTTCAATTTATTCGTATTATGTTTGTTGCAACAACATTAAATTGAATATTTATTTGGTGCATTAATGTACATTATACAAATGTTATATGAGGAAAGTGTGCATTGAGCACATCATGGCCAGTGATGTTGACTGCAGGAAATAGCAGCTTGGAATGCGGTCTCCTGTGAAATCATTTTATGTACCATTCATTTTGGCTTCCTGCATGACCTGGTGAGTTTAGAAATCTTATTTTATTAAGATGAGACATAGCACTACACATCTTGAAATCCTATAACATATTTTTTATATTTCAGACACCTCCCCATTTGCAAAAAAAGTCTGGAAAACCAGTTGTGTCATTTGTTCCAGATGATATGTAATACAATATTGTCAATTTTGGTAATGTTTTAATAACTCTTCAGTGTGTGTAGTTGAAGATTAGGATAGTTTTCAATGTGATTACATTGTTCCAATACCATCACTATAAAGAATATTATAAGAATATATAGAATTCTTGTCAAAAAGAAGATGGAAATGTATTCATGTAAATTAACTTATAGACGTAAAGAGGCTGGCCATACATTCTGTATTTTAAAGAGCTTCTATTGTTAACTTTCATCATGCTTTTAATTAAGCTTGCTATAGACTAAATTTTCATCACAAAATTATGTGTATAAATAATACTCTGGAAAAGGATGGTATAAAAGCGAACTTTGCTTGCATTCTAGCTATATGAATACACTGATATGCAAGCATTCTCCGATTGGTGGAGTTACAAGAATAGGGATGACTCAAGCACAAGTTAGCCAATGTTTCTGAAATTAATGAAGATAATTTGTCCTTTTAATCACCGATAATGGCCCCTTAAATTAGTTTGGCATCATTGAGTCAAAAAAATCATTCAAAAATCTGAACACAATACATGAAAATATTTTCTTAGTAATTGAAAAACTGTTCAATACCTATATCAAATGTTGCGTAATTCTTAATTTATGATTCCCTTTGGATTTTCATCCACCATCCATTGAGCAACTAGCTATGCTTTTGGACAAATATGTAGCCTAGAATATAAGTAATATAGCCCACTAAATCCAAAAACTCTGCTTTGAGATAAATAAAGTTGAAGTAGAATCAGGTCGTTTTGTTTACTTAGTTCATTACTTGTACTTGATAAGAGGTAAAACCTGTTTCTTTTAATGGAGGTTAATATGTAATGTTTCTTTTTGAGGAAAGCAACCAAAAAGATTAGTTGCTAAGAGTTTTTGTGGACTGTTTGTGCACATGCAAGTTTCTTGTTTATTTATTAAAAAACTTATTAATAATATTCATTTATATTATACCTTAATTGCAATTTTAATAATAGACTGAAATTTCATGTGTTGATAGCTGGCATGCCATTTTGATAATGATACAATATTGGAAAATGGTCTCTAGTTATATTTACATTATTTTGTAAAATATTTATTAAGCTGTTTATATTGTGTATGACTATATTTACATAATTTAGAAATAAATATTGTGTTTATGAAATAACATTTTATTTTGCACCCCCTGAACTACAACTCCATTCACTGACTTAGAATTCCTAATCCTCATAATTTTTTACTTCTAAATGGCCTAGCGTATTTATTTTATATAAAAATGTTATTAAATTTACGCCATTTTGAAAATAGCTTCGTAATGTAATTTTAAATGGCCTGGTCGTCATTACGCGCCACCTCCATTGGCAGATCGCCCTTCGACGCTATTGGCTCAAAATTGGGTACAGTATGGCTGCCTGCCCCTCCATGAAAATTAAGAGATTTGAATAAGAGCATTGGGATTAACGTCGAGTGCCGTCTCTGATAGTATACTCTCTGAAACTGGCTATGGACCGCGTGCGATCTTTCCTACACCTTCCTTCTCCTATCCTCACTCTTTACATACACTTACATTAACATGCACCACACATGCCGGGAGACCGGTCGGGAACTTAGAACTGGGCGGTGCCCCGCTGGTGAGAGATACCTTGTTAGGGAAAAACTCCGCTAGCCGACGGTAGGTCGGCGCCAGATCTCGCCATCCAGCGGGGAAAGACCACCGCCCCCTCCGCAAAGCCACACTTACTACACGTACATACAAAAAATGGACTACACTTACGGGACTAATGCCCACCATAGTGGACGCGCCTAGAAATCCTATCTATCAATCAATACAACAATCCGAGATCAAGTGCATCTCAGCTTCACAAAAGTTTTTGTGATATTTAAAATAAGCGTACGGTCCGTCCATAAATTACGTAACGCATATTTGGAGTATTTTAAATTCTCCCTCCCCAGTAACGCCCCCATAATGCGAGCTTGAACCCCCTCTAAATAATTACAACACCCCCTTGTAAATGCAAGTTAAAATAACTTATACCACTGTACAAAAAAATTGTATTTATTTTACTTGTGTTTATATTCATATTAATGATAATCATAGCAGAAATTGACGGTCCTGACAATAAGATTGGGGCAAATTGTGAGTGAATAGGCAAGAAAATTTTTTATCACAAATCGTGCATCCGCCGTCGTGAATGACGCGTGAGTGGGAGAGTACTGCGCCAATTTAAATGGATTTTAGAATATACTACATATCAGTTTTGAATATTTTCTTCCCAATCTTGCAGATTCACTAAAAAAATGTTGAATAGATATTTCCGTTTATGTAACAATTTACATCTAATAACTTTAATCTATTTATTGAAAATTGATGAAAAATATTTCCATTTATTGTTTTTTTTTTTTAAAACAAATTAATTAGTAAATATTTTAATGTTTTAGTAGAAGACTTAAAAAGGAATTATTTCAGTAAATGTTGCAAAATGTAAAAAAAAATTAATGTTACGTAACACTAAACTAAAACCCCCTACCCCTATGTAACGCCAGGTAACGCTGCCTCAAACCATCTCCCCCCTCTCCAGTGTTACATAATTTATGAACGACCCCATGCTATTGCTAGTATTTTCAACAACCTTAAAAAACAGCATTCAGACACATGTTCGTTTCCTCCTAATGTTAATCCCCATTCATTCTTGTACTTTTTTTACATTTTTCTCTTGCCAAACTTTCGTCAATTTCAGAAATCATTGTTTTACCTCCCAAAGGAGCACTTTCACTCTCCATAATTATAAAACACTTCTCTATAAAAACTTATCCAATCTGTCACAGTTTCAGCACGTATATCAGTCACAATGTTTCACTTTCGTCCGAGCAATGCACAACCACGTTATAAGATTATGAATCATGCTTAGTGTACCACAGCTAAACCAAGATCTATTTCAAACAAACAAAGCACCCACGTACATTTATACATATTTTTACGACAAACCCCAGCATATCTATCAGCAAAATGCATTTTCTCTATTAATCTCATTTCTCTTGCATACTTTGTACACCTGAATTCATCAATATCCAAATTACCTTTGTAAGTAAATGTGAAGAACAATTGACTTTTCATTCTTAAATATGAAAACCCCTCCAATATCGGCAGCGTATAAGCGACTCTTACAGTTCAATGCGCTGTTGCCACACATTACTACGCACATGGCACCACCTACATAAAAGAAAAATTAAATCTCAAAACATTAACACTTACTAAGACACGACTTAATCTTCTGTTCATAGCTTTTGCCAAAGCCGAATCTTATCGCCTCCGCGACTTCGTGTGAGTCGGATGAGCGGCAACGCTGAACCCTGGCTGGAAGAAAGGAAACAAATCCTCGCAAGCAGATTACTTCGGAGCAGGTCACATGACGGACCACAGCACGTGGCGAGAGTACTGTCAGAGACGCTTATACGCTGCCGGTACAATAGTTTGACAATTGAATGTAAAATAGTCGTCTTGCTAGATGAACATAATTATTAATCTCAATCGTTGACATCTGCTATCGCGTAGCTCATTAGCATATTCTTGTAAAACTTTTTTTCGTATTCCCGCCTCTAAAATTGCATTTTAGGGACTGTTTATCTATCATTCGTGGAATAGAACTTTTCCGAACTAGGCTGATAAAATCCTTTATTGTTCTAGACCTTTCAAAAGTAATATGTCATTCCAAACAAAGATTTCTACTGAGAAATAAACTATTTGTTAACTTTGGTTATTTTTTTTACATTTACTTTACAACATATTTTATTTTATAATAGTAAAATTGAACACAGACTTTTTGGATTAGAATTTGAAATTCTTGGAGGAGTTATATTTTCTAATGTCCATCAGACGTTGGTTGAAAGAATTGTTACACCATCTGTCTTCGATATTGGCAGACCTTGAATATTTCATGACAGTGTTAGAAGATGATAATGCGACTTATTTTCTTATTCTCTAATGAGTCATCCAAAGAGCAAAGAACCTCCTTCATTACTAGCAAAGCTGTAGACATGTGTCTCAAGCAATATCCAATATTTTTTTGCAGATTTTGGAATATTGAGGAAAGAAGCAATATAGCTTCTCGTAGATGTAACGTATGTACTCCAACAGGTTCAGTACTACATGTGTTTCATAATTAAAAATTAAAAATGTATTATACTGAATATGCAACGGGCGTAAACATACGTCCTATGAAGATCACAAGAGTGATTCTGCTGTCAAGAGTGAAAAAACTCTTCTGCTTGTTTTTCGTATCCTAAAGAGATATAATACTCCTCAATAATGTCTTTATCCTCAACGTTTTTAGAAATAAACAGTGTAATTCTTCGTGTCTGTTTGCTAATTCGCGTCAGATGTTAATTCCCTCCCCATAACAGGCTATCTAAAAAATTATGAAAAATTACCTTCTCAAACTGCTTTGCCAATGTCACACCTTCATTCACAGCATTTACATTCACAGCATTATTTTTTATCCATTTCAAAAATGTAGAGTATTCCCTTTTATATAATAATTTGGCAACAAACTTCAGGCAATTCAGGGAACGAACTTTCACTTACTTCAGTAGCTATCTTCAAAAAATCCTCAGGAATATTCATATCTTTTTGCTCTTCCATTATAATTGCCGCATTTGATAATCTTACTAACAATGCTATTCTTGGCATCAGTAGTGCCACCTTTGAAAATAATCTTTTCAATAATTCAAGATATAAAACCACTCAAATCACTTAATATTTAGTATATATTATGAGAACAATGTGACGGTCTATGAAAACTTTCCTTGGGAAATCCTTGAGAGGTGGCGCCTTAAACTGGTAGGCTGATAAGGAATCACTAAAATACTATATTTGATATTCCTTACAGACCAAAAAATGAGTAATTTTATTTATGTCAAGATTGAATAAACTCTTCTGGATACTTCTCGAAGGTAATTGTGCTAGTAATTAGTTCACATATCCTCACGTTTTATATAACGTAGTTTTTCAATATATTTCGTCAATGGATGTGTTGTGCGCACTTCACACTCAACATGAGTTGTGTATTTTTTCAGAAGTTAAATGAAAATAAACTCATAGTAAATAAAGTGAAAATCGCGGGCAACTAGCGTTACCATGTTAAACACATTTCAAATACTGCGGGCTCCGCTAATATGTCAAGTTGCCACCAGGCAGTGCTAAGCTACGCCAGCGCTGTCTCTCGGTCAATATTGTGCACTTCTTGAACTTTATTATCCTACACGAGTGCTTCAGCGGTAGTTGCTCTGTGCCGGTCGGTGTGGTCTGGTGGGTTGCTGAGGGTAGTAAGGAGGGGCTGGCAGTGTAGAAAAGAAACTTAGACTGGGTAGAATTGGGTGGCTAAGTGTTGTGTTTTGTATGTTATAAGAGTTGTTAACTTCATTACCTGTTAAAATGTTTCATCTTAAGCATGTTGCAAGAACTGTCGTTCCTTTAAAGCATAGTTGTTCTCATCTGGACTTGAATACATTTCTGAAGGTATGTCCGACCGCAGTTCAAATTGGAACCTCAAGATCGTATGCAGATCATCAAATTCCCGAACGTTTACTGTCGGTGCCAGATGCAGCGAATCCGAAGTTTTTCGACATGGTTGAATATTTCTTTCATCGAGCATGCCAAGTAGTAGAAGACAAATTAGTTGATGATATGCGAGTACATCGAATGTCTGCAGAAGATCGCAAGAAGAAAGTAGCTGGCATTCTCATGTTGATGCAAAATTGCGACCATATTATTGAAGTATCTTTTCCGATACGCCGAGATTCTGGTGAATACGAAATGATTACCGGCTATCGAGCTCAACACAGCACCCACAGAACACCCTGCAAAGGAGGTATGTGTAATTATTAATTTTTTTGTGTAATTGGTAATATATTAGGCAAATAATTATCTGTGAGCGTGGTTTCAGTTTTCTAACGTAGGTATTTTTGGTTACATACTTGTGAATGTGAAGTTTCCACTGTGCCACATGCAAATGTGAGGTTATGCAAAGATTCCGCGTACCCAATATTTTGATTGAGCTAGTGGCGCAGTTCGGACTTCGATTGTTTATTATTGTTATTTCCTGGGATAAGTAGTAAAGGTATAGAGGGCATTCATATCGCAAGCGAAAGTTGTGTATCTTTTGTATGACATAAGGCGACTGACAGGTATAATCGCCAGAATTTGGAATGATTCGTCTGTATATAGCATTACGTAGATCGATTGCTGTATCCTTGTGGTCGATGGATTGTTCTCCTTTAAACCACGGCACACAGGTTTCCCCGCCAGGTCACGGCGCCTGCGCCGAGGTGACCCGTTACGTAATTTAGGGTCAACTTATATGCACAAAAGAATTATTGAACGACAGTCAAGATGTTTTAAAATTGCCGTTAGGTTTGTGATGTACGTAGAAAAAGGTTGTGTTTCTTATTTTATGAAGTTTGCATTAATTACATTGTATGAATGGATGTTTGGTGGTTTAATTCACGTCTTTAAATAAGTGAAATTGTTAATGTATTTTTGATAAGCTAGTGTCTATTCTTCATTTGCTGTTCTCCAAAAATTCGAATACTCTCAGTGTCATTAAGAATGTGTGTCAAAATGCTGTGTGATTTTTGTCTCTGGGTGTGACACCAATTATTCACGTTCTGTAAGCACCTCAAATACATCTAATCAGGAAAAGAGATAAAAAATGAACATGTAATTCATTAATTTAGTGTTGGCTCCCAAAAAAACTAATTATTCTTCTAAATGCTGCTGAGGTTACTTTTCCCCTCACGGCAAAATACGAGGGTTAAAAAGCAATGTAAGTGGTTATGTATACCAATTTTTAATGCATTTTTGAGATAAGACCGGACAAAGAGAGCGAAGTTGAACTAAAATATATGCATTGTAATGTTTAATGTGATCTGAGCTTTCACGCCAACTATTTGTACGCTGGCCAGTGCGAATGAATAAATTTCAGCATTATCCTTTTTGAATTTTTTGTGAACATTACGAAATATTACACCCAAAGAGTTTTTGTTTTATATGATGGAGAATCGAGGTTTTTTAACATCACTTCATGCGTCTTGCACGTATTTCTACACGAAATTTCTGTCTTTTATTAGAGCCTGTATCCCCTGATAAATGGATATTTTTGACAGTAAAAACCGTAAATGCCAGGAAATAATTTTTAGTTGTAGGCTGTGACTTATTCTGAATAAAAAAATATAATAGCCTTCGTATTTCGAGTCTTCGATATTCCAAATTTATTTATTTCTTGCTTCTTTAAGCTTGAATTACCAACGAGCTCGCAGTGAATTTGTTGGGCAAGGAAAGTGTTTAATAAGAAATACGGCTATATGGTTGTTTAGTGCTTCTCAAAAGGTTTACCACAAAAATAATTTAATAGGAAATGTAAGACTACGAACTTAACATAGACATTCTAAAACCAGATTGTCGTACGACAACCTATCCAATTAAAATACTTTGTCATTAATTATATTTTTATGATTTAATGAAAAATAAGGGTTTGTTTACTATCGCAAAATGGTAAAATACGAAAAAAAAAAAAATTGCAGACAAACATCCGTAATTCTCATGCAGCAGAAATTCGCAGACGTATTTTATTTTTAATGCGAGCCAATCGTGAGAAAAGGTATGATGTTCATAACTGAAGTAGAAACGATAACTTGTGTTCGGAGAGAGTGAAGCCCTAATTGGTTTGTTCTGCTGCTTTGAATGTGCCGCATGCTCAAAATATTGTGAGACCAACTGATACAGTCAAGTAATTATATGTAAGTTTCGTACGCGTGAGGAAGAGTAAACAAAGCATCTCGCACCGAGAGTGCGGGCCAAAGTGTTGGTTGATGGTGGGGGTTGGGAAGCTTGAACGTGCCCGTCGTTGTCTTTGCCATTGTTTCGCGTTGATCTGCCTCGTCGCCGGGGGCCGGCCCCTGGTCCCTTGCCAAACCTGGCGTCCGCGCTGCGCCTATTTCGAGTCTGCGCCCACCCCCACCCCCACCCCCACCCCCCGCCCAACCGCTTCTGCGGCTACTGCGCTAGGGGATTTGGGTGCTCGCACTGCAGGCCCCAGGGAGAGAACGACGGGGGACACAGCATACGGAATAAAAGCGCAAACCTTCCATTGTCCAAGAATTTAGAGAGAATAAGGTTCTGGTAGATCATCGGTAAAGATTGCTGGTCTAATCCGTACGATTTTCCACGACTGGAAAGCATTGGTAAATTTCCCTTCCGAAGCAAGTGTGTTTACATCGTGCGGTCTATTTTTACAATTGCCTTCCCTGAATGGAAGTGATCCCTCACCTGTGAGCAAAGGCCGGAGGCATGCTGCTGTGGCCACGCTGCTCTTTCCCGCCTCGGTGTAGTTTATGTATATATATACACACACGCACACACTTTTTATAAACAAGTATACAATATTTATGCACACTACCAAACCTACAGCCTCAGCTGTAGTACCGGGTGATCAGTATAAAACGCAACCCTGTTGTTCAAGGCACTGAGAGAAAAGTGAAGGTTTTGCAACACTGCTTCTGGGACAGTTCCTTCGACTGCGTTTCAGCGACACTGCATTCCCCCCCTCCCCTTCATTTCACTCACCCCCTTCCTGTGGTGTGGGTCATACCTGCTCAAAACAAAGTAGGACTTCATTCATAGTTTCCTTCTTTCATAGTTAACTTACGATGCGCCTCAGCGTACAGTAACGCAATTTTGTGGTGGAGGAGTATATCCGAACGCAGCCTTTCAGAGTTCAGCGCAGCTTTCAGAGAAAAATGTTCATGGAAGTGCACACTGAACCACAAAAAATTGAAAATGTGCGCATTCAAGCAGCGTACTTCTCAAGAGCTTAAGGTTCCCGACCGGGCTACTCGCATGAAGTACTGTAATTGACTACGGCGAATTGTTAGCGAAGGTCTTGATGCACTCGATAAAGTGTTTTTTAGTGACGTTTCGTTTCATCTGGATGGATATGATAACCAGAAAAACTGTAGTCTCTGGGGGGACCGAGAGACCAAAGGAAACAGTAGAGAGACTAATGCTTTAAAAAAAGATTGGAGTGTGGTGTGCCATTTATCGACACAGATTAATTGGTCTGTTGGTTTTCAAAGAAACAGTAACGGCGGATACGTATCAGAATAAATTGAGAAATTAATTTTTATTATATTTTTATTCGTTAATTCTTTTTAGAGTAACCTTGTTCAATAATAATAACACATTTGTTCTGCGAATCAGAATTTATAATGTATTAATATTTATTTAAAACGGAAAAGTATAAAACTCATTTCCGGAGCGTATGGATCTTTATATGAAACTAAAACAAGCAAACTTTACTATTAAATTTACTTCTATGTATGTTTTACATAGTGTTTATTTCACTTTTAAACAATATACGAAGTAATCGTCGGTCTTGACAATTCAATTTTCTTTCGACGCCAAACATGCAGGCGCGTGCCTTTCTCTTTGAACTTGTGTGGCCTGGGCGTTCACCTGCCATCCTCCTCGGGGTGGCGCTAGTGGGAGAGGGGATTTGGGGCACTTCTGGTCAGTTTACTGGCTTGATACCACCAGCCGCTATCCGACCTGAAACATGGTTGCCAGTGCATTTCGTTCTGCCTGCTGTGGGTTGTGTTTTATACTGGTCACCGGGTAGTTGTACTGTGCTATGGCAATGCCTAACCAGGTATTTACAGAAATATCAATTTCGAGAAGTTCAGAATTTCGAGTTTAATTATGTACAGTATAGAAAAGTAACCACGTGTTGGAGATCGAACAGATTCCTGAAAGGAAGAATTACGTTCTTTAAAGAAGAAGAAACATGAAACACGATTTCTGAATTTTCTTCTTGTTGCATTTTTAGACAAATTTTTAAAACTGTAAGGGCATAAAGAAAAATTGTCACAGGTAATTGGAATTGCAAAATTAGTTTGTGTGCATTTTGTCATTAAATTTGTCAGTACTTTTTAAATTAATTAAATATTAATCCAAACTATTTCTGGATCTTCAAAAACACAAAATTAATTTTCTCAAAGTTATTGTAAGTCTAAACCTAAAATTTATATCTGTCAACTTTAGGATTTTTTCTTGAAAAAATAAATAACATGCGTTGCTTACTATATTTACTTGGTCATTACAATAAAAGAGTAAAGATGATAAAATGAATAATGTTTAATAAGCATTGGATATTTTTTCTTTTTTTCTCCTTTTTTCTTTTTTCAAATACCTGAAAGGGAAAAATGAAGAGCCGAAGCATATCGTGTGCTCGTGCTCATCTTTTTACTTACCCACAAGGGAAAGCTCGATAGCATAAGAAACAATTTGGACAGGGTGGCACTGACTTGGGAAAACTATACCGTGGGAGCAAGGTGGCAGTCTAAAGCTGCTTCGATATTGGTGATGGCAAATATTACTGAAACAACGATCCATCGATATTTTGATACATCACCAAAAGGTTTTCGATGGCGATGAAAACATCGACAAAAAACAAGATGTTCAAAACATTGATGATCAAAATATCGATACTTAAAATATGATAAAACATGTGATATTTTTCCATCCTATTTCCATTTTAATTATAGTACTTAAATGACTTATATTTTATTGTTGGTCACGTATAAATAAAATATTTAATTTTTTTTATATAATAACATAATTATCACTTAATAACGGAAACAATTTGTGAAAGTATTATGTTTCACATAAATGTATATCATATACTCATAATAAAATGTGAAATAAAACGTTGGAAGAGTTTGGGGACAAGAACATTTTTATTCTTCTTCAATAATTCTTGAAATTTTGTTTAACATTCTTTAACATAGGTGTTCTGTATAAAAAAAATCGTTTACTTTTCGCTCGAAACATTATACATAATTTATTAAAATCATAATAAAATGAGGTCTCTTGGACTTCCCACCCCCCAACATAACGATAAAGAAATATCTCCGTCTAGGCAAGGACAACAGTAATGTCAGTCAAGGACAACAGTCAGTGACTGTTAGTTTTGAGCAATGCACAAAAATTAGTTTTTTGAAATTGTATATATCGATGTTTTAAAAACATAGATATTTTTTGCCATCCCTATTCGATATCCAAAGAACAAAACTCCCTCCGCTTCTAAAAGTATCTGTGGAAGTGTCGTACAATTTTTGTTTAATATTTTACCAGTCATTGTATGGATTGATAATGAATATCTTAAATAAGTGGCAAGTTGTGTATTAATACAGTATGACGATCTACAATAATAATGTAATTGGCATTTTCGATATGCCGATCCGATTGTCCGACTTTGCCTGGTAGCTGTGTTCCCCATGCTTGGGCCTAGTTTAATTCCCAACAGAAACATGTGGTGAACATGACGTATTCCTTACAACTAGCAAACTCTGCCTGCCTGAGCTTTTCTTCGTCTTACAGTTTCGGAATACTGAGACGATTTGAAAGGAAAGCTACAACTCTATTTTTGCCTGACGGGGAATCGAACGCGGGTTGACAATAATACTAATAAAAAACGAAACAAAGAACATTACAACCATAACCACCGAAGGTTTCCAGGTGTATTGCGATTTCCTCGTCACTAATACGGAATTTCCCCAAAAAATCTCTCCGGTGAAAAAAAAAATCCCCAACTTTGAAACGAAAAATATTCTCCAAAGCATGAACCAATGACATGAGCTGTCCCTGACGATTCCATTGGTTGTCCCCTTAAATTCAATAATTCAATTCAACCAATCATTGTCCTTTGAGCTGCTCGAATATCTTCGTTTTTCTCGTGTTTTTCTTACTCTAAGCCTGTCGCTTATTTTTCTATTTTTGATACATAAAAACGCGACAGAAGAAGTCTATTGTTTCTTTTTCTTTATAATAATAGAGAGAATATTTCTATCTCGACTCCTATGACAATTTCCACAAACATTTCCCCGCCAATTTATGTTCCCCATTCTTTCACCACAACAAAAAATCCCCATTTTGGAGACAAAATTCCCCAATCTGGCAACCCTGTAACCGCCAAACCATATTTGGGTAAGGATGCTTCATGCATGCTTTATTGCGATAATTAATTTCGCGATACTGTGCTCTCATTGTCGCGCTCTTGCGCGCAAGACCATTGTTGTAGCTAATCTCTGTTAGATGTCATAGCTAACGAAGCACTCTTAGAAGATTCGAACCGTCGTCAAGTTTCTATACGCTCTGGCCACGAGTTTACAAGCTTTTAGCCATTCGTAAATGAACATTAACTTTCCGAAATGTCAAAATGTGCTCATGTTTCGTTTAGTACCTGCTTGTCTATTGATTTAAAATTCGCAAATATAAGCTTGAGCTAAGAAAAAGAAACGTTAAAGTTGACTGCCCCATTTTTGGGACAATGGGCATAAATGGATTCAAGAAGGAACATTCGCTGCGTAATGGGGTCACGGAATGGTCTGGGCAGCAAAGAACCGGTGTGCTGAGGTCAGGTCTTCCTATACTGCGGTTTTTACAGTGCTGCCTGTGAAGTAAAACACCTGTTCATGGTGTCACCCAATCGTAAGATTGAACGCCGCCGTAATGACGTCACTGTAGTAGTGACGGTAAGGTCCCGATTGGAAAGCATCGTGACAGTTGATGAAATGTCTCAGGCGGTAAAGTCAAAATCGCAGTGTTCACCTGTCGCAAACTCGACTCGGTAAACAAAACTCACTCGTACTAAGAAATAGTTTCAAAGCATCAATTGTTTCCGAGCAACTAATTAATGAATCTGTTGTCCTCCGCACTTATAAAGGGCGAGGCCACCCCTAAGGTGAAGAGCAGATTTCCAAAGTGGCATACCTCAAAGAACCATAATTTTTCAGTTAGTGTAGGTATTGACATTCAGTTTTATAGTTATAGACTGGATTCAATGGTTTTCGCTGATATTTCATCGTTTTGGTGAAGCGAGATTTTGATCACAATATTTGACAGCTTGATGGAGGAGCGTTTTAAGAATAGGTTGATACGAAAAACTATCAAACAGAAATGGCGATACGTCACGGAAATAAGCTCTTGTACGATGAAAAAAATATGTTCGTCATACGATAGCAGCGAAAATTACTTTTTTAGCAGCTTACTAATATTAGTCACCGTGCAACAGCACTTAGCACACTTTTCTTAAACCATTAGAGCACCTAGGGTGACCCGAGGGATGTTACCAAATACGCTATGGAACGGTGCTCTCACTGCTGTAAGATTCACCTTGAGAACTCCATTGCTCGGAGACAATTTTTTCCATTGTAGCATCTACAGACAATCTTCACTCACTGTATCGAGGCAAATAATATTAGTTATGACGTACATATGTTGCCAAAACAATATTGCCTAGGTTCCGTGATTATAAAGCGGTACTCTTAAATCTGCATTTTTATTTGGGATATTTTAGTTTATTTATAAAAGAATATCATGCGGGTTATGCGATTTTGTCAGGAAGGCTGCATACAGAAGCCAAATATTGAGATATGTGGACGTTTCGGAAAAGATAATTCCATCTTCAGGGCTATAAAATATATCCATAAACGTAATCAATACTGCTACAGAATATTAACTGTAGATTAAAACACTGATACAATATTTGTCTACATTTATTGATTGACAATGGGTAGTGACATGTCACTGTGACACTATGCTGAGCCTCCAACAATGCCCATGCACTAGACTGGTGTTGTCCAGCTGGCGGCCCGCACTGACATTCATTGTGGCCCGCGAAAGGTTTATCAGACAAAAGTGAAAGTTCCGTTCAACCGTATTGGGCGAGGCCAGTGTCCCCTAGTGCACGCGCTCTGCTAGGGTTAAAACCCTCCTTTTATGTAAAAATACGTGACGTTTTGATTTAAGGATTTTTTTCTTGTGAATTCATAAATTAAAAATCATGCCAATTTGATGCACTGATGCCACTATGCATGGTACAACCTAATATAACGCATGGTTGCAACACCCGCCCCCCACCGCCCCGCTTCTGAACAGCCGGGCAAAGTGCCGAGATCAACATTACGGGGAAGTCGGGTGTGGATCGCCCGAGTAATGAAAATATGGCCCGCATTCATGTTGAAGGTTTTAGTCGAGGCGTTGTAAGTTGGACATCCCTGTACTAGACAATGGAGCGCGTCATTTGCAATGCTACCTCCCCTTCCTGGCGACTTTGTCAGCGCCCGGCGAGCGAGGAATCTGCCTGCCTGGTGGGCGGCATCGATTGGGACGGGACGGGGCGGGGCGACCTCTTCGAAAGCTTCCCGGAATTCGCGCTGGCCGGCCGGCCGGCCGGCGCGGCGGGCCGTTGCATAACGCGGCGCACGAGGCCCTCGGAAATAGGGCGCCTCCGCTGCCAGCCAAGTTGCTGGGAGCCGCAGCGCAGGGCGAACGGAATCGCTCCTCGTTAGAAGGCATGCGCGAGAGGAAGAACTTGCTAACAATTGGCAGCGCAGTGCTCGCACCTGCACTTTCGGGTGACTGCAGCATCTCGCGAATGTGTGTTGACTGTGAATTGAAGAAGAGTTAACAAATCCTTTCGGAATGGGTGGATGTTTAGAGAAAAATAAGGATAATAAAGATAATACCTTTATCGAGTAATTTTTCTTGTACATGACATTCTTCAGTCGAAAATATGAAAATTTTGCCAGAAATGCAGTTTAACTTCTAATGCTTCTTGAGATATTTTCCATTTGAAATATTCCTTTTACTATCGTTTGTTTGTATGATGCTCCATAAATATTCATTACTGATTTACATTTAGATTGATTTAGATTCGGGGGAAGGGGTGGAGGTTTTTTTGTGCGTAGTCCAGGAACGAAAGTTTTGTATTTAAAACGGTACGTCGAGGATCATTATTGTTCTGTAAAATATAGACCAAATTCAAAAATTCGTTTTAACAGTTCTACCTCGCGAATTTGGCTTTTGAGTATCAATGTACATGAATTGATTTTACTCCATGTACTAGCTGTAATTGTCCCTCACCACTGGCACTCATACGTTCCTAGTGGAGCACTGAACCACCAGCACCGCCGTGTTTGACGGTGGGAATTAAGTTTCACCGCTCCAGCTCTATATTTTTCTTCCTCCGTATAATGCGTCGACCGTCTGGAAAAATGGATAATTTTCTCTCGTTTGACAATAGGATTTTCCTTCAAAGACTTACCGGAAATTAACTGCAAATTTGCTGTGAATGCTAGGCGCTTCTGCCTGTTCACTTAACTCGTCCAAAACGCGTGTTGGGTATTGCGTTCTTGGTGGACACTACGTCGTTACGCATTGCGCACAGAGCCCTGTGAAACTCGTGTCACGCTATCTAGGTCTATAGCCGAGACCGGGGAACTTGCCTGTGGATAATCTTCACAGGACGAGCGGTGTTCCGCTCCCCTTAAGTCTCGAGGGTGACCACTGCGCTATTTGTTGCCGTATTTTCTCTTCAGCAAAAAATTTACAATACGTGCCGTTGATTTCGGAATTCCAGTCCGTCGAGATATCGCCCGTATCAATGCATATTCATTGTGTCTACGGATTATTGCCTTTGCACTCCTTAACAGTAAATATCCTCCTCAAAACCATTTTACCACCGCGGCAATGTCGGTTTTATGCAATCACGAGGGAACGAGAAGTTGCGGTGAGCAGATTCAAGTTAGCTTGCAAAGATGTTCAACTATTAGAAAACTAATATAAAGCTCGAACAATGCCCATATTTAATTGCGTTCTTGATTATTTATATATTTGTGGTTAAATTTGCTTACGAATAATGTACCCAATGTTTTATAACACTAAAGTGCTTCATTAATTGGAATAAACGGCGTTTTCGCAACCCCTCAATGAAAAGCTATGAATGTGTTTGCTGAGCAGTCGGCAATACATTTCACTTTTGAGAAACTCCGTTTTGACAGCCCACAGATTAGACTATTGAATAGGTATTGAGCTCTCCGTTACGTAGTGTGGGAATAATGTGGAAGGCAGGTGTGGAGGTCGCATGCTGAGCAGCGCGAAGGGAGGGCAGGTAGTGCATTCGCGTGCTCTGGCTTCCGAAAATAGCGCCGCCTGTGGTCAACCTGCTGGCTGAATAGCTGGCTCCGTCTGGCAGCCGCCCCTCTCCCAGACCCTTTTTCGCGAGCGGTCGGACCCCACGCGAGGCCTGGCACGGGTGACTTGCGCCCCTTCACTCCCAGCGCTGCGCACCCGCGCAGTAACAGAACCCCCACATGTTCACTTAGTTGTACATTTGACCCATTGTCAGAAATTATTAATAAACCTGGTGTTGTATATTTAAAAAAGAAAATATAGTTAATGGACAAGTAGATTTCAATTTCTCGTATAGTTTGTGATTTATAAAATTCTATCCAAAACTTGAAATTAAAAAAACAAATTAACTTTGTGTGCAAAAATACTAATGTATGCTTTATTCATTACTCCTATATTTACTTCCTCTGATTTTCGTAAATTAGTTCTTCAATGTGTACTGTACATTACCGCCGTAGTGTTGTCGTGGTTGAACGCAATATCGACGATGCCTTCACTTGCAGGCGGAGACGTATGGTCATTCAGAAGGAAAGTGGCCAGTTCTGGCTACGCTCTAGTTTTCCTCAAGTTTTTGTCACCGGTGAAACGATTATGAATATTATTTAGTTATTCATGTGTGAATTCTGCTTGTATAGATTTTTTTGTCGTGGTCTTGTTAGAAAAAAAGCTTCCTTGTTTAAAGAAAGTATTTCGATTACATTAGAAGTATTTTCAGCAAACGAAGGACAAAAGTGGCATCGATTAGTTTCCGACAAGGAAGCATTTTCATTCTAGTGAACGTATTTTCAGCAGTATACTAGGATTCGTATCTTCCTTTGCGTATCTTTCCTGCGCAGAATTGTAGTGAGTTGTTTAGTATGCTTAGTACTAGTAGCACAAAAAAGGAAAGTTAATCCCACGATTTTCACGATTTATTTTTGACCAAATGTTACGTAAAGTAAGCTTGTCGATGGGCTATTAATCAAAGATCGTGGACTTGGACGTTGTCTTTCGAGTTTTGTGCTAATGTAGGCCTATTGATAATATTTTCTTCTTTTATTACTTACGTAATATTGGTATTTTCCTTCGTAGAGCGAAAACTTTCCAATTTTTAATGGCTTTAGATATAGGAAAATTTCAGTGAAATATCTTGTTTGCAGTGTTTTGTATTGAAATAAAACCATACGACCTGACAGCCAAAACTCTTAACAGCATTGCTTCTGTGACACTCGTGTCTAGGAGAGTGGGGAAAAACTTACTTACTTACGTTAAATGAATAAATGTAATCCTTAACGCGTTTCATTTTATCAATAATCTTCCCCACAGCTCTTTTTTTAAAAAATCAATTTCTAAAAAGAAATTAGAGTATTTTAATAAATTCTCTTGAAAAAGATTCATCATATGGTGTTTCTGTGTTCCAATTATGAAAATGATTTGCGAAGGTAATGTCACAAATTGTCAAAATTTGTAAAAAAAATCCATTCCCCGATTACTCTCTTCTCATTGATAGTGACAACTGGAGGTAGAATATGTTCACTCAAAATGTGAGTACTTTACAAAATGTCAGGTACACTAGAAGTTCAAAAAACTTTTGTTAATGAAGTTAAAAGTATGCAAAAGAGAAGACATATGTTTGAATTACACGTAAAAATAATATATTTTATGTGTAGTATATATTAATATTGCATTGGGGAATTAATGTTAAAGTTGTAAAATATTTCCTTGGATACCACGAAAGTAAATGTAATGTATTTACTACTCACTTTTTACATTACAAATTGTGAAATGATTTTTTTTAATGTCGAGGAAATGTCATCTACAATGTGTTCGAATGTAATTGTGTATTCGTGTAAAACGTTTTTCATTGTCAGATTTTTTTTTTTAAAATTTAAAACGAGTAAAAAAACTTGTCCAAGGAAAGGAAATGGAAACAATTTGCGCGTATTGATAAGGCGTGTTGGCCTTCGCGGCAGTGCGGTGGATTCGTTTCCTGGTTGCCCAGTGCGCCCCCCCCCACCCCCACCTGCTACGGCATGTGGCCCAGCACCGCCCACTGGCACAGTCACTCGGATTTAATACATATCCATTCGAGACACTCAAACGGCTAGACACTAAAAACAATTATTTTATTTTCAAAAATATTTTTTTGTGTTTGAATTTTGGCCTGAGAAAATATCAAAAAATGTTTTTCTGACACTATAAATTGTTTTCTTATTTATCATATTTTTTGTCCGTCAATTAAAATGGTTACATTGACGAACAAAATTAAAATTAAATAACAAGGTTTTTTGGCTGTAGATGGGGATGGGTGGCGAAACGGGGGCTAAGAAACCTTTCAAAAATATAATTTATCTTAGAATTGTAATGTAAATTACTCTTATGACATTTGGTTAATAAGAAAAATGACGTTTTGAACTTTTTATTTGTTTATAAATTTTATTTTTATTTGTATATAAGTATTTATATACCCCAAGAACAGAAATCATTTTAGGGAGGCCATATGTTTGGGTGCCGAACTAAATACGAAATATAATATAATTTTATTAATAATAATACAAAAACAAAATATAAAGAATACAATAAAGTATCAGAAATACAATAAGTAATAAAGAAAATGCGTACAAATCTAAAGAAATTTTAATATGAAAGAAACTACTTACTAGATTTTTTTATTAGATCGTTGGTAATTTGCAGTGATCTAGAGTAATATAATTTAACTAATTACTTTGTTGATAATGTAAATTAAAATTTGAGTTTCACAAACTTTTGAAAATAGTGTAGAACAGATGATTATAAGATATATGGTCCTTCATCGGAAAATAATTCAATTTTTTCTCAAAATTCATTATCTTCAGCTTGAGTATCATTCTGGATGTTTCAGCTGGAAGTAACTTTGCTAAGGTTTCCTTTAGATAAGGCCTCTTCATTTTTCGAGGTATTGGCCTCATACAAGTTATCAGAACTTCATTGCAGTTACCAGAACTGAACAGTAGTTTCTTAAGCATGTCTAGGTTGCAAGATACCGTGGTAAACTTACTTGCTCAATTTAGACAGTAAACAGTCGAAAATGTTTATTACGTGCTTCAGCAGAAATTAGACCCATTGGCATAATGGCATTCTCCACCACAAAAGCACTATGAAAAAGTAGCTTGTAACTGTTGGCGTCATCGGATGCCATGGTTATAACTGAATATATAACTTAGCCATCTCCATAGTATATTCTGAAAATTTTCCTATGTTAATGTTATGTCCAGAGGAGGGTTTCCAATATCACTATGAAGCGATATATTAATGTGAAATCAATGCCGGTAATTTCTGATACTAGTTTTGAGTCCATGAAAAAGATTCTACTAGTGTTGCCATCATTGGTATTGCCCAATCTCGGCTTCGGTATATCTACAGTTAACCCCATTTTATTTTTCAAGTTCTCTTGGATTAGTAAGTTTCACTGCTTCGCTAATACTTTTTCATTGTCTGATCTCATCTGCCATTTTTTTAACAAGCAGTTTATATTGAAGATTCAATAAAGTTTCAAATAGGCGAATTCTAGCATGTATGATCGATAATCAAAATTTCAGATGTCTGGTTAATTTTTTATCTAAGACATAAAATTTATTTTATCCTTTTTGTTCCTGAGAATAATTTACTTTATGTAACAATTATTTTCTGTAAATTCCGATTTTTCGTTAATATCGTGTAATTTTTGTTGCTGCATCATCTTAAATAACTTTCTTCGAGTCATTACGTTGATGTCTGAATGCCTGAAAACAAAATTTGGAGGAAAATTAAAAAGTAAATAAACTCATATCAAAAAATTCGTAAATCGCATTCGAAAATAAATGGGTATATGTCATGCAAAACCGCGCGAATCCGCGATTGATTTTTACGAAATTGTAAAATATAAAACGTAATTCCTCCATTGCTCCATAAATTGCAACTCGGAAACATCCTGGAACATCCGATTACATTAATTAAGATTTGCTTCATTGAAAATTGGAAAGCTCTGTCTCAGCTAAAATAATTAAAATCTGTACGAAAAAACACATAATATGTACTCACTTACCTGCTTCATCAGCTTCCATGGTTCTTCACTTCAAAATCGAACCTCAATAGACGCAATTCACTGAGAGATTGAAGCGCCCACAGGAGTAAAGAACGAACACGCGCACTTCACGAGTAGACAAGTTCAGACAAGATAGCCTACCGTTAACATTTCTGCACCAGGTTATTCCCGGACCTTTTAGCTTTACAATGTGATATTTTTTATTAGTCTAGAATGAAATTTGCAAGATCGACTTTAGGCCGCCTGAATCGGCCAAATACCTCACCGTGCGCCGCCCGTTGATAGGGGAAGGAGGCGTGGCTCGAGAGCGTTTGCCGTTCGCCTCTGCCAAACGGCGCTTAAAGGCCGTTGTCGGGTCCGCTGTCTGCGCGGGCTCTTCACTTACAGTGTACGTGCAAGAATGATGTAGTTGTTCGGTGTGATGGCTTTCGCTAATTCGTGACACAGTTATTGTCAAGCTACCTTCGTGGGTTGTTTATTTGTAGGTCATGAATAGGGAACGGAATTTATTGTAATAAACATATATATGTACTTATTTTATCCAAAACATGTAAGAAAAAATAGAAAATATGTAAAATAAAAATTTATTATTGTATTTAAAGTTGTTTTCTACTAGCATGTTCCGATCATAGAACGTCGCCGATCAGTTCTTAACAAGTATTCGGAGTAGCTGAACGTAGGTTCTATCTCTACTGAAGTAATTGTACAATAGACTTCAGAACATATAAGTGTTTTATTCGAAATATAAAATAGGTTCATAATATATCATACAATGTTTAAAAGGAGCCGAGCTTGACTCGCAAGTACGCAGTAATCGGGGGGGGGGGGATAAGTTTGACAAATCATGGCAAAGATATGGTGGTTATAAAAGCATTACATTTGATTTGTAAGAAAGATGATTCCATAACAAATATTGCAAACGCGCGTCTGGAATGATCCGTTTCGACGTATGAAGAATTAAAATGTAGCGAAATATGTAAGAAATATGTGAAAAAAGTGTAAAATAAAACTAGTTCTAATTCATTCAGAATGTCTTGTAAACTCTAAAAAATATAATTGAATGCAAGTATCTAGTTTCTGTAAAAACGTGTATTTACATGGAAATCCGTTCCCTAGTCATGGATTTTCGTCAATAGGGCCCTGTGCCTTGGATAGCCAGAAATCTCAACATGGCCATCGTAGGGTCTCCGCGGTATGGCGCTTTTGTTGATATATAATGATTATGATGATGATCTAACGAACATGAAGATGGGGAAAATAGAATGAGAGGCAGGAGAACCGAGAGAACCACGAATAAACGTGCCCCGAAACCACATTGTCCGTCACAAATTCTACTTACAAAGGGCAGTGTACGATCGAATCCCCACCCCCAACGGAAGAATGCAAGGAGTCCGATCGCTACACCACCAATAACCTTGGCTATAGAAGTCGGTGTTTTGCTGTACTTCAAAGGTCACCGCCCGACCGACTTGGGTCATTTCCAGCGAAAGCTTTCCGACCTTTTGAGTTCTTGACTGTTCAGAAGTCTTCCTGCTAAAACGATGGCAAGTTTGACTGAACTTTGAATATGGATGCGAGGCGGGTGCTGATCCCAGAGATGCCTAGGCAGCTAGTGCAGTGTGACGGGTTGGAACGCAGAGTCGGTATGTGGCAGCGTAGATGAGGTGGGGGGGGGGCGGGGCGCTGCGACCTTCGCGCGCCTGCGCGTGCTCCGACCGCAGACCAGAGGCCCCGCCCAGCCCTTGCATTGCCGCTTTGAAGTTCAGTCAGAAATGTCATTGTCGGCCCGGTGGCCGAGATCGCTAAGGCAGTAGTGTCGTAGTGATCTCGGACCGAAGGGTCGCGGGTTCGAGTCCCGCCTCGGACATGGTTGTATTTGTGTTCGTCCTTTCAGCCCTTATCATCACCATTAAGTATTAAATCCTTTAAAATTAGTCGTAAGATACAAGAAGTGAGAGGTTGTATGCTCAAACGTGAATGCTTAAAAAAGTTATGTATTACGAAAAAAAAAAAATGTTCAAACCCCTGAAAGGCAAAACTGCCAAACAGGAAGAAAATAAAATTAAAAAAAAAAGTCATTGAAAATAATGTAAATGAATCGTTAATGTACTTGAAACTTACGTACCTTGTACATTAAAAAGATCGTAATATATTTTTACAATGAATTTAATCCCTAAATTAAAATCACTGTAGCTTTAATGTGGAGGTTCTCCCGTTTCCTCTGCCTCTCATGATTCATATCATATATTCATAATCGCCAGTCCCATCAAGATCGTTCCTTCCTTCAAGATATGACCACCAAGCTATGACTATTGCATCCTAATGTACATGTGTGTATTGCATTTATTAGGCGTTCATGATAATTACTTCAATGTACATTTCATTACTTTAATGTACACTTCACTATGTGCTCTGTGATCTGAGATTCTCGGTTTTCGTAGGAATCGATCTGCATTTGAGGTGTATCAGGCACATTTAAATTTTAACCGGGAACGTAGCAACCATATCAAGAGGTTGAAGGTAATCGGAACTTTTATTATGCGCACGAGAACGCTGCTTTTTTCTGAGCTCGCAGGAAAACTTAGAGCCTTCACGAGAAGATCTCCCTCTATACACCACAAGTAGTTTTGGTTTGAAGCCATTGAAACGGTTGCTTATACCTTTTAAGAAAATATATTTTTAATAAATCGATAATTTCAAAATATCATCAAAAAGACTTTTGAAGTGAGAGGTCACCTGATGAGGTATTGTTCTGAGCTCTCTTAATAACTCCTCAATGGATTTCTATATCTTCTACTAATGTAGTAGATATCTAGTGTTCTTTAGTTTCGAGCGTGGCCATGTTGATTTCACTAAAGTCACTTTGTAGTTTCAAAAGTCGCGAAAGTTCGTAATACTTGGTATTGATATTATGATTTGACTAAGAAATATTGGCTTTTCCTCAGAAATATTTTGTGTGGTTTGCTTTAGCGCAAATTATAATTTTAGTACTTGTCAGCATGATCATTTAAATTCTTCAGTTGAAGCTCTTCTGATGTAATCCCCCAATCAGTCATGAGGTGGGTGATTTTTAATATACTCATTCATTTCTTGAACAATATCTTCGTCTTAAAATAGATAGTTTTGAGAATTTGTTTTTGTCACAGCCCTTGTGAGACCTTCATCAGGGCTTCAATAATAATAGTAAAAGTTACTTTCATAAAATGAGTAAATGCAAGAAATTACATTTTCTTTTAAAATGCGTAAAGACGTATATAAAGCACAAAGACTAATTACGTATATACAACGAACAGGCTAAAACAAGCTCACCTGTAAGATCCTCAAAATTAATATTATTAGACATTCGCTGTTCCATAATTCACGTGGCACTAACACTTGTAGAGCAACAATTCATCCCATGTGACTACATCCTGACTACGAGAATAGCTGGTGTTTGTGTATCTCTTCAGGCCTTAAGTGTTGCCAAGAAATGGGCCGAAACGTCGGCAATGTAAATTTCAATTACTTATTAATCCAGTCAAATGGTAGAAAAATAAGAGAAGGTTTTGGTGTAATTTTGATTTTTTTTTTAGTCGCTTAACACGAATCTCAGGTTTGCCAAAAAGAATTTTGCCTGGAAACGCGTTTTTTAAGCAAAACTTTTGTAAAAATCACGTCTTTTTCAATTTAAAAAACAAAAACTCAAAAGTCATTATTTTTGGTAAATAATGGTCCTATATGAAATCGAAGATAAAATGACATCAAGCTTATTTTCTTCCAATTAACTGTTCCCTCCAAAAACGGCGCAAGGCAATTTTTCGTATTTTTTCATCTCCACTCTTCTGGATCTAATCGTTGCCGAACCTGATGATCAACTCTTAAAAAATGTTGTGCTGCAGCTGTAATGGTGGTAGTGCAAGGTTTGCCTTGTAACTGAAGACAAATTTAGCAAAGATATCTTAACTGATCTGAACAAATCTCAAAAGGCACGTTCTTCCCACTGGAGTTGAATAGTGAAACCCCTAAGAATTATTTGACATCAACCATCTCAGTTGTTTACGTGTACATCTCCTTAGCTGCTTGGAGAGTTTCAATAATTTTATAGTCAGCAAGATTAGTGTTCTTGGACAGTCAGAAATTCATTTTTTCCTTCTTGACCAATGCCGAGGTGCTTTTGCAACCACTCATTGCTTGTAAGAAAAGAGTTATCGGTAATTGTTTCATTTATAACAGCAAGTGGGGAAAATGCGGGTGAGGTAACTTTCTTTCTCGGGTGTCGAAAAGGCACCACAAAAAAATCATTTGCTTGCATGCGGAGAGCTCTCAATACTGCCAACGGATCTTTCTACATACTCACCAACTACAATCATGTCTTAGTTATTGGATCCAAGGGCACAGCAGTGTTCATTATATTGGAGACTGATTTTTTTTTCGCTTGTTTGCATGCCATTCCTGGTCATGAAAACTTTGTAATGAGCATTGCTATTAACCGTCTTTTATTATTCGTGCTGGCATGAAAATTTTCTTTGGACGCATTCATCATTGTGTCGTCAAATACTACGCACGCAAGTTTCCCCTTTTTTCTTTTCAGTTAGAGCTTTTAGTTCGCCATGCACTTTCATTTCACATCAGGTCAGTTTGCCTCTTTCGTTTCACATCAGTCCATTTTTGCTTAAAAGCGTATTTCCGGGCAAAAATCTTGTTAGCAAACCTGATATTCTTCTTCTGCGACAAAAAAAAAAAAAAAAAAAAAAAAATTACACCGAAACTTTGCCCGTTTTTGTGCACCATTTGATTGGATTATATGACCTACAGTCTAGAGGAATATAAATATTAATTTCAAGAATTACCTAAGTTAGTTAATATAAATGAAAACTCGTTTTTGTTTGTTTTTTTCAAGTCGGGAACCTTTTTCAGGCGGCTCCATTAGGCTGCTCGCCGAATCCACAGTATTGTAAATGAGTGGCTTGCTATTGGTCGTGCGCCGAACATTCGGTGCTCGCCCGACGCACCGGATGACAGTCTTTTGGACACATCTAAGGAAACGAACATTCAGCGAGCGTAACAGCTGCTCGGAATTGGGCGATTGAGCGTACCAGCTCGGCGGATGCCAAATGTGTGGAGCTGCCTTGAAGATTTGTGGGAGAAAAAAAAAGGTTTCCAACAGCAAGGAAAATGCAATTGAGTAGGTGTTTTCTGCGTAGAGCCTGTATGTACTACATACAGGCCGGCGGCCTAGCCGAATGCGTTTACTACGCTCCGTGAAGTCACGAAGGTTAAGCGCATTCGAGACTCGCGGGTTCGTGGTTGGGTGACCGGCCAGGAACCCGGATCTAACGGCGTCGAGCCCCAGGCCGAAGGGAAAAAAGGCACTGACTGATTGCGACGTGGCGAGACTTGACAATTATTAAAAGTAAAAGCACATTAATGGAGGATTACTTCCCAAGTGTAAAGCGTTCAACGCCCCTTACGGGGCTTGGAGACGCGTTGCGTCAAGTAAAATGTATTACATTAGGTGAAAGAGTGCGTTCTGTCCTATAGATTGACACGGATCAGGCACGGGAAGTGTCTGGTGGGCGAGAAGAACAAAGAGCTGCCATCAGGGCCGGATCCAGCCGATCTTTAGTTTTTTTTGAGGGGGGGGAATTATAGATTTTTATTAAGTAATAAACCTATTTGTTATTGTACTATTAGTGTTAGTGCGATGTAAAATCTACATCCTAAATAAACTGGCAACAACCTGCTATAGCGAAAGCAGCTGCCTCCGCCGCCGGTGAATCGTATTGATTTCATTATTCTTTCTTGCGTAGTGCTTACGCAGAATAAGCTAACAAGTACACATCGGATATGTTCTTGAATACACTGAATACCTTACAAATTGAGTTCAATGCAGATATATATTTTCATTTCTATTAAAAAAATATCTTTTTTCACACTTCCTTTATTTACGGGATAAAGTGATATTTGAAGCATAATAAAGGCAGAAATTAAGACACAAAATTATATAACGATAACATAATATTGCGAGAAAGTATGTGCTGTTGGAGCACCACTAGTTTAAATAATTACGTAGTTCTAACGTAAGTACAAACTAATGATATAACATACATAATAAATGTTGCCAAATTAAAAAGGTAACAAGCCGACCTGGATGGCCGAGATGGCTAAGAGCGAGTACCGACTCAGCGCTTCGGTCCGAAGGGTCGCGGGTTCGAGTCCCGCCTTGGGCATGATTGTCCCTTGACTTTGTTGTCGTGGAGGGCCTCGCGTTCTGCTGACCCCAGATCAGAGGAGCCCGCAAGTGTTTGTCTAGTGTATGGTCGAATATGCGTCCCATCGGGACGTAAAGGGTAACCGGCTGTTGACTGAATAAAAGTCCTAGAAAAAAAAAAGGTAACAAACCTTTTTCCCTAGACCTTTTGGGTAGGGAGCATGCCCCCTCCCCCGCGTGGATCCGCCACTGGCTGCCATGCGCAGCTGCCCGTGTCCTGATTCGCAGGGAGCGTAGCGAGGTATCATGCACTGCCAGAGCCAACAGTGGAGAGATACTGATAGTTTATCTCTCGTCGGGACACATGTATTATGTCAAGTGCGACAGCGCACCTGAGTCACCGTACACGAGGGAAGGCTTCACTGAAGAGGTTTTCCTGGCTGCTGAAATAGTGTTTGCCTACTCAGGGTGTGAAAGGGGTGATTGAAAATTTGGTGTGCCACAACCAATCTGCTCACTGGCGGTGGTGGTTACATCCACATTTTATCACATTTGAGCTGTATGCATTTCGATGAATGGTTTTTCAGTGAAGGCAACATGATAAACTTCAAAATAACACTTAATGTTTTGAGAATTTCTGTAAATATTGAAAACCACATTAAAAAGGTTTGCACCATAACTTTTTAAATGAGACGCTTCCCTACGTAATTTCGAGAATGCCGGTCGTTAATCGGATTGGATCTTCGATTGAGTCCAGTCAATCTGAGAACTCTTGTATTGCATACGTTCAGGATGATTTCAGTGAAATGTTGAAAGCAGGCTTCAGCTTTTTGATCCGTTGCTCTTAGTTTCGTAATGATTCCTCATTACAAGCTACCTTTAACACGAGGTCGTCAAGAAGTTTTGGAATTAAAAGTGATTGACAACGGTTCCAAAATAGCTTGAGTAATGTGGGTTGTTTATTTTCGCGGTACAAACGCGAATTGCAACCTTAGTATACTAAAATGAAGTCGTTAATTACATGAAAGAAATGGATTTTTTCCACTACTGTTCGTATACAACTCTTATGCTTCTTTTTTTTACAAAAGAGAACCACACATAATTTTATGATCGACATGCCTGGAAGGAGCGCAATATTTCGAAAATTAAAGAGGAGAATTTAATTCTTATAATTAATATCAATCTTATAATACACCGTGTGTCCTATGATTTGAGAACACTTTAGCAGCGCCCTTGCCCGGACGATCCGCTCCCAATTTGCAAAAGGCAAGCGACTTTGCCATGGGTATTATTTATTTCTAAAAGATGGAATTGATGCTGATCGGTCCCCGTTGACCAGATCGTCCCTGGTTCTTGTCGGGACTACCGCGAGCAGGCTCTCGGGACGGAGAACATTGGATCCTTCTAATGTTCGTTTTTGAGTACCAACATCAAAAGTGACCTTTTTCGAAGAAAGAATTAGTTTATAAAATGGCATTTTATAGCATAGCAAATTATGAGCCGTATTGGAGCATTTTCCGTTTATGGCACGAATAATTGCGGCATCACACATTCTACCAATGCCAGCAAGCGATTCCTGGGGTGGTGACGATAAACCGAACAGCCGATCACCGGTTTTCGCACAGATCTCATCCCCGTGACGTCATAAGTTGTTTCGAAAAATTAACTTTGGTTCCCTTATAAATTTATAATGCTTTTAAAAAATAAAGTATAAAAGGGTTGAATACGTTTTTTTAATATTCCTGTATTGCGTTTATACAAATTTGGAAACTCGTTACTGACTGCTTTTTTTTCAAATAATGTACTTACGCAAAAAGGTTAACATTATACAACTAGTTGAATAATATACTATATTGAGGCCTTAGTGCAGCAAATGGGACGTTTTCGCGTCCCAGCCGGCGCGTTCCCAGCGCACGCTCGCCCTCCCACCCGCCGGCACGCACGCGCCTCGATATAGCGAGTGATGTCAGCGCGTGGCGTCGCGCAACGGAGGCCCTCGTCCGGGGCCAGCCCGGCGCTTTTTTTAATTATGTTTTATTATTTGATTGTTTTTGTACATAGATCAGTTCCTATAAAACTACACATATGCAGTGATGGCTTAACTAATAACGCTTAACCTAACTTAACCCTAATACAGTGGTTGAGGAAACCATGATGGCACCTCGTAGATATTATTCTAGGTCTGAAAATATTTTACAAAATATGTGGAATGGATATTTATTTTTGATGCGAGTGGGATGAGTGGGGTGTTTACAGAGGTTGAACGAGGATACTGTTTGAACATGGTGAACATTAGAGAAGAATTTATGGGATAGGTAAGTGATGTGGTGAATGATGAGGTCGAGGTTGAATTCATTATGTAATTGATGATTTGATATGAACCAGGGTGCATTAATGATGGTGCCCCGTGCACATGCTCAGTGGTCTTGCTCCATCCCTTCGCGAGAGATCTGTATCGTTCGGTGCTTACAGCTGGGGCTGGATCCACGACCCGCGGTAGACAGGCCACTTTTGTTTTCACAAGCGTCGTCGAGAACAGCTCGTTTTTCATCGCTGGCTCCAACAGTACTGTTCGGTGTTCTCGCTTCCCACTCAGAGCTGTTACTCTATATCCCTAATTCTCAATGATTTCAACATCTCAAATAGAAGACTCAGTTGTAGGAAATGTTACATTACTGTAAAACTCTGTTCAGGCCTCGTTTTTTTCTCATTTTGATCCATATAGATTATTTAATTTTTGTATTTTAGTTTTAGATATTTATTTAACATTTGTGTTGGCGTAATAAATTTATTGTAAAAAAAATTCAGTAAAATATACCCGATGACCGCCCCTAAATCACAACGTGAAGAACTTTCAATTACTGTTTCACTTCATAGTGCGAGAGATCTTAATCGTTTGATACTTCAGGCTGGGGTCGGATCCACGACACACGGTGTTATAGACTTTCATATTAACTAACATTTCCTAAATGCTTTTACTGGCATTTTTCTCCGTGCTGTAACGTGGTAACCTGTGTTTTGTTCTCCCATCGATATGGAAGTGGGGCGTGGAGTGCTGTGCATTTCATTCGGAACGCTATTTCATTTTGGCGCTTAGAGTATTTGTATAACTGGACATTCCTTATTCTGCGATATTATATTTGACAGAAAGTACGCGCACGTTTTCTTGAGCTTCGGAATACCTACCCCCCACTCCTTTGCCAACATTAGTTGAATTACGAATAAATGATAGCAACGAGCGTTGCAGACATCTGATTACCGGAAATGTTCGCTCCCGTGTCATAGAAACTATTTTGCATCGAAAAACGAATTACAAATTTGATATAAAATTTCTTTTGTTAAAATAACCAAACTCCCCATTGCTCCCGCAACTAGCGAAGTAAGGGCTCAAGAAAATGTGCGCGGGTAATAACTATCTTTGGTGAGTCTGTGGGGCAATCGTAGTTGCGTTGGCAGTGCGATATAAAACTCATTCGTGCGGTTCAGTTACATCGTAACAAAATTCCGGTGTTGATAAACGCGAACGGAGGGAAGAGTTCATCATTCTGAGTAGATGTTGATCCGAGACTCCTGATGTCCGCTAGTGGTGTCATTTTTTTCACCTTAACGTTTGATTTATGTTCTATTTGGTGTATTCAATGGTAACTTCCATTTCTAATACCAGCAAATTCTTCAGTTTAGTCGTTTGCATTTTTTAAGCATTAATTGCATTCGTGTTCTGGAAGTTGGAGTGTTTGATTTATTGTTTATGAGAGTGGGTTAATTTTAGAGAATATAAGGACATTCCGCAATGAGTTATTTTCTAGTTTCTCAGTAACAGATCTGTGTTAGCACATTTTGTTTTCTGGGTTATTTTTCTTAATGTTTTGTGAACAAATATCTTTTTTTTGCTTGAGAGGACGGAGTAGCTATTCTCGTATCGGACGAGTGAATTCGTGGGAAACTGCTGTGTAGTGTTTAGTACGAGAAGAGTAGAACGGTGCCCGCGTGTACGCCTGAGCTCTCTTATCTAACTTCTTAAACTTCTTTCTTCTTTGTGCTGCTGATTAGATACATTTTCACAAAAGCTTATAAATGGCGTTGTTACTAGGTCGATTTGTTGCATTCAAGCACTGTTCACAGTACGTGTCGTGAATTGAGGTAAAGATGTAATTTCTGAAGTTTGCCTGAAATCCACATTCAGTTCAGGATTCATCTCGCTTAAGGTTAAGTAATCCTCTCAACTGCAATTTATTTCTCAAAAATCTCTAAAGTGCTTGATACTGGGCCTCCTGTTAAGTCTTTTTCCCCAGCTGTGTGGGATTCATTACACGATTCCTGTTTTTTAGGGAGCTGTATTTCAATTTTCTCTCTTGGAAAGGTCAGTCATGTCTACTGATGTGAAAGTGGTGAAAGATCAGGCGTATCGAACACTTGCAAGGAGAGGGACATTTTTAATTTGCCACACCCATGGAGGTCATAAAGGTGAATGTTGATGGCTCGCGTTGCACGGTTTCTCCCTGGGTGCCTCGCCCAAGAAATTTGAAGGATGCGACTCGTGGATGTGTTTGGAAAGCTTCGGAAAGCTCGGCGCGAGTGAGTTCCAGTGAGCTGGAGTTTAACCTGCGAATTAGCCTGTGGTAGTGGCCGTGCCTGACGCGCGGGATCATTTTATTTTCATTATTTACTCTTGGAGGCAGGGAGCAGTTCTCCGCATTGGCCTGAAATGACAAACCTTAGTAAGAGGTAAAGTCGGCTGTTTCGCGGATTCTCTTGTACTTGTGTTGCCCAGAACTGCGGAAAATTGCTTTCAGGTTTTCAAGACGCTTTCGGATATTGGTATTTCCCATAAATTTTACACATGGGGAGGTAAACGTCAGCACCGAGATTTTTTTCCTCTCAAATGTTAGTGTGCTCTAGATGAAACCATTGACAATTGCTGTGGTTTAGATATCTAAGGGAATCAATTGATGTCATTGCAGTGCGTCTGACCGGGAGGTCCTAGGGTTCGAGTCCCGGCGACGGCCGAATTTTCATCAGTACCTACGTAGCTAGGTCGAATTCAGTCACTCTCTGGAGGAAAATTCTACTGTCGACTTTTCTAATCGGTAGTTTCCCGAGGTTTCTCCTATCTGCACCAGGCGATCTATACCAACCACCACCTCTTTCTTGCCCCATCCTATTACTTACATACACTTCCACCTACATGCACTGTACTACCACACGTATCGGGAGTTCAGTCGAGAGCTTAGAGCTTGTCCCGTCTGGGGCGGTGCCCCACTGGTGGTAGATACCTGGTTGGTGGAAAAAAACACATCGCAAACCGACGTGTAGGTCGACACCGGATGTCGCGTCGGATGATGCGGGAATAAGCGCGTGTGGCTGAAAGCGGTGGCCAGGGCTCGCGCGTTCTTTGTTGGAGAGGTGAGGTGCGGGTGCGCTCCCAGGACCTTTTCGCGCTCCGGCGCCGCCGCGCCGCGCCACGCCGCGCCGGGAAACAAAGAGCGGGCGAGGCCTTGGCCAGCCGGCCGCGGCCGGTGAGTCAGCGCCGATCCGCGGCCTGCGCGGTCAGGCGGCGCCGCCGCCGTCCGCCGCTCGCTTTGCGGCGCGCCCATCTGCCGGCCTCCTCGCAGATAGCGCCCGCCCACATGCGGAGCCCACACGGCGCCCACGCCTCTCCCAGTTCCCACGCGAATAGGAGGAACTGCGATCAAAACCTGCAGCTAGAGTTCGAGGAGACTCAATGAACGAGTTTCTTGAAAGGAATAATGGATACTAAACTGTTTTACTTTGTTTGTGGAATCAATACTCACATTTTCCAACCAAAGTACTCGAAGGGGATTGGACAGTCATATCCCTTATTTTTGTACCCCCTGTTGTTTTGTACCCTCTTTTTTTATGCTGGTGCTAATGTTTTCAAGAGACGTAGTTATTTTAAGTTTCTTCGCTTCTGTGCTGGATCACATTAGGGCTCCCTGAATTTTTTAATTGCTTTAATATGAGTAAGACTATTCATTTTGTTTGAATAGTAATTTCTCTTCTAATTTGCTTTGTGATCTCTACAAGCGTTAGGGAACTCGAGATTGTTTTGAGACCAGTTAATACACCAAGGAAAATCTACTAGAGCTTTATATTTCAATGAACTCAAACAAACAAACAAAAAAAAAAACAGTTTTCATTCTCACTGTAATTAATTCCAATCTGAACCGTTATGCTCTGAATATAAAAATATGCGATTACTTTGGTTCTCTGCAAGAAATTCATTATTCTTAACAGTTCCATTCAGTTTCCCATATTACACGGCTACCGATATTAGCTTCTCTGCTGGGAAGTACGACTATCTTCCAGACCTAATTTTTATGTAAACTACTCGTAATGCACCAAAGAGTATGGCCTAATATACATGCAAGCAAATTTGCTGAACGAGACAATCGAACGGACGATTATTTCGAGTTTGCAACCGCAATGCGATAATCTATTGTGTGTTAATCTCGTCAGAGTTATTGGAAGTGCAAATGCATCGCGATCTGCTGATACTAATACAAATAGAGCAATCCAAATGCAATATAATGACCAGCGCATTCTTCATGGCACGTTTGAATAGATTATAATTTTACAGGAGATTCACCAGCAATGATGATAATAATAATTAAATGTTATGTTTAATGTGTTCCGGAGTGACTGCGAATCTTGAATAGGGCATACTATTGAAATTTGCACAGGTGGAAAACAAACTCGTGTGACTGACAAAACAAAGACTGAAAATAGACTCGAGATACAGTAGTTGTGAATGCGGTCTACCCAGTGGTGTCATTCATTGGTCGTGTCAGATGAGGTTCTGCGTAGGCCTACCAGATGCCTGGGTATTTTTTCTGCTCATTATATGCTCTGTGAATTCAGATGACGCTAAACGCGGAAAATATGACTGCAGAGATTCCGTGTCATAGTCTCTCATCGATCCTTCGTAGTTTATTAACTTGTGCCGAAGATGTTCTGTGGAATATTCTCTATTTCTTACTTGTAATTATATTAGTAGTTTTTTGATCTTGCAGCACATCATTTACTTAGTAATATTCTGATCGTTTTACATTAAACTACGTAGTATCGAGATTGACATTCAGTTTAATACAAAAAAGAAAGAATGCCTGTGGCCATTTCTAAAGTACGCTTCGAGTGCGCACCTGGAAGATTTCATTTAAGTCGTTGCCTCCTAATGGAGTAAACACGTACTCTTTGACGGGCAAACGGTATGTGGAGTGATGTAAGATGTTGAAGTATAAGTTGGAAGTGTAAGAGTAATAGAGAGAAGTAGAATTCTAACTGAATTATTGATAGGCATTGCTACTCGTGAAGAGAGCATCAATGACAATATTACAAGCAGCGTTGAATGCAGGTTTTCTTTGTAGTCACTACTGCGCGCACGAGTGTTCCAATATTTTGAGCACAAGAGAAGAGCAGTGGGAGTGGCATTCAAGGCTGCCGTCATTCATAAACCGACAACGAGGAAACCACCGAGCCGGTAAACGAACTTTCGACCTCGAGAGCACGTGTTCCGGACGCGAAGCAGCCAGCCTCGCACTACGCTCGAGCACACATACGGATCCGCCGGCGGCCCCGAGGTCGGGTGTCGGAGCTCAAGCTGCTGTGTTGTGCAGCTGTGGCGCCGCGCCGCGTCGTGTCGTGCTGACACCCCGCCCACTTGTTTGTAGGATGCGCTCATCGATGTCAGTGCAGGGCAGACTACATGTATACTTGGATTTCTGAAACCTGGCTGATGACAGCCGATCTGCCGTTATGGTTTCGTCCAATCGGGAGCTTAAACGTCACCACAGTGACGTCACTGTGATGACGTTTTAGCTTGCGATTGGATGACGTGTTAGGATGGAGCTCATGAAGTGTCATCGGCCAGGTTAGAAAAACCCAAGTATAGAATATTGTTGGTCTTCGTGAATGTTTTCAAAACATGGATGGGGATTGTAGTATAAATTGAAAATAATACTGTAGTATTTTGTGTTAGCTTCGAACTCTTTGAGAGTTTTCGTCGATAAATGTAACGTAATATTTTTGAAGTATTCAATGTCATAATAAAATTTCAGTAAATATTATTTTTTTTACTTGGTTTTAATAGTAAAATCGCAGTACTACATATGTACACGTTGCCACTGTGAAATTAAATACCCACTCGAACATGTTACAGGTGTAAAATATCGCTTATAACACTTGTAAAATATCGTTAGTTTGTGGGTGACGTAACATGAACATCAATTTTTTTTTTGTTGGTGGTGTCACGTCTCTGCTCCCCTGTTAGATGTGGGCGTTCCCCCTGCCACGAGCCCTCCGGGCGTCGAGATAGGGCGCGCGTGCGGCGAGGGGAAGGGGACAGGGACTGGAGGTTAGGTTACGTTAAGGCATTAACTTATTTTACGTGGCGAGACTCGGGCCATCAGGCCCGCTCTTCCGTCTAACCACGCAAATTTCGTAACGCTCCTTTCACCACCTAGCGGAGAAAGGAGGTATTATCTTCGGCGACGAAACAGGCGGATCTCAATTTTGCTCAGAGGCTTCTTTTAGGCTTGATCTTTTATATGCAGTAAATCTACTACATGGGACAGCCGGCTTTACTTCCTCCGAAGGAAGGCGTACGAGGATTTTTCGCCCTTAAAATCCACGGCTTCGATCGGGTATAACAGTCCGGTACGCTGACCGTTATACCACTGAATCCGGGAGGTTACTCCCCTCGCTCTCGAAGCTCTTTCCTCTTCAGCAGCTGAGCTCGCGGGCTAATACGGACTTGCGGAATGCAACCGCTCCGCTCTTGGCTTCTTACTTCAAAAAGATTTGATTGATTTGATTGATTGATTCCATTGATTCTCTTCGTAGGTATGCTAACATCTCCCCCACAAACAAATTAATACGGACCCACGTCTCCCAGTTCTCGATACTTCCTACTATCTGCCCTGGCTACTACACAATGCGAGGCCAGAAGATGTTTGAACAGTTTTCTTATAATTCGTTCTGACGTGATTGCTCATAAAACCAATCTGTAAATTTTAGATCTCGTTTTTAACTAATCTGCGAATATAGTCAATAATAATAATAATAATAATAATATAATTATTTTAAACAAATATTTAGTTTATTATAGCCTGCTTTGAATCATTGTTAATGTTCGCCTGGTTCCTACATCGCCTTTTTTTAATGTGGCATCTGAAGGTATTATCTCTAAGATGGAATTCGGCACGACGTTTTGAGTCTTTGTTGGTCCTGCCGTAAGATGTCGCATGATCGCGACAATATCAAGCAGTGCTGCAGATCAAGCGACTCTAGCGGCAGGACTGAAAATGGCGCAAAAAGGCGTGCCGAATTCAGTTTTGGAGGTACTACCCACAGATGCCACGTTAGAAAAACCCAAGTATAGAGCCACATCGACCTCGACTTCCTCATCCCACTTGTTCAGAGACGTTTAGGTTCGTTGTCTGGAATCGCGTTCCTTTCTGATTGCGCTGATCCGCTCCTCTCCCCTCTCTGCATCGGCTGCTGGTTTTCCGCTATCTCCTTCTTATCTGTAGCGAGATCCCGCCCCCAGGTGCGGCGTCGTGTTCACCACGTGTTATCGCGCTACCGGCGAGAGCCGGAGGCCTCTGTATGAAAGTGTGATAGCGCTGTGGATTCTTGGGCGTTGCCGCGTGTCTCGGATGGGGACAGAAGAATGCGCGTCAGACGATGTTTGCGTCATTGCGAGCAAGCGGAATCAGTGTGTACTACAAACCTACATAGCATGAGGAAGCAGATTACTTTTGTCTTAAATTCAATGTCGAGCTTTCTCGAGATCCACCTATATTTAAAACATTTTTGTGATTTTTTGCCAATTTTTCTTCTTTGAAATAAAAAAAAAAACAAAAACGGATGACTAATTTTCGTATTCGGTGAGATTACAATTTAACATAATTTTTCCAAATTAATATAACAATTTCAATAATACGATACAAATTGACGAATTTGTGTCTAAATCAGTTTTACGTCTTTATCATAAACAACATATTTGCTTACATGTTCGTGCGCCATAAATATAACGAAATATCAAAGCCTACAACTGCCACACCCAGTTGAAAATTCCCGCGTAAAACACTTGGTCTACGTACGTTGATGCGAGTGCGCTCGGACAAATGTTGCTCGTTTTGAAACGCTTTGCGGTTACTTGCGTGAAAAACTCTTCTTTCATTGCAAGGTTGACAAATATTTTGCGTCGCAGGAGCGGTTTCGCTGCCGCAGCGCAGGAAGGTCGCGCGTCTGTTGCATATCCTTCGCGCGTTAGCGGCGCTGGGGCTGGCACCCAGCCAAGACTGCTCGCCCCCGCACGGGCCACGGGCCACACAGCGCGGGCGCCAGCGTTCAGTAGAGGCCTGGACTCCCTAGATACAGCAGGGTGGCCACTTTCTGGGAAAGCGAGGGAAAAAAACTGGGAATTTCATACCTTTGGAAAAATGTGGGAATAATCAGGGAATTTGTAGAAGAATCGTGAGAAGTCAGGGAAACAGGTTGAGATTTTAAAAGTAGATATTATTCCTTTCAAACATTAGTTCAGCATTGCAACAACAAACATTATTTTGTACTTAAGTTTTTATTTGGTGAGAAAATATTGTTAATTTGCACTTTGTCACGGCGAAATCAGGGAGTTGACCAATTAGTATCAAGGTAACTTTAATCTTTTATTTACAAAGTGTGAGATAACAAATCTTCTCAGAAAAAAATACTGTGGGAAACTGGGAAATTTCAGGGAAGTTTGTTGCAGGAAATGGGTGGCCACCCTGTACAGAGCATCGCATTCCTTTTGTCAGCCGGATACGCCTAAAAAGCTAGTTGTTCGGGAAGTTCGGATGCTGTATGGTGATAACCACCAATCTAACTGAAACCAAATGTTCGTAAACTCGAAACTCTCAGCAACATTTCTCCTTAACTCCTAAATGCAGCCGTGCGGGCTATCGGGAGAAAGGATATTTTAATAACGGAGGCCGTTCAGGTGGCTCTACTCTGTATCGTGGACTCTACAAAGGCGTTGAGAGGCGGCAGATCTCGGGATGCAAGTCTCGATTTCCGTAACTGAACTCCGTGTCTGATTCTCTCTTCTGTATGCTTTTTAAACATGATTGGTGGGTATCAGGCGATTTTTTAAATTTATTTATTTATTTATTTATTTTTTCTTACTCTGCCTTGAGATTTCACGAAGGGATTTGCGGCACAAGTGTGGGGTCTTTCTTGCACGCACGAGATACAGCTGCGTTGGAAACGCCGACCAGTGAGAACTCCGACTGAGCTAGCCCGTGAGAACTCCGACCGAGCTTTGCCGGCGGCGCTAGCCGAAATCGTTTACTACGCTCCGTGAAGTCACGAAGGTTAAGCGAATTCGAGACTCGCGGGTGCGTTGTTGGGTGACCGGCTCGGAACCCCGGGATCCAACGGCGTCGAGCCCCCGGCCGAAGGGATAAAAGGTCACTGACTGACTGCGACGTGACGATACTCGACAGATACAGTAATGATAGTAATTACTTTACTATTACGGAGGATTACTCCAACAAAAGCGCTCAACGCCCAACAAGGGTTAAGAGACGCGTTGCGTCAACAACGACGCAACAAGTGCAAGGAAAACCGGGGACGCCACCGCAAGCTGCACCGTCGCGGAGATTTCCAAAGGTTGCCGTGCGTTTTGACGAGCGCGCACCTGTATTTCGGGCAAAGGACGCTCCCTTGAATGTGCGAGAGGCCAGACGGTGCCCGGGCGGGGTGGGCGGTCTGTGTGGGCGTTTTGCGACCCGCCCGTGCCCGCCGCTTCCGCTCGCGCCTTCCGCTGCCCTCGAGGGAATCCCCGGCGAGCAGCCAGCCGGCGCGGCAGACAACGCGGCGATAGCGGCGGGGGTTTCCCGAAGGGTTGATATGCGCGTTGCCGCGCATGAGCGAGGCCTGCACGATGAGGAAGTGAAGGGCCGATACCAATGCCGCATTGCAAGGGCGAAAGTTACCGCAAATTTCACTAATTCCGAAGGAAAATGATAAGTTTATCGACATTATGGTAAAGGAGGTGTTATCTGGACGTTATTCATGCGTACGCAGAAGTACCTACTACGCTTGGTAACGTATGATTGAAACTATGCGATTGCCGTTGGGGGCGGGGGGATACTGATACATTCCTAAGTCCATGCTAATACATTATTTTACAATTATGACAAGGCGCGATCAATACCATATCAAGAAAAGTACAATATATGGTACTTTAATATTTGAGGAAACTTACATTTAATTGAAGGAGTCAATTGCTCATTGTCTTCAAGTATAGTTTCTTTAAATTTCATTTGCAAGACATCATTTTCGGGGAAATCAGGAACCACTCAGAACAAGAGAATGATCCGTTTGAGCTATGCGATTCAATCGTTTGAACTAGTATCGAAACCATACTATTATCGTAGAACTGGGCAGACTTATTATATTATTTTTCACAGCAATTTTCTTCGAAGGGCCTATCTATGAAAAGTGTGTTCCTAGTGATCTGAAATCTGATGCCAAAATTTGCCGTTTCTGAAAGCTTTTCTTTGATGTCCGCAAAATTTGTAGGCGTAAAAAAATCGACTTTTTCACTGCTCATATTTAATATTATATTTACGATTCGTTACGTATGTATATTATGCTAAGTTATTTCATGTTTAAAATGTCTGCATTTTTGCCGTGAAAAAAGTCGAGCTTTTTAGAAAATGGATATTTGGAAACGCATAACTCCGATTTGCTCCAGCCGCGGACCGAAATATCCCAGGAAAGTTGTTTCCGCCGGGCAGAGGGATAGGACGCGGCAGCGAGGCGCAGGCGGCGACGGCCTTCGACGCTCCGGGCGGTGACGTAAGAGCCGATAAACATGGCCCTCCGCCACTCGCCTACGTCGGCGGGCAAACCGTTGTGTATGTTAGGTTTCATCCCAATCCCAATATCCGAGTAGTTTCAGCCGAAATCTTGATGTATTATACGCTCACGTTTTCTTGAGCCCTAGAATACCTACCCCATTCCTTTGTGAACATTATTTGAATTAAGAATACATTATAGTCACGAGCGTTGTAGACAAAAATTGGTAACCAGAGGTGTTCGCTCACATGTAATAGAAACTATTGGGACGAAAAACGAATTACAAATTTGATTTAAAAATTCCTTGTGTGAAAATAACCAAACACCCCACTTCTCTCTCAACTAGCGAAGCGAGGGCTCAAGAAAACGTGCGTGGATAATAAATCATATTGGATGTACCATCTGATCCAATCACCTATGCGGACGGCGCGCCAGGATTTTCGACACTAGCTTTTCAGCTAGGTCGAATTCAACCGATGTCTGGAGGAGAATTCTAGCGCCGGCTGCTCTGATCGGTAGTTTTCCTGGTTTCTCCGATCAACACCAGGCGAATGCCGGAGAGTACCCTAACAAACGGCCACGGACCGCGGTCTACCGGTGATCGTTTTTACCACATATTCTGGGAGATCGGTCGGGAGCTTAGAGCTTGTCCCGGCTGGGGCGGTGCCCCGTTGGTGGGAGAATCCTGGTTAGGGGGAAACCCCGCTAGTCGACGGAAGGTCGGCGCCGGATCTCGCCATCCAGCGGGGAAGATCACCGCCATCTCCCGCGAAAAAAGCATGCACTACACTAACGGGACTAATGACCAAAGCAGTTGACGCACCGGAAACACGTAGAAATCAAATCAAATCAATCCAATCACCTATGTACTTTCTGGTTCCAGTCGCTCGATTCACGTTTTGTAAGGATCTTAGTAGTCACCGATATTCTGTTATGTGGTTGATTATATCAGTTAATTTATCTTCAGTCACAATAGTTGAAGTACGCGTATGCCCTGATGTTTGTAGGTCTGCAGCATTGTTATTGTTCACATTATAATACTGAGAATGAATATAACGTTTACAGAAGTTCAGTTGAAATGCATCCTATTTTAAACATACCCGTGGAAGTTTGCAGGGAAGGAACTAGTGGTGTAATTACTACCGCATACAACTTGTTGTGGTCAGTGTTCGATCTCCGGTCATAGCAAGTGAAATTTGTGGACAAAGCGAGCTCCCGCAGTTTTTTTGAGTTCTCCCATTTCTCCTGCCCCTCATTCAACTACATTTCTATCGTTATTCGTTCTATCAATATCACCAAAGTCTTTCGTTGTAGTAGCCTAACGAGCCGCACTATACTTGGATTTATTTATTCATAGCTGCCTGTGAAGTAAATCAGCTGTTATGGTGTCATCCAGTCGGAAGGTTGAACGCCACCATAGTGACGTCACTAGTGACGTATAAGGTCGCGATTGGATTTCACTGTAACAGCTGATGAAATGTCGCAAGCAGCCATGGAAAAATCACAGTATAAATCTACCATGGAGCTATGAATATAGGGAGATTGCATGACAACACAAACTTGAATACACCTCCGCCATATTGGTGAGTTCAGAAAGCTTGTGCTCTATGTTTAGCTGTGCTCGTGTTCAGTTATGTTTGGCACAGTTTTTAATATGTAGATATTAAATTCATAACAGCTAGCTTTTGTAACACTTCGTTAAGGTTACTTGTGTTGCTAATGGCTGTACACACCTTGCGGAATTACTTTCAACAAGTTAGTAGTTACTCCATGTAATTGGAACATTTAGTAACTTCGTAAGTTATTTGTTAATTTTAGTGAATTTTTTCTTAAAGATTTCTTGCAGATCTAAAGCGGAGAACATTGTGGATTAGAGCTGTACGAAGAGACAATTAGCAGCGGGGCGATTACAGCAGGTTATGTTCGACATTTCCAAGAACACGATTTTGACATAACTTCATTGTATGTACGTTTGCAGGAATTTACACTTCAATCAGATTCTCCAGTTTTTCCACCACACCTAAGAGAAGTAATGACGTATTGTTAAGCCTGTAATAACAGAATGTATTCCTTTGACACACGTGTTTTGGACCCACCAATATGGCGGATTGGCTTCACTTGCTGAACACGGAAGAAGTTGGTAAGGGCACCTCCTTGTATTCGTAGCTCCGTACAATGCGGTGGTGTTGACGGCTGTTAGTTCCGCCAACTTCTGAATCCAAGAGTTTCAATCCGACCCGTGATATTCAAAGGGACTGATATTCAGAATTGCATGCGGGGCTGATGTATTATTACATTTTCTCACTCTTTCTTTATTTTGTTAGGTTTGGAACTCTGGGAATAATATTCTTTGTACGAAAGTAACCTATTCGCAACAAATTATATATATATATATATATATATATATATATATATATATATATATATATATATATATATATATATATATTTAACTCATAACGTACAATTATTATTTTATGCAAAAAATAATAATTGTACTATTGGATTGTAAAATAATTAATAAGTGTAATATTATGAATAGTTGGAAAACCTATTGGGCTAATTTCCATTATAGTGAAGCCAGGTTTGACGTTGTTTTCGATTTTACACCTATTAGTACATTGTTTTGTAAAACTGTTTCCCTTTCCAGGTACAATGGTTGCAATATTTTTTTCAATCGCCAGAAAAAACTACAAATTCAAAAACAATTTAATATTAATATCCAATCAAACTTCTAAGTGAAGTATCAACATAAATAAGTTCCACGAACATTTTACAACTTAACGAAATCAAAATTTCAAAAGTGACTACTGCTAATCATTTTAAGATTAATTTAAATGTCGGAGGATATTGATTGAAAACAAAACAAGTTTTGTATAAGTCAACTGTAACTGTAAAGCTAAACTCATTCAATCCTGGTAAAATAAATATTTATCTAACACATTAATATGTAAATATTATGTTAATATTTAAACACCTCAATAAATAATTAAATTCATTACAAATTGATGTAACAGCATTAGAAAAATCTTTGAAAAATAAAATACATTTCCTTCAAGCCTGAAACTTCAGGAAATGAATAAGAAAGTCAATTCACTACTTTCATTCATATTATTCAGATAATATATACTGTTATAGCCGCAATAGTAATAAAAACAGTGTTTAAATTGCAGAAGATGTGCTGTATTAAAAAAGTTGAACCATGAACAGCTGATGGATATGATGATAATAATAATAATAATAATAATAATAATAATAATAATAATAATAATAATAATAATAATAATGATGATGATGATGATGATGATGACGAGTGTCATAGTCACTGAGTGAAGATGTGAGAGAAGGTTAGGAGTTCTTCTCACTATCTTGTTGGTCAATTGATAATTCTGGTACATTTATAATTCTGGTAAATAATTTTTTATTTCAATAATCCAAAATATTTTTTCAGAATAAGTAAGCCCTGATTCCACTTCTTGGGTGTCACCTAATAACTTTTAATATTTATATGTTGTTGTTTATATAAAATAGTAACAACGTAACAAATAGCGAACAAATATTTTAGTTGAAATAATGCCCTCAAAATCACTTCACCTGCCTGCAGGTTCTTCACAATTCGCTGTATTAAATCTAACTTTGAAGCATTTTGTGCTCTTCTGCTTCTTTTTATGAACTAATATAGAAATTAATTATTCCTTTTTGCAACGAACTTTTCTGGGTAGTTATGTCGTAAGGTTGTAAATTTTTCACATTCAACGTTGTGAGTTAATGGATTTGGCCATAGCTATTTATTTGCATGAAAAACTAGTAACTGTTTAATAATACAACTGAATAGACATTAACAACTAATTTAATACAATAACTACTAATTAAATAACTTTAGATTTTCAAAATCTTCAAATAATTAATTAAATTTAATCTTTAAAAGCTGATGCAAATACAATATAATAATCACATTAATTACTAATTATACAATTATTTACACAAAGAATAACTAACTTAAGTAGTAACTGTACATAGGTAATGCAAATTTTGAATTCTGTAATAACTCAATAAACGTTAAATGAAGGTCGCAAGATAATTCCACTGCTCACTTCTTTCTAATAACTATTATTTAAATAACTCTGAAAGTAAGCAATAACATTAACAGTTTAAATAGTAACTAACTAAAAGCAGACACAAGATATTACGGAACAAACCAACCCGAAATCACGCGAATTATGAAATATGGTCACAATGCACATTTTAGAAAATCTTATTGACAGATGTTGGTAGCAACAAGGCCCGCTAAAACCTGTCATTGTTGCTGCCAACTTAACATCACAACTGTTCCAACTTCGTACGTTACTTTAAAAAAAATTCAGATTTACAGTCCTATAATGAATGAACGAATGCTATTTTATTAGTTGATATGGCAGTTAAATATTTGTCACATCTAGTTTGTCTTTTTACCACTTGTACATTCAAATAATGTGTGAAAATTTGTGAGAAATATTATGAAAGATTTTAGCGCGTATTACCACTCCCGTTGAATAAAAGTAACTTAAGTTTAAGCATATAATAATTTTAAGAGTGTATTTGTATGATATGTCATTCCCTTTAGTATACAATCAACTGTTACAGTTCGAAATTCATGTGCTTGCTAATCAGAGAACTTTGTGTAATAATTACATTCGGTGAAAATTTTATAGTGTTTAACCTGACTGTTACGGTGCCCGCACAATACATTACACATCGCAAATCGGCATCATTGATCTTGGTAGTTGGAAGGTCCCCTAAAACCAAATAAATATATAAATTAAATGTATACAGAGATTTGTTTTGAATAGGCAAAACATGTTACCATTAAGAAAAATCTTATGTTCGAAATGCAGAACTAAATTTACTTAAGATAACTATAGGTTAAAATATAGGTTAAAATTTTGGGTGATTTCGATATGTATAGAGCATTACATAGGGTCTACATTGATACATTTAGTGGGCAATAGTTTGCTAAAAGACTTTATTAGCGCCTTTGTTGAAGAGGTTTATTGTTTTATAATATTAGAACACTCGTTTAGCTGTTTTATAAGCAATTGAACGTACAACAGTAAGTACCATTGACATTAACTAAAAATACTTTAAAACTTTATTACATTTTAATCTTAAAATATTTAATAAAACAAAATTTTACATACAATTTTCTTTCGTAATCGCTGTAAGAATTTCGTAATCGTAATACACTGTAAGAATTTCAGTCCTTTATTCAGTTTGATGTCAACTCAACACCACGATTTTGACACTTATACTGGATACCCTACAATGCTCCTCTTGCCAATACATTCTCCCACGAAAAACCAAAAGCAAACTTCTGCAGTTACGAGAGTATTTAACCAAGCTTCTCTGACTGTCATTTGCTTCCATTTTCCTGTTCTGGCACTGCGCCAAATATTCTGAATTCCAGCTCGAATTTGTGGAATTTCATCTGCAGTGGGAGGCACCAATTCCACTTTGGCATATTTCATAAATATTTTCCATCTTGGCTTGGCCGCGTCGGTCAACTCTTTCGCTATAATTGGAGCTTTGGTGACGATTTTTTTCACTAAATGCGCCATTTCGGTGATGTCCAGGGTTCCTTGCTGTCCGTTTTGGAAGGCCTTGGAGATTGTTAACCCAGTTCTGAGAACTGCGTAGAATAAACGAAGGCAGCCAGCCTTCCCATACGGCCTCCGCTTATTTACTTTATACTTCGATTTAAATACTGACTTCTGACAGATCAGCGGTCAGCGGGTTGTCCAATCGACGTTACTTTTCGACAATACGTTACAACGTAAGTCCTTGATACTGAAACCCGATTGGATTACTGTGTCACAGCTAATGATCTGTCAGAAGTCACTATTTTTAAATCGGATTATAGCATTGAATTACTATTGTAGAAGACAGATTCGCAACGATTTGTTTACACTTCATTCCATAAAATAATGCTTAATGGAGCCCTCGCCAGAACCGCTGTTTCAGACTTTTTATTAAATTCCAGATGGTTTCGCCTACAGTTACAAATTTCACGATTGTATATGCGTATGTTTGCCCGCCCAATTGATTTCAGTGTGATAATATACAATTGAGGAAAAATACAGATTTACGGTATTATATTTTAAACTCTTTACTCTGCTGAACCGAGGAAGAAACAAATAATAAAATTGTATTGAAGAATATCGATATCTTCATTAGGGTGAGGATAAACTGTTTAAATACGTATACTGTGGTTTAACTGTCATGGGGGATCAGCAGAGACTCGTAGAAATCGGCCAGTTTCCTCCCCCCATGTAAAGAGAGGAGTCTGCTTGGAGCGGTGCATTCTCCCTCTCCGCTGTTCTGTGGGTAGGGATGAAGTTTTTAAAACATCGAGATTTTCCACCAAAAACCTAGATATTTTGCTTTCGATGTTTTCTTCACATCAATATTTGTTGCTTTTTTTTTTTTTTGCGTACCCTTTATCACGCTGCACATTTCGCCTGTGCAATCTGAGGGAATTTTAGGCAGTTTCACTTCGATGGTTTATACATGGAAGTGTCTAAAAGGTAAAGTAGCGAAACACGATGTTATTTATTGTTAATTTTATTCTTTACATCCCATAATTTTTGTTAACATACTACTAACAGACTGGTAACTAAACAATCAAGTATATCCTTTTTACGTACTGCAATTAAAAATGGATAGAAAAATAGCATGTTTATTAGTATATAATTAAAACATCGATGTTTTTTCGTCATATGTTTTCATCGACATCGAAAACCCTTTAGCGATGAATCGAAACATCGATGTATCGATGTTTGGGTAAAATTTGCCATCACTGGCTGGAGAGGAGGTCGGGTGGGCGCCTGCTGCGCTCGCCTGCTCTTATCTCGACGCGGTCGCTGCCCCACTTCACGACCGTTGCGCAAGGGCCGGGCCAGCGCCCGAGTTCAGTAGTGTGGCTTTGTGAGTTTTTTTTTCTCCTTTTTTCAATTAAGCTTACAAAAATTGAAGACATATCTTGTAAAACATCTGAAATTTCGAAAATTCTAAAGGTTTGAAATTAATTTGACGCCCTCCTACTACTATAGATTTTTTTTTATCTCTCATTCAAATCTTTTCCTCAAAATTAGAGCTGTAAATAACATCCTGTACATTTTTGAATATTTTTAATAGCTCTCGTCTGATTTTGAAAGAAATCGAGGCAATTTAAAAATCGCAAAAAAGAAAACTTTCTCAATAACTGCTTTTTTCCCCTTTTCGAGTTCATTTAATAGTATGGCAAAACTCCGATTTCCTTTAAAACCTTTGGTTTTGATCATTCAAAATTAACTTTTTTTGTGGGTGAACAGCCAAGTGGTCTAGTAGGTAAGTTACTTGTTCGTGGAGCATTAGCTCCTAGGTTTGAATCCCTGCCCAGGGATATATATATTGGCGGGTTTAGAACACTTAGATGCAATTAGTATGATAAAATTATGCAAACGATACAATTTTTACGAAAAAGGATGTGCTGTTGTAGCATCAGTTGGTCTATCCTGTCCTACTGCAATTTAATGAAGGAGTAAATAGAACATGCGAAATGCGAATGATATGCTTTTGCAGTCGTTCTAAACGCGGAAAGGGGGAAGTGTTGGCAACGCTATTTTTGGTGCTATCTTATGAATTGACTTTTTACGTTTTGTACGGCGACGATCATCCCCGTGGCTTTAAAAGCGAGTCTGAGAAGCAGGAAACAGAGGAATAGGGAATGCGTAAGCTAGTTAACGAGGAAATTGGTTATGACTGTAACGTCTTATTCTTGTCTCCGAGGTATCAGTTACATTGCAACTCGGCGTTAACCCGATGTGTGAAATTCCAACGCATTGTGTCAAAAATAGGCTGAAGCTCTTTTAAAATCTGGGGAATCCAGATCACGGTTTTGAAAATTGGGAAAATCAGGGAATATTAGAATCTCTAGAAGTGAGCGAAATAGTTTGAGGCAGTTTTAAAACTATAGCTTATTTTCCCAATCATGTTGACACCATTGATATGTTAAGGAACTAGTTGTAATTTGTTGTCTTTTTTCAGCAAAATCAGAAAGCTGATAAATTAATAGCAGGTGCCCAGTTCGCTTCTATTTATCTTAAAATACTGTGAAATGCTTACGTCTATAAAAAAAAATGATGTACTGGAAAAATTCAGGGAAATTTGTCCCAAGAAAACAGTGGCCACCCTCTTCTAATCCCCTGCACAATCCAGGCCCCCTGCTCTTTGCTTGCGCCGCAATCTGTGCATTTTTTGTAGTTTTGATGTTCTCTCGAGTATCGTTCTCCGAATGGTAAGAATTAGTCAGCCAATTTTCACCGTGATTCTGTAATAGTTTGTAATTTTTAATATGAAGAGGAGAGACCAGAATCTCAGGCACCTATTTTCCCTAAAATTGGTAGGCAAAAAGGATTTTAAAATAAAATATGCTTATGTAGAGATAAGTAGAAATGTTAACAATCCTTTAAAAAGAGTGTTAATTGTACCTTGGTTCCTGACAAAGTTGTTTAATGTGCACTTGCTCAAAGCAAAGAATTCACTCGTTCTTTGATAATGCCTATTTCACTCGTGCATATGGCAAGATCACGACCTATTGTTAGTCAATAATTTGTTCCGAAAGTAAACCAGATAAGGTCAGTTATTTATGTAAATATATATTAAGTATTTTTAAATTTGCACCATTTTCAAGCACATAAAAACGTATTATCTGATTATAAATTCTCTGCAGTTTATTGAAACGAATTTATAAGATACTTCATTCTTCGGAAGTAAAACATTGTGATAAGTGTTGTGCTTTCATAAATGAAAAGCCTCTTAATACTCCCATATCATGTAACTCGTAATAAAGAGTGTACAAGATGTTTTAACCCTTGAAAATTAAGATTTTTTTCATTGTACGACTTGACTCCGAGAACTTGACTACCAAGAATATACTTGTAACGAATGTTTGGAAGCAACATATTTGTGTCCTTCTTATACAATTTAGTGTGCAAGTGTGATCGTAGCTGGCATAAAGAGAGATGAAACATAGAAGAAAGGAATACTCTAAGCATTATTTGCGGACATAATTTTTAGGTGAAAAATCGCATGTATCGTGTATCCAGCAATGAATTTAATACAGCGTACGATTGGTTTCTCGCTTATTGCTCTGCAGCCTCCTGTTAGTATGTCAAATCATTTGATAAGTAAGCACTTGTAGAGCAAAAGTCAAAAGCCGGCCAGTTATCAGGAAATGGTTTCATCTAACAGGATGAAACAAGCTCTCTTAGCGGTTGGGTTGAAATGTTATCATTGAATTAACGCCTCGTGGTCTACATTTTCACTCTTCATTTTGTTCTTGAAGTTTCACATTCCTATACTTCTGAACTTATTGAACAATCGCTCAATTCACACTTCATAGTTAATATTATTAGATATATACAGATTTTTCTTGCGTTGAAGTTCTATTTTTTCTGAAAATCTGTCAATGTCGACCAACTGTAGACTGATTGTATGTGAAGAGTTCGGAAGGCCCGGGAGTCCCTCGTGTTGAGCTTGGTCGCGCGAAGCTTTTGCGTGTGCTTTTGTGGTTGGAGCCGGTCCGCCCGCAGTGGCCTCGTGCTCGCGGTGCCTCCTTGCCGGCGACGGCGCGGCTGCACGACGCGAGGCGCCTGCGCGGCGTGCTCGGAGAGTGACGTCATCGCGGCCATGGTCTCACGTCACCGCCCGTGCGCCCTCGCCCGCTTCGGCCGTGACGTATTCTGAATGACGCGAGGCCCGGGGGCTCGCCGCGCCGCGCCGGTCCGGCACAGGCGCGCAATCAGCCGCACCCAATATGGGATCGAAGAGTTCACTTGTAATTCGGGCAAAGAAATGGCTTGCTCTCAGAGGATTTGCTTCTTAACGAAATAGCACGCGAGTTGTTTCGGATGCAAGTTTCGTGCGCTCAGGGCGTTGTTAGAGGTCTCTGAATGCGTCGTTGCAACTTTTATCGCTGAACACTGCGCGATCGTGAACGAAGAAGGGAATGCTCACACACCCTCCATAAAATCGCCGGCTGGCTCTTCTCTGTAAAGAAGCGTTGTTAGCACAGTGGCGGATGGAGAAGGGAGCCTGCTGCCCCCTCCCTCGCCGCTAATATTTTTGTTGTTATAATTTTACTCAATTTATTCAAATGAATTAGCAAATATCTCATCGCATTCAAATTAGTATTCTCGCTAATGAATATCTCGTATATTTTCTCTTATTTACGTAGTGTAGAGACAATTATGTAACAGAAAATTGATGCCCAGATATTAACGGAAATACCGCTTGTCGAGTTTCTTAACCCGGAAAAGATTTTTTTTTCTCTTCTTTTTTTTTTCTTTTTTATTCTTCTTTTTCTTTTTTTCTTCCTCTTTTTCTTTTTTTCCTTCAAAACGCGTGTCAGTCCTAACAGTACAAGCGCTTAAACCGTTAGTAGGAATTTCGCCAAAATTGACATACATCAAAACTTCTGCCCGATGTTGCGCCCCCATAAATTTGAAAAGGATTTTTAGGAGTTCTTTCCATGAAACCGCAACGTTTTCATAATTTTCTGAAAAATGGTTCCAAGTTTTTGTTGTCAAAAGTTCTTTTAAGTATTTGTTTCTCAAAAAGCGCTTAAGAATATGCTGCAGGACCGAATTTAACTGGTAATTTTAAATCTTGATACATCATACACTAGGCTGCAATGGATTAAACTAAAATTGTAATCGGTTCGAAATGCAGTTTCACGTATAATAAAAAAAAATCCGCCGTTCAACACGGCACTCTAGATTCTTGCGCCTCTTCATTACCGAAAGATAATTCCGTCAAGTCATCTACTGAAAGAAAATCTACACAATGACATTAAATACCAAACGATAATAGCATTCTAAATATGAATAAAGAAGGCAATGTTGGCCTGTGAAAATACGAATTGTAAGAATGGTGCGTTCCAAAAATAGTATCAAAGGAGGAAAATATATTGATGTAACATAAATTATAACTATCTTCTGAATATGGATATCCCACTGCTCTGTAGTATGTGTATATCGAAGGAGGAAAATGCTCTTAGAAGCGATAGAACAATTTGAATTCAGGAAGTTCAGTTCAAAAATTGTCAGTCATCTTTTCAAGCCATGTGAGTGGCATCCAGAGGAAGTAGATTAAAGGAATTTATCTTAACGCCCTTCATGGTCTATTTCCATAAAAATGTGCATTTCCTTCATTTCAAAGCTTCACTATTATAAAACAGCATGCCTTGTTACCAAACTTCTTATTTGATGGGCAGAATTGGAAATCCTGAAATTAAATTAGGAGTATCTTGAAGTTGGATACATGGTTGAAGCCAAGAGGAAGTTAATTTCCGAAAATTACAGGGCATTAGCCGTTACCGTTGCCCGTACAAATTTATCTCTTTCCAAAAGAAAATGAATATTCTAATAAAATGTGTAGGTTATGTGGCGTTTCAGATGCAACGGAGGCAAATGTATAATTTTCAAAAGTTATTCCACGTTTCATTTCCAGAAAGACCCAGAGAAAATGTTAGTACTTACTGTTACAATTTGTATGCTACGAATATTTTATTACAATTTGTATCCTTCATCCTCTCTTTAAAATCTCCTTTCTTCTATCAATGAACGGGAGATACAAGAATTAGAAAATACACGTGTTATGTGATGTAAATATTAGCACGCGAGGTGTGGAAAAAATATGTATGTGTAATGTTTGGAATTTCAGACGTTTGACTCGTTAATAAGGTATAAAACGGAGGAAAATGAATTAAAGTATCTATGACTACTTTGATTTATTTACGTAATTTTTCTGTGCACTTCTCGTGTTGTTCGATAATGCTTAGTTTGTGCATTATCAAAAGTTAATTGTACGTGGAAACGTTTCTTGATAAATTTTTCTCATTGTGTCGGCGTGAAATTGTGTTGTTTTTTTTCGCCCTGTAAGTCTTTTAAATTGGTTTCTATTGTCTACCGAAATGAATAGTTCCTACAATACATCGCAAAAATATATAATGCGAATCGATAGGATAGGACTTTGTGTCTATTTATTTACTACACCCTTTAAACGAAATTCTCTTAAAAGTGAGAGAGGTTTATAAAACAGCAGCCGGAGCTAGAGCGGAGGCGCGAACCGGGTCGCGAGAACGAGGGCCGGTAGACCCTCGTGAACGTAGCTCGTTGGATCCGTCGGGTAGCGACGTTCGTTAGGCACGTCGCGAACCACTTGGTGCCAAAATACGTTGGTTATAAAATTGCGTTGGCAATAAAATTAGATATCTAGCGTGAAAAATACGCAAAATCACTTCACTAGGTTAAAGGAAGTGTCCACCATAAACTTCAGATTTACCAACTAGTAATATAAAATTAGTCATATTGTGGGTTAGCAGGGATTTCGGAGCGGCTGTAGCCAATAGAGCACTAATAAATTAATTAAATAGTAATAGAATTACTATTAAATCGTAATAATATTATGTGTGTGTTGTGTAAAACTAACATTTAAATGTACCGCGTAAATGTTGATTGACTGGTATCACACCGTTCATCTGTTCACATTGCAGAGAACTGATTCCTTTAAGGTGAACGAAATTTTTCGTGTCAAAGGAATTTAATTTCTCGCCTAGTGAACTGGTATACGTACAACGGAAAAGATCCGGAAATTGTATATTGAATCCGGAACGAAGGGTATGAAACGAAAGGTTGTTGGAATTGTAAAGAGATATGTCAGATTTTTCGTGATTAAAAAGAATATTATTGTTCAAATGAGGAGATGTTTTTGCCGATGTTGCTTGTAATATGAATACTTCGAAAAAACATTTACACAGCAATGAGCGCCGTGATTCAACTTTATTATCACTTTTCACAACGAAGTTGAGAAACGTAGTGACCTCAGCTCGTATGTATAGTAGGCTGGCTGTGCTTTAACGCGTCAGACGACACTCGTATGAATCTACAAATAATCCTATGATGTAACGTGGAGTAAAAACATTTGTTGGTTTCTAGGTTGAAAGGAAGTAGACGTCTTCTCAGTCTCGATCATGGTGTCTACTTCCCCTCGACCGGAGATCATAAACGTTACACCGGAACAGGCACGTAACTAGTTTAAGGGTCTAACAGTAAGTCCCGAGAGAAAAAAATAATAGTAGCGCTTCATGTTGTACGATCAGTTCCTGTTCGTTTTTTGTTTTTGACAATTGCAAACATGAATTGGACCACATTTAAAGTCTAAAAATGTAGTAAGTAGATTATTTTGAATATATTTCACACTTCATCGAAACGAACATGTCTTACGTCTCGTGAAATGTTACCTTAGAAAGTCTTCATTAGTTTAGACGCTTAGAATAAGCTCGTTCCCAAAGAAAAACGTGGCTACAACACTGTGCCGGAGCGTCGTGTTGACGGTGAATGAATTCCTGGTGCTGAATTCATAGTGGACCCCTAAAATTAGTTTTCCATTTGCGACTGAATGCTATTAATAAACAGAACTAATTTTCAAATGAGGGGTCAATGAGTAAACACTCGTTCATATTAAGGAGGTCGCCTGTTCCTTAAGTGTTTCGCATTTGGCCTCCCTCTAATCAGTTTAGGTTATGTCTTAAGTGGCTCTCACTTCTATCTAGGAAAATGACAATAATGATTCCACAGACAAATTTGAATTTTGTGAAAACCTTCAGACCGTCGTAAAAAGGTTAGTCAGAGACGCGGATGATCCATTGGAAGTGTTACAATGACGAACAATTTTGAAATCGCGCAAGTCAAATTGGACGCCTTTTAATCGAACAATACTGAGTGTGTAAATCCTGTGGGAATAGAACTGCGAAGTAGCTTGTGTTAATGGCACGTTGCCGAGTTTCCGATCACTTGAAGTATTCATTCGCGTTTCTTAAGGAACGTCGATGAAATACGGACCTGTGCAAGCAGCGACATAGTTGACGGGGAAAATGCCGGGACTCGTTTGGGGACACGATTGGTCCGTATGTGCGTCATTTACGATTATCATACTTTGAAATACCCGAATCAAGGAAAGTGGAAAGAAGAAAACTTCCTAGGAGTATTGTGAGGATTTATTCATCCTGACTGCTACTGCTTAAGCGAAGATGGTCTTCTTTCACTCGGCAATTCATCATCGTCATCCCACATCCCACAGGAGTTTGTTCGTTCTCTTCTTGAAAAAATTGTCAATTCGCACTCTTTAAGTAACCATGTACAGTCTCCGGTTATAGAGAACTCTGTTATAGTGAACCTAAAGTCCTGTTTCACATACATTACACATAAGCACTAGAAGATTCGGTTTTAGTGAACTCTAAACCTCGGCCATAGTGAACGTCAGAAATGTCCTGGAAATTAATTCTCTCCTGGAAAAAAATATATCGTCTCAGTGCCACAAATTCCAACACTAAAAAGCTCGAAAGAAAAAAAAAAATATTGTCGGCCAAGTCAAAATCCAAGAAGCCTCCCCTGAGGTTGAGGTAGGGGGCCCGGAATGTTTCCTTCAGCAATCAGTTTTATTAGCCGCTTGCGCCATCCCGCTACCGACGGGATCTCGTATTTTATGAGGCGAATAGAAGGGACCTCGGAGAGTGAGACAGTGTTCCAACAGGGCAAGAGGCATTGAAGGGTGTCAAGACTGCATTACGAGACTCAGACAGTGAACAATATAGAATCAAGCATGAAGATGGCACGAAATCTGGAGAAGGAACCAGAGAAATTACTAATGAAAAACGTACAAAGCAAACAGTCGAAAGTATTTGATTTTTGAAGGTAAAATATAGATAACGAAATTTTCCGTTCGGTTGTTAATGTATTTTGGAGTATCTCTACATTAATATGAAGAAATTGTATTTAATCATGTTGTATCATCTAGTATCTAGTGAACCTCTCATATATTGAACTAACAATGTTAGTCCCCAGAAGTTCACTATAACCGGAGTCAACTGTATTTTAAGCAATCGGTTATTGCTTAAGGATTCGTTATTGAATGAACTCCTTTGCACTACGAATTCGACGCCCGTCGCACCCCCGCGCGCGCGCTCGCACGTCCGATGACGCGACGCACGGCGCGTGACAACGGGGGCGCGGCGCGTGACTCCTATTTTCGCCGCCCGTGCCGTCAACGTCGGCCCACTTGGAGGTGGCTGCAGCCGGTGCGGCGCCCCGCCCCCTTCGCGCAGGGAGGCAGGGCGAGGGCGAGGCCCATGCGTCACGCGCGGCCGAGACGTGCCGCGTTAATTCGGGCTGAGCTTGTTATGCCGTGCCTGCCTCGCGCTTCGCGGTGACCCGCAGAGGCTTGGCTTGTTGTCGAGAGGCCCGCTCGGATTTTGTCGCGCTCGTCAATGGGGCTGTTAATAATGGAAGAAAATATTCCTCGGAGTCCAAATTCCCCCGCCGGGGTCGGAGATTGACTTGAGCAAACATGTTGACCCATTTGATGGATAGACCACGCTTTGCCTCTTACGTGGGGAGAGCGAAGGACTTCGACGTGGGCGATGGATGATTGTGTAAATTTCGGCGGTACGGCCTACCTAAGCGATACCCGGGCATTAAGGTTGGGAGGTCCGTGCTTAAATCTTTGCGTAGTTTCGCGGGTATGGGTTTGCAAGGTTTTAGTGGAATCACCAACAGAGCGTAAGTCGTAAGTAAAATACCTAACAAATTATTCTCCAACAATTCATTATTATTAATAATTCATATTAATCTTTAATACATATCTGGGAATCAAAGCTGACGGTAGTTTCGTACGTGCATTCAGGCATCAGCGCTTTTGTGCTACAGTAAAAGGATGCAAAAACCTCACTTTGACGGCGTAGACTGCACGAGAAACGTTATAATTAGGGAAAGGTTTTTGAGGTGCAAATTATATTTGTAGAAGGGAGGTTCTGAAAATACGTACCATAAGGTGCTGCTGGATCAGCTGTATTAAGGGTAAAACAAATTACATGAACTCAATTTCTAGAATACAGGTATCATTTTGAATATGTATATCAAATTTTTCTTCTGTGTAGAGTCCGAAAAAGGTAATTCATAGTATTTTGTCCAATACAGTAGTAGATAGAAAACTGTTAAACAATTGCCAGTATTGACTGAACTTATTTTTTCCCGCGGATCGCGTAGTAGAACATATTTCGCAGGCGCGTCAAACTGCGCCCATGCGAGCACTAGTCCTCATGGGAACCTCAGTGCTCTTGCGGGCACAGTCAACTTCCCTTGACACTACTCCCCCCCTCCACTCTAAAAGCGCGGCGACACGATGGCAAGGGTTAACATTTTCCTCAGGTCACAGACAAGTGGATTTCTGCACACCCATTTAAATGTCCTGATTTGCTTGTCTGGGCAGCATTTAAATCCAGCGGAAAGGGTTAAACTGTTGCAGCAACCCCGTTGAAATTTAAATTTTTTAAGCCTAGATTAACCATTGTTGGTGGATATAAATTTAGTTGGTTACAAAGATATTTTAATATTTAATATTGTTGATTTCGATTAAATGAGGTTTGGAAAATGTTCAAGAAGAGAAAAAACTTTTTTTGTTGAGTCGTTTAAAACGCAGAAAAGAGTGGAGAAAAGGTGCAAGCTAAAAAAGAGGAAAAAGGTCCCAAAAATGTAGTAATCAATGAAAAGGTGCAAAAATGTAAATTGAGTTCATTGCATCCCCAAATACATATATGGAATTATTTGTATGAAAACAGCTATATTTTAAAAACCTTCCGTATTTATAAGTCAAATTGAAAACTTTTCCCTCCGTTCCCATTTTTTCATCCGGTTAGGTACACTGGACTGGATGACCCATGTTAAATGTTACCAACTTCTAAGGCATGTAGAGGATTTAAGATCACTTTATGCTGAAGTGAAACTTCGTAAAACGAAGTTACACACGTAAGATTTACCCCCTGGTTGTTAGTCAAAAAATAAAATTAAAAAGATTTTCCCGACTCGTTCCTATTTTTCATCTGGTTAGAAATACTGGACTGGATGAGTCAGATTAAATTTTACCAACTTTTGAGACATGTAGGGGGATTTAAGATCACTTTTCGCCGATGTGAATCTTTGTATAATGAAGTTACACATATGAGACTTGTCCGTGGTTGGTAGGCAAACACATCGTGGATGGTTGTAATGCAGTGGGAATTCTCGATACACCGCGATACGCCGGTATACCTGGGTAATTGAAGATGAAAAAAGTATTTCGTAAGTTTTGTAATCTCTAAAAGATTGAGATTTTGAAAACCTTAAAACAGATCTCGAAAAATATAACTGGTTTGCTACCGAGAGCCAGTCAGTGTTTCTGCATCCGTAAGCCCTATAAAGTGCGCTAGAGTGATAAGTTTCAAACAGTTCTTATTGTTGCCCAGAGAATTCATTAGCGCAGGCGAAGGAACCGCATGCCAACCGCGGTAACCTATGGCCCTGCGTTTCCGGGTGGGGAGAGAGGAAAATAACGTCTTGACGATCGGTAGGCACCGCAAAAATTGCGGTGAAAGTCCGTCCTTGGTCGTTTAATACGTTTCTCCAAGTTTTTGAAATTACGTTAATGATCCAGAGTTTTTTAATTTTCTATATAAAAATTATTAGGGGGAATTTCATAAAATTTGGGTATTTGAAAAGCTCAAAATAAGAGACAACGGTAGATGTAGCTTTCATGAAGTGCGGTGTAGTTGAAATAATGTTTAGGATTCGCCACTGGTTGTATGGCGGGTATTCGAAATATCTTTGGCTGCGTCAGAACGTGATCCGTCAAACACTAGTGCATGACGAGTTCCCTACCAATCGGGGAAAATAACACGTATGCAACATCGTTACATGAAATTCCCCTCTACATATTTACTGGCAAAACGTTGTCACCTTGCGACCCTTAGATGCCTTAGGAGTTTGTATCATTTATTCTAAGTCATTCTGTATTAATCATTTTGTGACGCGATGATCGTCGCTTCTCTAAAACCTCTCGGGAGATTTCGCCTGTAGCTTAATTCTCTCGACGAAGCTTAGGTAGCCAAAATGATCATTACAAAGACATGTTAGCACGTGAATGTTCAGTAATATGATGATTACTAGTTACATTAACGAGTGTCAATCTTATCATGTCTAACTCGTGCAGAAATTGGGATTTTAAAAATTGTGTAAGATAAGCCCGAGTTTCGGGACAAACCTGCAATATTCCCCCTGGTGATATTTCCCTGCGTAGGGGATTATGGAGCTATATTTAGATCTGATATTGTTTCGAGCCGTTCATTGATAATTGTGAAGTATTTACGAGAATCAACTTGCATTAACATAACACTCCACTGCGTGATAATGGCATGACAGATATTGCACCGCAGTATTTTAGCATGCGTATCTTTTCATGGTAACCCAGTGATAACACAAAGCTTTTCAAGAGGAAATACTGCAATCGCTGTCATTCTCTCAGCTGCTCTTATCAAATACACTCTGGCGCAAAAAATAGTTTTCTACGACTTGAATTTAAAATTTCTTTCGCGTTTTCAGTTTAAATGTTATGAGTATATGTTTAAAGTTTTAATTCAAAGTTTTTTTTTATTCTTTATTTAATTTTTAAAGATCATGCACTCGTATTCTTCAGCGTATTCTTAATTGTACCGACTGAGATGGCGCATGATAACGGCTGTTTTCCTTTCTCGAAATTATTGAACAAGGGTTCTTTTAATAGCTGCAGAAACACTAGGATCGAGAAAGCAAAGTAGAGACAATACTACTTTCTTGTTGCCCTTGGATAGCCTGTTCGATGTGTTGAATTTAAGTGAAAGGTTTCAGGCAAAGACAACCGAACGAAATATGCGAATTTGTGGAGTTATCCTATCATTTATGACCCACAACGAGGGTACTCGTTCATACGTGAATTTCGTTTGGCGGTGAAGTTCTGTATATTGCAATGAAGTGAATAATAAAGGGCTAAGACTTTATTGGAATAAGATTGTAATTGAAACTTGTAGCTAGCAAGAAAGTAAGCAAGCAATCGCAACGCAAACCCGTCTTCAGTTCCCTAAGTAATGGCTCACAAAAGTTTAGGACTTCGCTTTTAAAGGTGGAACAAATCACGATATCGAATATTTTGTTATTTGCACTTCTAATACAATCTGATAAATTAATTGTAATTCCGACCTTTGTTGCGCAGGCGTTCTATGTAGACTTTTTTCAAGAAGGAAATCAATGCGAACGTATTGGAAGGAAACCGTTGAGTTCTGGAAGGAGTTTCTTTATTAAATAAGATTTTCTTTGTGCCCCCAAAAGTGAGTGACGTAAACGGAAACGAGTTGCTTTGAACCGAATAGGGAAAGTGAGAAGAACTGAAAACGGTACGATCGGAGCGCGTGTCTCTCCTGTTCGCATTCGCGGAGGAGCGATGTGGGCCAGTAGGGGCCACCCTTATCGACCGCCTCCGCGCCACCGCGCTTGCGCTGTGCGGCGCAGATCGCGAGCAGCCGCGCCCGGCCCGGCTCGGCTCGGCGCTGCGGCAGCCGAGAGCGGCCGGCCTCCGCGCCACCGCGCTTGCGCTGTGCGGCGCACACGCGCCCTGAGGCGCCCCCCGCCTTCAAGGACCTCGGCTCAGCGCGGAGTTCAAGCTCCTTCGCCACAGACTCGAGCAATAGCTGACAGAAAGTTGAAACACTACACTTTCAAAAATTCATTAAATTTAATGTAGATTAACGTATTGGACATGAAACTTAATGTAATCCTGTACATAAAAAGCTTAATATATATGTATTAATAACCAGCCTATTAAGATCATTCAGTCCTTCCAGATAAGACCAAATTGCATCATAACGTCCCCTCGCTTGACAAAAATGGGCGATGTCCTGATGAATTTTACCAGAGTTTTCGACCTCTGCCCTGTCTGGGACGAGCTGACTCAACCGGGCTTTAGCTTATTTTCCCAGGAGGGGGACTATTCATCTTAAAACATTAAAAATGGCGGGTGATGGCGAGATATTATAGTATTTGAATATAAATATTTAATCAACCAACAGTTTTACATAAATTTTGTATACATTTAATTACATAAATAAAGGCATGCAATTTCCAGTAAAACATATTTTAAAACTGTTATAAACGGTTTTTTGCAAAAATAACACTGGACAACTACTATTGCTCCATGTTCATTTTTCGTTTATTATTGTAATTTTTAAATTTAAAAAATGCAAATAATTTGTTTTATGCATTGTCTAACCAGTTATTTCATTAAAAAATTAATAACTTAAAGAAATACAGTTTTAGAGTCAGTCTACAAACACGTCCCGAGATAGCAGCTTCAGGTGAAAACTTCATCATCAATTTCAGATGCCCCAATTAAAAATACTATATGGTCGGGGACATTAAATTGTAATAAAATAGTTTTGATTTTAAATACAAATAAACAAAAAGTATTTAAGTTCATTTAGTCACATGAAAGTTTTCTACTGCAGACATTATGATTGGTGGCGTGAAGAAATGAATGATATTTGATTTTTGTTTGATCATAATTACCTTCAATCTAACGTTAGGTGATTGCATTTTACATGGAGTTCTTACTGCAAATTAAAAATCATATGTGATACCTAGTTTTGAGGATTTTGAGAGAATCAAAACGACATATGACTCCATATAAACTTTTTAATATCTTAATGTTTGCAAGGGAAAACACTAGCATTTGTCTATTGGGGAAATTGAAAACACACACACACACACACACATACACTTATCAATATTACTTACATGAATTTATGTATGATTTAACCAAGCAATGAAATTAATATATTTATATTATTATAGAAGTATTTTTTTACATTAGATATTTTTTTTTCGAGAGACGAGAACGCACACAAAGTTTTTACACGTCATGGGAATGTTAAACCACTTTTCAGATAAGCAGACCATGCAAACACTGTTTTGTAATCCATTAAGAATCACTAGAGATCTCCCCCTGTCATAAATTTTTTCCCCAAAATTGTAATTGTTAATAATGTTTAAAAATTTTTTCAAACTTCGAAATCTGTGCACGATAATCCTTAGAAAATGAATGGGGATCCTCTTCGTAAAATATTGTTGCAAAATAAAATTTTCTATTTTCATACATTTTAATTTCATAAAAAAATTAAAAATTTTTTTAGAATGTTCACTAACGACTTAGTAATAGAACATTTATAATTTTAATGGATTGTTAATAAATATTGAAAAAAATAAGCAATTAATTTTTTTATTTGGGAAAATTTCATTTAAGTTATAAATATTTATAAAGTTTTTTAAATTTAAAAGTACTATAATATGAATTATGTTGAATTTTAAAACTATAACTACAATATTTATTATTGTTGAAACGATTCTATATTACAATGTAACGTTTTAAAATGTACTGCCACTGATTGATCGTTTGTGTTCGTATATAGTATATTCACGCAGAGACGATTTTAAAAGAAAATCAAAATAACGAAATAACTTCAAATTTATAATTATTGGCTTTTGGGTCGCACACTTCGCGACCACTTTAATGCAAGGTCAAAGAAGGAAAAATTTCATATCGCTGTCTGTAACCAAATCTTCAGGGTCCCCATTATTCCTTTTACTTAAGTCTTAGGATTCTGAAAGTGATATAGATATTTCAAATTAACTTGAGAATACATGTCGCATACCATGAGAGAGAAATGATGAACAAATGTCTGAGTTTTAAAAAATCTGCCTTTGTGAATACTGCATCAGAAGTCCTATCTATTGTAATTACATTTTCTGTCATTCGTCGATAAACTGCGAACACTTTCCGTGAATTATGTTATCCCCGTTAAAGGAAATATTTCAGGTTAAAGAGACCCATATGTTATTGGGATGAAAATAGTTTTTAATTAGAATTGATATTATTCATTGGTGCAACATACAAGAAATGTGAATTTACTTTTTGTGATAGTTTTCTTTTACTTCAGTCCGTCAATTTTTCGAAACATAATCAATCATCTTTTTTTACCTAAATACAAATTTATTGACCTGTCAATTCGGAAGAATAGTTGTTCCATTGAAAAGGATCGCTGATAAATGAAAAGTTTACAAATACATAAATACCAAATAGAGTAATATCTGATATTTGTTATCTAAAGGACTTCAGAAAATAATCAAATTTTTTTTTGTTTTCATTTAATTTTTTCAAATAAGAACGTTACTTTGCTTTTTGGTTTGTGTTTCCCGGCAAGATCTTAACAGATTTCCCACTTATTTGTGCCAGCACATAATACAAGGTTTCATCCGGTATCTTCCACTTCGGGTTTAGGTAATATTATTCATTCTAAGCGAGTATTTACAGTTCTAATGCCCGTTTTCGCAATCTACAACCAATGTTTTTTTTTCCCGTCAGGCACTTCCATTCTTCTGCCTTCATTGTCAAACGATGACGAAATTACAAGATTTCCTGGCCTTCCCTGTTCTTCTTCAAAACGGTTTCACTCAAAGAAAATTTTTTGATATTCTGTCAGCATGCATTTGCAGCATACCATTGGAGTTGTTTGATTCTACTTTTTGATCACTTGTCTTCAACTTATTATCTGCCTAATCTTTTGTTTAGTATTCTATCAACAGTATACTGACAACATCGTTCCACAAATTTTTTCTACATTTAATCGAGAGTTTATTGCATCTTTTTTTAATTCCAAATTGTTTCCCATACGTAACACAGTTCACCATTGTCTTATATTGTCTTAGTTTTCTGAAAATTTTGTTTTATAAAATATTATAAGTCTACTAAAAATTTGGGCCCTTTCCCCTAGCTTATTTTAATAAAGCAATATTAGATCCCCTGCTCTAATAATCACCCGATATATTTAAATTCCCTTTTCCTACTGGAAATATACCTTTTCTGTTCTAGATCATATCGAGATTTCCCTTACAACCATGTGTCTTGACTTAACATTATTTATTTTGAGTCTCCATTTTATGTTTTTATTAATTTCTGGATTAAATGTTACAGATACAAAAATATTATTTTGGTTATTTTTCAAGTGATATTGACTCAAAAGGGAAATCGTAATGTAAAATTTCAAAAGGTTTTGCAGCTGTTCAGAAGTCTTAAAGATATCCACTAACATTTTTAGTTATTTGGATTATGACTAATCAAATCTTCAACATTTTTTTTACCAGTCTTGCAGGGACTTTTTGGGGTGTCCCCTAAAATAATGTAACAAGTATTTCAACGTCGTTAAGGGGTAAAGAACTGTTTCTGATGAAATAATATTATAAAATAAAAGATCTTTCTTCATCTTCATTACTAGTTATCACTAGTTCATTTGAGAGAAATGAATCTTTCTGGGATGAAGAGGCATGACCTGAGTCTTATTTTGGATGCGGTTGGGATGGTTTAGTAAAATAGTTGTGTATACTCTAAAATGAATGATTGAGAAGAATATTTAAAATGGACTTGTTTATTAATCAATCATTACAACAATGTAGCCTTCAGAATGTTAGCAAATGGCATGATAAACATATTTACTTCAACTAATAACGAATATTTATTATATAAATACAGGGTTTTTAAAAAACCAAGAATTATTTTTTCAACTTCATCACTAACTTATTCCTTAAAATTTATCTGCGTGACGCATGTTAAAAACACTTCATATTTACATTCTCGATACTTACGTATAAAAGGGTTAATATACGTGTATAGAGAATGTTATATAAGCTGCGCAAAACTCGCATTTTCTGCAAAAATCATTCCCGGCCTGTGACCAAAACAATAAAAAATTCAAATTAAGAGAAAAAGTCCTCAACACGCGGTGTAGCCATAATTCCAGTTTTGTGGATCCGTGATGCTACAAAACTAATTGGAAACAAAAGTCCGTCTGTCCGTCTGATACAACTCTAGCCCCTAAACCATGAAATATGATTTTTTCCAAATTGAAGAAACCCCTGTCGTTTTGCCTGAGCTGAAGCTATGCGATTTTGAAAACATTCATTAATTTTGGGACATTTGAGCCTTTCCACATTATAAATTTTTTAAAAAACGGCTCCAAATTTTTCTGTAAATTTTTTGTGACTGTTTACTCTAAAGTAAAATACGCTTATAAAGGTAGAATATGCCCAAATTTTCACGGTTAACCTAAATTTTTAAAAAACCCTAAAATTTGAATATTTTGTAGGTTTTACTACAACTACAAAATTAAAGATAGAGTTTTTTGCTTCAAATGAAATGTTGCTTATAATTAGATCTTTAAAAAGGGCCCAATGAAATTTTTTTTTTAAAGGTTTAGTTGATTTGAAAATTTGGGTGAATATTTGAAATTTTTAAAAATTTACATAAAAAGGATTTTCAAAACGGCTCCAAATTTTTCTTTAAATTTTTTTGGGTAATCCCAAAATGCAGTATCCGATGACATAAACAAATATTGTTCTATTCTATTGTTTTAAAATTACACAAATGTAATTTTTTGAAAACTTCACGCTGTTAAAATGAGATTTGAATAGATTTGTATAGATTATTTAACTTGTGAGAAATGCTTAAATGACTTTAGAGGAATTTTTTCAAAACTCATAGATTCCTGAAAAAGAGCTTTTTTAAAACGAAAAGTTGAGAAATGTCAAAAATGTTTTTTAGTGAGGATAGATGTCATCTGGCAAGAGAACGGCAAGAACCTTTGTGAGCTGGCAAAAACCCTTTAAAACCAGTCCACAAAGGAAATTATAAACATTTCATGAGAAAGTCTGTCCTTCTGTAGCCCCTCTAGTTCTTCATTTTTGGTAGAAGTAAAGTGGCATTTTAATTTTTAAAAGAAAAAAAAAAATTTAGTAGAAAATTTGAAAAAGAACAGAGAACAAATAACAGTTAATACAAAGGACGTAATACTCATTAGGAATTTGGGGAAGGAAACGAATGTACCAATGTAAAAACCAAAAACGCCTATGAACAGGAAAATAGGGATAGTGAATGATCTTGTAATGACCAGTAATCGAAAGTACATCAAATTCTTTCCGAGTTTTGTAATGGTATCTTCTTGTAAAAAAAGGGAAAGTTTAGAATACTTCGACATCGTTATTGGGAATTTTTTTTCATTGTCGTCGAAAACCTGATATCGTACGGTTTGAACAGCGTTCCTCATTGTGAAGCCACGCACCTAAGCGATTGGTACCAACACAGACGATGTAAGTTTTTTCCCGTGAACTTACCCAATTAAGAATTTTACAAATTTTTGTCTTCAAACTCATTGCTTTTCCGTACTTCTGCAATTTTAAATATTAAATAAATTACCTCTAAGAGAAAATAAGAAAGCAAAGAAATTACGCGGCACTATAAAATAGTTAATTTACTAAGAATGTTCAGTTCAGTACTATGTAATTTTGGTTTTGGGTTTTAGCCTGACGCTCAACTACGCCCTGCCCAAGGTGATTATTAGACGTGATAACGTTGGGCTAGCAGACAAGTTTCGACACGGCCCGACATTCAGAATTCATTTGCTGCAAGTAATTACTAGAATCTAAGAAACATTTATTGACTTCAAGAAAATCACCATCATTAGAGTTATTATCTTTTTTTTCATCTACTCACATTTATATAAAATAAACTCTTATTTTCTCTGTGTTAGGGAATGTTTTCTTAATATATAACAAATGTTTAATTTTTACCACTTATTGTTTGAAAACTCCAAACGACAACCAAATGCATACCTTAAATTATTGAAAAGGAAAAGTATTAATTAAAATCTCACATTGTCAAAATAAAAAATGTATGAAAGGCCAGGACGGAACTCGAGTCTTCCAGTTCTTCAAACAAGCACCTGAACCAATGACGTCACCCCCGCAGTCACTTATACAATGTTTCATATTAGGAGTGTTGACGAGTGATACTTTGAGTTTTTGCTAGTTTAAGACAGGAATGTTGCTTGCAAGAAAGAAAAGTAAAAGTAAGATTTTGAAAATGGTTTTGAAACGTTTTAATAGTAAGAAAGAAAAAAAGGTTTCTTTGGGGGTTTTGATTTCAAACCATTTTAAATTGTAAATATTGTTGACTTTTGCACGAAAATGCCATCATTTCAAGAAAGTTCATAGATTGTTATGCAAGAACGAATTATGAATAAATAAATTCATTTGAAAGACAAATGTGTTTTCAATTTTAAAATTGTAGGAAGACGCCCAAATGTTCAAACTTTTAAAATTTTCTGAAAATTCAGAGTTAACATGAAAATTGAACTATGTCATCCTTCTAATGTATTTTAACTATTCTTACCAGAAAATTAGGAGCGTTTTAGAAAATTTTGAAATGTCCGAAAGGCTTCATGTAAAGTAACCAAATTTCAAAGATGTTTCAAAATTTCCAAGTTTTAACTACAGCCAGAAAACAGGGGTTTTTTCAATTTGGAAAGGATCGAGGGGGTTTAGAGTGCCTGTAGGGCTACAGACGGATGGAGGAGGTTTGGGTAAAACCACTTTTGACTCCAAAACGTGTATTACTGTTTACTGAAATGATTTTCCGTTTTATTACATAACTTTCTATAAACGTATACGTATGAATATACTACGTATATACGTTACATAGAATATACTACTTATACTACGTATATTCGTTGGGATACGAGAAAGTAAAAGAGAGTACAGTTTTGTTTTGTGAGATAACGAATTATCATAGTTCAAAATCCATCTAAACGTAATTTAAAAGTTCCAAAAGGTGAGATACAAAAACAGTACTGAGAATTTTCTGCATTTGATTGTCATTTCAAGGTGAGTTTATTTTTATAAAATGATTATATTGCAAAATATGAATGTATTTATCAAATCAAGAAAATGAGTAATTTGTCAAATCTGGGCAAGATTGTGCAAAAAGTCACAACTTTGATATCAATTATTAAAGGTCCAAACCTTCCTCATTGACTTACGTAAATGATGAAGGGTGACAAATATCAAATGCGTGGGGAAAAACACGATCAAGAACCCAACTTAAAACGCATTTTTCGGAAGCCCAGTGGTAGAGCAACTGGTCGTAAATCGAACGATGCGGGCTTGATTCCCGTCCGAAGGGGAAATTAATCTTAGTACCAATTAATACGGTTATCAGGTCAAATATGGATATCACTAACGAACGGGGTAAACATTTCATATTCTTTTCCCATAAAAGTGAAGAGTGTGACAAACTTTTGAAGTGAATGAAATGTATCAAAAAGTTCACTATCTTAATTCCAAGGAGGTTAGGTTAAATTTTACTAACTAAATATAAATAAATACACATTTGTATAAATATTTGTAATAAAGCGGTATCAAACTAATTACAATTATATAGTATAAAGTTCAGCAAAGATCTTATAAGCAATAAATAATACAATGTATTTCTAAACATTCTTATCTTTTAATTTCTGACTTAGGGAAAACAGAACGCGGAACAAAAGAAAAGGCATCGCACAGAACTCGATCCTAAATACCTGATTTAAAACCCGGTCAAATGATTTCAGCACAGAGAAGTTATTCTTTTAGTAATCTGTTCAATGTATCTAGAATACGAAATATTTGTTCTGTAATTTTTCCATTTTTCTGAGAGTAACATTTAAGATGTAATAGAAATATATTTCTAAACATATTTTGTTCTCAAGCAGTACAATTTTTGGAAAATGCAAATTAGGGCAACTGATGTTTTAATACATGATAATATATTTATTTATCTAACTCCTATCATATTTATGAATTTTATAATAAATTTAATATTTAGATTTAAAAGAACGACTTTATCCAGACATTTTGAGATCCGAAATTCACTCCTTGTTTTTCCTATATTGAGACTAAATGACAGTGATTTGTGCATTGGGTCACCTACACAAGCATGTCGAATAATCATTGGGTATAACAAAAATTTAAAATTCCTTATTTTCTTTTTGAAATTGGACTGATTGAATGCTCACCACTTAGTCCCCAGTCTACCCTGCACTAAAGATGGTATCAAAACATTGTTTATTTAAAAATGGAGATAATAATAAAAATATTGATTTCTTTCAAGACCACAACTGTACTTTTTTTATGTTTTGGAGTTCATATGTTTTTAAATGTGGCTCCACCTACCGAAGACTTACATTAAAAATTTTAAGAAGACCATAAAGAAATAAAATTATCAATTGTAACAAAAAATTAGGATGTTCTGTTAGCATTTATCACAAAGGTAAAACAAAAAGGGAATTTTTAAAGTTCGTAATAGTCTCTATGAACTTTGCAACGGGAAAAAGACATATTCTTTCAATTAATAAAAGAACGAAGAAATTACTCTTTATTGGAAAATTTTATAATAAATCCACAGACTTGTTAAGGATTCTGATTATCTTAGAACTGTTAAATATGTAAATTACTAGTGATTATACAACTTGTTATAGACTTTTTCATATTATTTCTAAGATTACATAAAAAAATGATAAAAGATATTGTAATTGAGACACTGTTAATATTTTTGCTATCTCTTCCAAATTTCTGTTTGTCACATTGCTTGGAATACAGATACCAGCAATAAAAAATTAATATAATCACAACGTTTAAAAACAAGTTTGTTCCTCCCCAAGAATTTGTAATGTCTTCTCGTGATGATAGTGATTAATGTTCCCGGTCAGGTAAAATACATATTCGGCAGGATTTGATCTGGGGCCATTCCCCTATCTACTACGCGTTTAATCCACGGAGCTACACAGAGGTACCTTACAGCACTGATGAGGGGTGTTTTAGAATGAATTCTATCTTGAAATTTATTGTTCTGATGGGGCAACATTTGGACATTGATTTATGATTCCACATTCTTGATAAGAATGTGGAATCATCAGGTGATATTATTCTATAGTTGATTCTAGTTAGAAATATTTCGATTGAATGTCTTTTGTAGGGCTCATGGGAAATAGCTTCATCCTGCGAACTGCCATCTTGCCCCTCCCATATCTTCAAGGTGACTCCACATTACGATAAGACTGAACTGTAACTCGTCGTGAAACACCAGTCTGAAATACAGAACCCCGTAGTATTAAGGAAGAACTGTGATTTTAAAAACCCAATTTAAAACAACTAAGAGAATTTCCGGAAAATTGATCTGTTATTCATGAAAACTTGTAACCTAAACTTGAAAAGGGTATAATGCTAAAATATTTTAATTATCTGCAAATAGTTGATTGATTGCTTTAAAGAAATTATAATGCTTTTTAATGTAAATAACGGCAAAATGTACTTACAACAGCACATACTTCTTCTCTAATGTCACTGCTCCGCAAATTATACTATTACATGAATTGGGAAAGAGTTTTTAACCAGAAGATTCCATTTTCATTTGTAGTTTTGAAAATTAACCTTTTTTAATTTCAAAATATATAGTTCTTTGAAATAGTTGACCAGCCCTCGGCGATAGCAGAACGGAGGCTTCTGGTCGTCGTACTGATGGACGACAAAACCCCTTTTACGGGCCCCTAAGTCTTTCAAAAAATTAATACATTTCAAAAAATTGACATATCACTACTGAAATCACACCAAACAGAAGAAAATCACCTTCTGAATTAAACTCACAAAAGGGTTTGCAAGCTGACAGCGTACCCATGATTAACCACTGGCAAAGGGGTTCTGTTTCAGTTACTTGGAAAAGTAGTTAAATATAATAAAACCTATGCTAAATAGAAATAATCGTTTAATATATTTTCGTTTTCAGAGGTCAACTTTTACGATTAAATATACTGGGTATATAAAATAATATAAAATGTATAATATAAGGAATATTAAATATATTAATATAATATAATTATATTTTAATAGAATGCGAACTTTTCTATAGAAAGAAAGTACAATTTTACTTTTCCTCAGCGTACTTCAGTAACACAATGTCTAAATAAAACTGGAAGTGGGCTCGAATATTCGAGAAGAGCCAATGTCTAGAAGTAGGACAGTAAAGAATACTAGTGATTAAAAAGGGGTATTTCTCACCGCATTTTCACGGAAAAGTATGCTGAAAATACTAAAGTTCTGGAAAATTGCACATGATCTTATTTAAAATCTTATCTTTAAAGAAAGTTTCATGAAGGGAAAATCTCAAATTTCAATATTTTACTTGTAGGAATATTATGAAAAAACAGTTTCAACGAACATGAGAACTGAACATTCTCTAAATGCACTTCCATATCCAACCATAAAAAGTAATAAAAATTATGGAGATTTGTTGAACATTTGAAAATGTCCCAGGGCTTCATGTAAGAATTTCCCAATTGAATATCGGTTTCAAATTTAAGGCGCATGACATCAGCCGATCGATTGGGAGTATCAATTTGGGAAAATCCGCTGAACGGTTTAGCTACTAGGTTGTTCAGGGAGACGGACAGACATTCACCGTCAGCCGATTTTTCGCATCAATCACCCAAAAACATGGATTTTGGCTACTATGATTTGGAGGATTTTTTCTTCTAAATTTAGCAAGTGGATTTATCCATTTTTCGTCACAAGGCCGGGAATATGCTTTTTCTGCAGACAAACGCCGTTTTTCGCGTAGCATACGTAACTTTCTACCCTTAAGAAGAAAGTGCAATTGATCAATATATGAGAAAATTTAGATTATGCGTTCACGGAAAATTTGTATGCTTTCACTGCAAAGCAATTTTTTAAATTGGAAAACATTTATACAATTTTATAACTTATGTAGAATTAGTTATACTGAGAAGAAGAGTAAAAAGTTCAAGAGTAATTTGAAAGATTAGTAATTGTAAGTTGAAAATCCCAAAATATTAATAAAAGGTGACATTTATTCAGTATTTGTAATAACGGTATAGTGTATTCTAATGAAGAGTGTAAAGTAAAAGAAAAAGTTCGTTTTCAGAAAGTTTCAAAATGCAAATGAGCATAATGTAACATACCCCCCAGAAATATTGATTCATTGATTCAGAATCCCAATGAACTTTCTAGTATATCAATTTTGAAAAAGAATACATTGATTTAGAAGTCAGTAATATTTTAATTTTTTGGGGACCATGCGTACACAGGTCCTTTTCCTACAACGAGTCTAAAAAAAAATACATGTCTGCAGAGTCTTTTTGGAAATATTTTTTGAGGTGGATTTTAAACCTGAATTTTCCTTCAAAAACCCCCAAATACCATTTTTACTTTTATATCATTGTTTTGTAGAAGGTATCTGAGAATGTAAATATAGTAAAATATTTAATGAAGTCTTAACTCAAATTAGCCAATTATTTTCCATCATGTTCTCAGTTAAAAACTATGGAAATATTGTAATGAAAGAACATTATTAAAACTAGTGGTACCTAGTTAATAAATATGTTTATTTTACCAACGAAAGAGAAAGGGAATAAAATATGTATTGCACAATGAATATCACAAAATTGTAGGGAAAACACTGAGAGAGATGAATATTAATTTATAAAACAATCGAATTAGTTGATTTATATAAGGGAAAAATTTCATTTTGATTAAATAAATTTCGTTTTATAATAATTTTTTTGCCCAGGGAAATAAAGTCCTTAGGTTTTATTAGGAAGATTATTGAAAGTCCGAATTCAAATATTTAAATTTTTTGACAATTGGAGTTGTTGTTTTTGTATATATTTAATGTCTCTTTTTTCTACTAGGTCATATAACACTATGTGATTTTTATGTTTGGGGTTTTTGTAGGAGATCGAAGGACATCAGAACACATCTATGTCCGAGGGGAACCCGGCCCTTCGAATCCAGGGGGAAACCACCTTGTCGTCCATTTCCCCTTTCTCCTAGTAAACCTTTGACATCATATATCCAACATCAAACATCGAAGATATCGCTTAATTTCCATCATTTGAATTAGTTTTTCCTGTGTCCCTGGTCACTGGGGGTAAGTGGAAATGAAACCTGACTAGGTAGTAAGTCTCGAGGAAGCCAGAAAGACATCTTTTTGGTAATATCTACTTAATACCAAGATTTTATCCAACGTTGCATTTTGAGTGCAAACAGAGGCAGAACTTTTTCAAACTCACAAGGATCATAAGACCCTTGTCTGGTCATCCTGTGGCCTAAGCCGGCAAGAATTGTTATTCACCTTCGATCGGGGACTGCCACCCCGCACGGACATCCGGCAGTTACCCACCCTCATCCCCAGAAAGAAGAACAGACTCATTGTAAAGATGCCCTGTGCACTGGGATAATGAAAGAGCCAAGAAGGCATAGTTTTTCGACTATAGAGGAGATGTGCTACTGACCTCCGCAAACTCTTTAAACTTTCTTTGCTATGGATTTATAAATCTAATACGTGAAGGAGAGATTTTTTAAAAATGTTTTATAACTAATTTTTGTTTTGATGTATCACTGTCTTTTCTATTTATTTATTTTAAAATTAGTCATTTTTACTGTTTTTACTCTTTTTAAACTTGTAATTAATAAAACTATTTTAACTGACTTTTATACTAATTTTCAGAAAATTTAGAATAATATTGACATGTAATTGACAAGATAGTTGAGCACAATAAAAGTTCTTTATATTATTAAAGAAGTATGAAGTTTCATTTCTGAAAATAATAAAAAACTGTAGTTTAGTTTTCAGATTTGAGAACTTGGTATCTCATTGAATCTCTTTTGTTTTCCAAGTTGATCTAAAACCAAATGTATTTGATTCGATATGCATTCAATATTGGATCTATAACAAATTATTTGTCATGGGATATCTTAAAATGGCTAAAATTATTTCACAATTAATCATTAGAAACAAGGACGTGTGTTGTATAATAAAACCGTTTCTTACTTCAATATCGATAACCGTGTCAGGTTTCCGGATGTTTGAATTGGGGAGAGCTTGAACGAACAAACACTCCAGAAACTGTTTCGGGGCAAAAAAACCAAATAAATTGGAAGATAAACGATTGGGAAAAACTGTGTTTCCCTTTAAAAATTTTAATTGGAAAAAATTTCCGAATTTAAATTTTAACTAAATACTCAATCTTTAAAGTTTATTCAAAAGTTTTTGTTTTTCTTTAAAAGCTCTTTTAAGAAACTACTTGATTTGTAACATTTTGGTTTTCAAATTTATTCTTTTACCCGTGGTTATTCAAAAATATTTAAGAAAATATTTAACTTTGTTGTAGATTTCAAAAAAGAATTAAAAATTTGCTGTTTATATTTTTAGCTTTTATTAAAGATATCAATTATTAAATTTCTATTAATATATGCAATGTATATGTTGAAAATAATTAATTATGTTAGCGCCATTCAGGCCATATCAGATTTGTATGTTTCCTGTATTATACCTTAATTAAATAAATAAATAAAAAAATCACTGAAGGGGTAGATATAATCTTCTCAGCAGTGTAACAGAAAATAGTAAAATTTGAAAATATATGAAGAATAAGACAATTATATTTTGAAATATTTCAATGAGAGGTTCCTATTTCCTATCATGATTATCACTATAAATTGACAATTTACAAATAGTCTAAACAATATTAATAATAGCAATTTGCAATGATAATTCACTTGGGACACCGGCAGTGATTTTTAATTGATTAAGAAATCACTGCATGCACCTGCTCATATAGAAAAATGGATTAGCATTTTCATAATGGTAAAAATTTTGTATTGCTTGCATTTCCTTAATAAAGGCTATAATGTCAAAATAAAAATTTTTTAAAAACGTGAATGAATTCTAATTTGCTTGATAGGAAATGTCTATATTATGTAAATGTATTATATTGTGTTCTGAAAATGATTATGTAATAATTAGTGTTTTTGTTTAGAACCATTAGCATTTTAAAAAAAGTTTGTGAAACAAAATTCTAATACATTAATTTAATCTGCCACAAATTTCACAAATTAGATACCATAAATTAGAGTTAATTTTCCAAAGAACTGATAAAATGTCACAGCCCCATCCTGTGACCCGCGTCTTTGGTCTGTCACGTCCACGGGGTTCAGGCCAAGTCCAGTGCAATTGGCAGAGTGATCCCTGCGCCCGCGCGCACCAATGTTTCGTTCTGTGCCCCCTCCTGTTACCTCCTCATTTCCTCCCACCCTCCCTTCCTGTTACCCCTGCTCATTGCGAGGCAGCGCCCCTTGACCCCCGAAAATTTCTCCGCCCCTTGAGATAACTAGAGGGGAAATCTTCTGAGGGGAGGAAGGGGACGTCTGAAACTTGAGCAAAAGCCAATGATAAGAGCGGATACGCCCCGACGCCAGGATTGGCTGGGGCTAGCGATGGAGTCCGCTGTGGAAAGCCGATTTGCCGCACAAGGCATCGCCCATATTCTGGAGAGTGGTATCATGTGCAACAAATGAAATGTGCTCTGATATCAATATACATTTCATTAAGGAAATTTCTCAAGTGGAAGTGGGATGACAGCAGTGTTGTTGATGAAAAAAGACAAAAGTCTTGTACTTAATTTTAGGTAGTAAAATGGGTTTGATAACTTTACACAAACATCTTCAATAATCCAATTATTTTTCGTTAGTTATCATACCCTGAATATTGTGTGAAAAGAATGTCTCAGAATAAATGTTATAAACTTCTAAGGTATGAAGAGGCCCCAAAAAATGATTACTTTTTGTCAAAGAACATATAGTGGAAATTGTATACAACGGAGTTGAATATAATTATACTCGTGGCATTTGCCCCTGGGTTTTAGGCAACCCAATATGCTCAGATGTTGGGCAGGCACACGAAATGTCCTTGATTGCATCTGAACGTGACGTATCAAATGTCTATGTATTCGGGTTGCCTAAAAATTTGGGGCAGATGTCACAAATGTAAATCCATAGTACTCCGTCGTCGAGTACAATTTCTTCCATTCTCGACCCCTTTATATGCCCCAGAAGCTTGGAACATCTATATCGTAGATCGTTAGGTATAGGCTACTTAGCGTTATCCAAAAGAAAGAGTAAATTGATAACCTACATCGTATGCTTCAAGCGGTTGCACCTTTGCATCAGTTACAAAATGACGTGGATGTAGAGAAGTCACGATAGCGATATGTGATGCCTGTTGAGATATGTTTAATGAATTGTGACAACTCTGGTTATGTAGGTGATATTTCCAAGAGTATGAAGTTAAGAGAAGAGAGTAAGTTAATGTTTTAAATTGTAAGTTCTATGGAACAGAGGGTATTTTGATAATGAATTATGGCACATTTATATGAGTTGTTTTTAGACATTTGAGCTCGCCATCTCTAAAATCTTCGAGCAGGATTAGAACAAAGTGGAGTAAGCAGCAAAATGACGGTTCATTTTACACACGGAAAGATTTTTATAAACTGATGCCAAAGCACTTAAGCCAAATGTACCAGAGTGCTAATATTTTTTCTACGGATTTTTGCGTTGAATAGTTTGTGTAAGAAAAGGAGCATCATGGAACAATATATGGGCAACATTACTCTACTGGTGCTATGTGTATCCGGAAAATTACAACCACCTTGAACTTTAGATGCTATCAATGACCACTGTGACGCGAATAAGTTTGTTTTGAAGTGCAAAGTTTAGGGTACCTATACAGAACCGTGCACTTCGTAAACTATTGAAGGCGTCCATTAGTTGAATAAAAACCTCTGGATTGTAGCCAGAAAGGACGACGTGTGCGCGGAGCGTTGAAGTCCTCCTGCCTCTGTTCGAGAACCACCTCGAACTGTTGAGGCAATTCAGACATTTCATCTACTGTTGCTAACCGCGCATGATCTCGACGCTCCAATAATTTGTATTATTTTGCATTGTGTTGCGTTGATTATAGAAAACTACAGTTTGTTATCTCCCTAATACATTTGTTTGCTGTGGCTTCCATTGAATATAATAAACAGAGAATAATTCCATTTGTATAAGGCCTCCTAGAAAATGAATTAATTGTTGAGTTAGTCCATAAATCAAGGGTGAGATTCAGTGATTACTTGGTGTCGGAGAATCTTAAAGATTACGGAAAGAGGAAAGGATGTGAAATGTTTGTTCTTCGTTCCTGTTTGATGAAGTTCCAACCGCCTTGCCAAGCATCATAGACATGGAATTGGTATTTCCTGGGGGGTGAACGCGAGTTTGAGAAGGCAAATGGTTGTCTTGAAGTTTCAACGTGAAAGCGTCCAGTGGGGGAGATTCGGTTATGGAAGATTTCGGGACTCCTGCTGTGAATAGCCCTGAGAGCAGGCCAAGCCGTGTATGCAACTGTTCGTACCTTTCCTATATTAGGTTTCGGAATGCTACTCGTCATTCGCTCGGCATGAACAACTACGGAAATGGTTTTGTTAGAGGTATAGCCACAAATTTCGGGTAATTACGAATGAGATTCCAATAATCGGGGATGATCTATCAGACAACTGCAAATTTGTAATGCTCATGATAAGTCGTCCAGATGTTAACTTTCCCTCTCAGCTTAACAAAGTATTCCGGAAGCGGCGATTCCTGAAGAGGTTGTGTTTGTGCGCAGGCATCCGCTACTCCATGGACGTGACCCGCGACGAGGTGAAGGCGCTGTCGGCGCTGATGACGTTCAGGCGCGGTGTGGACGTGCCATTTGGCGGCGGCAAGGCTGGCCTCAAGCTCAACCCCAAGACGTTCAGCGAGCACGAGCTGAGAAGATCACGCGCCGCTTCACCTCGAACTCGCCAAGAAGGGCTTCATTGTGAGTGACCCTGACCCTGCCGCACTGTCCCAGTCCGCGTCCCCTCGGCATCCCCACTCCTGTCCCCACCTCCATTCTCGCCTCCCTCATGGCCCCAATGCCCCTGTACCCACTCTGCCTTAGCACCTGTCCCCGTGTACGCTCCATTGACCCTGTTCCCTCTGCCCCTGCCCCTGCCCGCCCTGCCCGCCCCCCCCTCCCCGCCCCCCCTGCCCCTCCCGCCCTCCCCGCCCTCCCTGCCCCTCCGTCCCTGTCCGACTCCCGCCACGCCCGACCACATCTCGCCCCCTCTCCTGCTTGCACCTCAGCCTCTGCAAGCATTTCTGCTGCCACACTTTTTATCCCAGCCAGTAGTTGTCCCTATCCTCTTCTTAGGCGATTATTAATGCTTCATTGTGAACCGACAACTGATTTCTAGGTGTTTTACATTCGCTACTGCTTCACAGTATAGAAGTATTATAATGCTGCAGAGGAAAAGGCAAATTTTCGATAGTAAAACTCTTATCCCTAAAAATCTAGTCTCTGTATCTTGTCCTTATAAGTAGTAAATTACTTTGTCTTAACACGTTCCATTCTAGTTGGAATCCATGTTTGTGGATCCTTGCTACCGAAAAATCGATTGACGCCAAAACATCCTTCTGTCTATCAGTCAGTTTGTGAACAATGCTAGCGGCTAAATCGTAAGCAGGATTTTCACTAAAGTTGATATTCCTTAATCCATCTGGCTGATGTCGGCTTTTGAATTTGAAACATATTTTATTTTATTAATCCTAGGATTCATAAGTACACCCAAAAATTTCAAAATTAAAAAGGTATATTTTGTTTTAAATTAAATGTTGACCTCCAATGCCATATAAAGGACGCTTAAGAGAAATTCGCGCAGGTCTCATTTTCATGGAAATCTGATTTTTCGAAAATTGCGAATATTCTCCAAGGTCTTCTTACTACTATAATTACAAAGTGTGTGTGTGTGTTGTTTTTTTTGTTTGTTTGCTTTTCCCCTAATAAAATGTGTTCATCAGAAATAGATCTTCAAATAGTAAGATCATGTTCAATTTTTTCAAAAATATGAGAATATTTTCAGTGCAATTTTAAGTTTTAAACAATTATTTTCAGAAACTGCTCCAAATAATTTCTTTGTATGTAGCTGTAAAGATAATGGTTTTAAAAAATTCTCACTTCAATGCAATCAAGGCATGCTTATATGAAATTATTCTTGCTTTTCTGAATTATGTACTGCAAAATACTATAACAGTTAAATCAGTTAAATTTATTCATGTTTGTTTCAATTGTAAAAGTAAGAATTTACTACTATTTCTGACAATTGAAGTAAATGCAGGTATGCACCAGAGGCGCTTCCTTTGAATTTGTTGAATTGGAAGTTCAACTATTCTAAGAATAACCATAACTATTTCTAAGAGTGGGAGAAAGTATCTTCTGTTGTAGCTCTGCTAGTTTCGTTTTGTCAGACTGCTGGCTTTCACAAAACAGACGTCCATTCGTATCTAAAACCTTCCACATCTTTTTCAACAATTTTAAATTCAATATTGACTTATATACTTCCAGCACTTCAGTGATAACAATGTTGAAAACTTTCATTGAAAATTGAGGTATTAACATAAATAAGCATGCAAGTCACAAAAAATTGAAAATTAGATTCATGGCAAATAATATAGTAAGAATCCATGCCATGGCATGATAAAACCAATAAGTAACAAGAAAATATAGTTAGGGTCTGCAATTCTCATGATGGAATAACACAAAAGTGTTAAGCTTTGTCACAAAAAATTTCCGCTTGCCATATAACATTTGTTTTTTTGTTGTTGTGTTTTAATTTTTTTCATTTGCAGTGCTACTATTAATTTCCCCATACAATTTTTTTTTATTTGTGTTTGAACAGGACCTGGTGTGGATGTCCCAGCTCCTGATATGGGAACTGGTGAGCGTGAGATGTCGTGGATTGCTGACACTTATGCGAAAACAATTGGTAAGATATTAAAAGATGTGCTTCATTGATGAATAATTTGGTGTTTTACTTTCCAAGTATGTTCATAGGAAATTTAATTCAATTCTTTTACTTTTTTTCCTCTTTATTATTTTCTTTCAACGGTCTTTAAATTCAAAACACACCTCTTTCATAGAAGTTAATTCAATTATAATTATTTGTTTAATAATGATCAGAAAATAAAAGGGCTTATTTATTTATTTCATTGTTAAGAATTTCACATTTGATGGGATTAACTAACATTAAAATCAATATTATATACCTTAATATTAACATAACAATAATATTAGCGTAAGAAATAATGTAAATATGTCAACCCAAAATAATGTACAAATAACAGCAAAATACCTGTGAACTGTACATTAAATTAACATATTTCCAAAGCAGTTGTTCATTGTAACATATTTTCTAATTTTGACAGTTTTTAATTTCTTCGTTTTAAGAATGCACTTCAAAAATGTTATGTATACAATTGTGTACAGCAGATTTTAATATGATTCCAGAATCATAATGTGGGGAGTTATGACTTTATTTTAATGTAAAGAATTTTATATAATATTAGTTTAAGAATATAAGCATTTTTTGTGCATGCATTTATCACAAATCGTGTAGTAGCTCACATTCAAGGCATTGCCAGGAATTTACGTAAAGTTGCTTCACACTAACTCCAGTAACTGCATTCTCTTCACATTTTTAGGTGAAAAAACATGAAGTATAATTAAATTGAGAAGATATATTTTAATCTGTTAATATTAAACTGAAGTGCCTTGTGTTACTCAGGGTTCATTTTTCACAATCTATTAGGCAGAAATTCTATCTGTTCCCACTTGGTTCACCCACTTTTGTCCAATATAGTGTTTTCCTGGTTGTTGGCTTTTTATTTTGTTTGTTGTCGTAAAAAGATGTACTTTTGGAAATAATGTTTTGAATTACAACTATTTGATTCTTAATTGTTTAAAAGAATGTAGGAGCAATCACATTAGTGGTTCTAATTTTTTTAATAGATGTGCGGTTGTTAACAGTTTCACTTTTGTATAATAGATTGAATTTAATGTCATTAGTGATCATATTTTCAAGTTAAATTTTCTTACAGGACATCAGGACATCAATGCCCATGCTTGCGTAACTGGTAAACCTATCAATCAGGGTGGCATTCATGGTCGCATCAGTGCTACTGGCCGTGGAGTTTTCCACGGTTTGGAAAACTTCATCATGGAAGCAAATTACATGAGCATGATTGGCACCACACCAGGATGGGGAGGAAAAACTTTCATTGTACAAGTAAGTGAAGTAAATCCCACAAAAAGCAATTATGTTTTTAATTAGTTAACTAAATTTTCTCAACAAAGATCTAATATTATCTTACATTAATTTTTCTAAAATGCATACTCTGTTTTCCAACATTAAAGTGCTTCACTGAACTTTGTTTACCGTCTTAAGTTATTTATAAAACTGAAATGATCTTAAAAATTCCCTCAAAATATTGGAAAATAGGAGGAAGGAATATGACAATAATTTTTCCACAAATGGAACTGTATGTAATTGTTTATGATCTGATACCACAGTTCATTGATATTATTGTATGATATTACTTGTTTGCAAATAAAGAGATACTTCAGGGATATTTTCTGTACCAGATGATACTAAGAAATGTACTCCTATAATTCAGGACACTGAATTAATTAAGTCTTAATAAAATTGAAAAGGAAATTAAAATCAGAAGATAAAAGTAACCAGTAGAGTAAATTTGTAACTTCAAGATAAAAGTAAAATGCAAGTTTTTGATGGTTTCAATACACCTACATTGGTGAAACACTGTGAAAACTGTATTCTCTTTCTGGCATTTGAATCAATTGTTATGACTCGAATTATCAGATTGATGATAATTACACCTATTTTTTTATGAAACAAAAAAAAATTAATTGAGTATATCTTTCAATACTTTTTCATGTAACTTTCTATGCCCAAAAATTGACAAGACAAAGCAACTGCAATAAGTTAAAAATTTATTATGCTTATGAACTTGCACAAATAAAACTTTTTAACAAAAAAATACCTGCCGGAGGTACTAAGCTAAGCTAAAACAAAGTAGCACAGAATGATTTTTTTCACAAAAGCTCTGCATTGACATGAAATAAAACTTCATTTTCTAGGGTTTTGGCAATGTGGGTCTCCATACCATGAGATACCTGCACAGAGCTGGTGCTGTTTGCATTGGTGTCATTGAGTGGGATGCTTCTATTTATAATGCCGAGGGCATTGACCCAAAGGTAAGTTGTTAACATGACCTTCAATTATTACCTTAATCACTGATGTAATAACTTAAGTTCTAGCGTTAGCTTAGCAGAGGAGCTTGCTAGTGTGATATGTACTGGTCAGAATGGCTCCTCTTGGCAGGTATTCTCAGTATTTGATGTCTGTAATGATGCCATATTAAAGTGTGTCCCTTATTTACATTCATGAGCTGGAGTTTAGCGTGTTTCAGACTTATAACCAAGGTTAACATTCCGCAAAATTGCAAGGGAATTGAATCTTGAACATTCAAATTAGGGCTTTTGTATCAAACGTTAACACAACGTCATCAAGAACATGGTAATCGTAATTAAATATATTGACCTAGATAAATCTGTCTGAAAAATGTATTTATGTTCAGTTAAAGTTTTCTTTTAAGATTCATGAGTTTCGTACAGAATTCAGAGATTGTTTTATAAAGCTGTGTTATAATTGAACATTTTATCAAGAGTTGGCTTTGTGTCAATCCATTTTAAATGGTCCAGAATTTAATAAATTGGTTGCTCAACCATCTTCAAAAATATTCATATTTTGTTCATAAATTTCCTTATGTTTTGGCTGTTCAAAACCATATTTGATTTATTTTTATTGTATCTGGTTTACAAATGGTGGCCATTTTTGTTTTACGCTGTGCGTAATTTTTCACGTTTGTAGAGGTTTACTCTTTTCAAAATTATTCAGCTCTGGGTTGTTCTAGCATTCTAGAGTAAAAGACATTGGATTTAGTATACTCTGGCCTACAAATCGAATTATTACATACCCACCTTCTATCTTTTTATTTGAGAAATATTTGCAACTAAATCTATGAAAATCGAAATTGGTTCATTTGCGTTCCAGAGAGTAATTTCCCAAAGAAGGAATAGAATCTCAGCCTTAATTTTTTTTGTGCTTTTACACATAACAGTATAGTTATAGTTACTTTCTGTAAAATATTATTGGTGACATACCCCTTAAAAATTACACCCTCTTAAAAATTTTTCGATTTTTTCCAAATTTTCATCTAAAATCTCTGTTAGGGGGCCAGATAAAAATCTGAAAATTGCACGCATAGTAGATTGCTGTGATACCAAACTTCATAAAAATGTTCAACTTTAAGATTTTTAACTCAAAGTATTTTTTTTTAATTGTAAACTTTTGCAAAAAAAAAAGGCTTTATTTCTACATTGAGAATACATTGTAACAAGTAGTAATCATATTATTTTGAAGCTATTTTAAGCTAAAATCGATTTTATTAAAAATAATTAATTATACTTTATTATTAATAAACATAAAAATTGCATAATCTATTTTTTTTTTTTTTAAAAAATTTTCATTTTTAAATTTTCTATACTTTTGATATAGGCTTTTTATGATTTTTGTAAGGATCTGACCAAGACTTACCATTGAATTAAAATTTTTGGAAGTATTTTATCTCCAAATCTCCAAAAGTATCGAGAGAAATATCATTGGCTCATTATTACACGAATAAAAATGCTTCGCTCAATTCTTCAGAAATAATAAGCAGAATAGGAAATCTACACGTGAAAAAATAAAACGCTTAAGTTGTTTATTTCTTATCTTTTATACACTATTTTTATATTATTCGGTTCAGAGTTTGACATCAATATGACCATATTTTTTATTACAACTTCTATGTTTATTAATAATTCAACTTTTATGTTTATTAATAATAAAGTATAAAATTATTTTTAATCAAAATGGCTTTTAACTTAAAATAGCTTCAAAATAATCTGATTACTACTTGTTACAACGTATCCTCAATGTAGAAATGAAGCCTTTTTTGCAAAAGTTTACAATTAAAAAAAACAAAACTTTGAGTTAAATCTTAAAGTTGAACATTTTTATGAAGTTTGGTATCACAGCGATCTACTATGTGTGCAATTTTCAGAGTTTTATCTGGCCCCCCAACAGAGATATTAGTTGAAAATTTGTAAAAAATCGAAAAGTTTTTTAAGAGGGTGTAATTTTTAAGGGGTATGTTACCAATATTATTTTACAAAAAGTAACTATACTGTTATGTGTAAAAGCACAAACAAAATTAAAGCTGAGATTCTATTCCTTCTTTGGGAAATTACTCTCTGGAACGCAAATGTACCAATTTCGATTTTCATAGATTTAGTTGCAAATATTTCTCAAATAAAAAGATAGGTGGGTATGTAATAATTCAATTTGTAGGCCAGAGTATACTAAATCCAATGTCTTTTATTCTAGAATGCTAGAACAACCCAGTGCTACATAATTTTGAAAAGAGTAAGCCTCTACAAACGCGCAAAAGGGCACACGGCATAAAACAAAAACGGCCGCCATTTGTAAACCAGATACAATAAAAATAAATCAAATTTGGTTTTGAACGGCCAAAACAGAAGGAAATTTATGAACAAAAGATGATTTTTTTCGAGATGGTCAAGTGATCAGTGCTGGACCACTTAAAATGGATTGACCTGTTTGCAAAGATACCTTTAAGCATTGATTGGTAAGTTCATGAATTAAGGTTAACAATTTCCTGAATATAGAATCATGTGGTATGTAGGGATAGTGTGGATTATGTACTGTTTAATTTTCATTGTTACAGTTGGTTCTTCATTTCTGAAAGGGTGATTGTCAACTGCATAATTGTGTCAATGTTAATTTTCTTACTAAGACAATATTAGTGTCTAAAATGACTCGGAGGTACTAGGTAATACAAAGGTCACAAATAAAATTGCAGGCATTTTTCACCCATAACAAGGCACCAAAACATTAGAAATGATATTCAGATTGATGAAATATTCAGGTTTTGATTTCGAAATGGTTTCAAATGGTTATCCTATCTATACACAGAGCCAAATTACTGAACAGGCTGAGTAGGCTGCAGCCTAGGGCGTGCACTTTTTGGAGGCAAACAATTTCAGCGGATTCAAAATTTCATAAGGCAAATTTTTAAATGTTTTTTATAGAAATATTGCTTTCTATGTTTGTAACACAAGAAAGTGTTAATTAATCGAATATATATCCATTGATGTACAGGTAAAATGAATACAAAAATATCATATATATATTAAATCAATATCATGGAGAGAGTTACTTATACACATACGTGTAATCAATTATTTATACATACACTGTATTTGTGTTGGTTACAAATATCTTACAACAATTTGTTATTCAAAATATTATAAATAGCTTTAATATTTTAAAAAAAGAAAATTAAATGGGTTCAAAAACAATTTACAGCTTAAGGGCGCACAAAGCTTAAAGTCGGGCACTGTCTATACATAAAATATATTAGCGCACACTGGTATTAATTATTTATCATTTATCTTCAATTAGATATTGCCAAAATACATGACTAAAATTTTTTCTTGGTGAAATTCTGGGAAATAATTTTTAAGAGTTAAAAAAAATGGTCCCTTTTATTTCTGAAGTATCTAATAAAACAAAGACAATATCTTATCTTTAAGAGGTACTTGAAAAAAGTCTGAAAATGCAGACATCAGGTTGTTGTTGTTTTTTGCCATTCATTTATGGTTTTAGAAACATTTAATGGAAAAACATGTTTCAGTTTTGATCTTTAATGAAATGGTTTTTAATAGATGAGGTGTCTATTTCAGAGCAATGTCAATGTTCCCTGGTTCTGTGGTTTATGAAACTTAAAGTATTAATTTTGCTATACTACTAGCCTTTTTTGCAAGTATAACTTGAGGGCTGTAGTGACCCAACCCAAAATTAGTTTGCCCTGTTGTATCTTTAACTGCTAGTGGGAAAAATCTAAAATAGACACTTATTTCAAAGCAGATTATTTTGCATTGGCCAAGCATTCATATTAGATATTTTTGAGGGGTCAATATTGTAAGATTGCTTTCAGTACAAAAGATGCCACACCGTGCCACTGATATCGAAAAAAATTGAAAAAGTATGAATTTTTTATGCCACCTTGTAGCTTTTTCTTGTAAAAATGACCTGGAATCTTAGAACATCCATCATTTTGACACAGATAATTTTTTTATTGAGCAAATTGGGCATTGATCACAATGACTGTTAATGGCATTATTTTTGTATTAAATAGAAGAGTATTTTTTGTCTCTCTCAATATAACAAATTATTGTCACATATATTCATAAAAAATGGATTTTTGTATTTAGGCTCTGGAAGACTACCGCAATGAAACTGGTAGCATCAAGGGTTTCCCTGGTGCTCAGGACTACACTGGTGAGAACATGCTTTTTGAACCATGCGATATATTGGTGCCTGCTGCAGTAGAAAAGGTCATCAATAAGGAAAACGCTAGTCGCATCCAGGCAAAGGTATGCAATATTATTTCCATCTAATGAAAGCAAGTGCTCGTGGCGCATAATATAATTATATAATGTATAAAAATAAACTATCACTGAAATAATTCAATCATTGGAAATACTATTCAGAAGTTTTCAGAATTTTAGATTTATATTCAAATAAATATAGAAATGATTTTATTAGCTAATGACACACTAACCACCTATGAGATCTCTAAACAGTTTCGAAAATGACATACTGTAGTTTAATTGCGAAAACTGTTGCAACCTTTTTATGTTAAATTTAAGAAAAGAAATAAACACAACCTCAAAAATCCAAGCCATGTAATAATAAGAAAAAATGCCCTGATCATAACTTTCGTAACTTTCATCCAAAATGGATAACCTTTTTTTCCAAAAGACTTAAGTTTTTTCTGTACAACAGTTGAAATAAAAAATTGAATTCATACCCTCTGCCGCCCCCCCCCTTTTTTTTTCCTTTTATTCTTATTAACTTTGTGTTCATTTTTAAAATTTTAGTAAATAATTTTATTATAAATTTGGTTGTCATTTTATTACTTTCTACTTTATGATTTTTAATAGATAAATAAACAAATAAATTAGGAATAGATAATATGCAAAATATATTGTGATAATTTATTTAAATTAACTGTTTGGGACTATAGGGCAATGGATTTTTTTTTTCTCTCTCTCTATTCCTAAAATTTTTTTTAAAAAAATTTGCAATCAAAAATATTTATGCTGATCGAAATTGAGACCCAAGTGATACAGGTGAGAATTTTGCGAGCTTTCGTTTAGTCTTTGTGACCCTATTGTTCATTGGAGTAAAGTTCCTGTTTTACAGCACATTTGAAATCAAAATTATGAGAAAAGCACTAATGTTTAAAAATAAATATATAAAGTACTGGAAATTATTTCAAGATGTAATAATTAAAAATTATTTGCTTTATCTAAAAATATCTGGCTTCTGAATTAAAGGTGTAAAACAATTTGTTTCTTAAATGAACTGCAATTATTAAACATTTTAATGAAAGTAGGACCTATACCATTTTATTTAACGAACTCTCGAAGGAAAATTGTATTTACATGTATTTTTAATTGCTACAATTTCATTTGGAATTACAATACCTTTAGCATATATTTTCAATTAGTCTTAATCTACAGCAAACTTAACATCCTTAATGAGTGCTGACTATTTAGAGAGGTTTTATTCAAGAGGTTAAGAGAGGAAATCCTCTGTTTAGTTGTGTTAAGTTGATATAACAGTAAAATATTATGAAAAGATTTTTTCAGATAATGGTGTTGAATGTTAGTTGAGATGTAGACCTGTAGAAGTTTATCCTTGTCTATTTTGTCAGTTGTCTTCACAAGTAGGTATTTTTGAAATGTTGATATAATGATTCTATAGATTTGTTGTATACTTTCACAGCTTTATTTCTTAAGACACTTCACTTAGGTGATATCTTATTGTTATACAAACAACTACTCAGAATTAGTTGTAACCATTAGTATTTGCAAGACAGGCTAAAGTTTATTTTAGAACAGTTATCACTTGTTTACTGTTGTTCATTGTGATGTTGTTAATGCCAATTGTAATCACCACAAAGTCTCTGTCAATTTCACATTCACATCTTTTGCATTGTTCGGTGGTAAATTGTTTGTGTTTTAGCCTTACTCTCAGTACATATCAGAATTTCTTCTTAAATCTGTTTCTGAGTATTGTTTAGTCCTATTTTTTGAGTCAAGGAGACATATCGTACTCAAAACATAACATAACATAATGAAAGTTGTGTTTCCTGTCAGTTTTGAAGCCATGTGAGAGTTGTGTTGAGTCCTATTAGTCATGTATCTTCTCTGTAATGATCACTTACCGCATTGTATAACTACTTATTGGTAAGAGTAAAATTAGTAAGTGGCATTGCTCATTCCCTAATGTGCCTAAGTTTGCTTTTTAATATTAATTTTGGATTGTTTTGAAATTTGCTTTGTTTCTTAATTGAGAGTTTCATAATTTATTTTCAAATTAAGTTGATATTTACTATCAATGGACATTCTTTTTAATGTTTTAGATCATTGCAGAAGCTGCCAATGGTCCTACAACTCCTGCAGCTGACAAAATACTTATTGATCGTAATATTCTTGTAATTCCGGACTTGTATATTAATGCTGGTGGTGTGACTGTCTCCTTCTTTGAATGGTTGAAGAATTTGAATCATGTCTCTTATGGTCGTCTCACCTTCAAATATGAAAGAGAATCAAACTACCACTTGTTGGGTATGTATTTTTGAGTAATTATGATTTTGTACCCTCACTTCTACACTCATCTTAGGTTCTTTTTTAATCTTCTAAAGAGAACTTTTCAGCCAAAGCCAATTAAAGAGAATGAATTATTAGCTTAAATCTGTAAAGATGAAAGTGCCAGAATCATTTTAAAAAATCTCATTCCAAAGTGATTTTTTAGGCAGACCCAAATTCCGATCTTAATGAAATTTTGCAATTGTGATTTTCAAACCAAGAGAAAAGTTATTGCCTACATGAGGTTTTGTAAAAATTACTCCTGTCTGCCTTCTTTCTATCTACTGAAGCAAAATTTAAGTGTGCAATTTTTTAGTTTTTCGCAAATATTTTGAAAACATAAATTGACAAAAGTGAATTTAAACTTTCTTAAAACCCATCAGATTTCCTTCAAAATGTATTTTCACTCATTTAGATTGTGCAATTGGGCTGGGAGTACCCGATGGTCCAAATTGGAACTGGAATTACTGAAAGTTTGCTGGGAGTATCCAACAATTACAGTGGCTCAAAGCAACAATAGCGGTAGCAAACATGGCATGATGGGGCAGGTGATGCAGAACGAGGTGGAGCATGGCAGGGTGGGCTGGAAGGACGGGGGAGGGTGATACAGGGAAGGACAAGGGTGGGGTAGGCAGGAATATGGTGGGGATAAACTCTAGAAGACTTGATTTCTTTTCCTCTAACAGATTATTGTGATTAATAAATGCCCGGGCAACACTGATTACTTCAGCTAGTAAGAAATGTAATAGAAACACTTTTTAAGTCAATAAAACTGAAATTTTATATACTTAAAGCTCTGAAAATGAACTTTCACAATCGCTTACCATGTATTAACATTCCAATACAAACATCAAAAACTTGTTAAATTATTAAAACAGTTTTTAAGTATGTATGTTATCATGTAGGTAATGGCTAAGGTGTTTTCATTAGACTATTTTCATCTCAATCTTATTTGTTATAGCACTGAGGTTAAACTGAAGTATAGTGGAAACTTTCTATCAACTGTTCAACTAGAAGGACTAAACAGGGAAGGAAGATTGGGCAACAGAAGGGAGGGGAATATAACCGAGACAGGAAGGGTGGATGAGGCCTAATTGTGCATTGAAATGTGTAGAAAATTATAATTAAAAAGTTAAGCGTAAGCACAGTATTTTCTCAAGTTTCAATATAATATTATCATAGGAACTACTGAAAGTGATGTTTAACACCATTCTGTGATTTTTGAAACCATTTGAGAATACCTTCTCAGTTCTCTTTTAAAAAAAAAAGGTTTGTGCCTTCTTGATGCAGATTATTGCCTAAGCTATCACTATTTTCTTGTTCCTTAAAATCAACATAATCCTAATTTTTGTCTCTACCATACTTCATCTTCACATGTGTTATTGTTTCTTTCTTAGGCTACTATTTGTTTCAAATTATCATTTTTTTCTTTTATAAAAAGTTTTTTCTTTTCTTTTTTCATACAAATCTACAATTTTATTCCAATTGTAATGAAATTTTGTACACATGGCCTTCAAAAGAAGGGAAAAGTTACTATGTATAGGAGATTTAATAACAATTACTGCTGTCTCCCTTTTCTACCCTTTAGACTAGAATTTAAGGTGCCCTCTTTAAACCCTAAACCCCTTTTTGGTTTAAAGGGTGAGGAAATCTAATTAATGACATTAAACGTTTCTTAAAGCTCTTAAATTTTTTTACTAAATCCTTTTACTTTCTTGCCACCACAACCATGGTTGAAAGAAAGCCACATAAAGCTGCGTGAAAAAACAGCAAATTTTCAGCACAAAAACCCTTATTACAGGGCCCTGCCTACGAAAAAAAGTGGATAAATCCAGTTGCTAAATTTAGAAGAAAAATTCCTCCAACACGTGGTGTAGCCAAAATCCATGTTTTGTGGGTATTTAGTACCGAAAAATTGATTGACAGCAAAACGTCTGTCCATCTGTGAACAACACTAGCTGTTAAACTGTTCAGCCTCCTTTCTCCAAAACTGATATTCCCCATTCAATCTGGCCAATGTCATGGCCCCTTAAATTTGAAACTAATATTTTAATTATGAATATTTTAATCAAATTCAAAATTTTTTCAGCATCTTCCTACAATGACAACTATGAAGACAAACCTATTGTTCTTAATGAAATGTATTATAAAAACAGATCTAAAAATAATGTCATTCAATTTTCAAAACATGAGTATTTTTGGCAAAATTTTAAAGGCAATTTTTATTTTCTTTAAACCATTTTTTCTTAAAAACAGCATAACCTTTTTGATTAAATTTGAACTTTAGATATCACAAAAGACACTTTAGAGAATGGTGCAGGTCTCTTTTGAAATTGAATTTTCGGGGATTGTTTGGTTCCTACAACTACAAAGTTCCTACAACTACAATTGTGAATATACAATTTGTCTTTCTTCATAAAATGTGTTCATCAAAAACAGATCTTCAAATAAAGTCACGTTGAATTTTTTGAAAATGTGATTATTTTTTTTTAATCTAGCGTCAAACTAAGTCGCATATAAAATTAAAATTGCTATCCATCAGGGTATATCGGATGGGAATGCAACAAAGACATTCCATGTCACAACTCTTGAATTTCTGTGAATTACATCTCATTGTTGCGACATGATTTAGTTGTATGAAAAGCATTTATAATTCTCAAATTTTGTGGTGATATTTGCTTGAAAATATTTAGTTTTTGCACTAAATGTTCTACCATTTGTAATGAGTTTTACAAAAACGAGGACTGAGATGTGATAATTTGGAAAGAAAAAAGGTATAAGTAGTATTACATAACCATTGCTAAAGGTAAAAAAGTATGTACTGTTTTAGCTCGACTAGTTTCAATTCATGTCAGTCACGCCATTATACTTTCAGTAATTACAGGTCAAAATTATTATAGAAAGTTTGCTGGGAGTATGTAACTATGCATTTGCATACAGCTGCCAGTAGCAGTGATGGTGGTAACAACGGTGATTGTAGCAAAGAGGGGTGAGGTGGGGCAGAGCAGGGATACACAAGAGATAGGATTAGTGTCCAACAGATGAACGTGATAAATAAATGCTTCGGCAACGCAAGGTACTTCAGCAAACAATCACATTGCCTGTCCTAATATTACTCACTAAAATGTAACCGTTCAGGAGTTTTTAACTATTTCTTTTCTACAATCCAGATTCTTCTATAGTAAATTAGTAGTATTCTATAATTTGTTTAATAACTTTTTAATGAGCAATTAAAGTTTTCAAATTTCCCCTTTTTTGAAATTATGCACTGGAGAGCAAGTACATGTGAATGTATGTAGTGTAAATTCAACAACCTTCCAAATTGTAGTATATAATAATATACATCTTGAAACTAAAAAATATCTATTGAAATGCATGAACACTGCAAAAAGTGTAAATAATTCAAAATACCTGCCAAGTGTGTTTAATGTACCATTCAAAATTTCTACTACTGTCTGATACAGGAATGGTGTGATATGAAATGGATTTCACCATTTTGAATAAGTTGAAATTATTTTTTACAGAGTCTGTGCAAGAATCATTGGAGCGGAGGTTTGGACGTGTGGGTGGGCGCATTCCAGTCACTCCTTCTGAGGCTTTCCAGAAGAGAATTTCTGGAGCCTCAGAGAAAGATATTGTACACTCTGGCCTGGATTACACAATGGAACGTTCTGCTAGGGTAAGTTCCTTTTTATTGTTTCCAAGTGCTCTCTTTTTGTTCTTAACAGAATTTCATCATTATTGGTGAAGATAGGTAATTTAAACCAAACAAAACTCTGGAAATATTGCTAGTCATGACATTTCATGATTGTATATAATCTGCAGAAATATAACATATAGAAATATAACTTATGACCTTAAAGCCAGGATCTTTCTTTTTTATAATATTACTAATCATGATATCTTTCTCCTGTCAAATCAAACATAAGCCCAGCACAATTTTTTAAAAAGGTTAAAAAATAATCATAATTTAGATGTTCCAAAGGACACACAGGTATGTCCATAAAAAAGTTCAGCCATCCAAGAGAGAAGGCCTTGGCACAAGGGAAGAAACTTTTTATTTAAGCCACATTTCATCTAGGAGCTAAACAGTTGATGAAACCAAATTTATTTGTATTCCATTTCCCATTCATTTCATCCATTCACATTCCCATGTTGATTAGCACTGATGTAATATTGAACTTAGAAAATGATTTTAGCTGAACTTGTGCAAGTCACGATTTTACTTGACCTACCAGAAGTATCCTGTGCTCTGTAGAGTCATACTTAAAAAAGGCTATTATGGCACAATATTTTTTTTAACTAGGTGAACCCCCTGCTGTTACATTGCACAAATGAAATAACTAGAAAAGTTTTAATCAGAGTACTACATAACTGCTGAAAATCGGAAACCCTCAAAATATTGTTTTGTGATGTTCTTATGCGTCAAAACGGATGAAATGTGGGGGGGTTACAAATTATGGAACAAAACAATTACTATTTTTTGTGAATGCAGACTTATAAAGATTTCTCAAAATATAATTAAAATGTTTATTTACTTAGATCTATTCATGTGGATCATAGTGGGCTATTGTAAAATAACCTTCTATCCATCTTAACTTCAAAATTTAATATATCATTTACAATTATCATCACTGAAAAGTTTTTCTATGAGGACACACATGACTGATGATTGATGAATATTGCATTTATTTAGATACACCTTTATATTTAAAAAAAGTCAGTCTTAAATTCAAAACACATTTCTATCTTCCAACTATAACATCACGGTGCAAGAATATCCTTGCCTTGTTTTGTAGTTGATCTTGAAAATAATGAAATGAACAACTGGCAAAAGAGAAGTGTTCATTGTATTAATTTTATTAAAATTTAGTGTTTATACTATAAACGTAGTGAATTATAGCTTGCAACAACACATCTAACTTTTACCTTTTGAATGCAAAAGTATGATATTTGGTTTAGCAGAAAGCTCATGTTGCTTTCTAAATTAAAATCCTTAGAGTTTCAAATGTATAGGTATAGTATTTGTCTTATGAGTAGAGGATTTAGAGATAAAGGTACAAAAGATTGTTTTCTGTTAATATTTTACTCATGCGCTTTTCTAATCTCAAATGATCTTGATCAGATATCAAACTCTGCTTTCTTGTAATTGTGCTTTAGCTATCTACTTCAAAAATTTGAATTATTGATTTCATTTAACTTGAAATACATCTGATGTTGCATCAAACTTCTTAGCAAATTCTTGTTGGAGTAGAGGGAAAACTAGGATTTAAGGATGTATTTTCACATGTAGTTTTTGAATAGCTTATGTCCTTTTTTTATTAATTATTCATTTACTTTGAAACAAACTGATATGGTTGCATAAAGAGCTTTGCCCAGAGGCAAAACTAAAACCAAATTAGCAATTTCTTTAGAGTTGTTGGATTGCTGGACAAAATTTCTAGCAAGACACTGAGATTACAAGATGACACAGGGCACGTTTCTAACTAGGCCTAGACCTTGTACACCTTAAATTTGTTATTGGCATATTCCAGCATTTTGTTTCTGCAATCATTTTTCATTTTTGAATGTTAGCCTGATCTAATTTCTTAATTTCATTAGCATTGCAGAATAATGAAAGACTTGTATGAGGTTTGAAAGTAATCTATTGGTATTTTGACTTGTTAAATAGTATGTAAGACAACATATTTTATTCATAAATTCCCTATTTCTAATTTTGAAATTTTTGACAAAGATGTATACCCTTGTGTTCATTGAACCTTCCCTGCCCTGCATCCTGTGTCTCTAATGACATGAATAATATTTGCATTTCCCAACAGAAGAAATAATTTTCATTCCTTTCAATTTTTCCTCTTACTTCATCTTTCATGTTATTAATTGCTCATGTATTTAATTGTTATGCCACTTTGTAATTTATTTACCTCAATTTGTCAACTAAGATATGCCTAATTCTGACTGCTCCAACTCTATTTTATTGTACCAAATGACCTTGTTACTTTTTTAATTCCTATCTTGTAACTCCCAAGAGGATTTTTAGGATAAATACCTGTACTTATTTTTGTTGAAGTTTTAAATTGCTTTGAAGCTTGAATATTGTTTGACATTATTCTTCACATTCTATCGCACTAAAGATAATCATAAAAATGATCATGGATCATGAAATAAATTATATTTCACATTTCATTTGTTGCATTTGAATATATTGTTTATAAGCTTCTTTTATGAATCTGACTTCAATATTTTTTGTTTACAGGCTATCATGAAAACGGCCATGAAATTCAATTTGGGATTGGACTTGAGAACAGCTGCTTATGTGAATTCTATTGAAAAGATTTTCACCACTTACAAAGAGGCAGGCTTGACCTTCTAATCCAGCCAACAATTATACTTGTGTGTTCAGCCTTTCTGATCACCACCATTTCACGCTTCTTTAAGTCTGTAATTTCAGGCTTTATTTGTGCATGAGGACAAGCTATACCAGATCATGGAAGATGAAATCTATGAATAAACTAAAGGTACATCTTGGTTAAATTGAGTGGTGGTGGCGGGTTGGCATAGTAGAACAGAACATGTATTTATTTCCCTGAACACAGGACCTGTCCATAGATCAGATGAGAATCATCTGTCAGTGTCTAATTATGTGCTCGTTTATGATTATTTGTAAGTATTCAGTAGATTCAAGAAAAAGCATTACTTTCTGTTCACTCTCTTTAAATGTAAGTAGTGTAATTTGAGAACATTTTTCAACATAAAGAGTGGAGTTATCATTATTGTGTCCGTTGTTCTGAATGAAGAACAAATTGATCAGACTCGAACTACAAAGCAACTGTCAGTAATATACTAATTGTGATATTAAAGATTTTATGTTTTAAACATAATGAAATTGTATTATTTCCAAATCTCTGTAATGAACTTTACTTGCATTTTATAGGATACTGTAGAATCCAGAGCAATGATTCTTTTAAGTTCAAACAAGTTAGTTCTGTATTTGAATCCCTTCCTCTAAGGAATGTTGTCTAGAGCTTCTACAACTACATTCTGGCCTTTTTTTTTTTTTATCCATTTCAACAATTCTGAAAATGCTGGAAACACTTTTGTGCAAGTAGCATATTCATTCATGTGGTCAAATAGCAGTAGCATATTCATTCGTGTGGTCAATTCCTTCAATGTCTAGTATAAACTCTCATGCCATAAGAGTGTCAACTCTCATTCTGGCATATAGTTAAGACAGTAATTGGTATATGCATCAAAACCTACTTTTGAGCTCTTCCAATCTGTTGAAAGTGGTCTGTAAGAAAAATTTTGTAGAACATGAGGGGATGCAGGAGAAGGTAAGTGCTATTCAGTTTAGAGTTGTCAGATCATTTTAACCAATGAGAAAAAGCAAAATGTGATTTCCTTTACTAACTTGCTAATGAAAGCTAGGTCTATGTGTATTAAAACAGAATCAGTTTATAAACCATACCCTTCATAAACTGCTTTCTGCTTGAAGTAAGCTAATAGTTCACATTCTCTCACATGCTGAATACCAAGGATCACGTTGAAAACAATGCAATCCAAAGTACAGAAAATATACAAGAAACGTGTGTCAGATCACGCATTTGAAGTGAAAGTGTACTAAAGACATTTTTCAAACTGCTAAATTTAATGGAGAGAAAACTGGAAAACAAATTGAGATTGCCAGTGGGCACCAGGGGGATATTACAGAATTTATTTTTATTTTTTTGAGAAATAATTTTGACTTATTGGGTCCCTATATAGCAATCAAACTTCATTTATTGAAATTTGTTGCCAACCTAGCAATGGTAAGTTTTTGTAAGTTCTTTTGCCAACTGGCAGTAATGTAGGCATACACCACATATAATGGCAATGAATTGGGTGAGCATAGAGAACATTGTGGGAAACAAAGAAATATTTACTGTGCTGTCATCAACAAAGACTTGTACCCAACAATATTTAATGTAATATATACATTGGACAGGTTCCAGGGTGTTTTATCTTAATCGTGTAGGATGAAGTCGGGAGCCTTCTTATGAAATTCGACTTGTGCATCAAAGTGTCGGATGTTACTTAAAAGTATGCTGCAAAAATGTACTTCAGAACACAATGACAAGACTCGCAGATGCTTGCTTACGACAATACACTAGTGAAGTTATGTTTACGAAGTGTATCCACACCTCACTTTTCCAGTCTATTTGCTTGGATTGTGAAACAGGATGGGCAAACATATTGTCAAGTCACCCTCAGTGTACAATAACCAATTTTAGTATCCTCTGTTAGTTTTCATTGTTAATTACATTATTATCATCATAAGAAACTCTGTGATAACTTTTGCGACCTAAAAAAATTAATACCCTAAGTTGGTAGTTACAAGTTTTGTTGGTTCAAAACTATAATTTATCTCTGCTTACTGTATTGCTTTTTGAATGTGAAATACTGCTTAAGATCGTAGGTTTTTCTTTCCTTCTCACAATTATGAATTATACTCTTGTGTATATCTCACTGTCAAATAGCCTGTAGCAAAGTTGATAAAGATTTAAAATGTACTAGTTTGTTTATTGCTAGAATAATTGGCTGATATGATGATGTACATCTCTGCTAGGGATGCTCTAGAAAGTAAATAAAAAGGATAGAAATTTGATCACTTTTCTGACAGAATGATATATATCTGTAAAAAGCATTTTTCTGTACACCCAAGAATGTTTTGTTGATTCATAAAGAACTGTCTAAATTTTTTTTTAAATTTTGGACATAAAACTTTAGTGCAAGTGATTATTTAAGGTAGTGGTGGGTATTGACAAATTTCCAGATTTAACTTATTGGTGTGGATTATGATTATGATTTGGAGTAGGATTTGAAGTGGATTATGATTTCCGTGTAAAGCATTCTGAGTGAAATAGAAAAAATAAAAAATGTGACCTCAGATTTGGTGATTGCTCCACCAAACATAGTATATGGAGACTAATTTCTCATAACTGTATTTCTTTAGTTTGTGCTGCAAACAGTTCTGATCAATCTTTTCTTTTAGCTTTTGTTTATGTTTAATCAGTTATCACCTTTTTTATTTTTATCGTCTTGTTTATGCATTTTTTTAAATTGCATTGCAATACATAATGCTTTCAAAAATGATCTGAGATAAGATATGGCCATCTTAATCATAACCCCTTATGTATTTCTTACTGTTTACTATACTAATTTTTGACTGATGACATGTACTTTTGTTAATTGCATTTGAATTGATCATTGTATCATTGTTAAAGGTTGCTGAAAATCATTACTTACAAAACAAAACAATAAGATGTAAGGTATAGAAAGAAATCAGAAGTACATGTTAGGGGAAGATAAAAGAAAATATGAAAAACGTACAAAGAGAATAAGCACAAGCTCTCAAACATGACTTTAAAATTTCTTCGGGTATTGAGGAACAGTTAGATTTTAATTCAAAGAGATTTCGAAATGGGTAAAGAAAAGTTTATATTCAAGTTTCTCTCTATTGGCATTGAAGGAATTACAAATATGCCAAAGAACAGTTAAAGTAAAAAAAATATTGAATGGAATATTATTTAAAATTGTAATGGGTGAACTAGACTGCCTGCCACTTTGCCCTGTAAGTTTAATAGGCAAAAAATTCTGAAGATCCTGCAAAATTGGTCGTCATATTAAGACATAAGTAGACATGGAAACATGAAATTCAAACAAATGCTTTGCAAAAGGTACAACTCAAATTTTTCTGCTTATTTAAAAAAAGAGAGAACTTGCATAGAAGATAGAGTTGGTTTATAATAGGATAGTGTTCAAGGATTTGTTTAGATTTACTGAGAGCATATAGAGAATATATAAATGATTGTCTGTGAATAATCTAATAGCATGAAACCTTTATTTAAATTTTTATGAGGAAAGATTTTTCATTTATTAATAGCAATAGTAAACAGTTGTTTATTTTAAAAGTCAAAGGTAACTTTGGGGGAGTAATGAAACAAAGATTTTTTTCCATGTATGGAATTATTCTATTTATTTATAAAAATATCACAGTTTATAAACCCTTATATTGCAATATTTTTACAAGGTGCATATTCTTAAGATTAGCAATTGGCTACTAACATCAAGATACACAAGCAAACAGCCATTTATATAACTTGAAAGTAATTTTCAGTAAATGCATGAACATCACCCTAGTTTGAGAACAATGTAGAATCCAAAGTTTATTAGTTTAAACATATATTGTGTGGAAGAAGAGTGTCTATTCCTTTAAACAAAGTACTGAATAGCAGTCTACAAAATATGAGTTAAATTAACATTTGAGTACAATTCTTGCTCTATTTAATGGTTTTACATCCTGCACTAAATTGAGCGAAAATATTTCGAATGCTGATTGGTGATGTTACTTTCTGAACGGTGACTATCCTATTTTTGCCCTAAATATTAAATTTCCAGCATGGCAGGAGATAACATTTTAACACTGAATTGTACACATAAAATTAAATAAAATATAAAACTAATAATAAATAAAGATCTATTTGGAAGAATGGGGAAATATACAGTAAAATTGTAAATTTATCCCTCATCCAAGGGAGAAAAACCCCTGTAATTCACCTCAACGCCAAGTGCACACTAGTTCAAGAAACGTCCTGCAACTTTCCATTGAAATGTTTTAAAATAATTTGCAGTTCTCCAAGAAACTAGCACTGCTGCATAAAATTAATATTTGGTGTCATGTGCTTTCTGATGAAGTACATTCAGCAGTCAACTACAATCGAATGGTGATATATTACAACACAAAAGTAGGTTATGTGAAAAGTTAAATTTCATAGAGCATGTTTCTATTCAGTCTGCAGGTCAAATTTTTATTTCAATCTCAATAATTTTCTTAGCCTAAAAGTAAGCCTTTTCAGAAAATATACAACTTTAGAGCTTCCTTCAAAATAATCTGCAAATGCAACAAATTGGATATTTGTCTTCAGGAAACATCAATTTTGTTTAAGCCTTTCTTCCCTCACAAATTGATATCATTCAGTCTGTGACCAATACAAAACCCTCATGTCATTAAGTAGTGAAGTGAAGATGTTAAATTTCACTTCAGCAAAGTTTCACCCAGCACTTCTGCTCAGTGAAACACCTAAGGTTGCACACATCTATAGTGTGCAAAAATGTTCTCCAATATCAACAGATTTCTTTACACTGAGAACACCATGTTTCATTATGCTCAATGCGAAAAATTACTTGCTTTTTAAAAACACAATACTGTTTAAGCACAAGTCTTTACATTTTCTGTTGATATTGGAATTCAAACCCCATTCTTCTTGCAGAACTAATAACAAGTTACTGTGCTTTCCTTTTCTCAATCACTGCTCCATCAATGTCTTCTTGAGGCATATCCTTATCGCCCCAACCCCAGACTTCATGGCTGCCGTCTCCAGTGCGCTCCACTCGCCTCTGAATCATAGAGACTGGAACTGTCTTCAAGTCATAGGCCCAGCCAATGCGAGCAAAGAAGTCAATGAATGCAGTAGTGAAATTGGCACGATAGTTGCCCAGCTCAGCAGCTTTATAATCCCAAGGGAAAACATGGTGATAATTGTGCCAGCCTTCTCCCATTGCTCCAATAGCTACACCAAGATTCTCAGCAGGGTTGATGTGTCTGAAAATTAGAAGCATACATTGCAAAATCTTTTTTCATAGTACATGTACATTGTACAAGTATAAACATATCTTACAAGTGATGATAAATGTCTGCACAAAGTTAAAAGATTTTGAATGTACATTTACAAATAATTTGAATATTTTCTTACTTGTCATAAGGTTGGCTGCCCCACATATGAGCAGCACTGTTCACCAGCCATGTCATATTGAGAGTGAAGGTGTAGCGGAACAGTGTAGCCACAAACCAGGCATTTGACCATGTCTCATTCCACAGGTACACAGGCGTAATTGTTGGAATAAGGAAGCATACAATGGGCATCAAGATAAGGTAATACCTGCAAATAAACACGTGATAAATGAACATTCTTGTCTTATATAATCGAGCTACGTTAATAGTAATAGAGGACGAGAATGGGAGTGGAACTTACTTCTTCTGGAACATGACGATCTTGTCCTGCTCGAGGTCGTGCATGTCAATTCCCTTGCCCTTTTCTTTGACGTCCGGATGCTTGCGCACCAGCAGCCAGCCCACGTGCGAGAAGAAGAAGCCGCGAGTTGCGTTGTGGGGGTCCGCGTCGGTCTCACTGAACTTGTGATGTACACGGTGGTCGCGCGCCCATTCGTAGATATGGTTCTGGAAAGCCAGCGTGTTGCAGAGCATGAGAATGACACGCAGGGGCCACTTTGCTTTGTAGGAGCGGTGAGCCCACAAACGATGAGCACCGCCTGTGATGCCTACGCCGGAGATTTGGTACAGGACGATTGCTGAAACAATGGAGAGATCTTCGGTAAGAAACGTTCCCAGAAACTAATTATTAAGATATTTTTGTTGTAAGACAAGTTATTTTTCAGATTTTCTTCTCTTCCCCAGCATTTGAGGAGTTATGCAAAAATCCCAAGAAAGTATACTTACCGAAGATGGTAGTAACAATTTTGGCGGACGTGAAGGCAAGATATGCGCCGTAGAGTGCTGCTAAATGTAGGTAGATAAAGAGGATAACATTTCTCCAAACGATCTGTCGGCGGTAGGGCTCTCGAGGTTTCTTCACCTCTGGTGCATTTATTCCAGCCTGTGGGTCCTTTGCCGCAGGGCCGATGGTGTCTCCTTCGAAAAGGACGCCTGTTGGCGCGCTCGTAATGTTGGGAGCCATTAGTACAGGAGGTCTAAAACTGAAAAAAAAGAGAACGGTCAGGACTTTTTTGCCAACTGCGAGAGTCTGAGATGAGAGTGCAAAACATCGAAAACTATTTACATTTACCACAAAAAGAAGACAAAAGTTAACTATCTATTTTCAGGAGTCAATAAATAAACTAATAGCACAAATATAATTTGACCGTTCTTTTAAATAAGAGTTCCCGTACTATTTTAAACATCCGTATGTCTTACGTTATGAACATTATTCAGTTGGCCTTGCGAAATGCCATTGTTAGAATATTATTCGTATTTGTAAATAAACTGCGTTAATGGTGGAAATTTAAATGACTAGGTTAATAATCAAGAACATTGTTTAGAGTCGTGACATTTAATGTTTCACTCACTGAAAAACTAGAATATCAAAATTAATATAATGTAAAAGAATGGTAACAATTTCATCGAATGTATCAAATTCGAAAATTTTCATCAGCAATTAAGACATCTTCGGTATTTTTTGGAAGGTTTCCAAATTGTATATCACGAAAGTGGCAATTTTACGTAAAACAATTGATGAAATGTCACGTCAAAAGAATCTAAGGTCCAAATTCCATTAGCCGCGTTACCCAACTCGCAAATCGTTCACTTCCCTTCGCCGAGTCGAGCGGGTGTCCCGCGCCGACGCGTCGCGCCGTCGTGCAAGGCTTCTGGCTGCCGCCGCTGGCGATTCGCGCTACCTGATAGTCACACCAAAAACGCGAAGAGCGATTTTGTACTGCATGTCGTGATGCGGGCGGGGCTGCACTGAGATCGACCCCGACGCCGCCGGCCGGTAGGTAGGTGTCCACGGCGCGGGAGCGGAGCGGGACGAGTCGACCGGCGTTCCGCGCAAGCGCCCCTCCCCTACCCCCGTCCCGTCCCGTCCCGTCCCGCCCCGCCTCGCCCGTCACCGCTCGTCCCTCGTATCGACTAGTTGGGCCCGAGTCGAGACGAGTTGAGGCGAAATGCGACCGGAAGCAATTTTCTCATCTCCTTTAATAACCTCCGAAGTGGGTGTCGAGTAATGGTTTTCTTTTCACTTGATTAGACGATCACACTTCCTGTTAGCTGGCTTTTCTCGCCTACACAGAAAATATGTCAGCATGTCGCAACGAAAGATGCACGCAGTTATCTAATAATTTTATTTTAATTTAACCGGGTTAACACGTTAGGAGTGCATGCAGATCCATTTGTCAATGACAATAATTATCTTATATCTTACCACGCAACATGTTTGTATAACTTTCATGCTTCGGGCCTCTGTGGAACATCGTGCGATTTTAAAACTGGATTCTAATTTTCGTTCACTTCCATTCCATGACACATTTAAGATTGCACCTTTTATTGAAGATTACGTATTAATTGATACAGTTACGTTGTTGGTACTTTATGTACGTACGGACTCCAATTAACTGTTCAATTTGCCGAACTAAATCATAAGTTGAAGTTCTGAAATAAATTCCTGAGACCGGAAAGTATTTTCTTTGCTTTTCCGTCCAAAAGTTTTCCCGATCGCAGTGAAATTTCTGTCAGGACAGGAGACCATTCTTAACTTCGCGCGCGAGCCTTAACAAGACGCCACTTGTTCCAGTTGCTTCAAGGAATTGCGACTGTCATTTGCTCTGCCATTTCTGAAAAATATGCCTCGCCCACCGACAGTTTTCGGAGGAAATGATAAAAGCAGATAAAAAATCGCGTGGTTGCCATTTCGTTGACAAAGAAATGAATTCTAGAAGAAAGCATATGGCGTTCTGTACTAAGAAACGAAAAAAATATATTGGTCTTCCCTCGATTCAGTTTTAAATGACTACAAAAAACCGAAATACTGGCAAGAATGTGAGCGAATACTTACACCACTTTCACCTTTAATAAATCATTTTAACACCCTTCTCATTTTCAGGGTGACTGCAGCCTCAAAATCATGAAAATTGTTCTGGCTAACAAAACTGAAAGCGACATTTTAATAATAATTTGATTAAAAATTGCTATTTAAAAAAATCTGCTTTATCCTATTCGCGCGAGAGAAGTGTGGATATCATACGTCTATTGTAATAGAAATTACGTTGAATTCGTGGGAACTTCGAATTAAAATGTCATTTTTTGCCTAATGTATGTCGTATTTGCTAAGAGAAGCGTGTGCGTAATGAAAAAGACATTCTATGCCTCATCAACTTCGTAAACCTGTCTGGCCTCGAAATATAAAGACGTAACGTCACAATATTTGAGAGTATAAAACTAAAGGTAAATAAGAGCATTTCAACAAAGCCGTTTGGAGTGAGGCTGCGGAGCGTGAAGATTAATCGACTAGGTGCTCAGAGCCCCTGGCGTATCCGGGGGGGGGGGGGCATGCCTCCTCCCCCAGGAAAGGTCGAGAGTTTTCATTTACCTTCCTTTATTGGGCAAAATTGATTGAAATATTTATGTTAGAATTATGTAATTATTTAAACAATATAGTATATTATATAGTATAATTCATATCATTTAAAAATTTCCCCCCCCTTAAAAAAAGATCGGTTGGATCCGCCCCCTACTCGGAGCGAAGTGACGCAAGCGCGCGCGGGCGCGGTAGCGGTAGCTTCAAATACAGGTATTCACCCAGCTGGGCAGATGCAAGGCCCCACCGCAGCGCCGAGGAGGGCGGGTCGTCGCGCTATCTACGCTGCTTCACGCGACTCGATAACCGCATGCCCATGGGCAGCTTTCTTTCACGCCCACGCCCTTGACCTTGACCTTGACCTTGACCTTGTCCATGGTCTCATCACGCGTACCAGCCTCCCGACACACACAAATGTTCGTACAGCGAAGTGTAGGTTAGTGTGTCACGATGATTGATGGCGCATATGTCTCTCTCGACACAATGTGAGAGGTACGCAACCTACTCACACCCATCAAGTGGCATCGCATTCTCGTCATTCGTATGATGTAAGTGCGAGACTTCAAGCATTGATTCACTGATTCCCGAAAAAATGTTGGTATTAGAAAACTGGAATACTCGCTGTTTATTCGTCCCGAAATATTTCGATGTGTCAGATTGAAAAGTATCAAAACTGCATATGCTGTTTGGTAGTTAACATTAAATTCTGTTTTCAAGAACATTTTTCTAGAATTGTCAAACTGAACCACTCGTCATATTTGCCAGGCTTTCACTTCGATTTTGTAGTTTTACGATTATTGTTTTGGGTAAACTGTATCTATTCTATTTAGTGTTCTTATAAAGACAATGAAGATATATTGTCTCGAATATACGTTAAATTTTACAATGCATATAAAAATATCGCCAGTTGTCAGTATAACACTGCACAGGCTGGTGAGAAGGATGATGCATAACCTCGCGCATATTCTGTCACCAAATAGACAAAGCAAAGGCGGAGGCGGAAAGGAATGACACATAGAGGAAGCAGCACAACTCGCGAGACCCGACCGCCAACAGCACGCAGTCGGTACGACGTGCTTCCCTAGTTCATATGGCGTGACTTCTCAAAGAGCATGCGAGCCAATGAGCGATGGCCAGAGCTCGCCGCTTCGATGAAGGGAAGGCGGATGGTACGAAAGTAACGGATTTATGTTATTTCGGTAATATTTACTTTCATTTTAGTGTGGTAGTGGGTTAATTAACGGTTTTTCTTTTTTCAAACGTTTCAGGATAAACATAATTTACATTGGTACAGAAGCAATATGTACCGTTTATTTAAATAATGGTATAATGATATAAAACGTACAATATTTTACACATTATGTGCAACATATTTCAATTATCACATGTGACTAAAAGGTGAAACAAGAAAGAACACGAAAATTAAAGGGAACTTTGCTCATTGTCAGACGATATGGCATTATTAATTAAGTGTTATTAAGATAAAGCACATTCCAAAATACAACCGCAATCTACTGAATAATAATTTCTTGAATTTATCTCTTCCATGACCAGTTTTGCTCGTTTGTTGGATTTTTAAAAACGTGTGATAATCCGTGAACCGATTTTCAGTTAAAACCGGTAAGTGACCTACTATCCCGAGGCCATGCGGCATTCGGTTCTGCCTTGCAGGCACGCATCGGCGGGGCCCCCCCTGTCACGTGACGGCCATCGCGCCGTGGGCCAGCGGCGGTGCGTCACATATCACGTGCAATGCCCCGCTTCACGCACCCATTGCGAAAGCATTCGTTTTCATGACAATAGACGCGCACACGTTCCTTGGTGCAAGGTCGCACTTTAAAGTTGCAAAAAAAATACTTAGTCACTCATTTGTGCTGAATAATTTTAAAATGTCAATAGTTACGTTGAACCGCGAGTTCCCAGGATTCGACGGGCTAACCCCGGGGGTCAGTCACTCCTTCCCCCGGGGGGTCATTTCCTGGTAATCTATTTTGACCTTTCAAGAACTTGTCGCTTTTGTTTTGTTGGAAATTCGTAAAGCGCAATCACTGTCTTCGCTTTCGAGTAGTAGTTCTCAAACCTGACTACATACTAAACCTCAACCTGAACGATGTCATTACTAGGGGGACGGATTTTCATGTAAATACATATTTTTACAGAAACAAGATAACCTATGCGCATTCAATAATATTTTTGGAGTTTACAAGATATACTAAATAACCACTCATTTAAATATTTTGGTATAATTACATATTTTTACATGTTATATCCTATTACAACATATCTATTGCATATTTCCTTAGATTTTAATATTTCTATACGTCCAAATAGAACACTTCCGATATGTACTAATGATACATATTTTTTTTTTTAATCTTCAAAGCAATACAATGCTACCGCGCCATGATACTCTTCGCCATGATTTGCCAAACTTCCCTCCCCCTTCCCGAAATTATACGAAACAGCATACTCGGAAACAATGAGCGTGTTTTTATGAAGCAGAAATAATTTCAAGCAAGTGCTGGCTCATGTTTCACTGAGCCCATTCATAACTCGATCGAAAACAAATATTTTTTTTACAGATCATGATCTTATCGCGTTACTGGATTTGGCGGAGGGGTACGTGATCTTTACCTCCCCCCTCCTGGATCCATCAGTAGCTACAAGGTACAACTATTCACTTGCACATTGGCTGCTCGTAAATAACTTTGTATATACTAGGAACGTATTTTATGTTTCAAATAAAACTTTTGTGAGAGGTGAAGCCTAGTATACAAGTACTTGTGTAGCGTTAGAACTTTCAGACGCTCCGAATCCGTGTTAAGATCTGATCGGCGACGTTCTGTGCTCGGAAACTGCTTGGGTAGAACAATTTTAAACCTTATAAAGAATTTTTTATTTTATATTTTTTCTTACATAGTTTGGAAAAAATAATTACATAGAAATGTACTATACGGCTTTTTTATTACAATAAATTCCGTTTCCTTGTTATTACGAATAACCACACCAACGCCACGCAGAGAAAGAAAAGGAAGAAAGAAGAAGCGTTTTATCAGGGTTTCGATGTCCCTACCTCCTCTCATGCTGTTATTAATAACTTTTGCTAAGTTTTAAAAATGCAATTAATTATTTGAACCCATGAAGTCCCTTTTCGATGACCTGCCTGATGGAAAGAGAGGAAGAGAGCGGTACATTTTCAGAACAGGTACTTGGAGAGAAATCCGGTTTTAGATGTTTGTAGAAGCAACACTTTTGACGCATGTGTATGACGAATTGCGTTCCCCTAGGCTAAATCCTCGTTCGTAATTTTGTCGGCAGTTCGGGAGCTGGTTTCCTGGCAGTGTTAAGGATGCTATCGCAAACTTGCCAGGCTTGCTTGGTTGCCATTACCGTCCAAGGGTTTAATGTATACTATGGTCCTTTAATGCAAACAGCATAATACACACATACGATAACGACACTTTATATAAAAATTATAGGGAATCTAAATTCGTCGGTTCCTTCACAATGTTCACCCTATGCTTCGAACTATTTATTTATGGGATTTAGGGGCCTTTCAATGTTGGAGTCGTCGATCGATTAGTGATTCCGGGCGCGTCAACTGCTAAGGTCATTATGTGCATGATTTTATCGCGGGAGGTGGTGAACTCCCTCCCCCCCATTGGATGGTGAGTACCGGCCCGATCTACCCGTCGGCTTCCCTCGACCAGGTATCTCCCACCAGCGCGCCTCCTCCTCAACCGGGACAAGCTCTTGACTTGTGTGGGAGGTAGTGTAGTGCATGAAAGTGTGTGTGTGTGTATAAGTAAGTAAGTAAGTCAGCATGGGGTTAAGATAAGGCACGAAAGAGGAAGGAAAGGTCCCGTGCGGTCATAGCCACTTTCTTAGGGTACCTGCTGCTCCAGCATTCGCGTGATGTTGATCGGAGAAACCACGGAAAACTACGATCAGAGTAGCCGTTCACTAGAATTCTCCTCGTTGGCGGCTGAATTCTACCTAGCTATGTAGCGAGTGTTGAAAATCCTGCCACCGTCGGGTCTCGAACCCTGGGATCTCCCGGTCAGAGGCATCAATTGATGCCCTGAGTCGCCTACGCCGATTTGGAGTCATTGAGGCCCAAGAGTGATTAACAAACGAAGTAATGAGAGGCAAGGGAAACGGGAGAACGGAAAAAAACGTGCCGAATGCTCTTTTCGTCAACCACTAATTCCACCTTCTAGATTGGCCGGTGATAGAACCCGGGTTTCAACGGCGCGAAACGTATTCGTATGCGCTAGCAAAGTGCCCCCTCCCACTCCCGACTAGCAGCGACGTGTTGGGTTTCTTGCGAAGAGGGAGGGGGCGATAGCAGTCGCTTCCGTAGTCGCGATAATTCCGGCAGCGGGGCGCCTTGACCGTGGCCGATGCGGTAAGGCCACGCAACGGCCGGCGCGCCGCGCCGCGCCTCGCCACGGGCGGGCAGGTCGGGAGGCGGGGCGGGGCGGGGGGGTGCGGGCGATTCGGGCGCGCGCGGCGCGTGATCGCGGCCTTCGTTAGTTCAGCGGCCCCGCCCCCCTCTCACTCGCGCCTCGGACAGCCTCGCAGAAATAGAGCCCCTCGCCTCCCCGCTCCGCCGCCCGCGCACCGTGCGCCCGACAATCACCCGAGCATCACCAGGCGTCTGGCGACCAACCGCGAGCGCGTGCACGTGCACGTGATCCGTGCGTGCACGCGCGCCCACCCAACCTCTCTCTCTCTCTTTCTCTCTCTCCCTCCGTCCTTCTGCCGCATAGACGTGCTGGCTGCTTCTCTCCGCTGCAATACCGCCTCGCGGGCGCCGAACTCGCCTCGCAACGGGCCGAGCTCCACCTTCCGCGTCAAGCGCAGGGAAACGACAGGCCACGAGGCGCTCTCTCGCCGGAACAGCAGACGGCGCAAGACACCTGCTGTATCACTCTCGGGGACCAGGTTTCTCGGAGAGTTACTTCTAGCGAATTAATGCGGCAGATAGCTAGATTGTTTTAAATTTATTTCTACTCGTTCGACCTAAGGTCTTTCGAGGGATGTCAGTTTTACATGCTGATTGTTTGGGATTTGGGCTTTCCTTGATAAATTCGAAAATTATTTAGAATTCGCTGACTTAATTATATAATTTGTTTTCTTTTAGATGCTATTGAGTTTTAATCTTGATTTGGGGGAATAAATTATTAGGGTTACCTGTCGTGCAATTGGAAGGGAAAGGCAAAGATTCTACACATTATTAGTTTAGGGAGGTTTAAGCGTAAGATAACTAGAGGATTGCTTTATACAGATCCTTTCTCCTAATATATCTAACCCTTTCAGACGGGAAACAATAAAATTGCTTGTTACTTTAGAAATAATTCTGAAAATCTATAACGTTCGTCAAACACATAATAAAAAAGGTGAATGAAAATTAAAATGTATTTTATAAGGGGTATAGTCAATTGATTTTTAAGTATTCGCAAATCATTACAATTCATTTGCCATTTTCTTTCTCCCTAAAGTCGAACAACCATTTTTGAATATTATGCATCTGCCGTGCTCGTTTTATTTTGTGATCCTCCTCTTACTCCTTTCCATTTAATTTCAAGCTTTTCTTCTCCCAGCGCCTTTGTAAAGAGAAAGTAACCCACTGTGCTTTCTCATCAATGAGCACGATATTCCTTGTCTGCAGCTCTAACGCTTGAGCCTCAAAGCAAGCTTCCTCCTTTACGCGGGGGAGAAGAGGGACCACGACCCCCTTGAAAATTTTGAAAGGGGCCCCGAAGCCTTACGTAAGAAAACAATTTATTTCCTTATGATGTTCAATTCATTTTGAACCTGACAGTTTGGGAAATTGTTTTACGACTTTTGGGGAAGAGACAAACCAAGTAATTTGGTAACTGGCTCAGTCATTACGAGTTGTGACAGAGTCGATGATATATTCAACCGTAATGCCACTGTTTGCTGCAAATATGCAAATTTTGCAAATTTGAATAATACATAGGAGTTACATTATTGAAATGCAGCAGACCAAAGACATTGGCTTCTGAATACAATGCCGCACTTATTTCACCGTATCATGTGGTATCTCATTACATGTGGGTAAACATATCCTATGTCATAACAGATAACGTAGGAAGATTATAATAGTGATATTTAATGAACTCTGTGATTTTATTTTTAAATCAATGGGAAGAAACGGTACGACTTTCGTTACCGAACATCGTTGTTATCCTATTGAATCGATTAGCGCCGCCAAGCTGCTGCAATTGTAATGGTTAGGTTTCCCAGAGGGATTATTAAAGGCACCTGATATTGATCACGCGGTAAAGAGGGTATTCCATTATTAATTAAAGAGAAATGAAAAAGTTGTGCTGAACTGAGAAAGTGTAATACAATTTTACAGCCTCCGTTTGTTCGGAAAGGCAGTATTCATTTGAGGAACAGAATAAAATTCATTGGACAGAATGTTCTTATATGAATGGATATATTACATCGCATCCTTCCTTCAAAAGTAAAATAAACTCAAATTTTCGAGTTGTCACCGTGATTGAGTTGAAGAAACAATACTTGACCAATAACCAAAATTTCGATCTTTAAATTTATAATTCGTCTCATAAGGCAGTTTGTCTGCTTAATTAGGCAGAATAGGAACGGCCGCAACAAGATTCGCGTTTCTTGAAAATCTTGTTATGTTCAGTTGTGTCGATTTTACATGAAGGGTGCGACAAGTAGAACTATTTACAGGTGCCCATAAATGAAAATGTGTTACTGAGTGCTAAGAGCTTACAAGACCCTCTGTAATAGATTTAGTTAATTCACAGAATCTCCATAGAGGAATCTCCCTTCAGTAGATTGTGTTTTCTTTGACTTATTTAAATTTTTTTAACTGTATTAACTATGTACTTATGGGTGGGAGCTATTGCTTGCTTCCCTTGAATTCGCGTCCGGTCTACTCTGATTTAATCGATCCTTTCCTCGACTAAGTTGCTGCTACACGCAAACCCCTTGTGTGTACCATATCCGCTATAGGCTCCCAATTCGTTTTCCTCTTGGCCATCGGACACTGGCGTCGCCGGGCACTAGGCAGAATGCATGAGGCTCTAAATTTACCCGGTCGCCGAGCGAGCGCCCCGCGGCAGCACGCTACGTCACGCCACCCCTGCCCCCGCCTCCCTCCCTGCCGCCGCCACGCCACCCCTCCCCTGCCCCCGCCACGCCCCGTCCCACTCCACATCACTCCGCCCCACCCGCCACACACCTCCCCTGCCCCCGCTTGCATACCCGCCTCGCCACGCCACCCCTGCCCACGACCCGCTCCCCGTCTCACTCCACTCCACTTCGCTCCGCCCTACCCGTCGCACCACGCCACCATTGCCCCCACCCCGCCCGCCACGCCACCCCTCCCCTGCCATGCCCTGCGCTGCCCGCTTCGATCCCAGGAGCGATTCCGCTCTGCAGCGGCCTTTTCAGGCCATCTAGTGTCAGCTAGGAAATGGGCTAAATACTCGACGACCCCTGCCAGCGCAGACTCGTCAAATTCACGCGATTGGGTTTTGATGCCACTTTCTAATTAGGCATTTATTAATAATATTAATAAGTGTGTTAATGGCGCAGGCAGCTGCGGCTGTCGCCCTGCCCTAGGGTGGTGGGTTTGAGTACCGCGCCAGGCACGTTTTCACCGTGGATGGCATGGACAAAAAAAATTTCGTAACCTGTAATATCGTTTACATAATCATTCATCATGTAATATTTATTGATCGGCAGAGCCAAAACCAGTTTTCCGAATCTTGGTCGCGAATATCCAGTCAGGATTTGACAGTAGATAAAACATGGTAACGATAGAACATCAAGAGGTGACACTGTAATTACACAACGGAAATAATTTTGAATGAAATTAAATTTACAATAACTTTGCAAATTTTACTGCTGTCGGAGAGCTTAAAGCGTCGAGCTTGCTGCAATAATTAAGCTTATCTTGTAGAATACATTACTTTTCTACAAGTATTTACTGATCTGTCGTATTTTGTTTTGTTGTTGCATTGTCGAAAATTCCGTATAAAACGTTTTCCCTCTTGCTTTCCCGGGAACCTTTTCCACCTAGGGCAAGGCGCGCAGTGTAATGAGTAGGGAGCGGATTTCTATGATTTTGCATATTTTTGTCCGTTGCTTCAGTGCATAGCAAAGTGAAATTTCATGACTTTTAGTTAGAATTGGATGCTATTTAGATTATGTTAGTGCAGATTTCTGCATATTTTGCCGATTTTTCTTGTTGGTGCATATTCATGTTCTAGTAGGGCATATTTTATTAAAATAGAGACTAATCTATAAAACGTTTCATCTTTTCATAGAAGCTATTTATTTGTGAGTATTCATTGATTCGGAAGAGCTTGTTACAGTTTATGTTTTTGTGTTTTCTATAGATGATAAAATATTTGTGCAAATGTAGGATATTTGTCAACATATTTTTAAACCAGTCAACAAATTCAACAAGACATACAATGTACTAAGGTGAATATTTACATCAATTATTTCTCTCGTAATGAGTAGGTTACATTATGTTTGCACAAAAATATATCTTTTCATTCCAAGCATGCTTCTCCTTAATTTAATCTAGAAAGGTTTATAGAGTAATATTATATTGTTATTTTTAATTGCATATTAAAGGTCATTTTTCAGAATTTTTGGGTCATAGGTGCATATTTTAAAAAGCATATTTCAAAATTTTTAGGGCATAAACATCCTCTCCCTAGTAATGAGGCCACTAGCAATGGTCTTGTCCCCGGATCCTCCGCGTTTCGCCGCCCCCGCCGCGTCCGCCGCCCCCCCCCGCTCCGCCCCGCCTCCGCCCCCGCCCCCGCCCCCGCCCCGCGGGTCGAAAGTGGCGCGCGGGCGCATCCGCAGGCGACCGCGAATCTTTTCTTCTTCGCGCGGCGGAGGCGACCGCCGTAACGGGACGGAGGCGGTGGCGGTACCGGAGATGCGGGCGACCCGCCGGTGATTCTTTGGCTGCCGCCGTCGCGGTCACCACCACCGTCGCCGCCACCGCTGCGGCCGAACCCGACGTGTGCCGAGTAGTTACCAACCGTCCTCTATTTGGGAGGACAGTCTTCCATTGACGTCAATTGTCTCGTCCTACTTTGTATTTTAAATATCCTCCTTTTAGTGGATTATTAACAATATTTTAAAAATTTACTAAAACGCTGTTTTAATTTATTTTATCGCACGACTAACATCTGCTACGTTGAATCATTTATTGTTTAATTTAGAATAGAAAACCTCAATATCCTTTTTTTTTCTGAATGCTGACACACGCATGGATGATAAGTGTGTAGTATGTCTAGAGACTAAAATCGAAAAGATACGCTCAGTCCATCTTCATCTGAATTTTGGGAGCGAATCTTTTTACTTGAATCTCAAATGGAGAGAAGAAAGAAAAAGAGCAGATGTTAGTATAAATTAATTATTGATAAAACGAAATGTCTTGATCCGTTTCTTGGCTAATCGAGTGTCCTCCCTTTTACACGAATATTGTTGGCAACTGTGCTGCCGAAGGAAAGAGGCAACGGGGCCCGGTCACGCTCCCGCGCCTCTCCACAAGCAGGCGCGAAAAGCCATTGGCGCCAGATGGCCCGCGGGGTGTTTGTGGGGAGAAACAGCTAGCTATCGGGGTCTCTGTCCGAATTCCGAATGAAGCGTTAAAGGGAAAGGAACCAGCGAGAGAACACTGCTCGAGACTCTGCGGCCTAAACAATACCATGATAGATATAGGGCCCATGTCGAAATCAATTTGATGCCTGGCAAGGCGAGAATGTATCGCTATGCCTTTTGGTCGAGAATATTCGCTGAAATAATTTCAAAATCAGGCTGCTGTGTGCGATAAAATGAAACTCAACTCTATGGTATCTTGGCAAGATGAATATGTGTCAACATTTTGCAAGTTTCACGAAATGTCATTAGTTCGTAAAAAAATTAGTGAGTTTAGTATCAAAAGTTCTTGTATCAAAAGATCACTTCATGAGCTTTTTCTGAAATTTTGGCTACAACACTGACTTTATAGGTTATTTCCACAGTTTCCAAGAAATTGAGGTTCTCATATTAAATATTTAACTCTGATGTAATATGAGGTACTAACAATTTGCTAGTCCTAATGGGAAACCGTGTTTCGCTCTTGCAACGAGTCAATCCTCGAGATCAAAACATTCAAACTTCCTGGATATTTTGGTCGTGGCAAAGTTATCCCTTAAATGTATGTGTTTTCGTATGAATGAACATTTGCAATTCAAGAGCATACGGCTCATTGTGGAAGTGCCGCTGTGGAACTTTCCTGGTTCAGGGCAGACCCTTTTTAGGCCAGTTTCTCCACCCCCTATTCGAGAATTCCACATCAAACAGAATGGTGTCTAAAGCGGATCTCACCCAATGCCCACCCAATCGATATTATTCTAATTTTATTGGATTTTATACCAAAGCAAGAGTGGCTTTGAATGTCGCAGATAATAAAGTTGTTATGCTTCGGATTTAAGATATATCGCGAATTACTACATCAGTTTGTTCATCTGGCTCTTATGACGTGAGCAAGTGAAATCTTTATCAGAGTTTGTGTTTTAAATGGAGAAATCATGCCTATGTGTAAAGAGGAAAGCGCTTAATTTCATGTTCTTTACGATGGTGGGCGCTTATCGTGCCCGCAGAAGGAGAGTTGGGCACGTTCTTGATATCTCCCGGCGCCGAGGGTTTCGCAAAGGACAAAAATCGCCAAGGAAACTCTCACAATGTATTGCAGTAATTGAGCTGATAAATTACAAGGTGACCCCGTCCGGAACATCGACGCATAAGCCTTTATCAGATTGCTGTTGCCTGAGATGACGCAATGGGCCACGTGACTTCTCCGACATTTTCTGACAGGCTTAGCACGAAATGGCCGCGATCCAACACACCATCAGTTATTCAAACCCCTAAAAATCGAACGATTTCGATTCATTTCTCGATTATCCATTCACTGTTCTTTTACCCCTTTCTTCCGGTCTTACATACTGGAATTGAACGTGGCACAGTAAGGAAAGTGAGATAACTAAATTAAATGCCCTAAAATAACACATGAAATAATTATGTACGGGTGTGTCGTTTTTACGTTGTTTGCTTTTCTTGGCTATTTCTATCCGCTCCCCACGTCTCCTGACAAATAAAAATTAATATTTAAGAACACTTTAAACCTCAGTTTGTTTTGTTGTTTTTATTACAGAAGAAAGAACTGCGTATTATAAAGAATCGCAAACCAAACTAATATGACTTGTTCGGCTAACATTCGATATTACTAGATCGGCTTGTTTGACTATTTTCCTCTTCCCGGAACGCTGTTTGAGTAAACATCCTAAACGCATGAATCATTTTATATTTATAAGGATATTTTTGCCGGTCTTGTATTGGGGTTGCCTCCCAGACCGTTTACACAAAGATTTTGAAAAACTTTTTTCGCAAATTTCGACTTTGCAAGTAGTTTTAAACAGCATTTGCGGCCTTTAGTAATTCGAATCTCTCACACGTGAGAGCAATGCTTTACACAATTATAATTAAATATTATTCGATCTATGAAAATCCCAAAATAAAAAACACTAGCATAAACATTATCTCCTACCCGTACATTCTGTGTTCTGTAATTTTTCAGCAATAATGTTGTTTGTTGCAATTGTTTTTTTCGAAAAGTTCGCTACTCTGGCTTCCAGCTTCATGTAAATTAAGTTAGTACCTAGATCTGTTAAGTTTTGTTGATTTCATGGTGCTAATACATTTAGTGACATATTGCAAGGAACAGAAGTGTCAACATATTGATAGAGAAGTGTGATTTGCCTCACAGCAAAAGATAAACTAAAATATGACAGGTGTATAATGAACACATAACACAACTTTGTATAATTTGTGATAAATTCAGGAAAACACTTCACATCATGACTAATTTCTCATTTCTCTACTGAACAATGTCCTTCAAGTAGGGCGTAATTAGAAATGTACAAATCTTGTACAATTTTCAATTTTAAAATAATTGAAATAATTTAAAACCGACATTTTAATTTTGTAAATAAAACACCTTATCAAAATTTCTAAAAATTGAAATATATATTAATGCGTAAGACAAAAAAAGTTGCTTTGCTGGGATATATGGAGCTAACATTTTAGAAATATAATATTCTTAAAATAATTATTGTAAATTCTGTAAATTTTTTTTCATATTATTCACGTCTTACTTTTTCCTCCTAATATTACAGCGGATTTTTAGTAGTACACATTTCAAGAAAATCATTACTTCCAAATTTTAAATGGAAGTATAGTTTTGCAGAACTTTCACTCATTTTGGTCTCTTGCTGCCTGAGCCTGTCATTACTAGTCTTCACGAACGAAATAAAACTTTTTCGCAACGTCAAACCTGCGGTTTTAAGGAAGTACTTTTGGGCAAGCTAACGCTTCCGGGCTGTTAAAACGAGTTAATTTCTCGTTGGGCGAACTCTTATGCAACGTGGGCCCCTTTGGGCAGAGCAGGGCACCGCGCCGCCTCGTCTTGGAGCGGAGCGGAAGCCAAACCGAAACCGGACGAGGCCCTGGTGCGACTACGCCCACCCCAGATACAACCATCATCCGGAAACTCGGGAAAATACAAAAAACATTCAACGGTTAATTTCAAATGCTCGCAGAAAATGAAAGAAAACTTAGCAGCTTCCTGATACGTGAGAAGTGGTCTACGATGTAGGTAGCCAGCTGTAAACTACGCAAAAATTCCAATTATCAAACTAGAATTATAAACCGATTTCCCCGTCGTTCTTTCTGCAAAACGTTCGCAAACCTGGATTAACTTTTATCTAAGGTACTTCCTGCTTCATCTCCCGCTATATTGTTTAAAAATATTTTTTTACGCTCACCCCACACACGGGAGGACTACAACGGAGAGTCTTTATGTTGGATATTGATCAGGAGGCGGTCGCTTCGCCGCCAGTTAACTAGTGGCCCCAAAAATTAAAAAAAAAATTAAAAAGACACCCACACACGCATACACACATTTACGCAGGAATATTTTTTTTATTTTTTAAAATATGTTTAAAAGTACTGGATTGTAAAAAATGTTTTATTAGTTTTAAAAAGTGTACTTTTTTCGAAGGGAGTGGTCAAATTATATTAATTACATAAAATGATATTGGGCTTCGAGTGCCGAACACCCAAATGCCGGTACAGATGGTTACTGCAATATATAAAAAGGCATATCCATATCGATTCGCTGGGTATGCTAATAATATGAAATAGTACACCGCCTTCTTTTCAAGATCGTGCCACCCTGAGAAATACAGTATATACGAGTAATATAATTTTATGCAACTATGGGTATTAATACACGAGGTGGTACGTTACTACACGAGCATCATAAACTTCATATGTAAGTATTAATATCACATCGAGTATAATAGTGCATTTTTTCTACAAGTAAAAACTAATAGAATTTGAACCCTAGTTATCATTTAGCCGCGTTCTATGGCGTTCTTATTATAATTCCATGTTGATGATGATGATGATTCATCGCCATCCAACATTTTAAATATTTTGTTGTGGTTCCGGAATGCTAACAATTTCCCGCGTGTCGTCCCGGTAGAATGAACAATTCAGAGAAGCGATGACTGATAAATTATTCTCTCTTCTTGGTTCGCAAACATTATTAAATGGGATAGTCCAATAGAGAATTATGCACTGGGAGTAGAAAAAAACAGATTAATCTAACAGATAGACCTCGATTACAGAATATTAACATCATATGCAATTATCACATACGAACTTGCACCCAAATCTCCAACATGAAATTGAATCAACACATTAGTCTCATTTGTACAAGAATGTTCAAATTCAATTAGAATATTTTCTATTTTGAACACAACTTAGTGAATACATGTTTAAAAAATAGTTTTTGACTGTGAAAATATAGAAACAAATTTTGATAACGAGGAGCCGACGCATTAAAAGAAATAAGACAGGTAAGGGTGAAATCGCGACGTATCGTTGCCATTCCTAGCGACAACTCTGAAGCTGGACTTCTCCAGAAGAGCAGCTTCCGGATTCGCTTTCCCCTCGGATGCCCGCAGGTACAAATAAAAACTTCAAAGGCAGGCCCAAAACTTTCACTTCCTCACAGTCTTGTTCGGTCCCCATACGGTCATTGAAAGTCATCAGATTATGTCGCTGTTACGTGAGTGTAGATTTAAATATCTCCGAGATGATGCAAGTAGATTTTGAAAAACTGTTTCTTAACAGAGTAAAATTCGTACTACCAGATAAAGCACGTTGATGTTATCTCTTTATTCAAGCAACAATGTGCAATTGAAAAAATCGTGGTTAATGTGAAAAAAAGAAAAAGAGATCGAAAATAGAAATGTTAACGATTTTGAAGTTAAACGTTAATGAAATTTGTCAGTTTGAAAATTTTACACTGCAGTACTTCGAACAAGTGCCAAAATAAAATTTTCCTTAGACATACAGTTGATATTCACACGTTTCAGCAAAGAATATCTTTGCTCTAAAGCTCGTTGATTTTCGACATTACTGAATCACAGTTGCATTGTTGCGAACTGCAAACGTTTGGCAATAATCCGTAGTAAAGGAACGATAACAATTTCCTCCAACGTCCCTCGATGAATCCGTTAGCGCCGTGAACGAAATATCGCGCAGTGATCGTCCAGTGGCACCTCGCAAGGGTTGAATTTCGTCGTCGCCCGTCACTCAAAACAAACACACACTCACTCACTCACCTTCAGTCGGAGAAGCAGAATCCGTGGGAGTGGGTGTGGGCGTGAGGCGCCGGAGACACCTGTGGCAGAGCACCGGGCCTTGTCGGCGGAGGACGACGGCGACGGCGGACGGCGGTCGCAACGAACGATCACTGCCAGCGGGTGGCGTGCCGGTGTCTTTATACGACGCGCCGGCCGCCGCTCACGCGTGCATCGCGCGATGCTGCGCTCGCGGTCATGTGACCAACGGGGAGCTCGCCTGCGGGTGGCGTGATCGCAGGCGCTAAGGGCGAGAGTCGCTTGCGCGCGGCGCGGCCCCCACCACGCCGCCGCCCTGCGTCCGTGCCGGGCCCCCCGTTGCGCGCGCAAAAAAGGGGGGGCGCGATGCGCGGGCCAGGGCGGCCGGCCGACGTCGGGCAGCACGCGCCCGCACACGCCCGGCCGCGTGCTGCGCGCGAAGGTCGACGCGTCGCGCGGAGTTTGCCCCCGAGGGTCAGCGGCTGGACGGAGGCACCACGGGCGACTGGACTCCCTCTCCCCCACACACAACTTGTCCCGCATTGGCTCACGCTTCGCGCATCACGTGAAATCCATTGTTGAATTTTTGCGGGTATTGAAACTACACTGTGTTTAGATGGCAAAGTGACACAAGTCTCATTATTAGAACAAAGTCACAAAATGTCTCACGTCATTCTTGTTTGTAATGTTTATAAGGAGGCAAAAGGTTCCTTTCTCTTGTAGTTTATGAAAGAAACAATGGTGGCAAATTGCAGTAAGACAAAAGCCACAGAGTCATTTTTCATGACGTCTTGAATCATAAACTTACTGTCATGGAACATTTTTAAAAAGTGGCTAATAACTTATAACATTTTGCCCTCTTTAAATGAACATTGGAGTTCTGTTTAAATGTAACATCACCCCTGCTCTAGTAGTTGAATGGGGGCGGGGCAGAAGGAGCGGTCACCCCTCGCATAGATTTATTAATGTAGACTTATTGAACAGGCCGTAGTGGCGCGCGAGTGCGCAAAACCTTTCAGGCGCGGTTTAGATTTTGATTCTTAATTATGGCACCTTAGTATTTGTAAAACTACAACATACGCCCGACCAAACGTTATGGTCGGGCTTATCTTGAGACGCCATTATAAATTGCGGAAAATAAGATAATGTAGACATTATTGTCTCTGTAACCCCTGATCACACCTTCTTGCTTTTGGTTTTAAATGAAAGGTAATAAGGTATTATGTAAGGAATGTCCACATTTCTATATCTCGTACCATTGTTTTAGTAATAGCGTATTTTTGAACATGTTAATTGAAGATTAGTTCTGGAAATACAAAAAGGGTCAGTCCAAGAAAATTTCGAAAAAGTGCTCCATGCGACCATCTTGGATTTTGATGAAAATTTGTGTGCCACATTCCACATCTCTCGTCTCAAAAGAACTTCTGAAGTAACTTTACAGATGAAAGTTTTTGAGATTTAGCGGTTTGTTTATTCCTCTGCAACGTCGTTGTACGATACGACTATTCCATTTTCGCAACTTAAGAAAACTTTTCTTCCAATAAAAAAGTTCATATATTTGATTTATTTCATTCTGGAACGCTGTGTAACATAAACGTTTCTCAAAATATGTTTGAAATGTTTCAGTTTTTCGAATTGCATATGTTTACGCGGTCTAGATCGAGTTTCTTCACTTCGGGATAGCTTCAATGACCCAACACATGCCTCTACGAGTGAGTGTTCCCAGACTGAAAGTCGAGCGCGTTGGTTTACGAGTTGAGGTAACAAGTAGCCTATGACTACAGCCAAAACGACTGTCAAGAGTCCTAGACCCCTCCGGAAAATTCTTTATAAAGGTTTAAATTTAATTTTTGAAAATTCCAAAGATTTAATGGAAATGTTAGTTACGAAATAGTGTGAATTCAGTATATTGTATTTAATGTGATTTATTCTTTCACAATATTTACAATTTCCTGTTGCTAATATTTCCGTGCCCGCACCAACTTTTATCATGGACATCTTTCTCGTTGAACTCTTTTACTACACTACGTGTTTGTGTAAATAAACTAACAAATTTGCTTACAATAACAGTACCTAATAATTCATATTATGATATCTTTGTTTTTATTTATTTACGTCAAAAACAGTTAAAAACTGTATCACGTGCTACGGGGAGAAAATACTGTGCACATTTTAAAAAATCTGTGATCCCTACACTAAGTCATATACTACTTGAATTTCGAATACAGGAGAAAAAACCCGCTCCGATATAATAAAATCTTTTTCCAAGGATAAAACAGCAATAAATTTTGGGCTTTTATCCATCATGTCCTTCGTCAAGGAATAATACTTCCTGCCGCAACAACATGGAAACTATAATTTGAATGACTATATTTCTCACTGAATTCTAGAAGACGTGCACGAATAATGAAGTTACATTTATGTCCAGAAGCAAAATAAAGGGCCATTTCAGCATTTGCTCAATGGATCAGGGAAGCTGGACGAAAAACATGATCGAGAAGGGGGTTGACCCGGAGGCTGCAGTACAATACTTGTTACAGGTTGTTTACATTTATACAGGCCAAATGGTAAATAATGCATTGAATATCACTGTTAAAACTAATGTTACTTTCCTTGTCATGGTCAGTATAGTCTCTAATTGTATACTAGAAAAAGTTATGCAGGAGAAACAATTTCACTTTGGATTTAAACTTATCTATCGAATTTAATCGTTTAATGTCATCTGGCAAAGTGTTGTAAAATAATGTATATGTATTGTATGTGAATTTTTTGTAATGAGCTGTTGATACTGTCTCCTGATGACTATGATTTCTACGTCGAGTGTTATAGTTATAGACATCGGCGTTTTTGACAAAAACCACTGATTCGTAAATCAACAGACAAGGCAATGGTAAAATTCCTGATTCATGACTTTTACCTCATACAACAATTAATTTTATTCCATGCAAAACCGATTTTCCTATTTTCACGGAATTTTCTTTAGTGATATGTCTCAACTTCGAAGAACTCCACTCGTTATTTCCCTCCTGGAATTCAATAAAAATGATTTTTATGCCAAATGTGGATTAATACAATGCATCTACGCGTCTACGTTTTGCGGGTGGGCATGATGGGAGAGCAGCGAAACGAGACGGATTGGGAAGGGCAGGGAGCGTGCTCAGAGTGAGTGGGCGGAACGGAACAGGAAGTGTATTTTACAGCGAATTGTTTACAACTGCTGTATGCTTATTCTCAGGTATTTGAACAGCCTAAGTCGGTTCCTGCAGCATTCGTTGGAGAAAAAAATATAAGAAAACATTGGCTAATTCTTGGATTTAATTTAGTTAGTAAAAAAAGATTTATTGAAAAAAGAACTGTAAAGTTCTTGAAATGGATAAAAAACGAATCATTCATATTTTAGAGATATTCAGTGCATTTTTCGGGTATATTTTCAATATATTCTTTTTGTTTGATTTTTCCCTAAGCCTTACTGATCTTGGTGCACCCATTCAAAGATCTCGAATTATTGCACCGTTATTTCTCCGTAAAATGACATTTTTATTAGAATTGAGTTAAGTTAAATATTAAGTTTCTTTATCACTATTAAATTTATGTTTTTTCACATTAGCTTATCTTCCACGACATTTTCACTTCTGCTTTGGCACTATCACACCGAATAGCCTTCAACATTGGACCCTAATTAATTTTGTTTTTCTACATTATCATAAAAAGTAAGAATAATATCCGAACGTTGAAAATTACAACTCTTAATGTGCCTTCCTCAAATGACAACAAAAGTAGAATTAAATGTTGCAGTTTTGTCTTTCAGTTTGATTCCAAACGGTATCTGGAAGGAGAAACGGAAGGAAATAATGTTAGTAGTCCTTAATTTCACTTTACTTATACACTTGTGATGCTGTATCATAGCACAACCTATTTTACATTAATTGTAACTATGATGTAAAATGATATTTCTGTTGCAAATTGTTTTCTTCTAATAATTTAAGTATTGATTCTAAATCTTTCATAAAACCGCTTGAAGCACTGAATATCATGTCTATTTTCTGATACCTTCTAAATCTTACTTTATGACTAATATTGACTTTTTTGCTACATGCTAAAGGCATATGAATTACATCCTAAATTAAAATACACGCTTCAAATTCTCTGGGTACGACCACATCTTTCCGAGAATATACTGTACGTTTTGGTGAAAAATCTTTTGTAGGATTTAGGATCTAGCATTGTTCATAGACAGACGGATGGGATGATGTTTTAGAAAAAAAATCGCTATCAGGTACATCCAAACACTGCGTTTCCGTCAAAATTTGGTTGTGATTACATAGCAGAATCATTTTAGTTTTGTTGTGTTACTTATAAATACGTAGAATAAGAGAAAGTAAAATTCAGAGAGTGTATCTTTTGCAAAGACTTGACTAAAGAACGGGTAAACAATTTTAAATCGACAATGTTCTTCCAAACAAGTTTATTAAAAAAGGCCTATCCATCTATCACCATTTCTCGATTTAATCGCTTTTCCTACCGACATTTGGACCTTGGACATTGTGCCCCCGATGGCAGCCTTTTTGTACTCATAATGACGCTACGAATTTTGCAAAGGCCACATTGACGATTAATGCTTTTCGTAATTTAGGAATTGTCTAGTCCCAAAAGCGCGTATAGCACCAACTGTATCTAGGTCACCTTTCTTTATCCGGCCTGCGGCAACGGTGACCTCCATTTCGTTCTACAGGAATCGATTAGCACTGATCTTCCTAAGAAAATTAAAACTTTATCCATGTTATTATTATTATTATTATTATTATTATTATTATTGTTGTTGTTGTTATGTCCCTACAGATGTAAGAATATATTTCTATTAAATTAAGTCTAGGAAACGAAAATGTAAGTTAAGCGTGGCTTGGATTGTCTACCAGAAGACCTTGTAGGACCTTGTAGACAGTGTACCACACGATTGAATATTGAAGACTCAGGAGATATATGGATTTCATCAGATTTATTCAGCTCTGCAAGGCTGATATAAAGTTGTGGAGTACCAGGTTACTAATATTCAAATATTCAGCGGAAAGGAAGTAGTAGAAATAATAAATATTCAGTTTTACAGAGGACTTTTTCAAGGAGATTGGCTATCCCCTCTGCTGTTTTGCATTAGTTTGATTCATCTATCTAGACAGTTGACGCCCACTGACTTTGGTTACAAGCTCCATAGTGATAAAAGACCAGTATCACATATTTTTACGTGAATGATTTTAGTATTTGCTAAGAAGGAAGCGATTCTCTCCCAAAGGCTGTTAGTCGTCAATGATTTTAGCTGTAACATCTGCATGAAATTTGGTCTTGACAAATGTGCAAAAGTCAATTTAAGGAAAGGAAAAACGGCAACGTCAGAATGCATTAAAGGTGATACGCACACTGAATCAAGATCTTGAGTTAGGAAAAATTTAGAAATATCTACGCATTGAAGAAAGTTTTCGAGAACATCTCGAACGACCCAATGAAAGAAAGAATTCGCAGGCGTATTGCAGAAGAGTGAGACTTGTCCTGCTGTCCGTTCTGAACTCCAGGAATAAAATAATAATCATAAATAATAATAATAATAATAATAATAATAATAATAATAATAATAATATAATAATATAATAATATAATAGTAATATAATATAATAATAATATAATAATAATATAATAATATAATAGTAATATAATATAATAATAATATAATAATAATAATAATGTCTTTATTAATGACGAGGCTCAGGCCATGGGGCCTGCTCTTCTGCTTAACCACTGAGTCTACATTGATAGAGGGTAGTAACATATAAGAGGGGAAATTGTACATTTGCGTCTGGGAGTGCAGAACTAGGGACCATCCCGGCAAACGCCTTAAGAGATTGAGTAAACCCAGAAAAACCTCAATCAGGATGGCGGCTTAGGGCCGAACAGCATTAATGTATAGAAATAGAAGAGAAGGGAATCATAAAAGAAAATTAAGTAGAAAATACGAACGAAAAAGAAGAAAGGAGAGAGACTAAAGAGGGATAAACTGTACATTTTTGACTGGGAGTGCAAAGCAAGGGCCATACCGGCGTACGCCTAAGCAATTGAGTAAACCCAGAAGAACCTCAATCACGATGGCGGCTTATGGCCGAACATTAATAGAAGAATATGGTATGGATAGTTGTGAAGGTGAAGAGATGAGGCGTTTAGGGGAAAGGGTCGTAAAGACGTAAATGGGCAAGTCTGTGAAGGAAAGGGAAGGAAGAAAAAGCGAAGAAAAGGAGGAAGAAGTAGGTGGAAAAGTAAAATTTTTCCAGAAGTGGTACAGAAATGTTACGTTTGTTATACATTAGAACTTTACATAAATATACAAACATTTGTAACACCAGAGAAGCACAATAGGCTCTAAGTTAATAGTACCAGTAATTTAAAATATAATATTGACAGTATTAAGAAACAATATAAAAGTACAATAGGATATAAACATCAATTGTAATTATTGTTAAGGCCAATATATTGTAGATATAACAATAATGACAGTACAAAGATAGCTGTAAGTATTTTAGCATTTATTTGAAGCGTGGCTAATCACTTTTAATTATTTTACTTTGAACAATTTCATTAGGATACACAGAAAATATGTGGTTGTTAATAATTTAGATGGTGTGAGAGGGAATGAAAAATGAGAATAGAGTAATGAGGTATGGGGTGGAATTTTGAATTTAAAGAGTGAGGAAAGTGCGGCGTTTAGGGGGGCGGTGACCGGGTGCTTGGTAGTGGGAAAAGTCTGGAGGATGAAGAGGACATTAATGCCATTCTATACATCGTTATATCATACCCAAGAATTTAATTGGTTTTGAATTTACGGAAAGTATTCAGATATTTTAGATTCCCTGGTAGTTTATTCCAGGCTCGGATAGCTGTAATGGTGAAAGATTTACTGAAGAAGTCGTGCTGTGACTTGGTACACAGAGCAGAGCTGAACTACGAGCTCAGGTTTAATTTCAGAGGATTAAATTACTTATTAGACGTGTTACATGAGAACCGTGTAAAATTTTATAGAGAAAAAGTAGAGTGAAGTAACCGTCTTTTGTCTAGAGTAAGTATATGAAGTGAATCAAAAAGTCCGATACATGGTCGTATTTCGTAGATCAAAATAAACCGTACGCATGCGTTCTCTGCTACTTGAAGTTTACGTTGTAATTTAGATGTCATGTTTTGTCAGAAGAAAGTCGCAATAGTCAAAGTGTGGCATAATAAATAATTTAATGAGTGTCTCACGTGTACTAATTGGTAAAAGCGTTCGCAGCGTTTCAGCAGATGCATTGCGGCAAAAACTTTACAGCAGGTTGAATCTACTAGCGAGTTCCAGCTCAGGGTGTTATCAATAAACACACCTAGGTTCTTGACTTGAGCACCAAGGTAGAACGGTGTCATTTATATACATTTTAGGCAGAGTAGAAGAGGATATTTTATTCACAGTGCTTTTTGAACTGATAATCATGCACTGTGATTTATTTGGGTTTAATTGTAGGCCTAATAACGCTGCCCATTTGTTTAAGGTTATCAAATCTTCGTTAATTTTATGTGCGAGTGAGAAGAGTTCAGACAGGTGGTATTAGATATATCTGAAGATCATCCGCGTACATTTGATGACTGCAATATTTAAGTGCATTTCCCACATCGTTTACATACATTAAGAATACTAGTGGCCCTAATACAGTGCCTTGAGCAACTCCGCGGTTAAGTTTCAAGGCCCTTGAGCTGCGACTACCCGGACACCACTCTTTGGGTTCTGGGTTAAATATTTAAAAAATCATGTAGGGTAGGTTAAAAAATCCAAATTTTAGTTTTGCGGTAAGATTTTATCTACTGGTCAGATGGCTAAACCCAAAAGAATTAAGATAGTTATATTCGTTTTGCTGTTCCATCTTAAACATTCATGGCGCAGTACCAGATTCCTGCCGGAAGGGAAACCTGATTGCTGATCTTTTAAAAGTGATTTTTTTAGATACGTTAGTTTGTTTGAACGATTTTTTCAGTACTTTGAAATAGTCGGAGGATGCTAATGGGGCTTTTAAATGTTTCTTTGATGCTCTCTTGGGAATGGATGCACAGGCATTTCCAAAGATAAAGGATTTGTCCCTCATTAGAGAAAATTACTTTTCGTAATGATTGGTGGTCCTTTTATATTTTTAGGTTTGGCATTTATATCATCATACAACATTAGATTTGGCTTTGAACTATTTTTTTATATCCTCATTTTCCCCGGATGAAAGAAAAATTCGTCTTGAATTTTGTTTCTGAGTTTGGGAAACGCGGGGATTGACTTTTAAGTTGTAAAATTAAAAATTACTTACAAAGTATGATTTAGGATTCTGGGGGAATTTCGTTTCAATTTGGGAGGAGTTTTCCCCTTTCCGTTTTCAGATTTTCCAAATCGTTTCAATTTGGGGATTCGGGGAAGGGGGTTAGTAATTTTTTATTTTAACGTTGCACATTTCTGCTAAAAAAATTTTCTGAGCATTTTTACTTTTTTAAAATTTTCCCTTTAGTTTTCGGGAAAATGGCATCCCTGCATCTCGATCTTTCTTTAAAATTTCCCAATTTCATCAGTTAACCATGGTGCAGGAGGACGGGTTACGCGTGATTTTTTTAAAAGGCGCGTCCGGTCATAAGTTGTATTATTGAGTTGTAAAAAACCCAACTGGTTTCCAGCGATTCTTCTTCGTGGAAAAGGGTGCCATGGAGTTCTCCATCCAAAATGCTTGTTTTTAATTTTGTCGCGTTATTTGATTAATGCGGTGGTATTTAGGACATTGTTTTAAAAAAGATAAATTAGATCGTGTTTGAAATCCGAAATGATGATTTCGAACTTTTTTTCATTAGACATTTATATCGTTTCCGTGCTCTTTGGGTTTTGTAGGTGCTGGGGAAAGTTTTCGGGGCCTGCTGTGGAAAAAGCGCGTAAACTGCTCTGCAAAAGGAGGCAAAAGTTACGATTAAAGTCACCCATTAAAATTTTGATAAAAGAATGGATCCCGTTAAAGTTTCCAACATATCATGCTGCCTGACTTAGGAGTAAATTGACCCGGGGACATTTTTTTCCCAAAGTCGACTTGATAAAAGATATTCACTACGTTGGAATCCCTATTTGTTGAAAATATAAGTTTATTTAAGATCGTCGCGAATGTATAAAACCCACATCTCCCAAAAAATTTCGGGGACCTCGCTTTCCGATCAGCTCTTATCTGGTACCCCGGGTCTACTGCGCGGAAATTGAGGAATTTTTTAACCCGGTTTCCCAAAGAAACGCAGAAATCAATGTTTAGATTTATTTCGTTACTTCATCAAATGGCAAGGCAACTGGCATTTTTGCAACGTCAGATGGGGGGCGGGTTTTCCCGGGAGAACCCTTTTGGTCCGGAAAAGTTCCCGGGCCCCGGTAAAGGATTTACAGGATGAGGGGGGAAAAGGTAGGTACTTCGGGGTTTGAAAACTTCCAAAAAAAAAAAGGGAAAGGGGATTCTCAGGAAAAATCTGAAGTGGTTGTGAAAAAGGGGGGGTAAGTGGGGGGTGGATGGGTGGGGCGCTCCCCGCTCCGAAACCCCCCAGCTGGCCTGGTTTTCCCCCGTTTACCTGTTTGATGACGATGGTGCCGTCTTTGGCCCTTCGGGGGCGGTCGATGGGTTAGCAACCCCCTTTGTGAGATCCTCACGAATCCCAATATTAGCCAGCAGCCGTTTAAAAAATTTCCCCCTTTTTAACTAATAATTTTAACAATAATTGGTTTTTTTCCGGGGCTTAACGACCTATCCCATGGTCCCATCAATATCTTGCAGTTAAAATTTACCTTACTTTTTCGCCCCCGATAAGCTTGTCTTTTCTTCTTTTCATTTATTTTCCCCCGAATATCCCAAGCGTTTGGCGTTTTCGACGGGCTTTTTTTTCTTTAAAGGATTTTAGATTTGAAATTTACGGTCCCGTTCCCAAGGTTTTTTCTACCTGCCACAAAATGCATTGAAAATTTATTGGTCTTAATTGCTTTTCTACAAGTTCGGTGCGTGCCAAAAAGCTGAAGGTAGGCGAAGTTTGCCTTATCAGTGCCTCATTCACTTGCTCCGTAATTTTGGTTTCAAGATCACACTGGCACTAGATGGTTTTGTTCTCTTCGTCTATTAAGAGAAGGAAATTTGGGAGAAAGTCAGATCGAAAAGACACGGAGCAGTGGCAGATCTCAGATCAAATAAAGTAAGATCGTAAAAATACAAAAGGAAAACCAAGAAAAAAGATGCAATATAATTTCGAATGGTAAGTACGAAAATCTTATCCCTTTTGGCTTCTACAGCGTCAGGGGATCTTGGTGAAAGTTTAATGCTACCCGCGAAAAAACTACCTGCTGCCTGCTCGGGGGCCAAGGGAAATCACCGCGGCGTCCAGACCACATTATGCAATGGTGGTTGGGTTTTCTCGAAAATGCGATTTGTTTCATAATGGACTGGACGGCAACTTTAAATTTACGAAAAACAAAACACGTGCTTCATTGGGCCCCCATCGTATTTTTCTTTTCTCCCTAAGGGAAGAGGCTGAAAACAAAAATCCGGGGACTTGATAGTCGGACGGAAAGTATGGTCAGCCATCAAGATGACTCCCAATAAAAAAATCAAAGTCTGCAGAAGGAAGAAACAGAATTTTCAAGTATTTATCATCATATCTCGGTGTTTATTCATAAAAAAACAAAATAAACACACCCTATTTAATTGGGGGTGATGTGATGATGATACAAAATGTTTTTTAAGGTTTTTCACAAAATTTTGGTGACTTTACTGCAGCGTTTAAAAATTAAAATTTTCACTGAAATAAATCAATGAGCCTGCAATAAAAAACCTACTATCCAAAATTTAAAATTTTTAAATTCCCCGCCTCATTTACTAGGGGCCTTTCCCCCCCTCGGAGAAAATGGCGGCATCAGCGGTTAAGGGCATTCTGATGCTGGCGGGGGACGGGGGTTGCAAACCCCCGGGGGTAAAGGGGCGGAACCAGTTCTTCTCCTTCAGTCGAAAACCCTCGGGGCCCTATGGGGGCCCCTGGCGTCGGTGGCGTCCGTCTTTTCCCTCTGTCTTCTATCCCCTCTTTCCCTCTGTCTTTCTATCCTCTCTTTCAGTCTGCCTGTTTATCCGTCCATTTTTCCGCCTGTCTGTCTGTCTGTCCGTCCGTCTGTCTGTCCGTCCGTCTGTCTGTCCGTCCGTCTGTCTGTCCGTCCGTCTTTCGTCTTCGTCTGTCCTATCCGTCTGTCTGTCATCTCGTCTGCTATCGTCTGCTCTATCCGTCTGTCTGTCTATCCGTCTGTCTGTCTATCCGTCTGTCTGTCTATCCGTCTGTCTGTCTATCCGTCTGTCTGTCTATCCGTCTGTCTGTCTATCCGTCTGTCTGTCTATCCGTCTGTCTGTCTATCCGTCTGTCTGTCTATCCGTCTGTCGTCTATCCGTCTTCTATCGTCTGTCTGTCTATCCGTCTGTCTGTCTATCCGTCTGTCTGTCTATCCGTCTGTCTGTCTATCCGTCTGTCTGTCTATCCGTCTGTCTGTCTATCCGTCTGTCTGTCTATCTCTGTCTGTCTGTCATCCGTCTGTCTGTCTATCCGTCTGTCTGTCTATCCGTCTGTCTGTCTATCCGTCTGTCTGTCTATCCGTCTGTCTGTCTACCCGTCTGTCTGTCTATCCGTCTGTCTATGTCTGCTCTGTCTATCGTCCCTCTGTCTGCTATCCGTCCGTCTGTCTGTCTATCCGTCCGTCTGTCTGCCTATCCGTCCGTCGTCTGCCTGTCTGCCTATCCGTCCGTCCGTCTGTCTGCCTGACTGCCTATCCGTCCGTCCGTCTGTCTGCCTGACTGAATACCCGTCCGTCCGTCTGTCTGCCTGACTGAATATCCGTCCGTCCGTCTGTCTGCCTGACTGCCTATCCGTCCGTCCGTCTGTCTGCCTGACTGCCTATCCGTCCGTCCGTCTGTCTGTCTGTCTATCTGTCTGTCTATCCGTCTGTCTATCCGTCTGTCTGTCTATCCGTCTGTCTGTCTATCTGTCTGTCTATCCTCTGTCTGTCTATCCGTCTGTCCATCCGTCGGTCTGTCTGTCTGTCTATCTATCCGTCTCTCTGTCTATCTATCCATCCGTCTGTCTCTCTGTCTGTCTATCTATCCGTCTGTCTGTCTGTCTATCTATCCATCCGTCTGTCTCTCTGTCTGTCTATCTATCCGTCTGTCTGTCTGTCTATCTATCCATCCGTCTGTCTCTCTGTCTGTCTATCTATCCGTCCGTCTGTCTGTCTATCTGTCTGTCTATCTGTCTGTCTATCTGTCTGTCTATCTGTCTGTCTATCTGTCTATCTGTCTGTCTATCCGTCTGTCTATCTGTCTGTCTATCCGTCTGTCTATCTGTCTGTCTATCCGTCTGTCTGTCTATCTGTCTGTCTATCTGTCTGTCTATCTGTCTGTCTATCCGTCTATCCGTCTGTCTGTCTATCCGTCTATCTGTCTATCCGTCTATCCGTCTGTCCGTCTGTCCGTCTGTCCGTCTGTCCGTCTGTCCGTCTATCCGTCTGTCTGTCTATCCGTCTGTCTGTCTATCCGTCTGTCTGTCTATCCGTCTGTCTGTCTATCCGTCTGTCTGTCTATCTGTCTGTCTATCGTCTATCTGTCTGTCTATCCCGTCTGTCTGTCTATCCGTCTGTCTGTCTATCCGTCTGTCTGTCTGTCTGTCTATCCATCTGTCGTCTGTCTATCCGTCTGTCTGTCTGTCTATCCGTCCGTCTGTTGTCTATCCGTCCGTCTGTCTATCTGTCTGTCTCGTCTGTCTGTCTGCCTGCCGTCTTCTGTCATCCGTCTGTCTTCTGTCTGCTTCTATCCGTCTGTCTTGTCTGTCTCCTCTGCTGTCTATCCGCCTGCCGTCTTGTCCGTTCTGTCTGTCTGTCTATCCGTCTGTCTGCTCTGCCTCCGTCTGTCTGTCTGTCTATCGTCCGTCTTGTCTTCTGTCCGTCTGTCTTTGTCTGTCTGCTCTGTCTGTCTGCCTGCTGCCTGTTTGTCTGTCTGTCTGTCTGTCTGTCTGTCTGTCTGTCTGTCTGCTCTCTCGTCCTGCCTGCCTGCCTTGTCTGTTTGTCTGTCTGTTTGTCTGTCTGCCTGCCTGCCGTCTGTCTGCTCGCCTGCCTGCCTGCCGTGCGTTTGTCTGTTTGTCTGCTGCCTGCCTCTGTCTGCTGCTGCCTGCTCGTCTGTCTGCCTGCCGTCTGCTCTGCCTCTGTCTGTCTGTCTGTCTGCTCTGCCTGCCTGCTCTGCCTCTCTCTTCTCTCTCTCTCTCTCTCTGTCTCTGTCTCTCTCTGTCTCTCTCTGTCTCTCTCTGTCTCTGTCTCTCTCTCGTCTCTCTCTGTCTCTCTCTCGTCTCTCTGTCTCTCTCTCTGCTCTCTGTCTCTCCTCTGCTCTCTGTCTCTCGCTCTGCTTCTGTCTTCGCTCTCGCTCTTCTGTCTCTCGCTCTTCTGCTTCCTCTGTCTCTGCTCTGCTCTGTCTCTGCTCTCGCTCGCTCTCTCTGTCTCTGCTCTCGCTCTCTGTCTCGCCTCGCTCTCTGTCTCTCGCTCTGCTCTCTCTCTCGCTCTCTGTCTCGCTCTCTCGCTCTCTGTCTCGCTCTCTCGCTCTCTGTCTCGCTCTCTCGTTCTCTGTCTCGCTCTCTCGCTCTCTGTCTCGCTCTCTCGCTCTCTGTCTCGCTCTCTCGCTCTCTGTCTCGCTCTTCGCCTCTGCTCTCTCTGTCTTATGATATGATGATGATATTATGATATGATGATGATATTATGATATGATGATGATATTATGATATGATGATGATGATATTATGATGATCACATTCTTTCTATAATTTCCCTCATAAAAGCATTATATCATTATTTTACCGAATTTTATCATTATAAGATAGGAGTGTATTGTAATTCTGCTACTGTGTTATTACACGGATAGGGGAGCACCGATAAGGGAAGCGTCCTTTTTGTCGTCTATCACAGAGACAGCCAAAATAGTCGTTGTTCAGCTCCGTCACTCATTCGCCAGGTAGAGGTGTTTCTCTCCGGGAGGGAGAGAAAATCGAATTCTCCCTGGTCGTTGCAAAGTATGTAACTGGGTCGGTATTCCCTCTGCGTCAGCGAGGGTGTTGGGTCGTGATCAACGACGTTACGTGATAAAATAAAAAGAGTAGACAGAAGCACCAAATGCACTACAGAAACACTTGTAATAGTTCCAATAGTAAAGGGAAAAATTTCGAAAGTTTAATTGTAGTAAGGGAAAGTTTTGGTGTAGTTTTAATGTTTGGTTCCTATATGTGTCTTTGATTACTGAACACGAGTTAGAGTTATCAACAAGAATTTTGCCAGGATTCTAAATTGCGCGTTTTAAATAATTTTACATTTAATTGGAAGAAGAAAAATAGGTAATTAATAATAAGAAAAAGAAAAGCAATATTTTGAAAGCCGATGTCCGAGAAACTTCATTGACGCTTGCATTTGCTTGGATGTCCTGGTTTTCAGAGACCTATGCTCTTGTTCTAATGTGATTAGCGAACTTTTTATTACGAACGCCCTTGTATATTGTATTGTTTCTACTGATTGGAATTATTTAATATCTTGTAGAATATGCAGATCCTCTTCCATTGTTTCGTCAGATTCAATGGCTTTATCTCGTCCTGTTCTTGCTCGTACCTCATCCTTGAGGTCATTTTAAAAAATGATTGACTGAAACTTTTTGCCGTTAAGACACGAGCTAGAGAATGTAATCCTTGCCATCTTGCAGTCACGTTTTTGCAGTTTTTGGATTTTCTCCAAAACAACAAACTCCAATAAAGCTGTGGGAGCATGTGGCAATAATGTATTGTCAAAGGCGCAAGAGCATTTTTCATTTTTTTCATTTCTACTCTTCTGGATTTTCTACATATATCCATTGCTAAAACTGATGATAAACACTTTTTAAACGCTGGTGTGCTGGTGGTAGTACAGCAGTTTTTACCTTGTACCTGAATGCATATTTACCAGAAATATCTCAACTAGTTGAATATGCCATGGAAATAACTATTTAAATACAAAGCAATTACACTGAAAAATGTTTGTGTTTAAAATAAGACCCAAAATAGTCTAATATATTGAAGAGTTATAGAGAGAAAAAAATAATTTTATTACTAATCATCCACAATTGGTTATGTGTGGATTAATATTCTACTAATTAAATTGGACTTCTAGACATTTTCAACTTATACATCAAAGTGGAAGAGGAAAAATACTTTCTATAATCACTCCAGCTATTATCAATACCAATGGCTCTTTATATCTATCTGACCATTGTTAAAATATTATATTTGTTAATTTATTTTGTCAATTAAGCCTGACGATGGAGATAACTACTTCGTTTCTGTATATCTCATATAAAGCAATTACACTGAAAAATGTTCTGACTTCTGACTAAAAGACCAAAACATTATAATATATTGAAGAATTATAGACAGGAAAAAATGAATAATAATTTTAATAGTTGAATAACGGCATATTCTTCCTCTCGTAGTTGAATAGTGAAACCAGAAAATGTTCTCCAATATCAGCAACCATCTCCTTAGTTGTGTTGAAGTTTTTAAATAATTTTATACTGTCAGCAAGATAAGAGATCTTTGTCAATCAGAAATAACTTCATTTTCCCGTAATTGACTAATGTTGAGGTGTTTTCTCACTCATTAATTGCACGAAAGAAAAAAAAATCTTATTCGCATTTCATCATTTATATAGCAGCAAACGAGAAAACATAGGCAAAAAGATTTCTGACTTTTAAAAAGAAACCATTTGCATACTTGCAGAGAACCCTCAGTAATAACAACAACTCTACTACATCCTCACCAACTAAAATTATGGTCTTTATTTAATATATTTGGGCAAAAACAATCAAAACTGTACATGACGTATGGGAGAGAAGAATATCTGCGCACGTTTTCTTGAGTACCACAATCCCATCCCAACATTTTAACGATAAATAGTTGAAAAATGAATGAAAGTTAAAACAATAATAATAATAATAATAATAATAATAATAATATAATAATCGGAAATCGAAACCGTTCCGTGGTTCTTTCAGCAACGGGCGTTATTCCGAAGACTTTAAAGAATTCACTAGAAACGCTGAAAATACATAAAATGCCATAATAAATATCCAGGAATGTGTCATACTTTGTACGTGCACATTGGTCCGAAAATTCTTGGGGAAGTAATGAGTGTGTTTAGTTGCTATCTTAATCACATTAGCATTTATGAATATCATAAATGTTAAATTTTTATTAGTCTATTACTGTTGATTTTTATTGTTGTCATGCTTTGATGTATTGTATCTGTATGACTACAATCTATGTACCAGTGAACTGTGAATGAATAAATAATAATAATAATAATAATAATAATAATAATAATATTTAAAAAAGAGGAGATTAGCAACATTTGAAAAACTATACTTTTTCGTTCCCGAGGTCCAGAAAAACTATTTGCAACGTTAAACGAACTGCAGATTTGATTTTTTCACCCTCAGCTCCACTCCTACTACTATAAGCAACATGAGATCTCAACAAAACGTGCGCATAGAAAGGCTACATTTATGACCAGGAGCAAAAAATGGAACCATCTCAGCATTTGCTCAGGGAAACGACAAAAACCTGATCGAGATGGATGTCATTGACCAGGAAGTTGAAGTTCATTACTTTTCACAGGCGTATTAAGTATTTTTTAAGAAAACATATAATATAAACGTAAACTAATCCATTATAATATTATTGCTTTGTTAAAATAAATATTATTTTTCTTTTTGATAATCAATATAGTCTCTAATTGTATGGGAACAGTTATGCAGCAGAAAAGATTTTACTTTTAACTTAAATTTGTGTACCGACTTTAATTTTTTAATGTCCTCTGGTAATGCGTTGTAAAGTAAAGTGTATGTAATATATGTGGATTTCTTTTAGCGAGCTGACACGCGATTTCTACGACGTGTGTTGTAGTTATAAATATCAGTATTACATAAAAATATGTTATTTGTTGAATATAAGGACAAAGGTGTTTTTATATCTGATTCTTTCTTCTCTTGTTTGCATATCATTCCTACTGATAAAAACTTTGCAACCAGCATTGCTATTAACCGCGTGTGTTATTCGTGTTAGCAAGGAAAAGTTATTTTGACGTCGTTTGCATCATTGTGTCGTCAAACACTATTAACACAAGATTTTAGACCTTTTAATTCGCCCCCAGCGTAGTCGTAAAACACAATAGCTGCTAGTCATTTATATTTCAAGCATATTAAATATAACTGGCACGGTTTAACTTCTAGGCCTGTTTTAAAAGATCCAAGCTCGTCATTGACATGTTTATCTTGAACACTGAATTGCTTGTTTGTTACTAGTTTAAATGGTTTATAGAGTGTGAAGGCCGTTTCTTTCCTTAACCGTTGGAAAATAAGGACAATAAATATTAGCTTAGACCTATGGTCAAAAACTCCTCAAGCTGGTCATTCTGCTGCGTAGCAGCGGTAATTATTTCGACCAAAGCTATTGGACTGAGATATCAACATTGACACATCTTTGCCCCATCCTTGTCGACCCGTTCTACCCTTGAGTGCTTCAGCTCTACTGGATAGTGTTGTTCTGGATAGTGAAATGTATTATAGGAATTGCCGAATTTGTTCACGAACAGGTTTACACTGACATCATTCCCATTGTCCATTGCAACATTTGAGGGAAAATCCACTACTTTTCTTATTGATTGATTTTAATCCTTTTCTGTTTAAAAAGCGCGTTTTCGGGCAAAATTGTGTTGCCTGATTTTCGTGTTCCGTGACCCAGAAAAACACATAGAAACGGTTGTGCAGTAAGACAAATGAGTCTCAAGTACGAAGGGCATTCAATAATTAAAGAGAGAAATTGGACTGGAGAAATAAAAATTAATTTTTGCAAAATAGAACTTTTCCTACTTTTAAATATAATTCTCACCAATATTCACGCACTTATCCCAGCGGGTTACCAGCTCTTTTATACCCGTTGCAAAGAACTTTTTATCTTGGTTTGAACCAAATTCCCACAAATGTTGTGATATCCTCTTTATCCTGGAACTTCCCTCGTAATACCTCCTTCAGTGGACCAAACAAATGGAAATCAGATGATGTCTGGGGTTGTAAGGGGGATGAGGCAGTACATCCCAACCCCTTTTGTCGACGTTTCACGTGTTTATTGAGCAATGTGAGCGCGTGTGTTGTCTTGCTGGACACCTCTCGTTTGAGATCCCCGACGCTTCTCTCTTAGGGCTGGCTTCATCTTGTTCAAAAGCATATCTGAGTAGTATTCGCTAGTTATTGTACGCCGTTCTTTGAAATACTCACTAACTCTGTTCTTTGAAAAACGCACTTAGAGCGTCCCATAACACCGTCAACATGACTGTTCCTCCTGATGCGGCCAAAAAGATATTCGTCAGTCACTGAGTATTGCCACTTTTGAACTGTTCTACCTACTACTACTTGTAAAAATTCTCGCGATTCCTTCAACTTTCATCATATACTTCAGTCATTCTAGAGTCATATTAGTTGGTTTTTCACCTGCAACAAGTTAAAAAAGCATCAAAGAAAGTAGTTTCATTCAATGTGGAATTTTCAAGTGGACTCCCCTTCGTTCAAATTAATTTTGAGGTAATGAACACAACAATGATGATCCTTCAGGTGGTCAGGGTTCATCTCAGTGATGCCAACTTGAAGTCCTAAAATAACCAAACTTGCCCTACCAATTTTTTCTCCAGACCAATTTGTCTCTTTAATTATTGAACGTAGATGGAAGAAAAACACTTATAAAAACACAACATAATGGAAGATCCTCCGGTGGCGAATCCGAAGTGGAGGGTACAAAAGATAGCCGTGGACGCGGAGGACCACGTCCTAGCTCGGAGGAGCGTTTGGTGGCAGCCAAAGTTCCGTAAAATAGTCTATAGCCTCGAATTGCGCGGTCCTCGAATTCCGCGTCCGTGACCTCGTCCGTGACCTCGTCCGTGACCTCGTCCGTAGCCTTGAATTCCGTGGTCTAGGACAGAAGCCGTGAGAAGAAGCTGGGTCGTCGTCAGGTGCACTAACGTGGTGAATGTTCTGAGGCCGAGACGGAAGAACCAAAAACACTGTCAAGGCGGTCACTGGACATGACCAACAAACATCTACTGACTTCTAACGCTTGCACTTTCTACTTGCTACTCACTCCCTGCTCCGCGTGCGGGAGTTTATAAAGGCACGTCTGGCCTTGAGGAACCAGCCGGGCTATTTGCGTCGTTGGGCAGCCAGGCGCCGCTAAATGCTGCGCCCTTTTGAAGGCTTCCCCAAATGTTGACACAGGGAGAGGTGGCTAAGTCCATCAACTAATGTCACTGCACTGCCTCTGACCGGGAAGTCTTAGGTTCGGATCCTGCTGGTAGCAGGATTTTCTACATAGCCATAACGAGTTCAATCGCTGTTTGGAGGAGAGTTCTACCAGTCGGCTGCTCTGATCCGTAGTTTTCCCACATTTTCTCCGATCAACACCAGGCGAATGCCGGAGTAGTACCGTAAGAAATGACCCAAGGCCCGTGCGCGATCGCGATCTTTCCTTCCTCATTCTTGTCCTATCGTTACCTCTTACACACACACACACTTAAACTAACATGCACTACACTACCGGGAAACCGGTCGGGGACTTAGAGCTTGTCCCGGCTGGTGCGGTGCCCCGCTAGTGGGAGATACCTGGTTGAGGAAAATCTTGATAGTCGACGGTAGGTCGGCGACGGATCTCGCCATCCAGCGGGAGAAGATCACCTCCCGATGGAAGAACACGCACTACACTTACGGGACTAATGATCTCTGTTGTTCACGCGCCCGGAATCACTAATAATCAATCTATTAATCCAAATGCTAGCGCGCACTGTTTAATTGTCCGCCGCGTACACAACACAAAACAAAAATCAAAACTACACCAAAACTATCCGCTGTTTGCCCTTTTCTGCACCATATGACTGGAGTCAACTAAAAGTTGTGATCAACTAAAAGTTGTGATCAACTAAAGTTGTGATCAACTAAAAGTTGTGATCAACTAAAAGTTGTGATCAACTAAAAGTTGTGATCAACTAAAAGTTGTGATCAACTAAAAGTTGTGATCAACTAAAAGTTGTGATCAACTAAAAGTTGTGATCAACTAAAAGTTGTGATCAACTAAAAGTTGTGATCAACTAAAAGTTGTGATCAACTAAAAGTTGTGATCAACTAAAAGTTGTGATCAACTAAAAGTTGTGATTAGTCATTACTAATCAAATGGTTAAGGCTTTCGATCATAGGCGTGCGCAGCCTAAAACAAGACAATGAGAGACTTAGGGTCGTATATATAAACCAGGGTGCTGCCAGGCCTAACAGACTGCCATTGTTCGGTATTGCGATTTATGAATGGTCCCCAGCCAATTCCAGTCACTCCTTGTCCTCCCAGCAAGCTCCCAGATGCCAAGTCCTAAGATCTCTGCTGGTAGAGCTTCGTAAATACGATCCTCATACTCCTGGGCCCTTTTCTCGTCAACTTTTTTACTTACTGACGACATTTTTACTAGTATATAAATAACATGTTCATGAAGAATGAAATTATAATTTTAATGATAGAATTGATAAATGCAATATATACTATGGACTTTATAAATAAATAAAGGGAATTGAGTTTCTGTTGAACAATTTCAGGGTTTGCCAGATGGTTTGGTGAGCTTCTTCCCCAAATTCCCCTTTGTGTAGCAACTCCCCCAAACTGTCAATTTAAAGAAGGGCGAAAATAAGGGAGTAATTGTGCTAACGAAAACAATTGTTATTTATGCACCAAGGGCATTATAAGGGTTCTAATGATCTAGCGACGACAAAATGCTAGAGCCTTTCGCCCGAGAGATTTTGTCGCCCGAGTTAATCAGAACCAGTTAACGCCCGAGGTTCAAAAATAATTTTATTTTTTAACTAATTTTATTAATTGAGAGTTTCTTATTAACTAATTATCTAGATGTTACATGGCTCGTTTTTTTTCAAATTTCCTTTCTATAATTCCCTCTCTAATTCCCTCCATAACAGAACATTTAACTGTTTTCATATTTCCCTCGTAACCACGATCCTTTCGATCCAGGTAAGTTTTGTAGTGTATATAGAACTCCGCATCAAAGGCAATTACAAACCATAACAAATCAGTAAAAAATAAAATGTTTTATTACGTAGGGCTATAGGGCCCCTTTTGAAATTTTCTGGAGGGTCACGGATCCTCTACGCGCACGCCTAAACCTTCGAAGACACTAAAAGTGTATTGGTTGAATAATTCGAAACGACCATTTTTCAAAGTTTTTAAGTACAACAATTACACTTCGAACTGTCAAGTTTATCTAGATGTTTGTCTGTTTTTCATACATTTTAGTGCGTGTACTTCATCCAAGGTTATAGAGTCAACAGTTGTATTATAACCAAGTTCATCCTCTCTGATATTCGGTGTTTCTGTGTACCAGAGTTGCATATACCGTGCTTTCCATTGTTCTTCGACAATTACATTTATATCTGCTACACCTTTTTTGTTTGATGCAGATGACTCATAAATTCGAAAGCAAACATTTGTCTCCTGTGTGTGTCGTTTCCTGTGTTTGTTATAATATTATGCCATGATGTTTGATGTGTAGATTTCATTATTTGTTTAGCATGAGTTATTTTTGTTTGTATAATTCTTCAGCTTCCTGTGATCAATTACAAACAAATTTTTTGTGAGCTATTTCTTTATCTTTCTCTGCCATGAGTATCTGTTCATTCCACATTCTTAGTCCTTTTGTTCTTCTGAACCTCTTTTTCGTGCCCATTGCTTCATCGCTATGTATTGTTTTATAATTTATCATTCTGTACCTACATCGTCAGCAGTTGCAAAATTTAAAAGATGTTCTTGTAGCCTAATTTTTTACAATCTTCTAGTACTTTCTTGTTCAAGAAGTTATACTTTAGAAACTTCATTATTTTTTTTTCCTTAGCTCTAAATTTCGTCCACTTTACAATCATTGTAACAGTTACGATGACTAAATAGTGGTCAGAGTAAATATCATATCCTGGATGCACTTGAGCACTTTGTATATGCTTGCGCATTTTTTATTTGCTATTATGTAGTCTATGAATGATCTGTGGCCTCTGGCGTTCCATATAAATTTATAAACGTTCGTTTCCTTGAAAAAGGTATTGGTTATTTCCTGTTGGTTAAAGGTCGCAAACTTCTAAGACCTCCGCCATGTCTGTTAATGTCTGAAGTCTTTGATGTCCTCTTTCTTTCCCTCTTAAGGCGTGTAAACAGTAATTATTATTGTGTGTGTTCTCTATCTATTTTAAATTTACAAATGACAATTCTTTCTTTTCTTTAAAGGAATGTTCAGTTATTTTATCTTTTCATTTTTTACTGACAAATATGGCAACCCCACCGCTCTTTCTTCACCGCACGTGTCTTTTCAGACACATTGTTGTATATCATTGTATGATGATTCAGATCTTTTGTACCTTTTAAGTCTTTCTTGTTTCTGTTATGACAGTGAGGTCTATTTCTTTCTCGTTTAATTTAAAATCTAGTTCATCATCTTTGTCTCCCAACTCTCTCACATTCCAAGTGGCAATTTTTGTTGGGTCCATAATATCAAATTGTTTGTCCTTTACATGCTTTAATCGTTGCCTTGAACAGTTCGGTTGTTTATTGTGAAGATTGTCAGTATGTGGAAAAATTCTCTGGCCCCGTGGCGAGCGCTTCGCAGATTAAGCTCGGTGATGGGGCTGCCATCTCACAGATTCCAAGCCAGCTGGGTGAAATTTCAGGTGATCATCCCTAGGCAGACTGCCAACACTAGGCTGAGAGTTTTGCCTACCCTTTGGAGGACATCTTTGCCATGTTGGAAGTCTTCACCAATGAGTTCTTGCGGTCCTCTCTTGACCTTGAAGTCCTCTTCTGGAGTACTCCTTCTCTCACCTCCTCTTCGACCTGTCCGACAAGGGAGGCCCTACCAGTAGCTAGGCCACCTTCGGCATAGCTCTCAGAATCATGAGGGTGATAGCTCTCAAGCTTCATCACCAACGTCAAAATCATCTCTCATCGTCAACGAAACTAGCAAATAATTGCTTCTGTAGATGTAGAACTTTCTATCAGCCTCTCTGAATACATGTAAAGATCTGATAACCAACGTAGTGTGCTCGGGAAACGCTTCAAGAATGGAATTTTAACCATTAGAACGAATTTTTATTTCACATATTTTATATTTTTTCCTACATATTTTAGAAAAAATAAATACATATGTATGTACATATTTTGCTTTTTTTATTATAAGTCCGTTCCCTAATTATAACATTTTGTATCTGGCCATCCATAACAAAGAGTATTCAATCATACTCGTGAACATTGTCTAAGTTTCGAAGGTTTGTTCAGGCTTAAGGTTTGGTCTGAGGTGTAACGTTGAAAGTTAAGGTAGCGCGAGGAAGGATGTAAAAAACCAGTTACGGTGGTCTCAGTCTGTCCTTAGGGAACCTTGATTTAATAAAGGGCCATGAAGTACGACGGCCCCAGATTAAATACTGTGGAACAGGGTGAAGAGTAAAGGTTTTGATAGAAATAGTCGGTTATTTTACTTACGTATTCTTCTAGTGGTAATATAGTAATAATCTTGCGATGAATTTGGTAATTTGAAATAAACCATGATGAGGGTCTTTCTTAGGAACTTATTTTCGAATGCAACTAACTTTTGGATGTTACTGGGTGTTATGCCAACCCATACTGGACATGCATAGGTTTGAGTGGGTTGAATAATTGGTTTGTACAGTACAATTCGGCTTCCTATACTAATGGCAGATCGAGAGTTAATTAAGAGGAACATTTTTGATGTTTTGACCAAGGCTTCATCCAAGCAGTTGGGTGGATGTGGGGTTTCCACGTTAGTCTTTTGTCAAAAAATACTCCCGGTGAAGAAGTTCATGGGATGCGATTTCCCTTGATGGGGGGATTTTTCTGTCGGGGTAATGTGAATATCTTTGCTTGGCATTTAGTATGATTTAGCTTTATTCTCCGATTCTGAGTCCATTTAATATAATTGTTTAGATGAATTTGAAAGTTCTCCTTCGCTATTATATCGCTATGAGAGGTGAATAGTGCAATATCGTCAACGTATAAAGCAACATTGGAGTCGCCTTGGATTGGAATGTCATGAATGAAAATGTTAAATAGTAAGGGAGAAAGAACTGAACCCTGTGGTACTCCTGAGGCAATAGTGTGAGGGGTAGATGTGTCTGTGTTGACTTGAACTACAAACGATCTGTTCTTGAGGAAACTTTCCGTGATCTTCAGTAGGTATTCGGGTATACCTAAAGTTAGCATCTTGTATAGGAGGCCTTGATGCCAAACTCGGTCACATGCCTGACTTACATCAAGAAAAACTGTCACTGTACGTTTCTTTTGGTGAAAACCGTTAGCAATGGCTTCAGTGATATTTATTAATTGATGGGTGGTGTAATGGTTTGGTTTGAATTTGATTTTTTTCCGGTGGGATTGCTTTTATATTGTTGATAAATTTTAGTCTTGCATGGATTAGACGTTGGAAGATTTTTGATGCAATTGCGAGCAGACTGATAGGTCTAAAGTTTTTAGCTATCCTTGAGGTTTTCCCCTGTTTGCAGACTGGTAAAATGACAGCTCTTTTCCAAGCGGTCAGAAAATAATTGCGTCATAAAGATGCATTAAATATAGCAGTTAAAGTCGCTTTAGTCGGTTTACTCAGTATTTTGATGCAGACATTGTTAATACCGTCGATTCCCGGAGATTTTCTTAGTTTTAGAAGTTTAATCACTGAGGTGGCTTCCGAAGGGGAAATGAATTTGATGGGAAGTGCCACTGTGCGAATATTAGTACTGAGATAATTTACTATTTCCATATTAAATTGTATATCAGAAACAGGATGCGGTTTGAAGGTGTTCTCTAGATGTACACCAATATTTCTGATTTTTCTTTGTTAGAATAAATTATTTCCGATCCATGTCGTAAAGGAGGAATTTTTACTTTTTCTTTGGTAAGTCTTTTAACAGTTGACCAAAGTTGCCTTGAGTTAGGGTGAATTTCCGCAATAAATTTATTGTAGTTCTATAGAAGTAATTTATCAAGAAGGGTTTTTCGAGAACCGTCTCAGATTATTTTTTTTAAAAATTAGATTAATTATATTTAGATGTATTGCTTTCCCTTTTGGAATTCGATAAGGCGTTGTCTATTGCTGGAAAGGAGAAAATTTTTCTATTTCATTGTCAATGTCATTCGGGGTATTAAGATATTTTGAGTACGTGTAATTGAGAATCATTGACTTGACATACTTATTCCAGTTGGTATTTCCTTTTAATTCATTGATGTTTGTTTTATCAATTGACAAGGAAAGCGAGATGACTTCCGGGCAGTGGTCAGAATCGAGCTCTAGTAATATACTTTGGTATATCGTAAAATTAGTATCTTTACTTAGAACAATGTCCAAAATATCTGGGATAACATTGGGATTAGTAGCATAGCGAGTAGGTTCGTTTGGAGAAAAAAAATATTAGAGGAAACTACAAATTCCGTCAATTTTTTGCCTTACCAAGTAGTTGAGTTATACAACCTCACATACTATTCTTGTTATTTAGATCTCCAATCATGATTGGTGGGGTATTTGCACTAAAAATTGTTTGATATGCTGATAATGTGAATGTTTTGTTAGGTGGTTTGTATGCTGCTTTTATATTTAACGTTCTGGAGTTTAGGGTTATTTTATTTCCCACCGATTCGAGTTTTTTTTGTAGTGGAGTCGAAATATATTCATATTTGAGTTCCTTGGAAATAAAAATGGCAACGCTACCGGAAGCTGATACTTTTGTATTTCTATCATTTCTATATGAAACGAACCCTGATATATTGTACTTTTCCCCGGAATCAAGTGGGTTTTACGCAAGCAATTTTGACAACATGTTTTAAAAAAGTATCTGAACATGTTTTCTTGACGCTTAAGGCCATTGGCATATCAATTTAGAATCTTTTTTTATTCCTGAATAGTCGACATTTTTAACATATAATGAAAACATTTCTTGAATAATGTTTTGAATTTGAGGAACTAAAGCAGACATTACTTGAGAAACGATTGATGAGATAAAACTAGAGCAGTTCGGGAAATGAGAGGTGCCTTGTCTCGGTGTAAAGGTTGCTGAAGGGCGCGGTTGGAGTGGAGGAAAGGGGTCCGTTGATAGAGGCACTATTTTTTATGGTTTTGGTTTTGGAGAGAAAGATTTAGTAGGAAACTCATTTTGCGAAGTGGTCTGGGAGAATCTGTTAAGTGACTTTGCGTATTATTTATAAAATCTGCAGCCTCTGTAATTGGCTGCATGAAGTTCATGACAGTTTCACATTAGGTTGCGCATCTTTCACTTGTTTGCAATCGGGTATTTAATTTCCTGTGAGTGGCCTATTCTGCAGCGTTTGCACATAATTACTTTACAATTTTTCTGTTTAAAAAAATATTTTTTGTTCTTATCCGATAAATCTATTGCACAAACATGAATGGAGCAACGATCTTTGTTTTACAATATTTTCACATTTAAAACGGAAAATTTAACCGACTGAGTTCATCGTAAATTTATTTTTCACTGTAAATAATTGGGATATCTTTAATCACAACCGATAGCGGTTTTTGACTTGGGTATGTGAAGTACTGTTCATTTCCTTGGTCACAAAATTTTCTGAAGTTACGGAAATCTTCAATTGATGTAAACATTATTTTAACTATTTTTGGATGGTTTTGTTGTAAAGTCACTTTTAGCAGTACTTTTAATGTCTTTGACTAGTTTATTGTAATCAGCTGCATAAATATTAATAGGTGGGACTTTCACCAGCACAGGTTCTGAACACATAGGTGATTTAGGGTCGTGGTCATTAAGTAAGTCGTACCTGGTCGATACCGGTACATTATTAAAAATTTTTGATCACTAGATTTTATCTTCTTGGTTTGGGAGTCGCTGTGGAAAGCTAATTCACTTACTTGTTTCATTCTAGTATCGTTTTAGGAGTTGTTTGTTTTAAGCAGGCTGTCTAAGGTGACAGCGGCTGCGCCTTGTTGTGAAAGCACACTTGGTTTGGGTTGATGGTGTTGGAGATGAATATTTTGCTGCTACATTTGCAGTTGGAGTTGATGATGATGATGATGATGATGATTTTGGTCTCCTAAGGTATGCTGAAGATGTCCGGTTGGAAACATGGGCGAATGCAATGGTAAATCATTAACTTCATATGATGCAATGCTTCATGCAATGCTTCGTTTATTCTCCGTACGAGGTCAGAGCATACACGGTCACAGTTTGAAAAGACACTTGATTTCGTTAGTTTACTAGAATACACCGTGATAAGTAACTGTTAGATTGTAGATAACCAACCAGTACACTGGTGTAGAAACACTGTTAGCACACGAAAGAAGCGTAGCACTCGCAATGGAGCGGGAGCGCCCGAAGTGCACGGTGCGGCTTTTCGGAGCGAGCGATGGCCTTATTAAGTCCCAATGTTGCGTAAACGCAACATTGTATAAATATATTTTTTTAGAAAAATGATTTGATATAAATTTTTCTGTGCCAATATCGCAGTTAGAAGAAATGCTATTTGATCAGTTTTTGCACTTTTCATTCATATCCGAGTGTAAATTTGACTTTGTTGAGTTTTGAAACTTGGAAATAATGTAATGGATTGTGTTACCAATATTAAATTTTTAATTTAATTATTACACAATACTCTTTTTACTATATATTACTAGGCAGACTCGCTTGAACTTTCTTTCATCGGTTTAGAATATTTCTTATGTAGATAAGTTCTTACATAGTTTATTATTGATAATTTACAATAATGTTGCGTTTACGAAACGAGATTACTAAGTACATGATCCGAACATGATAGAACAAATGCAATTGGAAGGTAATCGTTGAGTTACAGACATGTGACTACTACTTCATATATTCCGTACCTAATATAATTATCTCATCTTGGAGTTAGGGCCTTATCCTGCATTGTTGCATCATTGTATAAACAATGCTTCAAACGTAATTAATTTTCTTCTACAAAAATTCAGCTTATTTCGGGAATGAGAGACGAACATAAAGGCCTCTGTCAACTGCTGAACTTATTTCAGTGTTGGGGAAAGATGTCCTTATTACTGCAAATACAATTGATGCTATGCACAATCATGATCTTCCGGAGGAAAAGAAGTATACTCCAGGCCGTGTATTAGGCCGCACTAAATTCGCAATATGGCAGCTTGAAAGATTTCCTGTCGGAATAGCCAACTTATGAAACTATAACTCTGATCAAGGCTCTCGCTTTTGTTTTGTTTGTTGTCTCATTCACAATCCTCGCGCGGTCTCGAGTCTTGTCCACTGTCCACTTGTACATGTTTCGTTTTTCGGTAGAATGAAAAAGAGATGTTCATCTATAAACGAATATTAACTCTGTGAATAATTATTAAGTTAATTAAGAATTATTATTATCAACTATTGCGAGCTTAAGAAGTGTTAAAAGTGTCAAGTGCAGATGAAAATACAACCTCAAAGTTATCTGCGGTCTTACTTCTATGTTATTAATGCTTTTGAGATGTGTGTCAACAGTTCCTTCACGTTTTGAAGTGGTAGTAATGAGTTTTATTGAACGCAAATAAATACCACAATTATTGAAGTTAATTAACGTGATATACATGGTAGTTTTTAAGTGATCTAATAAATTGTTCCTAACAGTCCAGTTATGTCAATATCAATGCAAATGCATCCATTTAATTTATGTGTTCAATTATTCATTAGCTTTTAAAAGTAAGTTAAAAAATTAATGAAAATCATCATTAGTGTAAGTAAGTCTTCAATAACTTATCAATTGTTACCAGAGACAGTCTTTGAATACGTGTTATATTCAATGTTCAATCTTAAGTATAGACCCAGATGTTGTTGGGCTATCTATTATTTTCCAGTTATAATTAAAATGAATTCATAAAAAATAATAATAAATATAATATAATTAATTTAAAACAAGAAATACTAAAGGGACACTTAAGAACAACAAATAATGAACTACTATAACTATTTCAATTAACTTTATTATTATTACTAAAGAAAACAATTGGGAAATAATAAATAACACTCAAAAACGCCTAGTACTACTAAATAAATAAATTGAACGATAAAACGCAAAGAACGAAGAGCACCAAAACGCAAAGTGCAAATCTTTAGCAACACTCGTAAAGTAACACAGCACTTCACTTGGGTGGCTTTGAATGTTGGCGGAATCTACGGAAGTAGTCATTGTTTCATTGCAAACTTAAATTTAAAAAATGTCCCTACCGCTTGAAGGTAGTACAGGGTATTTGTGTGACGGTTGGCAAGAACGTTTGCCAACATAAAACGAAACGAAACTACCCTAAATCAAGTATAAATGTATGTTCTCATCCGACAGTGACATTTTTCAAAAGTTGTCCCGTTAGTTCGGCTTTTTAGCTGGCCAGCAGCTTAGAAGAGAAATTGACTGTGCAATTGTCAACTTATGAAAAATATGCTCGTATAATATTGTGACTGAAGAAAATATGTTACAACTATAATTTTGCTCTAACGTAGCCATGACTAATGAAATCTGAAGACTGTGCAAAAGGAAGTGAGTGTAATTACTAGTCAATAAATACACAGGAGACTGAAAACTACCATTTTGGTCGACCCACAAACACTTCCCAACATAAAGAAGTGCATTATTATGATTTACGGATACCGAAAGAGGGGGCCCAGGGCATCAATTTGTTATTGCAGTGACTCTAACCGTGAGGTCCCAGTGTTCAAGTCCCGACAAAGATAGGATTTTCGACACTAGCTACTTAGCTAGGTCGAGTTCAGCCGCCGGTCCCAAAAAAAATTTGTGCGGCCTGCCGCTCTCACCGGTGATTTTCCTTGGTTTATCCGAACAATGGTAGATAAATGCCGGAGCAGTATCCTAACAAACGGGCCACGAACCGCGGTCATTCCTTCCTCATCCTCGTCGTATCCTCCCTTACTTGCACACACACTACCACACTTGCCGGGAGACCGATCGGGAGCTTAGAGCGGGTCCCGGCTGAGTGGGTGCCCTGCAAATGGGAAATATCTACAAAAGAAACCGCATGCCGACAGGTAGGTCCGCGTCGGATCTCGCCAACCATCAGGAGAAAATAACCGCCAAATCCCGTTATAAAAAACATGCATTACATTTAGGAGACTTGTGAACTTAGCAGTGATCGGGAGAGGGAGAGACCAATGCCAGAAGGAGGTGCAGATTGTGTAAATGCACTATAATTTAAAAATGAAAAAAAAAAAAAAAAAAAGAAAATCAAATTTTCGTCTCCATTCAAACTGTTTTCAGTCGTCCCATATCAAGATGAACTGATATACCCTAAGTTCCCAAAGTTGCGTATACGCAACATTTTGTTGTACATTAACTATTAGTTTTAAAATATTGTAAAAAAGTTTTTTTATCCTTTCTAGTGTAATATTAGAGTAAATACATAATATTATTTTTTTAATTATTATTTCAATGCTTGGTACTTAATTGGTTAAACAGGCAACAATGATAGAATTACAATATTATACCTTACGTAAATGAATTAGTTTTCCATGTTGATAGATGTATTTGAGCCCACACGGTTATATTCTTTCACTGTAGCCGTTGCAAATATGCCGAATTGTACATTATTGATGATTGTTGAGAGTAGTACGAATAAATTAGTTGCAGCTGCAACTATTCATTATGCTCCTCCCATGATGAGAAAAGTGTACGTCCATGAGCTGTTTAACAGAGCTTTGAAACTAGTAGTACTACAGAAGGGCACGAACTTTCTCGTACTAGTTTTTTGACTTCTTTGCTCCGGACCAAGTTTTCGGTCTTGCCCCTTCCTCTTGTCACTTGCCATTTATCGCTACCATAGTACATTTTTAAAAAATTATCAATTTTTCGTTTCCTAATGGCAGAGCCGAAATATTACTTTCAGGGTTTTTAGATATCTTCTCCAATATGGAAATTTTTGATAAAAAATTTGGAGCTTTTTTTTAAAGAAGATATCGCTTAAGCGTTACTGTAAATGCGAAATTTGAAACTTTTTCACATAAAACTTTTCAGATTTAGTTGTGAAACATACCCCTAACTGCTACAATTATTGGGCGATTCGTCGTAACCCGTTTCCAAATTTCTAATAACATGGGCGCCAGGAAAAAGGTTTACGATAATATTTTAACTATTATTACTCTGATAAAAAACTGAATATTATCCCGCTAGCTGGGTCGATGGGTCACGTCATAAATAATCGCTATTATCTATTAATAGCCGATTACCCGATCTGCCATCTATACAGAATGGCGAGGAATTTGAAAACAGAGATTATTTGATCTAGCTACTTCTTAGCTTGAATTGGCCAATGAAAATCATTTATTTTCTTTCAAGAGAAACTTAATGTTTATTTACTATCAAATGTAGCAAATTAAAATGAAAAAAATTTACATTGAGAAACTTTCTTAGTCATGACCTGGTTCGAACCTTATACGGCGATTCTGGTCTTCGCGTGTTCTTGATTGGTGCTACCTCGAAGAAACGCCTTCCCTTCTTTTATTTGAAGCTCCGAAATCCCGAAATCCAATTACCACGAATCTCCTTCTCTTCTTTGAAAACGAACACCGCCGATTCACCGCTTCGCACCACTCAAATATTTGTTCCAGCTCCACTATATTATGTCTGGTACCCGTTCTCACCGTATAAATATCCTGTGCTTTTATGATTACACAGCGAAACAAATCTCTCAGTTCTATCTTCCGTTTATAGCAAGAAAATATGCAAAGTCCGGTATCGTTGGTGAACCGCATGCATTTATAATTTCAAGAATGATGAGAAAAAACTCCAAGTCTTATTTTGATGCACAACAAAATATTCGGAACTCGACACGTTCCCCAAATCAAAATTCCAACCCTCAAGTCCGTTCTTGCTCTCCACACGAAAATTTTAAATTTAGACAATTTTTACCGTCTACATGCACAAATTAATCTATTCGCGAGCGAACTGCTCACCGTCACGACATGCGACCGAATGAATTTTATCCTCCCTTTTAAAACCCACAATGCCTCGCCTTTCTTTTATTTCGACGAAATGCCCAAACTTCCGTTTAATAATCAGTCGACCTTCTTCAACCAATCCACAAATCTCTTATATTTTCTCTTACTCACGCCGTCACCTCCACGGTCAGATGAATGTTTGTTTATCCTGACAACAACCTCGACGTCGTTACTAAGGCGCCATATTGCCTATTATTTGCCCTAACCATTTCGCCCATTTACGACAAATTCTGTAATAAAACATGTCCCCATGTCACAGTAGGAAGACGCCGAAAAAATTTCAAACTTTTATAATTTTCGAAATTTTTGACTTAACACAAACATCGGACCTATGTCACCTTTATAAGTGCATTTCATGCCAAATATAGCAAGAAAATTAAAGAAAAGACTTGGAGCCACTTTTGAGAAAATTTTAAGTGTCGCAGAGGCTTTATATAAGAATTTTTCTGCCTTGTTTCTTCCGTTTTCGCGAAGCGTTACATATCTTTCTCTCTATTCTGTAGCGCGAAAGTAAAAATTTGTACATAAAATAATTTAAAGGTCTAATATTGATAATTACATTGAAAAAAATCTCTAGGTTGATGATGTAAGATATGTTCGAAAATATTGCAATTTTACTTTTCGAAGTTGCAAAGGTTGTAAAAAAATCATACTTGCTACAAATTACTAAGTAAAATTAGAAATAAAGTTTTAGAAAATCTTGTAAAATGTTAATTGTCAGAATTTCATTCAAAATCACGCCAAAACTACTCATATTTTCAAACAATTGTAAATGACATGAAAAGATCAAATTTTGAAGAATAAATTTCATTAAGAATAATCTTCAATAATATAGGAAAAAGATAAGAAACTTTAAACTTTTGTAATTTTCAAAAAATTAGATGTTTTAATGAGCAATGTACCTGTCTATGGCCATGTGAGAGGTGTGTCTGGTTTTATTACATGTCTAAGACTTCCGGAAAATACAAAAAATCTATATTACTAATTTCCATTGCGCACAGAAAAAAGTTGAAAGTAAATTATGCTGACTCCTGCCATGTAAGAGCTGCCTGTTGTTTCTTTTCGATACAGAGAATCTTGGGGAAAATCTATTATTTTCTTTTGTTTTTCGGACAGTTCTGATTTTAAAGTGAAAAATGCAAATTTATTGTTTTATTCCATCTATTCTCATACTACGAATACCGACAGATATTCCATATTCAGTCATTCAAAATTCATTGCTAAAATGGAAAATTTTGGAAATTTAATGGATCCCTTGGTACAAGTACATTATTGAAGATAGAGATTTTTTATTCCGGTAAAACTTGTCCTCCACAATTGGTTCTTTAATTAAAATACCGTGTTTTTTTAAAAAATATTACTAGTTTTCCTGTACTTTTGAGTGAAACATAGGATTTTGAAAACCATTTTTCCAAAACGCTCCAATATTTTCTTTAAACTTCTTATAGAATTAGTGCTAAATTCACTAAATACCATGCCGTAAATGCCACTTTAATGAATTTTTCAGATTTTTCAAAAATTACCCAAATGTAATTTTCGTATACAATGGTTTCATATGAAGTTTCTCCGAAAGTCAAACGTTTTCTATGAAAAATCAATAAATTGCACATTATTTGAAACGATCAGAATACTCTTAAAAATCGCTCAAATGTTTCATGAAAATTTTCATTTAACAGGATGAGCGTTTACTCTTCTATAATATTCATTAAGTCATATTTCAATTCTTCTGTTAGTGGCCCGAAAATTGAAAAAAATTGTGACAAAATATATTTTAGGAGAAAATAAATAGCTACTGGGAAGAGGGTTGCGCAAAACCGAAAAGCTAGTGTATATACAAGAGAATACGGAACTAATTCGAACGAGAATATCTTACACTATTCTGCAGCACTACTAGTTTGGTCTTACTTTGTGAGATGCAGAACTTGGGAATAATTCTCTATTCATCAATAGCATATTTACAGAATTTGTCGATGTATTCTTACAAATTGTCAAAATCTCTCACATATTCTTAGCGTGTTATTTATGTAGAGGGTCTTGGGCACGGATTCTATTTGATATACTGCACCAAACCCGGTCTCCCAGAACCTACCTGTGCTTACCTGGGCTCGTATAGCCGGCTAGCTCAGGAAGCATGTAGATTTTAGAAGAATGGATGGTGGACGGATTTAGCTACGTGATGAATTAAAAAAAAATTTAGAACACAAATAAACTTTAATGAAAGAATTAAGATTTTTAATTTACAAAAATCACGATCTGAGCTCGTGAGTAATTACTTCTATTTTTATGCTATAAAACTAACACATTACAGGGAACTTAATATTGTAAGGAAGTCGCCAATGCGCGGCGAGCACTTCCTGGGTAAGAGTTTCTTTCGTAAACAAGCGTTGCGCCTGAAGGGCGTACTGAAGATTTTGCCGCAGCTCGACAATCAAAACACAGTCACCGTTTGCAGGCAGGTCCGCTTGGGGTGAGCAACCTCTACAGGTCGCTGAACTTCACGCCAGACGGCGTGTCCCGTGGGTGCAGGAGCCCTTGAGTGTAAGTTAGGCTTCGCGCAGTGTGACGACGGCGGCAGCGGCGACTGCGGTGGTGCAGTGATGGTGGCGGCGATGGTGACGACAGCTCAAGACTTAGGCGTCCGATAGCGCGATAATAATCGTCACGTAAATTATGACGTGCGACGCGGGCGTGATCGGCAGAGATAAAAAAAGATATACTCGATTAATGAGTAACCGGAGGAGCCACTTGTCCTCAAGTCGAGGGACACCGCCCTTCTCCCGCTCTGCTGTTCTGTGAGCTGAGCGCACGTCAGCGCTCACCTCTCCTCGCACCTCTGACCCGCCTACAGTGATCTCTCCCACCGTTCTGTCCTGCCTCTCCGGCGCATGCCAGCGCTCACAAGCCTTTTCTCCCCCCCAGTTTCCCAAATGTTCTAGAAGTTTTCCGAAATTTTACTAAAACGTGCTTCTATTGGCGAAAGGTTCCTACGTCTTACTTAAATTTGGTCCAATAATCTCTTGCGTTTCGCCGGTGTGTCGAGCGGAATTTTCCGTGATGCGCTCTCACTCGCACACTTTTGACAAACAAACGCAGGTGGTCTCTCCCGTAGTTTCCAAAACTGCGCAGCCCCCCTTCCCAGCTAGATCCCTAGGGATAGACCCGCGTCGGCGCTGGCGAAAACAAACACAGCCCCCCTCGCCTGCCCGGCGCCGAGGTGTCGCGGCGAGCGTCGCGCGGAACGAATTAGCCACCCGACGGCTCAGAAAAGACGCAAAAGGCGCCAGCTCGTGATTACGCAACATTTTGTTTGCGATTATCCGAGGCGCAATATTCGGTATCGTTACAATACATAGTGTGTTTTATTTCCTCTTTTAAATATGACAAATGGCGATTTTTTAATGTGCGCGTCACTACCATCATAGACATCACACTCCGCGCGCGATACTTTTTCTCGTCTCTATTTTCATCATATTCACATGCCCGTCCCACAAGCTGAGAAAAGATTACACTTTTCATTTGCCTTATATAACAAAAAATAAGTAATGACTACTGGAAAGGCAAATAACATAATACTGGTGACATAAAATCCACCCTGATTGTAAATGCGGTGCTGAATAACTAGTCAACAACCACTCTCTTCTCATCAATTTTACTCCGTCCTTGGGATGTAAAGAAATTTGGGAAAAAATAAAGAGTATTGGAAATAATTGCTCGATACAGGGAAGCATACATTTATTTACAAGAATTTGTTACGTCTTTTCACATTAAATAAACATCAAAATAAGTTTCACTGTATCATAATGATTATGAACATCTTTAAAAAGTATTGATTTAGATTTGATAGAAATACTTGAAATGTTATATTAAAATATATTTCAATAAAACTAAAGCAACATTTTAACTCTGAATTCTATGTACATATTAAAATAATGTATAAATATAAAAATAAATAAATATCTCATCAATAAATATTCGGGAGACCAGGTAAAATACCACAAAAATCTACATTTCCTCAGTGCAAGAGATAGAGAAAACTATGAATTAACACAGTGTATAATAGGCTACATTAGGTTCATTTTGCATTCCACTCGGTTATTTCACGCAATAAATCAATGGTAATTACAAAATCATGAAAATCACAACATATTTTCTGAGATCAGAATGAGGTTTAAACAGAATATTGCAGATATGTCACTATTCGTGGTGGATTATTGTAAATATCGTCAATGAATTCACGTATCCTCCAGTATGAGAGATTCAGACAAATTTCCTAAGATTTGAATATATAAATCCTTAAATAATCGTACCATTAGACGTGTGTAGTCTGTCCATATTCTTGAAACTCATTCGTTCTGCACTACTAATAAATTACTGCGACTTCCTGTTCTGAATCGTCGCTGCAGCAATGTCTTCTTGAGACATATCCTTGTCTCCCCAACCCCAGATCTCATGACTGCCGTCTCCTGTGCGTTCCACTCTCTTCTGAAGAATGGTCTGTGGCACTGTCTTCAGGTCATAGGCCCATCCAATGCGAGCGAAGAAATCTATGAAAGCGGTAGTCAAGTTGGCACGATAGTTGCCCAGCTCAGCCGCTTTGTAATCCCAAGGGAAAACATGGTGATAATTGTGCCAGCCTTCTCCCATAGCTCCAAGGGCCACACCAAGATTCTCGGCAGGGTTGATGTATCTGAAAATTAAAAGCTTTCATTAGGGGATAGTTGCCCAGCTCTGCTTCCCCGTACAAGTGATTATACACGTCCGATGAATCTATCTAACTAGGATGTACAACTCCAAATAATTCAAACATATTCTTACTTGTCGTAAGGTTTGCTTCCCCACATATGAGCAGCACTGTTCACCAGCCATGTCATGTTGAGAGTGAAGGTGTAGCGGAAGAGTGTAGCCACAAACCAAGCATTTGACCAGGTCTCATTCCACAAGTACACAGGAATAATTGTGGGAATGATGAAGCAGATTAAGGGCATCAAAATGTAGTAGTACCTGTAAGGAAAATACGTGATAAATGAATATTGTTGTCTCATATAACTGAGGTATATTCAAAGTAATCGAGGGCGAGAATGGGCGAGGAACTCACTTCTTCTGGAACATGACGATCTTGTCCTGCTCGAGGTCGTGCAGGTCGATGCCCTTGCCCTTGGTTTTGACGTCCGGATGCTTGCGCACCAGCAGCCAGCCCACGTGCGAGAAAAAGAAGCCGCGCGTTGCGTTGTGGGGGTCCGCGTCGGTCTCGCTGTACTTGTGGTGCACACGGTGGTCGCGGGACCACTCGTAGATGTGGTTTTGGAAGGCTAATGTGTTGAAGACCATAAGAATGACGCGTAGGGGCCACTTGGCCTTGTAGGCTCGATGGGACCATAAACGGTGTGCGCCGGCGGTGATTCCCAGGGCAGACGCCTGGTACAGGAGGATAGCTGCAACACACCACGCACAATGTTTAATTATTATCTATATAAAAAGAAAGATATTTGTTTCATTTTTGAATAAATATATAGTAGTTTTATTACGATCTTAATAAATGTTTTCATACTTCTCGTTCATAAATTGGAATATTATTGCCAACATAACTTAGTCTATTCCGTACCCCTTACTGACCCCTGTAAACAGAAATCAAGCGGTAACGCTTTAATAAACGAAAATATAGTTGTCTTAATGAGTCACATTTGATGTAAACAGGCTTCAGTCAAATTAAAGACAACGAATAGTACAAGGGTAGTACAACAATAGTACAAATTATTTCATATTGCACAACGTTTCGAAATCACATTGATTTTATCTTTAGGATAATCCAACCATGTACTATGCTTGCCCTTGTACTATTCGTTGTCTATAATTTAATTGAAGCCTATTTACATCAAAGGTAACTCTTTCAGTTTTGTGTCTTCTAAACGTCACTTGTCCAAAGTGGATTGTGATTTTCTGAATGTTAATATAAAGAATATATTTGGACTCTTAATAATTAAATGATAAGTTATTTTCGTCAGTGATTTTCGTGTGGGGGATGGCGGCACGGAGCGCGGGCCAAGTGATGGAGCGGAACGAATCAGGGCGGTGCGGCGCGGATGTGAGATGGAGGAGTGTTAAAATAACTTAGATTTTTCCCTGTAGATAAGATCCATATTTTCGTGGCTAACAGATTATTGTTATAAATAAATCGCCGGTTATCGTCAGGTACATCGCCTAGTATCGAATAATGGCGCGTAATATTAGACGTTTATCTTACGACTGCGACATCTCGCATCTCAATTCTTCGTGTCCGAGGGAGGATCTGTGGTGATTTTCAGACATGTCATTATATGTCGAACACTATCCTAAAAGGCTAATCAATTGGTAAAATATCGCATGTAACAAAAAATATATTGAAAAGGACTGATGATCTTCCTTTGAGAGTTTATTGATTCATGTAAGCAACTTTGGACAGTGGGAATTCTGATTCGGTGTTGTTGACGTTCTTATGAGAAGAAATAAAAGAGGTCATCTTCGTCAACATATTAGCTTTATTAAGATAGCCGGCTTTCGACGGCTTTGCCGTCATCGTCAGTCTCGCTGCTTTCGGCAAAAGTCAGTCGACTGTGCCTTTTATAACTTTAATGATGGATTCAGAAAACTTACGAAATCTTTCAGTAATACTACTTTGTTACCCATCAATTATTAAGCAGTGGCACAGTCGACTGATTTTTGTCGAAAGCAGCGAGACTGACGATGACGGCAAAGCCGTCGAAAGCCGGTTATCTTAATAAAGCTAATATGTTGACGAAGATGACCTCTTTTATTTCTTCTAACTTTGGACAGTGCGAAATTTCCGTACAAAGAAATCGCATATGTTGCATACAAGAGTATTGAAGCTCGTCGCTAAGTCAGATCCGAGCAGTGTTGACGACAAGACCAGCATGAGCGTTCTGAGATCGCTATATCGGAAAATGAATGTTTTGGAACTGCCATTATCGATAACGAATGATACGGATACTAGTCCTGTTATCGGGATGTGGCCTCGGCGGCAGAAATTCGACGATTGATAACGAATGAATGGATTCGTCTCCGCATCTGCCGACATCGGATCAGCCGACACCGTTCAAGTGCTTTTATTTCTTGAAGCTGTACTATGGTATTATATGCTTTTCTAGGTCGAAACTTAATTACAATTTGACCAAACAAGGCACGTTGCAATTCTATTTTATAACTTTAATGGTAGTTTTCTTAACGTTACAATCCTATTTTATAACTTTAAAGATGGATCCAGAAAACTTACTAAATCTTTAAGTAATGCTACTTTGTTACCCATCAATTATTAAGCATTTTACCCATTATTGCAATTGTAATCAAAGATTTTAAATACATTTATCTCGTAACTTCTATTTTAATTTATCGCCTTCTACATACATTCGTTGTAAAGAAAAAGTACCTTAAAGCTGCAATAAAAAGTGGCGATTTTTCGACAGAAATCTTGTATCGTGGGATCCTGATACCAAAAAAATGTGTCAATTTTCCAGTTTCATAATTTTAATATTAAGTATAAAGATATATTTTTTAATAAAATTGTTATTCAAAATTAAAGCTTTAAATAATCTAATGAAAAATTATTTTAAAAATTGTATCTTTTTCGAATAAATTTGAGAATCATTACAAATGATGCAAGAAAATATGTGGTGTTTTAACACTACTAGTTCTTATAAAAATTAATTAAAATTCGGTATTAAAATTGTTTCCTGTCAACTAGTATCAGACTCCAAACGGGCGAAGATTACCTCCTGTACGAACATAGCGAATGAAGCGAAACTAAAGAATGCATGACTTAACTTGGAAGGAAATCGTACTGTTTTGTAGTCGAATTTTCATTAGATGTTCTAGATGGAAAACATGCTGATATTCACTAGATTTCTGATAATAATATGATCGTGTTTAATGTTTCGAATATTAATGTTAATGCATCACCACGATTTGGGAAATACGGACACTTAGAGCCAAACATAAACACATGTTCACTGATACGCATCTTTTATGGTCGCAAGATGGTCACCCGAGAGAGAGGGGCCATTGGCTCGGGTGAGCGACTGACTCACCGTTGGCGCTGGTGAGCAGGCGGGCGGAGGTGAGCATGAGGTATGCGCCGTAGAGCGCGGCCGCGTGCAGATAGGCGAACAGCACCACGTTGCGCCACACGATCTGGCGGGGCGGCGCCTGCGCCCGGGTTGGGTCCTGGGCCTGGGCCTTCTCCTGAGGCTTGATGTCCTGTGGCGCCTCCAAGCGGTCGTCCTCGAACAGCACGCCCGTCACGCCGCTGGTTGCGTTGGGGGCCATGGTGCCTGCGCTCTGCAACCGGAAGCACTCGGGTCACTACCGATTCAAACGTCACTCTCAATTAGCAACTGAAGTTACCCGGAACTGAATTTACACGCTGTAAACAGTGAAACAACGTATAGTGTAACTTTTAATTTAACGTTATAAATATTGAATAATGACATGGAACTTCTCCTTTCGAGAAGATTTAATAGGAATGCTTTTGTAATTAATTACCTTAAATCCCTAAGATATTCCGATTGTAGCTTCTGCTATTCAGCTTTTGATGATTGTTGTCGAACACAGCTTTCGAATCAATGGCGATGTTAAGGTGTTCTGTGACAGTGTGCTTAGCTCCTTTGAAGTGTGAACAAGCACTGGTGGCAAATCTGGGAGCGCCAGACTTTTTATAGTCGTGCGCTCTGTGCGGTGGACCCCACCTAGGCCGTCACTATATGAGGGAAGCCGCAATAACTTGAACCTTGCTTGAGTACGAAGTTCAGTTCTTGGCTCTGAATAGCTGTCTACACACGAGCGCGTGTTTTCATGCTATACGATGTATCATAACTACTACGATTGCTCATCACGGAACCGGTGTTTTCTGAAAATTGTACTATAAGGTAAATTCGACACATTGTACTCGTTTTGGTAAATATTTCTTGGCGTTGAATGTAGATATTTATTTAGAGGCAAGTATTTTTATCGCTCAACTTATTTACGACAAACACCTTTAAAAGTTGAGATAATGCTAATGAAAATAATAAGCAGCCATGTTTACTTTCCCACAATTTCCAGCAATGTTAAAAAACCTTACTCATTACTCTATAATTAATGTATGAAAACGTACAGTTACTATTGTTGAGTTTTGAAGCTCAAAAGCTCTCGTCTAATAGGAGTTTTCAATGATTGTAAAATAAAAAGGACTCGGTAAAATTAAATAAATCAACGTTTAATAAGAGGCCTGCACGTACGATACTACTAATCTTTTTGTAAATTTGGAGTTTCAATCGTACTCTTCTGACTGCAAGCTTTCCAGTAATAATAATAGCAACAACAATAATAACAATAACAACAATAATGATAATAAGCCGGCCCCGTGGCGCAGGCTGTTGGGGCAGCCGTCGTCTGCGTCTAAGACGCTACAGGTTCGAGTCCTGCTCAGGCATGGTTGTATTTGAGATTTTCCCTTCATCCCCAATCATCCTCCTATCACCTTATAATTCATAATTTAGGGCTTGTCTTACGAACGGATGCAGCCGAAAAATTGATCCCCATAATTACACACGCCTCTCTTCATGATAGAATATGGTTGGGCCTCGGAAAATAACGTGCTACGGGGTCAGTAATGGTTGATACGCTATTATTATTATTATTATTATTATTATTATTATTATTATTATTATTATTATTATTATTATTATTATTATTATTATTATTATTGTTGTTGTTGTTGTTGTTGTTGATGATGATAATAACAACAATAATAATAATAATAATAATAATAATAATAATAATAATAACAATAATATAATGGCCATCGGAGACATCAATGGGTACACACATCAATGAGGTGAAGCCCTTACACTGATATTTGGCAGGAAATGACACCAACCCAAATACAATTCTATAATACAAATATGAATCTCCAACTGCCATTGATAACAGCCATATAAAATTATATTGGGACTTAAAATAGGACTGATCTGAAGAAATTTAAAAAACTCGGGAAAATTAAAAAAATCCACTATCTGACCCATAATAATCTCAGCCACAGGAATAATATCACAATCTACCAAATCTACCAATCTACCAATTAGAATTACTGGATGCAATAGGAACATTAATGATGATGCAGATATATGTGATTCTAGACGTGTCATTTAGTGTGAAAATTAATGAGTGAAGGACTAGAACATGAATGAACAAAGCCAAAAGTACAGTTAATAATTAAATTGTTATTAATGTGTGTATTTTATAGTTGTAGTTTCTTTTTTTATTATTTGTATAATTGTTTTTCTTAAGATGCCTACAAATTAAATATTAGTACCTATAATGTTATATTAGTAATAAGTAATTTAAGCTCTGTGTTTGTTGCCTTGGCCGAAGCACGGTGTTTCATGTACCAATTTATAATTGAGAATAAATGATAATAACAATAATAATATTATAATAATATAATAATAATAATGATATTAGTGTTAATGATAATAAAATAATAATATTATAATAATATAATAATAATAATTTAAATAGGCGTTTTGGATCTTGTAATAAAAATTTTAATAGTAATATTTAGTATAGCGTGATTCTGCGGATTATGAAGAAACAAATTTAATTGTATTTTGCGCCTCTTTTTAATACATAAATAAGTAACTAGAATTTAAAGTCACCTTGTACCTTGCTGTGATCCGAAACAAAGTTTTTGGATATTTATTAACATCCAGATTTGTTTTAGCTGGATCACGCAAGCTGCATTCATATTGCTAAGTTCTCGGTCTGGTATCCGTCTGCTGTCTGGTATCTTCAAAGTGGTGTGTATATTTTCATGATATCTTATATTTATTCTCAGAATATTCGAGATATGTTTATGAACATTAGCATTCTTACCACGGTATGTCTTTCCTCATCTTTATGTCATCAAAAATTTTATAGAGAATGTGAAAATTATTACATTACATTTAGGGAAATTTTATGTTCGACATCGTTTTACGTGAGGTTCTTTCAGAGAACCACAATCTTCACAATAGGAACTTTGTGCTTTGTTCTCACGTTCTTCCGTGAAAACAGTGTTAAAGCCCTGCCGATACTCAAAATACTCAAAAAGCCCTGCCGATACTAAAAAAAACCGCATACTTGAAAATATTTTGCTTCATTTACAGATGAAAGTTCGTCTTCACATCAGAATAGGTTCAGTTTAACAACAGAACTTTGGTCTCCCGATCTAAGATTCTCGGTTCCGATCAAGATTTCTTACTAAATCCGGTTTTGATGTAGATGAGATAAGGACTAACGTCCTTCAAACTAAGCAATCCCTTGTTCTGGACTTGGCGATATCACCTGACTTATAAGTGTGAGAAAGTGTACATTGACCTTTGTACTTGCTCAAAGCCTGCACGATGTTTGTCATTCTATTTTGGAACTTCATGGGAAATGATTTTTACATTAATATGATGGTCGAATTATCTACAGGAAAATTTACGTCGGCGTAAAGGAAAGATAAAAAAAAAATTTGCCCCTTGCCATCTATCGGCGCCTTAGCGACTTGTGAGGGCCTCCTGCTGTATATTCTTTCGTCTGACAACTCTCTATGAAGAGTTCTCTAGTGTTCCCCGAACATCACACGCAAGTTGCTCTTAGGTCCATCTCGATCCTGTACCATTATAATACCCGCGTTAAAAAGTTGACCGTTTAGGTACTTAGATCATTGTTCAGAACGTAGGGGGGCAGGTTCAATTAAACTCAATGATAACGAATATCGCAAGTTGCTCTTAGGTCCATCGGTGGCCGCCGCGACTCTCCTCTGTAGGGTGATCTCAAACTTCTGAATATAACTAACACGCTTTTCAATGAATATAGTTTCTCACCTACTTCGTAAATAGTAACGATATATTATTATAATGCTGCAGTGGTAATAAGCGATTGTGGGTCAGTAAAACGTGTATTGTCGGACACTGGTAATGAAACTAGTGGTGCTACTGAATGGCACAGACTGTCGTAGTAAAGTTTCCTAATTTCCTCGGTGTGGCAGGTTTTACGGTCTTGTCCCATTTTCATACCAGCTGTCATCTATCGTCGCCAAAGTATATTTTTGTTTGACATTTTCTCAACTTTTCGTTTTCCTTATAGTAGAACCGAAATATTACTTCATGAATATTAAAGAAGAGTAAAACCTCGTCCTAGATAGAAATTTTTATTGAAAATTTTTAATTAAACATTACTGTATATGGGAAATTTGAAATTCTTTTTCAGAGGAATCTGCGGTGTTTTCGAAAAAACGCATTTATATTCATTTAAAACCCTTCCACGCACAAATGTAATAATGTATGCAAATCGATGGAAATGTCATATTAACGGCGTGAGAGATATTTAAAAAAATACATTTGTTAAATTTTGAAAAAAAAAGATACACCAAAATCAAAATCACGTCATATTAAACAGTGCCATTGTCATTATTCATTGGAAGTTTTTGAAAAACAAATTTGGAGCCATCTTGAGAAAATGGCGGTTGAGCTTTTCTGAAAATGTGGAATTTTGAGCTCATTTTTACAGAAAACTGTTGAGTTTTCGAGATACTTTATATGACATTATTTAAAGCACATGTACTCATAAGTACAATAACGTGAAGAAATTGCCTCTAATGTAAATATTACCGACGTGTAAGAAAAGTCAAAAAATTACATATTTGTAATTATTTGAACAAACCAAAGAATACTGCTATATGTCGTTTATGTAATCGTAAAGGGTCTGTTTGACACTAACCCTACGAAAATTTTAAGAAAAAAATTGAAGCTGTTTTTGAGAAAATCTTATTTTTGTTATTTTTTAAAAATTGCAAATATTACATGCACTATTGCACGAAAACTACTAAAATTTTCAAAAAATCTACATGACCTTAATGAAATAACTATTTATGGACAACAAATTTTATTTGTAGAAAAATCTCTTCTTCAATTTTATAGTTGTAGGAAAAAATTCAAACTTTTGCAATTTTCGAAACTTGAGTTAACCATGAAACTCGCACATATGCCATCTTTATACATGTATTGTACTCTATTCGTAAAAGAAATTTAAAGAAAAAATTTGGAGCCGTTTGTGAAAGAATTTGAAAATGTCCGGGGAATTTCATGTACACATCACTACCCCAAATTTTATTTATTTATTTATTTATTTATTTATTTGCGTCAAAAAACAGTTAAAAACTGCGTATGACGTGCTAGGGGGAAAAGTGAATTGTGTGCACATTTTCAAAATTCTGCGATCTCTACACCAAGTCATATACTACTTAAATTTTGAATTTTTGAAAGGGAGAAAAAACAAACAAAAACTCCCATGTAATAAAACCTATTTTCAAGGATAAACAAGCAATAAATTTTGAATTTTAAAGAATGTTTTTCAAAATTTCAAAGCTTTAGCTAGAGTTAGATGGACAGAGGTTTCTTCAATTTTGAAGAAATCTTAAGCATAGTTTAGGCGATAGTTGTGTTCACAGACGTACGGACGTTTTGAAAAAAACAACACTTTTTCGGTATTAGGGGACCCTAAAACGTATATTTCCGTTGAAATCTCGAAATCGATATTCCGTAGCATTACATAAGCATAAGCTTTTAAGCGTTAAGCATTACATAACTCTATACAACGTATATTACTTCGTATACGAAAAAGTAAAATTGGATAAATTTTGTTCCTATACGTATCATTCATTTACGCCGACCTACATGTTTTCAACATACAATTTGACCATTATAGTACTAATGTAAACATCAGTCAGGTGATATCATAAGTCCAGTACAAAGGATTGCTTTGTTTGAAGTACGTTACTCCTTAACGCGTCCACATCAAAAACCGGATTTAGTGCGAATCCTCTTACACGATTTGTAGTCAGAATCCACGTTTTTTGGTTAATTGTATTGTGGGTCCTTGATACCAAAATATCGATTTACGGCAAAACAACACTGTCGGTTCTTCCGTCTGTGTAGAACGCCAGCGCGTAAACTTTAGACGATTTTCTCCAACGATATTCCCGGGTCCATCCGAAGTTACTCTTGTCTCTATGTTTTTGAAACGGAAATTTGGATATTTGGGGGTACTTCTTCTACAAGAAGCCTCAATATTTTCAAAGAATTTTCAAAAATTGCTCAAATTTTTACTTTCTCGCCCTTTCGAAGGTACATCGTAAAAAGAGAAAAATATTTAATCCTGCGCCAGAAAACGGGAAAGCGGCGAATTTTCGGGGGAAAAACTCTTATCGCCAGAACCTAGCAACGAAAAAATGTATAAATCCTCTTGCCAAATATAGAACAAAATTTCTCTAACACGTGATGTAGCCAGAATCCCTGTTTGTAGGTCCTTGATACCGAAAACCAATTGATAGCAAGTCTATCTTTCTCCGTCTGCCTGTCTGTCCGTCTCTTGTAAACGCTAGCACTTAATCTATTCAGCAGATTTTCTCCAAAATTGTAAATATCCAATCGATCTGAATGAACTAGAGGCTTGTGGAGTTTCAAGCGGATATTGTCATTTGGGTACTTAGTACCCAACCCATGGGTACTTTACATGAAGCCTCAAAAAGTTTTTCAAAAATTTCTCGTAAATGGCATCAATTTTTGTATCAAACTTTGTCCTCCGAAAGTGTAATAGACGCTTAAGAGAATGGTGCAGGGTTCATGTTCAGATTGAAATCCCAGATTTTTTGAAAATTGCAGAAGAGCAATATTTGGGACGTCTTCCTACAACTATAATATTTGTAATATTGACGATCGATTTTTTCCTTACTAAAATATGTTCCTTAATAAAGAATCTTTAAAAAAATGTATGTTCAAATTTTCGAAAATACGAGTGTTGTTCCTGTAATTTGGCGCAAAATATACACGCAATTTAAAAAAATTCTTTCTCAAAACCCCTCTCAATTTTTTCTGTAATTTTTTTTTCCATTTGAACACGGGATGGTTAAAAGAATGTCGCGGGTCCCATTTTCTTTCAACTCTTTGATTGTTTGAAAATTGCAAATACACAAATAATACGATAAAGTGTGTGATTTTGTAGCACCATTAGCTCTTTTTTAATGAAACTTTGCCCTCGGATAGAGAACGCTTAAAAGAACGGCACAAGTCTCATTTTCATTGAAATCCTTTATTTTTGGAAAACTCCAAAAGTTCTAAATTTTCTCGGCGACTTATTGCGGCTTACATACAGCGACATACTACAATATTGAAGATGGAATTTTTCTTAATAAATTGAATTGAAATCCAATATTGAAGAAGAAATTTCAGTAAAGTAGTAAAACAAACTAATTGTAATTAATATCTTTAGAGTGCTTCGTTCAAGTTTTTTAATTTTTTTTAATTTTTTGTTAATAAATGTTTATTTGATTTAATGAACTTTGGATTTGTTTTTGTTAATCAATATTATCAATGAGATCATTATATTTTTTACAATATATAATGTATACTGTATAATTATGAGCCAAATATATTTTAATGGGTATATTTTTCCGATTATTTTTTTCTTTATAAAGGTAGATTTTTGTGAGAAGAAAGGGAAAATGGTACAATATTACTAAGCACATAAAGGCTCCTTATTAACTAATAATATAATAATAATAATAATAATAATAATAATAATAATAATAATAATAATAATAATAATAATAATAATAATTCGTCTCACATTGGGAATGTTTACTGTAATTGTAGCTCGTTTTAGAGGTAATACAGAGCCTTGAGGTGCGCCTTCTAGGATAGAAGCAGGGACAGAAATCGCGTTGGTTAGTCGTATGTGGAAGGACCTATTCGTGAGGAAGCTTTTAGTAAGGAGTATACGGTACTGTGGGATTCCAAGTTTTAGAAGTTTGAATAATAGGCCGGGGTGCCATACGGAGTAGAAGGCTTTTTCGATGTCGAGAAAGACGGTTATTGTATGAGAAAACTGATGGAAATCTTCGAGAATGTCTTCGGTAAGTTTAAGAATCGGATGGTTTGTTGAGACAAGCAATTGGAAGCCAAATTGATGGTTAGGAATAGCTGACGTTTCGTTAAGGTAAGCTTTTAGGCGAGAAAGAATGCATTTTTCAAAGATTTTACTAATGGATGGGAGAAGGCTTATGGGTCTGTAGCTGGATGAAGAAGAGGTATCTTTGACGGGCTTAAGAATGGGTATAACATATGCATATTTCCAGGCTGTAGGGAAGTAAGATATTCTTAAAGAGGAGTTGAAGATGTGGGTAATATGAATGGCTTTGAGTGGAAGTTATTTTAGAATTAAATGCATTCTATATCCGTACTTGTACTTTCTCTTATCTCTAAAAAATAACATATCAAATCAACATGGCTTCCATCCGCGATGCGGTGATAACCACACCGAGTCCCGTTCCTCAAGTTTCAGAAAACTGCCATCTCCCTCGTTCTTCAGTTACTTTTGGAATGAGATTGCATTTTCTCTTTAGATTATGTTCAAACTCGATTCTGCTCCCTTCCGTTATTAAATTAAATATTATTATGGTTACTTTTTCTATATATTGTTACCTTTTAGTTCCGTTCAACTTATTTGACACTTTAACTTACAGTAGGATTTCCCTTTGTAGTGTGTGAAAATTTTCCGAATATTAAGCTTACTTTTAATTTTTTTTCACTTAAATAAACGTTCATATGATTATTCGCCTATCTAAAATCCCCATTTATTTATTTATATCGGTCTATCTGTTGTTCCACAGTTCCTCAGCTCCGACGTAATAAACAAACACTATCTACTCTTCCGAATTCCAACATTTGTATATGTAAACTTGTCACTTCTGGATCTATTAAAATACATCGAAATTACTGTTTTTGACGAGTCCGTCTGTATCGTCACATTATGTATACAAAGGTTACAGGTATTAGTTAGGTTATTGAATTTGTCAAATTATTATATTTGAAAAACCTATGGTCAAGTGATTCAGTCTTCGGCAATCATATTTGAGATTACTTATATTCACCATTGTAATGAATCCGTTGTTTAATGGCAAGCCCTGCTGAAGGCATAGAATAAGAGAAAGAGAGTTATGGATGTCATGACAACAAAACAAATGGGCAGAAGACAGGATCGACAAAAAAATGGGCAGAACATTGTCGTGAGCAAATATAAAAGAAAATTGTTTTGTTGATTGGACACTAACAAGAAATATTACGAGCGTTTGTGAAAGTATTATGGATTAAGGAATGTTATGGTTAAAGGATTATGTTGTACTATATCAATATTATCTATACTAATGGAGAAATTATACTCAAGACGACATTATAAAGGTATGATGACTGAATTTTAATATCATTAAAGGAAGTTGAAAGTATCAGCAAGTTGGAAGTATTGGAATTGACGAACGGAGGTAGACTACACTTAAAACGGCAGAAAGCGAGATATGATTTACGAGCGGTTGTTTTGATAAAAGGGAGCAAGAGTGTCTTCTATAAACTGAGTTTTTTTATGGATGACGTGGAGTGGTAGAACAGACTAACTGTAATTAGTGTCTTTAGTATATTTTGTTTGTTTTCGTTCAGGTTACCGTTGTATTGAATTTTATTACTTTTTATATTTTATTTCATTTCATTTCAATATAATTGTCACCAAGAAGCGTAAGCAGTTGGCAGATATTGGTAAATAGTAGTATGTTTCCGCAGTTTTTATTTTTTGTGAATAAATAGATATTTAGTTGTCCAGTGGATTTGTTTTTGTTTGTCGTCTAGGCCAGTAAAATAATTGTATTTTATAATACACTGTTTATACTGTATTATTCGCCCTAGTTTTTTACTGACTATATTTTTTTATCACATTTCTTTACAAATTTTAGTTTTATAAAGGAAAAGGAAAATTAGTACACCATGCCTATTTATAAGTTATTGAATTTTTTGAAAGCCTTTATTATTTGTAGTTCGTTGTTTTATCTACAAAAGATATGCGTAAATGGGAGCACGTACTGTGTAAACTGTTCTTTTTTTATACTTCGGGTAGTGTGTAATTTTATGTAATATTATTATTTGTTTGCGAGTATAATCTATATATTTTCATAGATACTATGGGAAATACAAAATTTCATCTTGTTTTAAAAGGAGGTGTATACCCATTATTAGATTTGCAGGCTATGATAATAGTAATTTAATTAGTATAAGTAAGAATAATACCAATAAAAGTAATAATAATACCAATAAAAGTAATAATAATACCAATAATAATATTAATAACAATAAAATAGAAACAGTATTAAACATTTTATTAGAAGTTGATACATGAAACAGGTAGTAGTGTAACAGAATTTTACACATTTTATGAAATTAAATAATACAAAAATATAAAAATAAATAAACATTTCATCTATAAATATTTGGGACAACGGGTAATATACCACAAGCATGTATAACACAATTTCCCTTCAAAGAGAAAAAAAAACATTGAATTACCACAATAATACTTCAAGTACGTCAAAATGTGCATTCTCCTGGATATTTCTACAAATCAACACACACACTTTTCGCAAACGTTTATGACCTCCTCAATTACAACCTCGATGATTTCAGTTAACAGCAGTGATATTGGTTTCTCAATAAAAATGATAAATTATTCTAAATCGAGTCCCTTTTAGAGGTTCAGTACATTTTCGAACTTTCTAACGTAGACATGATTAAATATTCGTACCACACGCCGGGTATATTCTGGGCGTGTTCACACTGAAACTCATTTTGCTCTGGTAAGAAATCACTGCGACTTCCGGTTCTGAATCGTCGCCGCATTAATATCTTCTTGGGACATATCCTTGTCTCCCCAACCCCAGATCTCATGACTGCCGTCTCCTGTGCGTTCCACTCTCTTCTGAAGAATGGTCTGTGGCACAGTCTTCAGGTCATAGGCCCATCCAATGCGAGCGAAGAAATCTATGAAAGCGGTAGTCAAGTTGGCACGATAGTTGCCCAGCTCAGCCGCTTTGTAATCCCAAGGGAAAACATGGTGATAATTGTGCCAGCCTTCCCCATAGCTCAAGGGCCACACCAAGATTCTCGGCAGGGTTGATGTACCTGAAAATTAAAAGCATTCATTAGGTATGTTTTCACAGAAACACGCTATCCCAAAAGTATTATAAGTGATCATACAAGTCCGATGAATCTATCTAACTAGGATGTACAACTCCAAATAATTCAAACATATTCTTACTTGTCGTAAGGTTTGCTTCCCCACATATGAGCAGCACTGTTCACCAGCCATGTCATGTTGAGAGTGAAGGTGTAGCGGAAGAGTGTAGCCACAAACCAGGCATTTGACCAGGTCTCATTCCACATGTACACAGGAATAATTGTGGGAATAATGAAGCAGATTAAGGGCATCAAAATGTGGTAGTACCTGTAAGGAAAACACGTGATAAATGAACATTATTGTCTCATATAACTGAGGTATATTCAAAGTAATCGAGGGCGAGAATGGGCGAGGAACTCACTTCTTCTGGAACATGACGATCTTGTCCTGCTCGAGGTCGTGCAGGTCGATGCCCTTGCCCTTGGTTTTGACGTCCGGATGCTTGCGCACCAGCAGCCAGCCCACGTGCGAGAAGAAGAAGCCGCGCGTTGCGTTGTGGGGGTCCGCGTCGGTCTCGCTGTACTTGTGGTGCACACGGTGGTCGCGGGACCACTCGTAGATGTGGTTTTGGAAGGCTAATGTGTTGAAGACCATAAGAATGACGCGTAGGGGCCACTTGGCCTTGTAGGCCCGATGGGACCATAAACGGTGTGCGCCGGCGGTGATTCCCAGGGCAGACGCCTGGTACAGGAGGATAGCTGCAACACATTTATTTATTTAACGTCAAAAAAAGGTTAAAACGGCGTATGAAGGTAGAAAAAACGAAAAACTCCCATGTAATAAAATCTATTTTCAAGGATAAATAAGCAATAAATTTTGGCTCTTATTACTTCCTGCCGCGACAACATGGAAATGATAATTTGAATAATTGTATTTTCCACTGAATTCTGGAAGACGTGCACAGAAAATGAAGTTACATTTATGTCCAGTAGCAAAACAAGGGGCCATCGCAGCATTTGCTCAATGGATCAGGGAAACTGGACGAAAAACCTGATCGAGATGGGGGTCATTGACCCGGGAGCTGTAGTACAATCGTTGTTACAGGTTGTTTATACTCATTTATACAGTTCAAATGGTAAATAATGCATTATGTATCATTGTTAAAATTAATGTTACTTTTCTGTGATGCTCAGTATAGTCTCTAATTGTATAGAAACAGGTATGCAGCAGAAACGATTTCACTTAGGATTTTAACTTTTCTCTTGAATTTAATCGTTTAATGTGATCCTGGCAAAGTGTTGTAAAATAATGTAGATGTATGTGTGTGTGAATTTTTTGTAATGAGCTGTTGATACTGTCACCTGATGAATATGATTTCTACGTCGAGTGTTATAGTAATAGACTTCGGCATTTTCTGAAAATATATTCCCGCCAATAATACATCACGCACAATGTCCCATGTTTATGTTTTCGTCAAAACGAAATGTTTTGTGTGTTTTGTGCATGTAATTCAAATAAAGTCAATGTTCCGAAAGATGTAACAAGAGGAAATGGGCTCTTAGAGTCGGACATAAACACATAGACCCGAATCTTAAATAACACTGGCTCGGGTGAGCGTCTGACTCACCGTAGGCGCTGGTGAGCAGGCGGGCGGAGGTGAGCATGAGGTAGGCGCCGTAGAGCGCGGCCGCGTGCAGATAGGCGAACAGCACCACGTTGCGCCACACGATCTGGCGGGGCGGCGCCTGCGCCCGGGTTGGGTCCTGGGCCTGGGCCTGGGCCTTCCCCTGAGGCTTGATGTCCTGTGGCGCCTCCAAGCGGTCGTCCTCGAACAGCACGCCCGTCACGCCGCTGGTTGCGTTGGGGGCCATGGCGCCTGCGCTCTGCAACCGGAAGCACTCGGGTCACTACCGATTCAAACGTCACTCTCAATTAGCAACTGAAGTTACCCGGAACTGAATTTACACGCTGTAAACAGTGAAACAACGTATAGTGTAACTTTTAATTTAACGTTATAAATATTGAACAATGAAATGGAACTTCTCCTTTCGAGAAGATTTAATAGGAATGCTTTTGTAATTAATTACCTTAAATCTCTAAGATATTCCGATTGTAGCTTCTGCTATTCAGCTTTTGATGATTCTTGTCGAATGCAGCTTTCGAATTAATGGCGATGTTAAGGTGTTTTGTGACAGTGTGCTTAGCTCCTTTGAAGTGTGAACAAGCACTGGTGGCAAATCTGTGAGCGCCAGACTTTTTATAGTCCCACCTAGGCCGTCACAATGTGAGGGAAGCCGCGATAACTTGAACCTTGGTTGGGTACGAAGTTCAGTGCTTGGCTCTTAACAGGTGAATGCACACGAACACGTGTTTTCATTCAGTACTATGTTCCATTTTTACTACGTTTACTCATCGCGGAACTAATGTTTTCTGAAAATTGAGTTATTGTATAACAACTAAACTCAAGACATTTCACACGTATTTGCAAATATCTCGCGGCCTTCTGTGCAGAAATGTGTTCAGTGGCAAGAATTTTCATCGCTCAACTTATTTATGAAACACTTCTCTAAATGTTCAGGTAACATTAATAAAAGTAATAAGCAACATCTCTCATTTTACCGTGTTAACTTTACGATGATTTCGAACGACATTAACAAAACGTTCTCATGTCTGTTTAATTAACATATAAAAACATATATTTATTGTTGGTGGATTTTTAATTGTAATAAAACTTCACTATATTGGGAATTTTCAATGAAGGTAAAATAAAAAGGAAATTTAATTAACAATGTCAGTGTTTTATTGAGATCCTTAACACGTTCGATACTACTCATTTTTTGTGTGTTTCAAGCTTCAGTCATACCGATCTGCCTGCAAGCTTGCTGGCAATAATAATAATAATAATAATAATAATAATAATAATAATAATAATAATAATAATAATAGTAATAGTAATAATATAATAATAATAATAAATAATAATAATATAATAATAATAATAATAGTAATAATAGTAATAATATTTATTTATTTTACGTCAAAAACAGTTAAAAACTGCGTATGACGTGCTATGGGGAAAAGTGAATTGTGTGCACATTTTCAAAATTCTGTGATCCCTACACTAAGTCATATACTACTTAAATTTTGAATTTGTGAAAGGGAGAAAAGAAACAAAAACTCCCGTGTAATAAAATATATTTTCAAGGATAAATAGCAATAAATTTTGAATTTTGAAAGGAGAAAAAACAAAAACTCCCATGTAATAAAATCTATTTTCAAGGATAAATAGCAATAAATTTTTAATTTTGAAAGGAGAAAAAGAAACAAAACCCCATGTGATAAATCTATATTCAAAGATAAATAAGCAATAAATTTTGGCTCTTATTACTTCCTGCCGCGACAACATGGAAACGATAATTTGAATAACTGTATTTCCCACTGAATTCTAGAAGACGTGCACAGAAAATGTAGTTACATTTGTGTCCAGAAGCAAAACACAGGGCCATCTCCGCATTTGCTCAACGGATCAGGAAACTGGACGAAAACCTGATCTAGATGGGAGTCATTGACCCGGAAGCTGTAGTACAATAGTTGTTACAGGTTGTTTATACTCATTTATACAGTCCAAATGGTAAATAATGCATTATGTATCATTGTTAAAATTAAATGTTACTTTTCTTGTGATGCTAATAGTAATAGTAATAGTAAAGTAATAATAGTAATATTAATATAGTAATAGTAATTTAAACAGGCGTTTTGGATTTTGTCACAAAGAAATAATTTTTAATAGTAACATTTAGAGTATTGTCATATTCTGCAAATTATAAAACAACTAATTTCATTGGTATTAAGCAGCATCTTCAGAAACGATAATGTATTGATTGTTCACTGGGCGGAGGTAAAGTATTCCTTGTATTTCAAAATAGGTTCTGAGAACATTATAAATATATTTCAAAACCTACGAATGTTTATCAATTTTGAATCACACTATTTTCAGATATCAACTTTGAACAATATAATAAAACAGAATTTAAATTGTACCTTGGTGTGACCCGCCAAATAAGCGCCATTTTTGCTATTTATTACCTACCACATTTATTCTACCTTGATCACGAAACATGTATTAATATTGCTTAGTTGTTTCTTTCTGGTATCATGTATATTTTCATGATAACAAATGGTTCTCCTCATACCAATATTCAAGAGCTGTTTGCGAACATTAGCATTGTTCACGTGAATTATATTTGTTAGCAAAAGGCCTTATTTACTTTTTTCAACCTTCCAGAAGAGAATGTTCTCTCTTTTTGTTTTTCATCTTCGTTTTAGTACGTGTAATCACATTCCATTTTTGTACGTGTATGAAGGGAGCTTGTGAATGACGATACACATATGAAAAACGCGTGTTGCCACGGTAAGTCTTTTCTATTTCGGTTTTTATGTCATTAAAAATATTATAAAGTATCTGAAAATTATTACATCGAGTTATGGGAAATCTAATGATGATCAATTTTTTACGTGAGGTTTTTTCTAAGAACCACGATCTTGTTAAGGTGGACTTGTTGCCATCCATCGAATCCAATCATCAGTCCATCCATCAAAAGTGTGTTAAAGCCCTGCTTATGAATAAAAAGAGCATGATGGGAAATACTATGCTTCATATACAGACGAAAGTTCGTTTCCACGTCTGCATAGGTGTAGCTTAACGACAGAACTTTGTACTCTGTTCCAAGATAATCAGTTCCGATCAAGATTTGGCACTAAATCCGGTTTCGTTTAGATACGATATGGAGTAACATACTTGAAACTAAGCAATCTTTTGCACTGGACTTGGGATATCACCTGACTTAGAACTGTGAAAAAATGTACATTGACCTTTGTAACTTCTCGCAGCATGCTCAGTGTTTGCAATTCCGTTTTGGAACTTTAAGGAATAAAATAAAACTTTTTATTTTTACATTAGTACTATAATGGTCCAATTGCATTCCAAAACAAATGTACGTCGGCGTTAATGAATAATAAATAATTCACTTTTAACCTTTTCATCCAATGTTTTTGTACAATGCACGACTTTTTATTATTTCATTAGAAGTAACTGGATTATGATATGCATAATTGTTTAATAAACTAATTCATAATTTTCTTTAAAGATATATGTATGTTAACATTGTAATGATTTACGATCATCCAAGTCAATTATCATTTCCTTTAAATGAAAAAAGAAATAAAAAATACCAATAGAATGATATAAATTATATTCGAAGAGACAAATGACGGCAGCGCCGCGCACGAACATTTTTTAAATTAAATGAATGCGCGGAAGATAGGGAAACGTGATACTAACATTTGATAGAGCACCATTTTTGAAATCGTTTGAAAAAACAATCATCAAAAATCGGACCAGAGGTTGGATTAATTTCTAGAATTTTAGTAATCGTGCATTTTGACGGAATGAAAAGGAATATGTAGGCGCCATTGTTGCCGTGAAGAAAGTAATTACAAATAGTGTTTTTCGTAAATATTAAGAGAACGCCTGAAGGAAACAGGTTAGAATTTGGCAGAATAAAAGAGCAAAAATTATCAAAATTTTTGAAAGTAGTCACGATTTTGGAGGACGCCTAGGAGGCAAAAATTAATTTTAAAAAAAAAAGGTTAAGTTTGAATTAATTAAATTAGGCATTGAGAGGCGAATCAGACGATACGGTAATTATCGTAGGAATTTTGGACACGATGTAGAAGCCACCACAGATCAGGAAAACGCTGATAAGTGAGAAGAATAAACATTTTTTGTTATGCTGTTCGGCGCAATAAGCGGGTGATCCTCTTTTGTTCGCCGCGAAACCGTATAAGCTGGAGGACAACAATGCCAGTCAGTCAGAGAGGAAAATGAAATGAAGTTTTGCTCCGAGCGTGAACGCGAGATCCGTGTTAGAGGTTGCAAGAATTTTAATTATTGTTACGAGTTTGTAACTTAAAAACATTTTATTCATTTGACGGCGCGCAAACTGTGTAAAAAAAAAACGCGCATGTAAATTGATAAACAGTGGCGATATAAGAGAGTTTTGTTATTATCGCGATGTAAGCAATATTTGTCGGACATTTTGCGTGTTGTGTTTAATAGCACGAATGCCAATGCTATTTTGGCTTCCTTTCAACGGGAGAACGCAAGTAAAGTTTTCTACGAAACTAGCACGGTGTATCGGCGCGTAGTAATTTTTAACATTCGGCGGGAGTTGTAATGCGGGATAAGCCGAAAAAGTCATAAACTTGCGTGTGCTAAGGCGAATTCCGCGGGTGATGAAGAAAGTTTCGCGCGATGGTAATGTCCATGGAGATGAAGGTGGCCGGAGCATAGCGGTCATTGTGCACTGATGGGGCGCGAGTTGGCAGCTGGCGACGAACGTGATTTGCGCCACACACCGCGGGGCCGAACCAACAAACAGGGAAGTGCAATGACGAATTTGTTTTGGTTACTACGAAGACGCATTCATATAGAAGACCAAATAATGTTAAACTTGTATAGATTAGGAGTCGATAAGGCAATAGTTCAGAATGCGTATTCGGTATGAATGAAATTTTTGTAAGTTTTTCAGGTTGAATGGTTTTTCTTTTAATTTTTGTGTCAATTGAATTTTTTCTATGTTGTAATTGAAGGAATCGTATTTTGTTTTTTTGTTTACGTGCTTATTGTCATTGTTTAATGAAAGGAAAGAATCAGTTAGCAACAAAAGAGAAGCGGATAGAATAAAGCACGATAAACACAGTTGTGTTTATAAGTAAAACCTACAACATATTATTTTGTAAATGGAAACTGGAGAAGTCGAAGATGGACTTCCAGCCTTCTAGACTATACTATACATAATATAATTTTCTACAACTTAGCGTGTAAGATACTTTGTTTGTACAACTGCAGTAAGTTAGAATTTTATCATATTATTGTCTATGGTGTAGGGAAGAGTAATAAAATATCTTTTGAAGGAAGATCTCCATGAGTAATAGAAAACAAAACTAGTGTTGTGACATGTCAGTTTCTTTCTTTTTATTCTCCTTACTTTGATTTAATCCTATCATTTCGGTTTTGCTTCACTTGCTTCCTCCTTGCCATCCAGGGGGAGACAGAGGTGGAGAGGGGGAGACACAGTTGGAGAGAAAGAGACTGAGAGAGGTGGAGAGAGGCGCAGTTTCTAAAACTGAAAGAGAAAGAGAGTTGAGAGAAGAGTTTAGAGGGAGATGGACAGAGAGGGAGCATGAGTCGGGGGAGATGACGAAGGGAGGTGGGCAAAGATAGGTGAGAAAGAGAGAGAGAGAGACTGAAGGAGAAAGACGGTTGGAGTGTTGGAGAGGGACCGGACGGTCGCAGTGAGAGAGATGAACAGGGTTGTGAGGAGCTGAGAGAGAAGGACAAACTTGGGGATGAGAAGGCGGGGTGGACAGAAAACTAAACGGCTACAGAATGACGGGCTTTCAGGTGGTCTAAATACGTAGTACCTTTGATAATGTGGTAACTCAGAATCCCCCGGTTTTATTTGAACAGAAAACTAGAGGTGCTACAGAATGACACAGACTTTCTTGTAGGAAAATTTTTCTAATTTCGTTGGTGTGGTCTGGCTTTAAGGTTTTGCTTCATTTTCTGGTCGGCTGCCATCTATCATCGCCCAAAGTACATTTTCTTGACTTTTTGTTTTCCTAATAGTACAACCGAAATAATACTTCAAAAATATTAAAGAAGAGTAGAGGTAGGGTCATCGTGCCGTTTTTGAGAAAATTTTGAAAATGTCCGGTGGGCTCGTATACCCCCCCCCAATTTTAAAGAATGTTTTTCAACATTTCAAACTTCAACTAGAGCCAAATGGACGGGTTTGTTGAGTTTGGAAAAGATCGTACATGAGGTTTGGGTGTTAGTAGTGTTGGACGTGCGGACGGACGGACGGACGTGCGAACGGACGGACGGATATTTTGAAAGAACACTTTTTCAGCATCAGGGAACCCCTTAACGAGTATTTCCGTTGAAATCGACTTTTCGCAGTATTGCATAACTTTCTCTATACCACGTGTATTAATTCCGTACATATGTAGTATGTATACGAGAAAGTTAAATTATATTCCATGCGCGGGCAGGATGCTATTCATTTGGGAGGAAGGAGACAACGTCCCGTGGGATTAAATTGTGTATGGAGGTGGCAGTGAAAGTTGTGGTTTTGTAAAATTGTCAAAATACTCACTTTCTTGGGCGACGTCGAACAGAACGGATGCTCCGACCAAAAAAGGTACGAGTATTTTTCACCTACGATTGGGTATAATTGGGTATAAAACAATATTGTCTCAAAAACTACTCCCAATGTTCCATTCAAAATGTACGTGTTGAACCATATTTTACACACCTTTTATATTCTTCTAGACCAATTTTTATTCTACTATTAGGGGACCGAGAAATGAAGCAGGGGTGAAAAAACTCCTTGGCTTTTTGAGAAAACACAATTTTCTCATCATAAATATTGCATAGAAATAAACAAAACGATTACATTAAATGACATGTGCTGTAAATATAAATATTTTAATGCTAAAATGGTCTGCATTGCACTCTTGTTATGGAAACGAATGGTTTCAGAATGATTCAGATAAATAGATTCAATATTACAAAGGACATTGAAGGTTGCTTATGCATACAAAGGTCATTTAAATAATGTAAAATCAAATATTAATATGTAAAATACTGAAACGTCGCTAAGAACCTTAGGTGATGCGACTATAATAAATCAAAAAAGTCATTTTAGCTACATTTTTGCTTTTATCGAATTATTATACTTAAAAATCCAAACAAGTTTGGAATGGTGTGGTAAAGTGATCCAGGTTCCCAAGAGACAAGCACTGGGTAGATGAGCCAAAGTACATGGATATAAAAGTTGGGTTTGAAACCCAGGTGGTTCATGAATATTTTCAGGTGTGTTTGAGGCGTAGGATGCCTTCCAAAACCTGAACTAGAACAACTGTGCAAACACGAAGATGGAAAAAAGGAAAACCACGCGCAAATACGTGAAACTACAGGACTGAGATCTATCCAATTCGCGGGCCTTGCAAAGGTACCCTTACCATTTCCAAGGCGAGCGGAAGGTACCAAGAGAGTCACTGATAGTGTAAGACCTAAGAGACAATAGGAAAGGAACTTGCACGAGGTCTGTGCCATTCTGTAGCACCATGAGTATCTTAATAAAATCTGTTCTTCCAATTTAGACTTAAAAATAAGAATGTGCATTTATTTTTAAATTGGCAAGTTCTTGCGTTATCAATTTTATTTTACTGAAGAGAATGTTTCACTAGTCATCTCGTCCCAATGCAATGGCGACACCACGACATGGCAGTTTTATATTCAGAGAATTCTCATTGTTTATGCAATACTGTATCTCCGTGAATGGAACAGTTTAGGCACGTTTTGATTGTTGAATTTTTTATCATATTTTCAATTTAAAGGAATGAAGTTCGTACAAACGTTTCTATTGTGTTCCAGATCTGTTAAAATGATCAAAAGCGGTGGATTTGTAATCTTATTTTTATGCATTCGTAAGGAGTAATATTGAATGTTGTCTTCTTCGGCTATGTCCAGGAATGAACCTACTTCGATTTCATTCTCTATATCTACAAATATTCACTTCTCAAAATGTATATTGTAAAATAATATGAATTAATACTATAATGGAATATTAACTGTGAAGTGATAGTGGTACTGATTGATGAATTGCAAAAAAATTGCCGACATAGCAAAAATTGGCTGACATAGCAAAAAATTACCCGTTAGTAAATGATGCATTGAAACAATAGTGTGTCCAACCACAGTAGTCGCTTACTCTACATTAGTATTATTCAAGAACTGCTAGAATGGTTAGGGGTTTTACAAATGTAATATGAAATATTGATACTAATTGCATTACAAAATAATACATTTATTTATCACAATTTTATCGCTTATTAGCCATTATAACAGTGATTTTACACGATTATCATAATGCGACGAAGAAGAAGACCGTGGATACGTGTAAATAGATTTTTTCTGTAATCTTTGTATTTGGTGATCACCTTTAGATGATTAAGGAGGGATTATATTTACCATATATATTTATATTTCCATTTTGTGTTTTGATATCCTTTTTATTTTGTATTTTATCTGGCAATTAATTTACCATAATTTAGAGTTACTTGCAGATTTTTATTTTTTTATTTTGTTTTATGTGTAATTTCATACTATTTTAATTATTTGTGAGTAGAATCAATTGAATTTTGCGTCCTCCATGATGTAAAATATAAAACTTCGTCTTGTTTTTTCGCATTTTTTACATTTATTAGAGTTTGGTACACAAAATAGTATTGTAACACAGAATTGTACACATTTTATGTAATTAACTAATACAATAATATAAAAATAAACATATCAATAAATAATTGGGAGAGTAGGTAATATACCAAAAGTGTCCATAACACAATTTCCTTTCAAAGAAAACATTAATCATCACAATATGTAATAATACTTTAAGCACGTCAAAATTTGCGAACTTTTCGGTAACTCCACACCAGTCCACAGACCAACTTTTCTGCAACACTTATGATCACTTCAACATATGATCTCAGATTTTTGCTGTCAAAAAAAAAATTCTACGGTAAAGATAAGTTATTCTACCTGGAGTACGATTTGGGTTTTCAGCAAATTTTCGAAACTTGTAACATAGAATTGTATCAATATTCTTGCCACAAGTCTTTGTATTGTATAGTCTCTGAAACTCATAGGTCTTGAACTACTGATAAATCACTGCGACTTCCGGTTCTCAATCGTCGCTGCAGCAATGACTTCTTGAGACATATCCTTGTCTCCCCAACCCCAGATCTCATGACTGCCGTCTCCTGTGCGTTCCACTCTCTTCTGAAGAATGGTCTGTGGCACAGTCTTCAGGTCATAGGCCCATCCAATACGAGCGAAGAAATCTATGAAAGCGGTAGTCAAGTTGGCACGATAGTTGCCCAGCTCAGCCGCTTTGTAATCCCAAGGGAAAACATGGTGATAATTGTGCCAGCCTTCTCCCATAGCTCCAAGAGCCACACCAAGATTCTCGGCAGGGTTGATGTATCTGAAAATTAAAAGCATTCATGAGGGTATGTTTTTACAGAAACACGCTATCCCAGAAGTATTATAAGTGATCATACAGTCCGATAATCTAACTAGGATGTAAAACTACAAATAATTCGAATATATTCTTACTTGTCGTAAGGTTTGCTTCCCCACATATGAGCAGCACTGTTTACCAGCCATGTCATGTTGAGAGTTAAGGTGTAGCGGAAGAGTGTAGCCACAAACCAAGCATTTGACCAGGTCTCATTCCACATGTACACAGGAATAATTGTGGGAATAATGAAGCAGATTAAGGGCATCAAAATGTGGTAGTACCTGTAAGGAAAACACGTGATAAATGAACATTATTGTCTCATATAACTGAGGTATATTCAAAGTAATCGAGGGCGAGAATGGGCGAGGAACTCACTTCTTCTGGAACATGACGATCTTGTCCTGTTCGAGGTCGTGCAGGTCGATGCCCTTGCCCTTGGTTTTGACGTCCGGATGCTTGCGCACCAGCAGCCAGCCCACGTGCGAGAAGAAGAAGCCGCGCGTTGCGTTGTGGGGTCCGCGTCGGTCTCGCTGTACTTTGGTGCACACGGTGGTCGCGGGACCACTCGTAGATGTGGTTTTGGAAGGCTAATGTGTTGAAGACCATAAGAATGACGCGTAGGGGCCACTTGGCCTTGTAGGCCCGATGGGACCATAAACGGTGTACGCCGGCGGTGATTCCCAGGGCAGACGCCTGGTACAGGAGGATAGCTGCAACACACCACAATGTTCCACGTTTATGTTCTCCTAAACGAAATGTTTTGTGTGTTTTGTGCATGTAATTCAAATAAAGTCAATGTTCCGGAAGATGTAACAAGAGGAAACGGGCTCTTAGAGTCGGACATAAACACAGACCCGAATCTTAAAGAACACTGGCTCGGGTGAGCGTCTGACTCACCGTAGGCGCTGGTGAGCAGGCGGGCGGAGGTGAGCATGAGGTAGGCGCCGTAGAGCGCGGCCGCGTGCAGATAGGCGAACAGCACCACGTTGCGCCACACGATCTGGCGGGGCGGCGCCTGCGCCCGGGTTGGGTCCTGGGCCTGGGCCTTCCCTGAGGCTTGATGTCCTGTGGCGCCTCCAAGCGGTCGTCCTCGAACAGCACGCCCGTCACGCCGCTGGTTGCGTTGGGGGCCATGGTGCCTGCGCTCTGCAACCGGAAGCACTCGGGTCACTACCGATTCAAACGTCACTCTCAATTAGCAACTGAAGTTACCCGGAACTGAATTTACACGCTGTAAACAGTGAAACAACGTATAGTGTAACTTTTAATTTAACTTTAGAAATATTGAACCATAAAATGGAACTTTTTCTCTCGAGAATATTTAATAGCAATGATTTTGCAATTAATTACCAGAAATTCCTAATGTAATCCGATATTAGCTACTGCAGTTCAGTCTTTGATGATTCTTGTCAATGGCGGTCCTAATCTGACTTGTGACTGTCCTGAGCTTTTTTGAAGTGTGCACTGGTGGCAAATCTGTGTGCGCCAGGCATTTTATAGTCTTGTGCTCTGTGCTGTGGTTGGTCGGCACTGTGTGAGAGAAACCGCGATAACTTGATCCTTGCTTGGGGACAATGTTCGGTTCTTGTCTCTGACCAGGTGATTGCACACGAACGCGTGTTTCCAAACTCTACGATCATATCATTACAATTTTTGTTTGTTTGGATGTTTATAATGTTTGCTCATTATTAGGGAGAGGAATTTTATGACCTAAAATATTTTGAGATATGCCTTCCAAAATATTCATTTATTGCCTTAAAAGGTCTGGTATAGGCACTTTAATATGTAAATAAAATCAACAATACAGGAGAGTCTCTACAACTGGAGTCTCGATTGTTTCAATTTCCCATAAAACCGAGTTAAATACGACATACCAAACATTAATTTCAATTATTAAATTTATTTGCGAAAAAAGACCCAGACAGGGAAAATTTCTACATCTGGTTTTTATTGTTTGGCCCGTCCGATGCGTTGTTATTGGTCCGGTACGTTAGCATTGTTGTTACGGTCAAACAACAATTAGTTAGTTGTGCTGATTACGTGATATTCCCGCTCGTAGAAGAAACAATGTACTTAAACAAAACGCAATTAGTAATTACTTTAAGATGTAATTAACTTTTCAGCAATAAATGTAATAATATTTTACAAGTACATTCTTATTGAAATGTACATTCTTTGACATTTGAAAGTTATGTTTATATTCTATTTTAATAAATTCTTTATTTTCTGTAATTTGAGTTTTCATTACTTAATTTTCAATGTAAACCCCTCTCAATAAAACTTCAGGGGAAACAGCCCTGGTATGAAAATATGTATTCTTGAACGAACATAACTTAATCTACATTACTTTTCCGTAGGAACAGTTTAAGTAAATATTCACTGTAGTGAAATACAATGTATCTTGTTGCCTTTGTTATCCGTGGTTTAGAAAATATATCAAGAAAAATCCTCCATTTGCGCAAATATTTTATTGTAGTGAGGGAAGAAACGGCATAGCATAATGTGAACGTATCTTTCGATTTCACTATATTTTTTAATCATTACAAATAAATTGATTCGATGAAAAGATATAACTTTTTAGAGATAAATATTTCTTTTAACGAAGTATACAAAATATTCTCCTATAATTAACCGAGTATGCACCAACAGGAGAAACCGGCTAATATGCACTAAGATGTTAATCTACATAGCATTCAATTCTAATTGTATGCGATTTTGATCTAGTGATGATAAAACAGCTAAACAAGTTACAGTGTCAGAAAATATTTTTCGATATATTTGCCGCGCAAATTTAAAAAAAATTAATAAAATGAAAAAAGAAACACAAAAATATTTTTATTTCTTATACCCAGGTCAGGCCCTGGGTATACAGGTCTGGGCCTGTATCAACAGGCCCAAAAACTCTCAGAATTTGTTCTCAAAACATTTTTTAGATTATTTCGACTGCTGGACTGTTGTAAAAACTTTAAAAACGTTTTTACAATTTTCCCGCCTTTTAATCACATTGGCTTCAGATATACTTTGAAAATAACTACAACAGTTCTGCGCAGTTTCTTTTTATGTTTATTACACATTTGTATACATTGTTGTAGCACCCAGTAATATTTTAATCTTGGAATGTAGTTGCAAATAATGTTTTAAAGCTTTATGATAATTTTAATAAGTATATGGAAGGAATACTAAGGAAATATGATCGTTTTTGGCAGTTAATTCAAATTAATTCGTGCACACGTGAAGGATAAGCGGGGAACACGTGGGGAAATGAAAGGGAAACAGTTTGGAACTGAGTTTACAAAACATGTTTTACCATGTCTTAGAAAACCGTTCTAGACACGAAAAAAATCTCAAAACGTACTTTCAAAACACCTGTTTTGTGAATTTTTTCAATTGCTGGTCAATAGAAAAATAAAATCCTTGACACCTGTTATTGTTTCGGTGCGGAGAAGAGGTTGTCTTTTCCCTTATTTAAGTTTTCATTGTTGTATACATATAAATAAGTATACAACATTTAGACACGTGGGAAAACTACATTTTGTAAATAATAAGTGCCTGATCACTGAAAATTCATTTAAAGTAGAACCCAACCGCAAACGGCCATCTTCGAGAATTTGTCTACAGTACTGTTCAGCATGATAGGCCCGGTACAGTGTAAGAAATCATTCGAATATGGCTGAGCGTTGAGTTTAAAATGCATAGACAATCAAATAGTCCAGTAGAAAATATCGTGAAAAGTAATTTCAGTATTTTTCATCCAATTTAATTTTACATAGACTTCGATTCTGCACATATCTGACCACCCACGCTATGGAGTGGGGGCACCCAAAATTTAATCTACAAAATTATAAAAGAACTTTCAAATTTTTTTTATTTTTTAGAATATTGCCTAAGAACATAATTCGGGATAGCATGTCCCCCTTCATTTCCCCACTGTCTCCATCTATCCTTCACATACACCCGAACTGTCTCTAATCGTTTCCCGATTTGTTTCCTATTCGTCTCCTAAAACACGTCATCTGTCACAATTAATCGGTCCTCAAAATCGTTCAGCCGATTTCCTCCAAAATTGATATTCTTCTATATATCTGTCTGATATCGCGGCCCCTTGAATTTGAAACCGATATTTTAATTTTGGGGGGCACTTCACACGAAGACCCTGAGACATTTTCAAAATTACTCCGATTTGATTAAATTTTGTTGTATGATAGTGTGAATGACGTTTAAGAGAATGGTGCACGTCTCATTTTCGTTGAAATCTGATTTTTGGAAAATTGCAAAAATTCAAAATTTTTTCGGCGTCTTCCTGCAACTAAAATATTAAAGAGAGAGATTTTTTTCCCTTAATTAAATTTGTTCCTTAATGATTGATTTTAAAAATGCCATATACTTTTTTTTTTTGAAAATTTGAATATTTTCCCTGAAATTTTACGTGAAATATAGGCAATTTTTAATTTCATTTAAACAATTGTTTTTCAAAAAAGGCACCAACAATTTTGAAATAATTATGATCTCGGATAGCGTATAGGTCACTTAAAAGAATGGTACAGGTCTCATGCAAATCGTGATTTTTGTAAAGTTTTTTAAAATAATTTCCTACTTGACATCTTCAGAAACATATTGAAGGGTTTTCCCCTGGGTGTTAATGCAGTATTCCATGTATCTCAAGTGCTATGGTTTCTAAATATACATATAACCCCTTTACTCCCTTCCTTACAAATCTTCCTAATACGTGTTGAGATACACCATTCTAACGAATTTATATTTCGTGAGTTCGCGAAACCGATCCTATACACGAAAATAAGAATAATATTACTATTACTTCAGAAATATGTATACATTTTAATTATTCCCCATCATTCAGGTTGTTGCTATCTAATAATAATAACTTCATGAAATTTCTGTCATAAAACCGTATAAAATTACCGGCTTGCTTTATTCCGTATTCATTGACAAATATTCAGCGAACTGTACCTCGCTTGAGACATCAGAACATGTGCATACATTACAAAAAACACACAAAATACCCTTTGAAAAATGATCTACAATCTAATATTTACGATATATATTTTTCTTAACATTCACACAATTATTTATTGCCAACATTCACACGAGTGCACTTTACCAATTTGATTAATTTAAAACAAATGAATGGCCATGTCTTTTCTCTAAGATCTTAAAAACTAACAATCTTGGCTTTGCTATAAATTTTGATGATATAAAAAAATTTAATGTGTTCAAACTTCCCCTTTTTTACTGCATGACGGTTGGCTGCTGCCGCGGCCCATATTATAACAATTAAAAAAAAGAACAAATCATCTTTAAAATTAACTTCATGGAATTGCGAAAGACGCGATGCGTCAACTTCGGCAACTCGAGTTCATCTCAGAAGTAAGCGTCCGTTCAACCACAACCACACGTTCAGCACGAAATCTGTCACATTTCTTCAATTTTTTTGATTCTACCATACTGCGAAGTTTAAAACAAAAAACAACTCTTCTCTAACAATGCTACGGTTTTTTACATTTTTTTATTATATGTCTTTGAAAGTTACCATAAATTCCTAAATGTTTTCCAAAACTTTTATAATGTTCGTAAGGCCTTTTCCAATCACTTGTTTACATATTTTAACATTGATCAGTAATCGTTCTTCATGTTTGTGAGAACATTCGACTGTCTCATTCCTAATATGGAAAATTAATTTATTATAATGGAAATTCTTTTATTTATAAAACATTACATGGTTGTGACGTGTTGTTGTTTATAAATATGTTCTGTGCTTATTTATTGATATTCTCAGTCTATTTTGGGCACAGTTTTTATCGAATATCAAGCAATTAAAGAAAACACCTTCCACTCATGCACCTTTACATGTTTTCGTTCTCATTAACATACGAAATTAAAGTGTCTTTCTAGTCCTAATCTAATGTTTTGACTTTATTTTGGACGTGTCTGATTGGACCGTCACACAAGATGGCTTCTGAAAATATTATAAATATATTTTAATACCTTTCACTGTTTTTTCAATCATGAATCACACTATTTTCGGACATCAATATCTTTGTACAATAAAAAAAAAGAATTTAAATTCATCTGTTACCCAGCTGTAATTATAAAAATAATTCAGTTTTTTCTTTTTATTAACATCCACATTTATTCTATTCTCATTCTTTTTCTTTGATCACGAAAGCTACATCCATATTGCTAAGTCGTCTGTCTGGTACCATGTATATTTTTATGAAAACAAATTTGTATTCTCAAAACTATATTCAAGAGCTGTTTATGGACATTCGCATTGTTTACATGTATTACCATAAATTTATTAGCAAAAGATGTTATTTCCTTTTTTTCATCTTTTCAGAAGAAAATGTTCTCTCGCTTTGTTTTTCGGCCTCATTTTAGGACATATAATCACATTTTATTTTCGTACACGTATGACGAATGCTTTGTGAATGACGAAACACGTACGCAAAAATCATGTTACCACGGTATATCTTTCGCAGTAATAATATCTTTATGTCAACAACACTTTTAGAGAGAATCTGAAAATTATTACATCAAATTATGCCAATCATATAACGATCGACATCTTTTTACTTCAGTTTCTTCCTTCAAAAGAATGTTGAAGCTCTATTCATGAATAAATCCGCATACTGGAGAATATTTTACTTCATTTAGAGGCGAAAGTTCGCCTCCATATCTGCATAGGTCCAGCTTAACGACAGAACTTTGCACTCATGTTCCAAGATTCTCAGTTCCGAAGAAGATTTCGCACTAAATTGTGGTTTCATTTAGATGTGATAAGGAGTAGCGTACTTGAAACTAAGCAATCCTTTGAGCTGGACTTGCAAAATCACCTGACTTAGCGTGGGAAAGTGAACATTGATCTTTGTACCTGCTCGAATCGTGCACATTATTTGCGATTCTGTTTAGCAACTTCATGGAAAATTATTTTTACGTTATTACTATAATGATCAATTGTATATTGAAAAAAACTGAACGTTGAACGTACAGTATTTGAGGAACTGCGAGTGAGCGTGTGTGCGGATCCGTCACTCACGGTTAGTCCACTTCACGTGCCCCAATCGAGACATACGAGTTTTTATTCGACGGGTCTCGGTCTTCTGGTGGGGAAGTAATGACTTGTTTTCGGGTCCCGTCAGAAGATGCTAAGAAATTTCCAAAAAAAAAAAACGTGTTTTTTCGTGAGTGTGTCGAGAATTAAATGAATGTCAGGTATATAGATCTATGTAGATGACGGTGACTGCGACAAGTGAAAATACCGTGTGGCAGATCTCATTTAATTTGGATCCGTATTAACGTATTTTTATAAATAAATTTTGCAAAGTGATACGAAGAAAATTGGCTTGGAACTTATTGAACTTGAACTTCATGTAAATGCAGAGAAAACCAGACTGTGAGTAATAATGAAGAAACACATTTTCGTTGTTACGTTCAACTTCTCAAATTTATATTGTTAAATGGTGCAAATACTGATTTTCAAGTAAATGTGACTAATGAAGTGAGTTTCAAGTGAATTTATTCCGAGAAATATATTCTTAATAACCAAAACATATACATTTTAAACGTTTTTATGTAATATGCACAAAATAAAAAAAAAACATCTGTAAGCTGCTAGTAAGATCATTCTCAATTAGTTCCGAAAATTCTGTCACAATATCATCTACAACTACATTTTATTCTTCCTTGTATTTGCTTGACACTTCCACATATTTGTCCCCTAATTTTTGAAGAGATTAAAACTCCAAAATGTGAGTCTAATTGTGTTAACTTCCGCTTCTGCAATTACTGTATTTTTCTTCTTGTAGGCGAATCTATATACACATTACAAGGCGATTGTTTTGTATGTTTAAGTGAAAATGGTTGGTTAGTGATTCCGGGCGCGTCAGCTACTGAGGTCATTAGTCCCGTAAGTGTAGTGTTTGTATTTTCTTCTGGAGATAGCGCTGATCATCCCCGATGAATGGCGAGATCCGGCGCCGACCTGTCGGCTAGCGGGGTTTCCCCCTAACCAGGACTCTCCCACCAGCGAGGAACCACCCCAGCCGGGACAAGCTCTAAGCTCCCGACCGGTCTCCTGGAATATGTGGTAGTGTAGTGCATGTTCGTAGAAAGTGTGTGTGTCAGAGGTGCGTCAATCTGGAACAGCCAAGTCAGCCCACCACAACGAAACATGACAAATAATTTATTGCTAGTTCATTGCCAACTAATTGCCACAATTTGGAATTAATATCCACATATTTTCGTGGAGAAAATGGGTGTGCGCTGACTTGACGCGACACCAGCACTCACATAAGTTAAATTCGAGTCGTAGCTCAACGGAAACCATCAAATCGTTTATTTCTAATTAATTGCCAAAAAATTGAAATTAATTATCATGTATTTTCGGCCGAAAATCATCAATCTCAATGTCAGCAGGCATGACGCAACACCGAAAATAATCGAATACAGAGAGAACAAACGAGCACAATGAAATAAAACAAATATAATAATTTTAAAAACACTTGATACTAATTTATTAGTCTAAACAGAAATTAATTGCTCCTCCATTTATTAAATAAATAATTTAAAAAACGTCATAGTTACTCGTATGCAACCACGTACGACAATCGAATAGGAAATTGGAGAATACCAATGGGTTCTAACAACTAAAACCTCATATATATTTCAATACACATTCCATTTTACCAACATACCAAGAACGTAGTTTATAGATATTTGACACTTTTTTAATTTTATACACGAATTAATTGCTCCTGCCATTTATTAAATAAATAATTTAAAAAACTTCGTAGTTATGCAACCACGTACGAAATTCGAATAGGAAATGCGAGAGTGCCAACGAGAAACAAATCACTAAAATCTATCAATAACTAAATATACATTCAATACTAGTTTATAATACCAAAGATAAATTAATAAATAGTGCCGTGTATTATGTAAAATTTGTTAAAACTGCATCAGAGATATCGAACCATCAAAGATATCCAACCAAGCCAGATATTCAAATTCGGAAACAGAACCAACGAGCACAATCAAATAAAACCAAGAACGTAGTATACAGATATTTGAAACTAATTTAAAAAGAAAAATTTGCTACAGAAAGTCTGTACCATTCTGTAACACCTCTAATTCTATTTATATGGGTCTTTGGCTTTCTACCTATGTGAATTATTGTCTTCACTATAATAGTTTTTTGTACACCAGCATTATAAAAGACATTTTTTTATTTCCAGAAATCGTTCATAATATGGCATTTAACGCACAAATGATGACGTATTTGATTGTTGGTTAGTGATTCCGGATGCGACATTAGTTCCGTTATTGTAGTGCGTGTTTTTTCCTCGGGAGATGGCGGTGATCTTCCCCCGCTGGATGGTGAGATCCGGTGCCGACCTACCGTAAACCGTTTACGGTACTGGTAAAGGGAATACCAACCAGATATAAGATTCCCAAGACGTCACACGAAAGTTGTTTCGAAAAATGAATTCACTTAAAAATTTATAATGCTGGTATACAAAAAATAGCATACGCAACTCGTTTATAATCTTTTATGTCATTCGAAGTTTGAAAACTCCATCCTATTTTAAAAAAAAAAAAAATAATTCATAAATGTTTTTTTTATATCAGAATTGTAAACTATCTTTCCTCTTGCAAGAAATCGTTCATAATCGCGCATTTTACGGAGCAAATGCTGATGTAATAGATTTTATTGCGCAATTAATTGCGTCAAAACACATGAAAATGAACAAGATGCAATTAGCTTATGTTAAAGTAACAAAATTTCTAGGTTTCTCAATTCAGTCAAACCTAAAATGGAATGTACACATATCAGAATTAAACACTAAATTAGGATCATCATGTTAGGCATTCAGAATTCTTTCAAATTCTGTCAGCTTTCATTCAGCTCATTGCGTGTTTTACAATTGTACGCTCAAGATATGAAATACCCGCCTGAGATATGGCATAAATTGGTCAAAACTGACTTAATTAACGGTGGGAACATATTTTCATGCAATACTATATTTATGATTTCGATACACGTCGTAGAAATCACGTTCATCAAGTATTATATCAACAACTCACTACAAAAATCTCAAGTTTTTTTACTTAGTAGCTAAAATTTAAGGTAAAAGTAAAATCTTTTCTTCTGCATAACTGTTTCTATACAATTAGAGACGATACTGATTATCAAAAAGAAAAAGTAATGTTTATTTTAACGAAACAATGATATATAATGGATTCATTTACATTTGAGTTGTATAATTTCTTTAAAAAGACTTATTATGCCTGTAATAAGTACTATAATTCAGCTTCCGGATCAATGACATCTCGATCAGGTTTTTGTCCATTTTCTCTGATCTATTGAGCAAATGCTGAGATGGTTCTTTTGCTACTGGACATAAATGTAGTTTCACTATGCGCAGGTTTTGTTGAGGTCTTTTGCTTGTAGTGGTAGCAGTAGAGCTGAGGGTGAGTTACTATATTATTAGCAATGCAGAAACATCAAATCTGCAGTTCGTTTATCGTTGCAAATAGTGTTTCTTTAACTCTGGAACGAAAATGTCTAATTTTTCGAATGTTGATAATCTTCCGCTTTTCTAATTATTATTATTATTATTATTATTATTATTATTATTATTATTATTATTATTATTATTATTATTATTATTATTTATTGTTATTACTATTATCATTGTTTTAACATTCACCTATTTATCGTTTAAATTTGGCATAGGATTCTAGTACTCAGGAAAACGAGTCCAAATATTCTTCTCTCCCATACGTCATATACAGTTTTTACTGTTTTTTGACCAAATAAAAATCAAATCAAATATTCAGCCAAGCGTAGCGGGATAATCGTGGGGTGGTAGAGATAAATGGCTGGAGGAACTGCTGACCACCGTTTTCTCGCGGAGACGTAAAATACCCCAGTCATCGCAAGAAGGTTGTTTCAAAAATTGAGTTTGATTCTCTTATAAATTTATAATACTGTTACACAAAAAATAGCGTATACAACTAGTTTATAATGATGCATTATTGCGTTCGTACAATTTTGAAAACTTGCTCCTAACGTCGCTCGTTAACGGGCGGACGAACGGGCGGACGACACGGGCGGACGAACGGGCGGGGGGACGAACGGGCGGACGAACGGGCGGACGAACGGGCGGACGAACGCGCGGACGGACGGGCGGACGAACGGGCGGACGAACGGGCGGACGAACGGGCGGACGGGCGGACGAACGGCGGACGAACGGGCGGACGAACGGGCGGACGAACGGGCGGACGAACGGGCGGACGAACGGCGGACGAACGGGCGACGAACGGGCGGACGAACGGGCGGACGAACGGGCGGACGAACGGGCGGACGAACGGGCGGACGAACGGGCGGACGAACGGGCGGACGAACGGGCGGACGAACGGGCGGACGAACGGGCGGACGAACGGGCGGACGAACGGGCGGACGAACGGGCGGACGAACGGGCGGACGAACGGGCGGACGAACGGGCGGACGAACGGGCGGACGAACGGGCGGACGAACGGGCGGACGAACGGGCGGACGAACGGGCGGACGAACGGGCGGACGAACGGGCGGACGAACGGGCGGACGAACGGGCGGACGAACGGGCGGACGAACGGGCGGACGAACGGGCGGACGAACGGGCGGACGAACGGGCGGACGAACGGGCGGACGAACGGGCGGACGAACGGGCGGAGAACGGGACGAACGGGCGGACGAACGGGCGGACGAACGGGCGGACGAACGGGCGGACGAACGGGCGGACGAACGGGCGGACGAACGGGCGGACGAACGGGCGGACGAACGGGCGGACGAACGGGCGGACGAACGGGCGGACGAACGGGCGGACGAACGGGCGGACGGACGGGCGGACGAACGGGCGGACGAACGGGCGGACGAACGGGCGGACGAACGGGCGGACGAACGGGCGGACGAACGGGCGGACGAACGGGCGGACGAACGGGCGGACGAACGGGCGGACGAACGGGCGGACGAACGGGCGGACGAACGGGCGGACGAACGGGCGGACGAACGGGCGGACGAACGGGCGGACGAACGGGCGGACGAACGGGCGGACGAAGGGCGGACGAAGGGCGGACGAAGGGGCGGACGAAGGGGCGGACGAAGGGGCGGACGAAGGGGCGGACGAAGGGGCGGGCGGACGGACGGGCGGACGGACGGACGGACGGACGCACACACGCACGAACGAACGAACGAACGAACGCACGCACGCACGAACGAACGAACGAACGAACGAACGAACGAACGAACGAACGAACGAACGGGCGGACGAATTTCTACCCTCCAATATCTGTTGTTTTGGTTGTTGACTTATCTACTGAGATGAAACTACGCGTCATCAGATAAAAACGTCAAATATGGATCAAGAACACCGTCATAAACGCTCTACAAAAAAAAATCCGACTTCTGGGTCATCAGGCTGCAACGCCTGCATGACGGTTGTCTTGTATGGTCTAATCGATACACGTGTCTGTTCTGCGAGACGCCTCGTAAATTTTCTTGGAGATTGTTGTAACCTGGCAGAGATTTCGTTCACCTTTTCTGTCTGGACATAGAGCTTTGACACATTTATCAATTAAAATTCGATGGGTGCCAAGTGTCTTTAATGGTTACAAAATTGTCAAGCGATGTGGAATATTCACGACCGGAAATTTGTTAATAAACCTCTTGCGGAACTTACTGCCAGACTGAAGTCGAACTAAGAAGTCGTAAAGAACTATTCTCTGCTTCAAAGAATATTTCATGATGCACAATTGAGCGCTCTGGGGCACTGGTGTTTCGGCCGGTCGCGCCGAACTACAAACGCGCTGAATGAACGGGGCCCGTGTTGATATGTCTTCGTGGAACCGTGTTCTCGATCGCTGAGGCAAGCTGCGCGTCATCTTCGGTGAAAGATAAAATTTCATAACACTGTATGGTGAAATTATGTAATACTGCGGAAAATTATTTTGATATTTCAGCGGAAATGGAAGTTTTGTGGTACCGTGTTTCCAAAAAAATGTTTTGTTTTGTTGTTGTTTTTTCAAAAATATATCCGTCGCACTGCGAACAGTACTAGCACCTGTACTATTCTTAGGATTTCTGATGAACTGAATATTCCCTGATCGATCTGCTTCGACTCGGCGCCTTGCAATTTTGAAAATAATTCTTTAAATTGTGGGGTACATTGCATAAAGCTCCTCGGTCATTTTGTACGTTTTCTCACAAACGGTACCAAATTTTTTCTTTAAATTTCTTGTAAGAATGAAGTGAAATATATAATAAAGATAGCAGATATCGGATTTTGACTGTTAACTCTGAATTTAAAATATGCATGCATTTCTTGTGCCTTATATGATGTGAAATACAACACTTCGTCTCTTTCTAAAGAAGATATTTTACTCATAACGGATTTTCTTTCTGTTTTTTCTTTCTTCTCCTCCTCCTTCTCTCTATTTCTCTTTTTCTTTTCTAGTTCTCTTTCTCACTACCTCTCTCTCTCTCTCTCTTTCTCTCTTGGCTATAAGAATCTATAGTAATATACAAAGACACATGGGGGTTGCGTTAAAGAGCGATAATACTTTAAAGTACTGGGCCAAAATCGATGACACGTATGTCCTAGCTTCCTTTGAAGGTCAGAAGTGGTATAGGATTTGATTTACAGTCATAAATCTTAATATATTCATAAAATAATTACTCTTTGTGGACTTCTTTCGCCTAGCATCATATCACAGATTCAAGAGTGCGTCAATGTGCAATAGTTAAGCTGCGCGTCATCAGAGGATAACGACTGAGATCTACAATTGAGTTTATCAGTGCACAGAACTGCGTGTCTGTAGCATATGTGAGGACCGTTTGTTAATTTTATTGTCAATTATCTATCCAAAATTTTCATATTTAACAATGATTCTGTTTTTATTCACTCTGTCCATAAAAGTAACTTGGATATGGATTTTAATTGTGTTTAAGGCATGAATGTATCAAGTGTGCAAGAGAGTCGTATACTTATTCATATACGAAATGTTTAGAAAACGAGATTTTGCTCATGGGTGTTTCATTTGTCATAAAAAGGTATAAATGCAAAGTATGTTTTACATGAAATAATTATTGGTTTAGTTGTTGTACATTAAAAGGTTTATTACGTATTTGCAAGTTTCACGAGTAAAAGTGAAACATATTACGAATGATTCATGTGATATCCTGGCTCTGGATACATAGGTGAATTTTTGTAGGGCAGTGTTTTATTATAGTAGCGAAAGCGTACCTTTGGGAGCTGAAGGAAATATTATATAAATTGATGAGAGTAAGTTTGTCAAGGAGAAATATAATTGAAATAAAGGGTAATAAGAAATGGAATTCAAATTTGTCAACACTGTTTTTCAAGTTTGTTGGAAATAGAACAAAAGAGTTTTTTTAGATAACAGAAAAACTTTGGTCAAGCCGGGATCCACTGTGTGATCTCGGAGTTTTGGAGATATTATAATTATATATAATGGTGGTTAAAGCCACCATTACATCAGCCTCTATTTATGAAGGGCTCTAAAACACGTACTCGAATTCAATTAAAAGCACTTAATATCTTTATTTCAATTGCATCGGCGGGTCGCAGATCAATTTCAAACATATCTTTATAAATACGCGAAAAGAAATAAATATGAAAAAGAATATGTTTTACAGTGTGGCAACTTATTAAAAGAATGGATATAATATATAAAATTCCACAAAAATAAAACGAGAGTACATGTATTTCATTTATTAGTTAACATTTGTTTATTATTTCTATTTCTAACGTGAGTGAAATTTGGTAGCGAGAACACAATTTAAATAATATATAAACATTTTTAATGAGAAAGTGAGTGAGTAAAACTGGGTATTTTCAAGTGGGAGCAAGACAAAGAGAGGTTGGGCGAGGCGGAGCGGGAATGCAATAGAATAGATACAAATATGCATTACAGGGAATACCTCTTCCTGTGTAATAAATTATTGTAATAAATACTCCGGCGACGCGGGGTACTTCACCTAGTAATAATAAATAAATATAATAAAATAATATTTTTTTTATTTTATTAGGAAGTTGAAACAGGTAATATTGTAACATAAAATTGTACACATTTTATATAATTAAATAATGCATTAATACAAAAATAAATAAATACATCAATAAATATTTGGGGGTGTGGGTAATATACCACAAGCGTCTATAACACAATTTCCCTTCAAAGAGAGAAAAACGTTGAATTATCACAGTGTGTATTAATACTTAGGTACGTTAAAATTTTCATAATTCTCGCTAACAACACACAAACATTCCACGAACTTTGCTAAATCACTTCTGACCACTCAATATATGATTTCAGTTTTTTACTGTAAAATTATATTTTCTAAAAAATGATAAATTATTCTACACTGTTCACGTTTTAGGTGTTAAGAAACGTTTCGAAACTTTTCACATAGAAATGTTTAAATTCTCGTACCACAAGTCGTGTATTTTATGTCCGTGTTCACACTGAAACTCATTTTGCTCTGGTAAGAAATCACTGCGACTTCCGGTTCTGAATCGTCGCCGCATTAATATCTTCTTGGGACATATCCTTGTCTCCCCAACCCCAGATCTCATGACTGCCGTCTCCTGTGCGTTCCACTCTCTTCTGAAGAATGGTCTGTGGCACAGTCTTCAGGTCATAGGCCCATCCAATGCGAGCGAAGAAATCTATGAAAGCGGTAGTCAAGTTGGCACGATAGTTGCCCAGCTCAGCCGCTTTGTAATCCCAAGGGAATACATGGTGATAATTGTGCCAGCCTTCTCCCATAGCTCCAAGGGCCACACCAAGATTCTCGGCAGGGTTGATGTATCTGAAAATTAAAAGCTTTCATTAGGATATGTTTTTAGAGAAACACGAAATCCTGAAAGTCTTACAAGTGATCATACACGTCCGATCAATTCTAACTAGCATGTACAACTACAAATAATTCGAATATATTCTTACTTGTCGTAAGGTTTGCTTCCCCACATATGAGCAGCACTGTTTACCAGCCATGTCATGTTGAGAGTTAAGGTGTAGCGGAAGAGTGTAGCCACAAACCAAGCATTTGACCAGGTCTCATTCCACATGTACACAGGAATAATTGTGGGAATGATGAAGCAGATTAAGGGCATCAAAATGTGGTAGTACCTGTAAGGAAAACACGTGATAAATGAACGTTATTGTCCCATATGACTGAGCTACATTAAAAGTAATCGAGGGCGAGAATGGGCGAGGAACTCACTTCTTCTGGAACATGACGATCTTGTCCTGCTCGAGGTCGTGCAGGTCGATGCCCTTGCCCTTGGTTTTGACGTCCGGATGCTTGCGCACCAGCAGCCAGCCCACGTGCGAGAAGAAGAAGCCGCGCGTTGCGTTGTGGGGGTCCGCGTCGGTCTCGCTGTACTTGTGGTGCACACGGTGGTCGCGGGACCACTCGTAGATGTGGTTTTGGAAGGCTAATGTGTTGAAGACCATAAGAATGACGCGTAGGGGCCACTTGGCCTTGTAGGCCCGATGGGACCATAAACGGTGTACGCCGGCGGTGATTCCCAGGGCAGACGCCTGGTACAGGAGGATAGCTGCAACACACCACAATGTTCCACGTTTATGTTCTCCTAAACGAAATGTTTTGTGTGTTTTGTGCATGTAATTCAAATAAAGTCAATGTTCCGGAAGATGTAACAAGAGGAAACGGGCTCTTAGAGTCGGACATAAACACAGACCCGAATCTTAAAGAACACTGGCTCGGGTGAGCGACTGACTCACCGTAGGCGCTGGTGAGCAGGCGGGCGGAGGTGAGCATGAGGTAGGCGCCGTAGAGCGCGGCCGCGTGCAGATAGGCGAACAGCACCACGTTGCGCCACACGATCTGGCGGGGCGGCGCCTGCGCCCGGGTTGGGTCCTGGGCCTGGGCCTTCCCCTGAGGCTTGCCGGCCTCCGGGCCGGCGCCTGCGCTCTGCAACCGGAAGCACTCGGGTCACTACCGATTCACACGTCAGTCTCAATTAACAACTGAATTTACCCGGATCTGGCACATTCATGAGAAGAATTTAAATACTTTGAATGGTGACTCTTTAGCTTTTAATTTTACTATATAAATATTGAAACAAAAGTTGGAACAATTTCCTTTGAGAATGTTTAATAGGTGACATTTTGCAATTAATTACCTGAAATGTCTAATCTTGCCCGAAAGAATCCACTGAATTTCGACTTCTGATGATAATCTTTGAAAGTCTATAACGAGTCTATGATGCTCTCGAGTTTTGCTGTGGCTATGCGTTGTGCTTCTTCGAAGTGTGAACAAGCACTGGTGGAAAATTAGTGAGCGCCAGATGTTTTATAGTTGAGCGCTCAGAGTTTGCTGACGCCACCTTGGCCCGCAAAATGTTTAGGGAAGGCGAGATCGCTTGAACTTTGTCTGGGTACAAAGTTCGATGCGTGACTCTCAATGGGTAGCTTCACCGTTCGCACGTGTTAGGATGTTATACGATATATCACATCCAAAAGCTCGTCGAAAAACTAGTGTTTTCTGGATAACAAGATATGTTAATATGGATATGATATTGATAAACATACTGAAAGTTAACATATATGCTTGTTATACTTAGTAGGCTTGTGTTTTTTTTATATTTTGAAAAAGATAATAATAAAATATTCTTAATGAAGGTTCAAAACATAAATTGTATTGAAAATAAGGTATTTTCCTTTCGCGGTCTATTTATTGTAACTTATGTTGTAGTTTTTAAGTAGCTATGAATAGCATTCTAACTTTCTTTTTATGAGTTTTGTGTGGTGAAATCATGAAAAAAATAACTTGTATTAACAAATATGTTAAATTTTCAACCAAATATAGAATTAGGATCTGGTAAATCTTTAAAACTCTTTGAAAGATTCCTCGTAATATATCATGTCATCCTACAAATGAAAATTCTTAGTAGTAATCTGTCAATATTTTTGTTCAGTGAAGTAATGTTTACTATTTATTTATGTATTTATTTTTATACGCTTTGAATCATAACGGTGTATCAACAATCATCATGATTTATAGTGACCACGTTGATTTATATTACATTTATAAACTACAATTTTATATTACAGTATTGTTTACATACCAAATATTATTACAATGTATGTTTCAAATGATAAGGTGGTATTTTCAAGTAGTCCCAAGAGTTTCATTATGATCATGACACTCAGATTTGCATAACATATAAATTAATTTTGATGCTTTATTATGTTTATAATTTTATTATTCTTTCTTACAAGATATTTAATGAGTCAAAATTATCATTTACATAGAAACTGTCAAGGTAGGTTGTGTAGGTGACATGTATGAATGATATGGTGAATTTTTGGATGTTTGTGTTATAAATAGGGCTTAAAAGACGGCGGTGACTTTTTTGGTAGTTTAAGATCTTGTGGCAATATTGCGGTTTAGTTTTCCTTTATTTTGTACTGATAAAAAATACTTATTTTGCTGATGAAAGTTGCTCTTCTTGCAGATCTTCCTATCCTCACTTAATTTCATTTTCTATATTTGGAAGAAACGTTTACATTTGTCTTTGAACATTATGTGCTCTTTGAGTAAATATCAGCTAATATTGTTCGACCTTTTCTTAGTAGTTCTGGTAGTTCTACTTGAAAAGGAATCCAAATAATAAAATTTTGAAAATGTTGCGTTTAGGTGATATTTTCCTAATTGTTGATAGCCATCTCGGTTCAAGATTTTTCTTACAACATAGATAAATGGCAGTTAGTCATTCTGTGAATAATAATCTATTAGTGCATGGTAATTGATGTACTATTTTAAGTGGCGATATTTTGGCAAAATAGACCTGCAATATTTGTGCAGACGGAATTAGTTTATTTTGAGGTACGGTACGTACTGTATTTTTTGGGAATATTTTCATTTGTGATATTCTAGAAGTTTTGATATTTGATTATTACTTCATCAAATTGGTTCTTTCATTCGTCTTGAGTTGAGTTACTGTTTATCGTATTCATAAAGCAATTGTTCGTTTGGAATAGTTGATATTATTCGCAGTGGTAAGTTAATATATCTGCGTTTTTCTGCTCTTATGCTGTGTATTGTGACATACCAATATGTTGCATTGTATTGCGTGACATTTATTGTAAACAAGGTGAATTTTGAAAACGTGTACAGAATTTACTTCTCTCCATAGGCCGTCACACATAGTTTTTAACTGTTTTTGACGTAAAATAAATTAAAAGTAATAGTAGTGTTACTGTTACATCGCTATACGTTTTGACCTGTTTCATACCCATCAAAAATAACCATCTTCTATGCGAAGTACGAAGAAATGTTTTTGTTGGAGTATGTAACGTGGTAGTTCATAACATTAAGTCTACCTACTTGACTGCTCAATACAAATATTGTATTTCGTTAGGTTCACTTTAATTACTTCATAAGCTTGACACTTTATTTTGAAGCCTCTTTCCTACTAAGGACAATATTTTTTAAACGGAGTTTGTACTTTGGCCTTAATATCTTTGATTGAAGTCATGGTACAGCCCTTCCCCTGAAAGAAAACCTCATACGACGGTCACATCGGGTCATTTCCGGACCGAAGTTCGCCATATGGCTTAGCGAGAGAACTTTGCTCTCCCAGACCAAGATTCGCATTTTCGATTACGATTTCTCTCTCAATCCTTGATAAATCTAGATCCGATAAGGAGGAATCTACTTCAAACTAGCAACCCATTGTATCTCACTTACGATATCATGTTATTAAATAAGCGTGGGATAGAAAATATGAAGTTTGTATCTGCATATTGTTTTCTATTTATTTTTAGAACACGAAGTACTCCATGTTTTCCTTCCATTTTCTTATAGTGTTTAATCTTGTTTCTTACAGTGTTCGGCCGTGTTTTTTTATAAACTCAGATTGTCATACACAAATGATCAAAACTTTTTGTTTCATTCACTCACTTCAATAACAATTCATTTTATCCATTAACTTAATTCCAATATTTTCAACCCTTTTCATAAAACGTTTTCATGGTAAATAGGACTTTTAATGGAATTGAAACATGAGTCTGATGGTTAAAGGATACATCACTACTTGAAATGTGTGATTCAACTATTGCATGTTTTCTCATAGTCAATACAGTATACATTTTGCTAATGATCGCATGCTTCTGTTTTACAAGCTTTATCCGATTGCATTGAAAATTGATTGCACAAGTGGAAGTGTTGAGATTCTTTTATTGAAAAATAACTGCTTAAGAGTAGATTAGAAATTACAAGCGTATGTGTTTGCATTTTACATGAATGTGTGTCTAGGCTTAACCATTTCAAAGACTAGCATGTGCATATCAAACAACAATCGTCAATTGAGAAAGTAAACAAGAATACATTTGTTGTTTGTGCGAAAGGGGGGGTATTTACGCGGACAGTAAAGTTATTTTTAGCACAAATCAATTGATGTACAAACACGTTCCGTGTGTGTACTGAAGCTAGTTCCAACCAAGTGCCACGTCAAACAGCCGCTCACCGGGATAACGCTGAAGTCGATGTGTGTTTGTTCGGAGCTATGTCGGGGGTTGGCAGTTTTTTAATCGCGAAAAAATGAACGGTACGCTGAGTTAAGAGTTAGGCGATTTTTGAAAATTAATTTGAATAGTTTGGCAGGACTTCCCATTATCATTTATTTATAATCGTAAGCGTTTGAGGTATGCAGTACAGATATACTATCCTAGTTACAGTCAGTAAATAAACAAAAGACACCTAGGAATATAAATGCACATACATCGGACATAACAAATATTGCAGATAGAAAGCCATCGTATCTCAGAGAAATATTTTCAAATAAAATTCAACGGTGAAACTTTAGAACTTATCCTTATAAAATCAAGAGTGCCTCAAGGAAGTGTGCTTACACCTTTCCTTTATTCACTATATACTGCCGACATTCCAACATATGTAAAGGCATTGACAACAACGTATGCGGACGACACAGCCATTTTAGCTGGACACGAAGATCCAGCAGAACTATCTCGTCTCGTGAAAGAACATCTGCAATCCATCCACAAGTGGCAGAAACACTGGCGCCTCAAGATCAACGACAAGAAGTCTGCCTAAGTCATCTTCAGTCTGAAGCACGAAACACGTCCGCCTATAAAAGGCGGATCGCATCCTATTCCTCAAAATGACTTGGCAAAATATCTTGGACTTATTCTGGACAGAAGACTCACGTGAAAAAAACATATCAAGGATAAAAAACAAGAATTAGACCTAAAACTTGTAAGGTTAAACTGGCTACTGGCAAGAAAATCGTCTTTAAGCATCGAAAACAAAGTAATTGTTTATGAAGTAATATTGAAACCCGTCTGGACATATGGTATACAACTTTGGAAATAGCTCCAAATTGTAACATTAAAATATTACAACGCTTCCAGCCAATAGCCGTAAGAAAATTTGTAAATGCACAGTTGTACGTAGCGAACGTAACATTACATAAACATTTACAGATCCCAACAACAATAGAAGAAATCAACAATACCAGCGCAAAATACCTTCAAAGACTATATCACCATCCAAATATTCTACCCATCAACTTACTAGACAATAGTGACACCACCAGACGACTTGAACGACATCGTACTTTTGACCTTGCATATCGAGTGTAAATGATTCACTTTAGAAATTTTGTGTTCTATGTATTTACCATTGTATACATCTATAACTGTATATTTATGAAATTAAATCAAAAAATAGTGCAGCTTGTTAACTATTAGTAATGTAACATCAATGAACTATACTCCTCTCAAGTAATACTAGTTTACACAAATTTATGTAATTTGCCAAATGTTTGTTCACAAACAAATTGAAAAATAAAATACAATTTAAAAAGGATAGAAAGTCAAAGCCCCATGTAGTTATGAAGTTACGTTGTACAGGCTTGCTCGTCACCGCAAGATTGAAAAACGTTTTTTTCTGATTACAGACACCTCGCTGGTAGGTTCGGGGATATATACATGCCAGTTTCCGTTTTGAAGGGATCATGATAGCAGACATTGCATAGATTGTATTAGGAGGATAATGATGTTCAGTTCATGACAGTAATAATATCTCTATTCTTAATCTGAGATTTGCTTAGAAATATTAGATGTTGTGCCGACAATTTTATGTTACTATTCTAAAAGTTATAATTCCTAATAAACAATAATTATAACAAAAACAGTTTCGCAGGAATATAATGAGGTTTAGGAATTAGTTCGTTTAATAATAGGGATGTGAGGGAAAGATTTGATTAATGTTAGGAAAAGTAATCGGTTTGAGGCAGCGACCCTTGGTGATTATATTAAATGGAAGTCCGTGATATTTCATTTATATTATGTTATATTTATTGTAATCATCCGTATTAATACGTTCATGCAGGGAATATATTAGATCATTTAGGGGAGATTAGGCGCTGGATATTTGAGGTCAGAAGAAAAGATGTCTAGGAAATTCACCACGACGCGTCGCGACGGAACGCGATCACCCGATAAGCACAAAAAGCGCGCGAAAGCATCGTCGTAAGTGACAAAGCTCTTTTTTCGCAAGTTAAAGAAAAAGAACTTTAATGGTAAAAAAAAAGCATTTACTTGAATTTGCATAAAGAAACCTGTTAGAGTTAAATATGATAAAGAATGAAAATTAACTTTTAACACGTTTTGTTAGTTTATCTAGATGACATAAATGTTATGTTCTTTTTTTCATAAAAAGGCTGATTATTTAATAGAGACAGTGCAATTAATTCAAGTATGTTTATTTAAAATAAGTTTCTAGAAATTGTGGCTTCCTGTGAACGGTCCGTAAGCATGCGACAACGTAAGTGGGAAGTAGTGGTACGACAACGTAAGTGGTACAATGCATCACTACAGTTCAGGTTCTGGCTTACCGGTGAGATATTATATTATGGAACTATATTCACTGCTAAAAAAATGTTTTACATAGTGTGAGAAGTTTGCATGGGTCGAGTTAGTAATATTCATATCTCCTGGGGATTAACATTGCTATTACGTGCACTATTTTGACAGTACAAACTGTTATCTTGGAGGTACCTTTGCATGAAAGACAAAAGAACTCAAGGAACATTCTTGGAATACGTACTAAATAACATAGGAAATCAGTGAAGTAATGTTTATACTTCATGAATATATCCTGTGATATAATGGAAAGTGGAAATGACTGTAATTAAAACAGGGAATATCTGTTGTTAAATATTGTGAAAGACAAAATAAAACCAATGTTTCTGAAAACATTTTAAAGTTGGGTTCTAGTACCGATGGTGGCAGAGTTTTGACACTAGCTATAAAGCTAGGTTGAATTCAACCAATGTCTGGAAAAGATTTCTAGCGGCCGACTCTTCTGAGCAAAACGTTTTCCATGATTTCTTCAATCAATACCAGTCGAATTCCGGAGCACCATTATAAAAACGGGACCATGCTCTTTCCTTTTCCTTGCTCCATTACGCACCTCCTCATCTGCTACATATACGCACGCACGCACACACACACACACACACACACACACACACACACACACACACACACACACACACACACATTTTCCACCACACATGACCATGGGAGTCCAGTCGGAAATTCTATCTCGTCCTGGCTGGGGCGGTGGGAATCTTCGGTGTGGAAAATCTCAGCAAGTCGACGTGCAGTTCGGCGCTGGATCTCACTACCCAGTAGGAGAGGAACACCGCCAGTGTCTTTTTTATGAAAAAGACAGTTTAACAAATTTATTTTATTTTAAAATGTTTGTTTATTGGATATATAAAACGCTAAAACACCAATGTAAAATGCATGTATTTTGTTTGGTTACCTACGCGACTTCGCATACACAACTCTACTTGCTTAGAGCCTAGTTTAGTTGCTCTCCTGTCCGAGGTTACGTGGGTTCGAAAAAGATTTCTCACTATTGTATCCGGTTTGATACAGGCGCGATAAGCGGCAATATACTTAAAAACCAAATAACTGGTCTGGCGATATCATCTGACTGGAAAAGAAACACCTTGGAACTTTGTACCTGCCTACTTGTTTTGATTTATTTTTAGAATTTCTTTGAAGACCTAACGAATGATACGAGTATTACACCATCCCTTGTTGCTCAACAATTCAGTTAATGCCCATTGATAAGAATTTTGATGTTATTTACTTATTTTGGTGACATCATTGATACTATTTTTCCATTATAATTGAGAAAGAGTGGTATTAAATCAATATTGAAAACTATATATTACACAGCTTTTATATTTATTTAAAATATTATAAGAATATTCTAAAGTAACATACATTTTAGTTGAAAATGGCTGAAAAATAGGATTACTTCTTCACAGCACTTCTCTAAAATGTGGAATTGACGCCCTTTTGACGTAAATTTACAATTTTGTAAACCCACTTTCTGTTGAATTTCAAAGTTGAAATGTATAATGAAATGGTATCATAGATATATTTTACGTGTGTAAATTTCAAATTTTCATCTGGTTCCCCAAAAGAAATGTCACAGTCAAAAACTTGAAAAATCCAAAATTTCAAATTTTCGCAGGTTGCAGTTATTAAACATAAACATCTGAAAAAAAGTATAATTGTCTTTTGAATATTAACTATTAAACTCATTCTTTTGTTTTTCGACAATCAATGAAACTTTTTTCTTCAAAAAGTCTTTATGGTTCAACACAACGTTTCGCATGATGCTTAAACAAATCTACAGGTGTATTCAAAAACATATAATTGACATTATTACATCTGAAAATAAAAAAATGACAAATAAATTTTGAAGATAATGAATAAAGTAAAAAGATTGAAAAATACATAAGTCGTAAATAAAATCACATAAAATTGACGAGAGATAACTTACCAACACGTGTTAAATTTCACACTTACTTTTATAAGAAATTGTAGAACTTTATAAAAGATTATTTCAAAAAGTTAACTCCAACCCCCATTTTCGTGTTTGGAATAAACGTTTTTGAAGCAAAATATTTTTGTTGTTTGTTGAAAAACTTGTGTTCAATTGTATTTTTAAGTGGTACACTAGTTATCATTGATATTTTATCTAAAGTAACTACTAGGTTAATGGTAAAGCTCAGAAAAATTAAGGCTGCGACTCTCTCTCTCTCTCTCTCTCTCTCTCGTCTCTCTCTCTGTCTCTCTCTCTCTGTCTGTCTCTCTGTCTCTCTGTCTCTGTGTCTCTGTGTCTCTGTGTCTCTGTGTCTCTCTCTGTCTCTCTCTGTCTCTCTCTGTCTCTCTCTCTGTCTCTCTCTCTGTCTCTCTCTCTGTCTCTCTCTCTGTCTCTCTCTCTGTCTCTCTCTGTCTCTCTCTCTGTCTCTCTCTCTCTGTCTCTCTCTGTCTCTCTCTGTCTCTCTCTCTGTCTCTCTCTCTGTCTCTCTCTGCTCTCTCTCTGTCTCTCTCTCTGTCTCTCTCTCTCTGTCTCTCTCTGTCTCTCTCTCTGTCTCTCTCTCTGTCTCTCTCTCGCTGTCTCTCTGCTGTCTCTGCTCGCTGCTCTCTCTCTGCTGTCTTTCTCGCTGTCTTTCTCTGTCTCTCTCGCTGTCTCTCTCGCTGTCTCTCTCGCTGTCTCTCGCTGTCTCGCTGCTCTCTTGCTCTCTTTTCTTTAAAAAATTACTCTCTGAAAATCGAAATTTGTTCTTTGGCGTTCGATGGTTTTGTTATTTACTTTCTCTTAAGAAGTACCTTCGTAAATGTGCACGTGAAAACGCGAATTTTAGTTTCTGGTACGTAAGTCTGATGTAAATGTGCGCGTGAAAACGGTGAATTTTCGACAGAAAAACTTTTATTGCCAGGCTCTGGTAACGAAAAAGTGGATAAATCCTATTTCTAAATTTAGAAAAAATTCCTCTAACACGTGGTGTAGCCAGAGTTTGTTTTCGGAAACTTGATGCGAAAAATAGATTGTCGGCAAACGTCTGTCTGTAGTTAGTAATGCTAGCTCCTAAACCGTTCAGTTGATTTTCTTCAAAATTCATATTCCCCAATCGATCTGAATGAACTCGAGGCTTTGGGACTTTCAAACGGATATTTTGATTTTTGAGGGTACTTTACACGAAGCCTCAAAATCATTTTAATTTATTTCAAATCTGGCACCAACTATTTTGATCAATTTTCTCATCGGATAGCGTAAAGTGCAATATTTTGGCTTCTTCCTATATATATAATATTGAAGATAGATATTTTTCAAAAAATCAGCTTCTTAAAGACGAATCTTTAAATAGGTTCCTCTAAAGTTTTTCAAAATTATTGTAACCGCCCATATCTCGGTTACATTGATTTTTGAGAAGCACCCGAGAACGTCAAGACACGACAAGTTGCAATTATAGTGTAAACGAATTGCAAGAGATCACGCCAGCAGTGAAGAGAGAAATTGCGAGAATTTATTAATGTTTCTGAACGCACTCGCGTAGAATGGAACGACGACCAATCAAAAATCACCCTTGAAAATATCCGCACTAGCGCAGCGCACCGCTACGAAAGCTTTTTTCTTTCGCTGCCGCTCGCCGATCTGGACAGACCGCAATTGTTCGTGCTGGACGAAGAGGAGAATTCGCCGTATTTCGACGATTAGAAGCTTGAAAAAGGTAATTCGTCTCATCATGTTAAAATAACTATACCATGTATGAGAGAACTGAGAATTTTAAATAATGAATATACTGATAAATTCACGTGAACGCATTACGTAGAAATATACTATTTTTCTATCAACGAGGAAATAATATATTTCAACGTTCAAGGACGTATACTGAAATAGAAAGCGTGTGCTATATGAAATGTTTCTTTCTATTTCCAGCTTTTTTGTTTCTGTCTCTCGTCTTGGCTTACTACGTAAGAAATTCATTACGCGGAGATATTGCAGTCAGATTGTATAAAATTCGAAGGACTGTGGTAGTGATTCACCAGAGCACGTGTTCACCGAAGCAAAGGGGTTGCCACGACCTTGAAAGGATCTGGGTCGCCGTCGCCGCTCCAAGCTGTGGAAATATTTCTTCGTGAGTCAGAAAATTCACTAGAAATTCTAAAAAAAAAAGAACTGTTTAAAGAAGCGAGAATTATTCTACAGAGATAGAATTCATCTCACAGACGTAGATAGTCGAGTTAAATTCATTAAAATCATTTAGATATTATCTTATACAATATTGCAGTCGTAAAAGGAAGCACGATAGCTAATCAATGTGAAAGTGAAACAACGTCTTGTATATATTTCATTCACTATTCAACTGACAATTTCTTTGAAAGTGTATGTAAAGGGTATTTTGGTATGTGATTCTTTTTCAGTATTTTGTGTTTCCATGTATTATAGTCTTGTGTACAGTTATTTTATTGTGTTCATTTTTGTGAAGTGAAGGGTAATCTGATTTGATGTAAAGTGTTTAAGCAAGTGTTAAAACGTAACTGTAGTTGTTAGGTAATCACGTAATTGCTAAGGTAGAGCAAGTGATTATATAATTTTCAGTGCAATGTGTAAAAGCTAGATAAAATTGTATTGAACTATGTAACAGAATATATTCAGAACACTGTTCATAGTTAAAAGATTAACTTGCCTATTTTTCTTTTATTACAAAAGCATGTTAAAAGACGAACCCACACCTAAAGGGCAGTTAGGACATACAAAACCATTCCTAATTTTTGGTCTGATATTGTCATAACAAGTCACAGGTCAAGTAATCCTACTAGGTTTCTTGAGTGACCCGCTGTAGGCTTTTCAGAGAATACTGAAAAGGTAGACCGGTCACAATATGAGCAGTGTTTTTATAATTTGACACAAAATATAGGCCGTTAAAATATTCAACTTTTTTTCTGGAAAACCGCTCCAATGTTTTTCTATAATTTATTTAACGGATAGAAGAAGAGTTGCTTAAAAGAATGGCGCGGGTCTCATTTTCGTTGAACCCTCTGAAGTTTCGAAAATTCGATGAAGGTGCAACCTCCTTCTGTTGGGGCACCAGCCGCCACTGACTACACATACAAAATGACCCAGTCAGGAATGTGTATCTGAAAACGTTTATCGCTTTTTCAATCCGATTTTTCTTAACGTTTCTCCCTACTGGCCAATCAAAAACTGAGACTTACCTATCTTAGGAGGCGGTATACAGTGATCGCTATGTCGATCTCCAATAAACCGCGTATGTACTATAATATCGTTTTGATTTAACATACTAGCTTTTAGTTATTTTCAATATTGGGCACACTTTGAAACTTCGTTGGATATTATTTCATATGTTGAGTAGTCTTATTTAAATACCACTCGTGCTTTGCAAATTCCCATATGAATTCCTTACTCGTTTCGCAAATCAGCAATTTATTTCCAAACACTCGTGGTATTACCTATGATAAATGTCACTTTGTTTCGTAGGCCAGAGTCTACTAAATCCAATGAGTGTTTAAAAGCTACAACAAGCAGCGCTGAGTTACTGGAAAACCATAATGTCAACCAACACGAAAAATTTCGCGCTAAAACAAAAGTGTTCTTCATTTGTGAACCACGGACAATACATTTTAAGGACCGTTTTTATTTTGAACAGCCAAAATATTAGGGAGTTTGTTCAGAAAGTTTGTTTTTTTCAGAGATGTTGATGCGACCAATTAATTTAATTGTGGATTACTTAAATTGAATGGTTTTTTAGTTGGATACATTTTGTAGAATTTTAATACAATTATTATGTATGCGTTACTGATAAAACGAGGACGTATGTAATGTACCTTTTTTTAAAATAGGCCTATTAGCAGTTTTCTGGTAATTGTGACCACGGCTGAGTTTCTATCAGGCCGCAATACAAGAAAGCGAACGCTGCGTTACGGCAGCTTGAGAAATTAATTATATGTATTTCATTGTTATGTGACTGTTTCCCGTTGGATGGAACGCAGCTTTGGATTGCTGAATTTGTGTCGGAGGCGATGGCTCAGTGCATCAACTGAACTGACGACAGTGCCTCTGACCGGGAGGTCCTAGGATCGAGTCCCGACGGCGGCACTAACGACATTAACTTTTCAGCTAGGTCGAATTCAGTCGCTGCCAGGGGGATAATTCTAGTGACCGGCTGCTCTGATCGGTAGTTTTCCTTGGTTTCTCCGATCAACACCAGGCGAATGCCGGAGCAGTAACCTAACAAACGGGCGAAGGATCGTGCGCGATCTTTCCTTCCTCTTCCTTGTCCTATCCTCCCCATTTACACTGACATTCTCTATACTATCACGCATGCCGGGAGACAGGTCGATGAGTTAGCACTTGTCGCGGCTGGGGCGGTGCCCCGCTGGTGGGAGATACCTGGTTAAGCAAAACTCCGATAGTCGATGGTACATCAGCGCCGGATCTCGCCATCCAGTGGGGGAAGATCACAGCCACCTCCTGATTACACTTTCGGGACTATTGACCTCGGTAGTTGACGCGTCCCGAATCACAATCAATCAATTATTGAATTTATGTTCATATTTCAAAGAATTAGTTTTTGCACCTCATGAGGTACGATTGGTAACATGAGTTTTACAAATGATGGTTGATGTATTAGTAAGGGTAAAATTGTGATATATACTACGTAACTGTAACTATTGTGAGTACATGGTCTTGTAACAGCACTAGTTCTAACATTCAACTAACTTCAAGCACACATCTACTGACAGAATAAATGCTATTAAGATCTTATTATTCTCTATTAGAACTGTATTTCAAAGTAGTATTAATACTTTACTTTTATTTTATATTTTCTACTACATTTTGAAATTTTTAGAAACCTTGTCTTCCTTTACCTTGCCTTTCAAAAACTGTTGAACATGTGTAATATTTAAGAATGCAACACATTACTATCCATTTTTTAAATAAAAATATGACAAAATTAGGAAAATAAATTAATTCGACCTTTAAGGTATACCGTCCTGCCATGCAATCACCCACCCAGATCCACTCTTCACTTACCTACCATGCCTCACCTTCGCCACGATCTCCGTTGCATCCACCGTCGTTATTACGGGCAACAGTATGTTTACCTACGAGTACATACGAGTACAACTGTTTTGTTCTCCCGTCGTACGTACAATAACAAGTTTGGCATTCTATTTTTAAAAGCCTACTAGCGCATTTTGAATGAATCAAACTACATTTAGCAGAACTTTTATGGGCTTTTAGAAATTTTTGATTCATATGGGTGGATTTCTTTTCCGTTTTTGAAATATATCCGAAAGAGTGTATTAGAGCGCATTGATATTATGCTTTGATAGAGACGGAGACACTTATTATAAAAAATCATATTGACAGTAACTATGATCTTGTTTCAAATTTCATATCTGAAAAATGTCATTAAGGTAGGAATAAAACTGTAGATTTCCATTGAAAACGAACAAATAAACATTTTTTCTCAGTAATAGAAATTAGCGATTAGAAACCAGTGCCTCCACGAAGCCCGGCAAAATACTCTACCTTTCAGGAAAACCTCATCAAAATCGTTTTAGTTGTCCCCGAGATTAGCTAAAAAAAATTGAGAAAAGTGAATTAACAATTCAATATGTCTTTATTTTCTCCTCCTCCTCCTCCTCCTCCCCCCCCCTTCTTCTTCTTCTTCTTCTTCTTCTTCTTCTTCTTCATCATCATCACTTGTTCTGTGGATTCTTCCAGAAATTTATTGAAATTTTGACAGTTTAGTAACAGTCTCTTCCCTACTTCAAATTCTAAATAATTGAAGGAAGATACTTTTCCAGAAATTGTTGACAATTACAATTTTGAACTATCACAATTCGTACTTGGTGCACAAATTTTCCCTTCTGGTATTTTTCTATTTCTTCTCGGACAGATACAGGGATCGAAGGGAAGGCAATCTGTCTAGAGAAAGGTACTCCAAAATTAAATCGTGAAATTTGGGGAGCAGATAAGTGGCAGCCCCGCTACCCACGTAAGGCTGCCTAATTAATATTTTATTACTGAAATGCTTCACAGCAACAATGAGGCAACTTCAAATGAGGTTTGATAACGTGACAAAACCTTTTCAATTATAAACATATAGTTATTTTTAAATCACTGACAGTCTCCTCAGATTTATATAGATTTTGAAAAGATGGAAAACAAAAATTTATATTAAGTCGTTGACCACTGCTTATGGAATAATTAGCATGCAATGCCAACATTCTTATAATACCTGTTATAAACGATAACCAAATGATTGGTTATGCCTTCATTACATAAACGAGGTAAGTTAGAAAAGTATCCGACTTTTGTCCGAGAAAAACAATCTAGCATACCTGGAGCGCTGGAAACCTAATCACCCTCAATGTAGTCTCCTTGGGACTCCACATAATTCACCCAGCGGTGCCGCTATTGGAAGCATTGTGAGAAAGCCTCTCGGAATGGAGTTAAGCTCAGCTGGCGTTGCGGCCACACAATCCCCTCTTGTCTGAAATCGCGTTTCTTTCAATGGCCTCTTGAGTGTGGCAAACAGCCAGAAGTCGCAGGGGACCATATCAGGAGACTAAGGCGCTTGTTGAACCACAGGTATCTTTTTTTTTTTTGTCAAAACGGCATGAATCAAGTGCGAGGAATATGCTGGTGCATTGTCGTGATGGAGGCACCAATTTCCTGTTGACCACAACCCCGGTCTCTTGCGCCGCATAGCATCACGTAGGCTACGTACATTCCCGTAGTACACTCTGGTAATTTCTTGGCCCTGTAGTACTCGAGGTCTGCCCGCCCTTAGGAGTTGAAGAAAGTAGTCAGCTTTTCTCTCACGTTGCTGAGTAGTTGGAGGGTCTTCTTTGATCTTGGCGACGTGGAATGCTTCCACTGTGACGACTGGGATTTGATTTCCTGATGGTACCCGTTCACTCAGGACTCATCACCAGTGATTATGATGTTCATGAAGTCGGGGTCTCTGTTTGTGGAGTCCAACATGTGCTGTGAAACTCCAACACGAAGTTGCGTTTGCTCCGCCGTTCTAAGAAAAACCGACGATAGCATTGACACTAACTCTCCCAAATACTGCTTACCAGCAACAGACGAGAAGTAAAAATTCATGCATGTATCGACAAGCAGGAAAAACTCACGCATGCGCACGAAGGTTCAAGGTCGGCTCATGCACACGCACCTGTGGCAAAGTCCATCAGGTTTTCGCAAAAAAAAAGTATGAGAAAAAATTCGGTCACAGTTGAAGGATAAGTGGGGGGACATGTGGAAAATGATGGGGAACATGTTGAACCCGGATTTGCCAGACCTGTTTTACTGTGCCTTACAACACCGGCTCAAGCACGAAAAGATCTTAAAATTTCATCTCTAGAGACTAGTGAATTTCTTCACATTTTGTTAGTTGCTGGGTCATATTTTAAAAAATGAGGCTTTTGTAGTCAAGTACTTGGCTGTCCGATAGACGCCACGTTCTAGGCCCTGCGACCGTCCTCCAGGAGTAAGGTCACAGAAGCGTCTGAAACGTTGGTAACTCTGCCTAGGACATCGCATCTCCAGGACAGCTAAATAGGTACTAACTCCGGCAGTGGAAGCTTACACCTCTCATCTTTAAATGTTTCATTCTATAGAAACAGTTGTCTTAGTATTTATCCTTGTATAGTATAAATAAGAATTTACAATCCGGACTGCGAAAACTCTTTTGTAAATAATAATTGTATGAAAACTGAAAATTGATTTAATGAAGCACCCAATTGCAAACCTCATCCCCGAACTGTGATTTACCAGTGGCATAGGCTCAATGGATGCGAGTGATGTGTCGCATCCCCAAGTTTTTCGTCTCTTAAAACTTTTGTTAAAAATATTTTTTTTATTCCTGAAGTACATCTCTCTGTTCTGTTCGTACTTTCAGTTTTTTTCCCGTGAGCTTTCCGGTAGGTGATAGGCCGAGAAACATCCCTTCGACGTCTGTGATTCGTTACCGAGGTCAGTGAACTCTCACCACGTGCTGTGTGCAAGATGCGAGGTTTTGACGGTGATGCAACGCTAAGTGTCGCATCTCGGACTTGGCATTGGCACTTCTGTATTCCCCCTCCCAAAGCTACGCCATCGCCTCCCAGTGGTCACGTACTCACGACAGTGGCCTCCATAGCGGGTTGGGGGAGGAGGAGTTTGACCACACTACATATGAATGCGTTTATTATTGTTTTGTTTATTACTGTCAGAGCAAGAAGTACACAATTATCAATTTTCAAAGATTCTCAAAGAAGGAAGAGTAGGTATGTCGTAATATGAATAGACACGTTAATTAGTCTACCTTGTTTAATCCGTAAAACTGATCGCATCCCCATATCACAGAGCAGGAGACGCCACTGATTTACGGAATTAGAGATCCGGTACTGGCGGAGAAAACTCATTCCAATATTACTGAGCATTGAGATAAAAATTAACAGAAAATAAAAACAGTTCTTTCAATTTTATTGTGAAAGATCATTTTCCTTCAATTTAATTTTACGTTGATATTGTCTTCTCTTTTCTACCTACTCATGCTGTGTAGAGGGGGCATCCAAAAGAACTAAATACGGAAAATTGAAAAAAATGATCATACAAATCATATTTTGTAGAATTCTGCCTAAGAACATAATCGGGATCGAACCTTTCCCCTTGATTTCTCCACTGTCACCCATCTATCCTTCATCTGCACCCGAATTGTATCTCATCATTTCCCCATTTGTCATCTACCCGTTCTCCAAAACACGTAATCTTCAGAATTTACTTACCATAAAAAAACGTCGTGTTTCCATGAGACACACAAACCTGGAGTAAAAGGCTTAGGAGGCCTAGGCGCTTCCGAGTTATTCGCGAATATAATATGTGTTGCAATAATAGTTTTTGTATGTCATAATCTGCAAACTTTAATTTTTTTCTTCTGAAATCTTTTCGATGGAGGATGGGGTGTAATTCTCTATCGCCCAGTGTCACACTTTCAAGGTTTTATGTCGATGGTTTCTTATAAACTGCCAAAAACTATCGTCTCTCCTTAGCATATGATATACTTATGCAAAAGATTAGAAAGATTAAAAAAATGATAACTTGTAACTAAATTCCAAAACCAAAATATTACTGGGTGCTGCAACAATGTATACAAATGTATAATATACACTAAAATAAATGCACAGAACCGTTGCATCATTTTCATATGATATTTAAAGTCAAGGTGATTTAAAGGCGGGAAAATAGTTTTTATTTTTTAGCTGCTGCCCATCGCTGGAAAAATCTGAAAAAATTAACAATAATTTACGTTTTAAGAGAAAAGTGTGATTTTTGGAGCCTGTTCCGTGATTCTAAGACACAATAAAATATTTTTTGTAATGTTTTTTCAAAAATATATTTTTTAAAATATTAGAAATTATAGAGGGATAAATATACGCAACTTAACGTATACATTATATGCCAGAATAGGAAATAAAAGATTGAAACGTATAGCTCATAAGTACTCATAGGAGAAGAGCAAAATGACTTTGGAAAAAGAATCATCTACCTTTTACAAATTTTTTAAAAGCCTTTAGCAATGTCAATAAGACAAAACTTTGGTGCAGTATGAAAAAACACGGCTACCCTCAACATTTAATAAAGGTAATTAAAAGTTTTGATGAAGCAACTAAAATAGTGATCAACGTATGTAGCACAGTAACAGAAGAGATATTAACTAATAAAGGTGTAAGACAAGGTTGCCCTCTGTTACCTACACTTTATAATATATGTAAATGACACAAGTGAAATTCCAAAACAAAAAGCTTACACCGGTGAAAAGGGAATAAGAAATGCAGAAATCAGAAAAGAGCAACAAGCGATTGCAGTTAATACAAGAATGCAAGACTATAGACAAAGACGGCTAGAACACGTAGAGAAAATGGGTGATAATAGACTTCCAAAGGCTCGTTTGTATTATGCACCGGAAGGAAGGAATGAAGGAAGAAAATGGTAAAATCCGTAATGAGGCGAAACAATGGTTTCCGCCGTGTCTGTTTCACATCTCAAATGACGCATCTCTTGTGTCGAATAGTAAACCTGAAGATGTGAAACCCAGAAACGCACTTCTGTTACCCGCCTTCTGTACGTTGATCATTTCGAATAAATCGTCGGATGAACGGGTGCGCGGGCCGCGCGGACGACAACGAAGACGAAGACGACGCCGGCGCCGGCGCACGCGGCGTGAACGGCGGGGCACGTGGGCCGCCGGCACACCCACGCCCCCACGTGGGGGGGCCAAGTCCGGAGCCGCGCGTTGCCCCCCCCCGCCCCCAGCGCGTGCTGGACGCGTCCACCGCGCTGCCCGAGGCACGTAGTCCGCCCCGCGCCCCGTCGTCATCGCCGGCGGCGACCGTTTTGGCACGCGGTGGGCGCGTGGCAACCGCTCCGAGGGTCAAACCTCAGCGCCCGCAGCCCACCATGGAAGCAAAATGGCGCGCCAATCGCTTTCTTCAATATGAATGAGATGACTTATACGGGGAGAATTGTCCACGATCGAAATAACACTGTTTGTGGTGGGTGGTTGTTAGTGATTCCGAGCACGTCAGCTACTGACGTCATTAGTCGCGTAAGTGTAATGGGAGGTGGCGATGTGGATGGCAGGATCTGGTGCCGACCGACTAGCGGGATCTCCCTCAACCAGGTATCTCCCACCAGCGGGGCACCGCTCCGGCCGGGACAAGCTCTAAGCTCCCGACCGGTATTCCGCCATGTGTGGTAGTGTAGTGCATGTCAGTGTGTGTGTGTGTGTGTGTGTGTACCGGGTGAGGATAGAAGAATGATGAGGAAGGAAAGATCGCGCACGGTCCATGTCCCATTTGTTTAGGGTGCTGCTCCGGCGTTCGCCTGGTGTTGATCGGAGAAACCACGGAAAACTACCGATCAGAGAAGCCCGTCGCTAGAATTCTCCTCCAGACAGCGACTGAATTCGACCTAGATGACAAGTTAGTGTCGAAAATCTTGCCACGGTCGGGACTCGATCCACCTCTCCCGTCGCATTGTTTGTGAAAATCGATGCTCCCAAGAGAGTTAAACATTTAGCGTTACAAAGGGGAAAAAGCCTTTAGTGTAACATTTGGATTAGAGATTAATTCATTTTTTGTTTCTTTTAAATGGAAACAAATTTCAGTACTCCAATTGAGTCGGGATCGGAGGCTGGTCCCCATCTCCCCGCTCCCTTGTGGTCACCCCTGACTGCGACCGACCGGTTGCCCAGCAGCAGGATTCAGACGTTCTCCGCAACTGGACTATCCGATTGAGCACAAGCACCCGATCGGGTGAGGCGAGCGGTCCCGGTCCCTCCATTCATTGTGCGTCCTGCCGCTTCCTAAATCCCACACCTCTGACAATTTCCCCTTTTCCGAATAAACGTGACTGAGAATTCTTTTGTGAATTCGACGATCATTCAAAACGAAGCTTGTGAGCTTCTTGGCTGAATTTATTAAATTGAAATCATTGAAAATAAATTATATTTCTCCTCAAAGAAGCATTTACTTTATCAGAGTAATTAGGCGAAAGGCCATATATAATTTATTTTCATATATATATATATATATATATATATATATATATATATATATATATATATATATATATTGAGATATACAAAATTTTCCTCTCTCTCTACATTTATATCTGCTAAAGATCTTAGAGTCCGGCTTGCTGGGTCAATGGGTCACGATATATTATAATCCCTATTACCTCTGTAATGGATTATAGGATCCTAGACTATACAGCGCAGCTGGGAATCTGAAATAGAATGATTCTATTCCTAGTTCATTTCTGTTTGGATTGACTAAATGAAAGATCACTTTCTTTTCTAAAGAACAAAATTCAACAAAGTTTATTTTGCCTTTCTAACAAACAATTTAGAGAATTTACAATTTTAGGCCTTTGATCAAGGTATCTTTCAATTTACACCTTATACCGCGGTTAACTTATCTTTTCTTCGTTGATGTCCCTCGTAGACTTCTCAGTCGAAATATCTTGCGAGCTTGCCGTAGTCCAAAGTTCAAGGAATCCTCTTCTTCCCTATCCAAGCTGTTCTCAAACTATCAAAATTACCAGTCCCGATTACGTCCTATGACATAGTCCCGAACTTGATTACCACTCCCGACAAAGTTCCAATTTATACTTCAATATTGCTTCCACATGAAAATATCTACGAACAGTTCAGAAGCGCGTTTCAGAGCAGAATGAAATCTTTCTGCATGATTCATCCCTCGAAGACTTCGTATTAAACTACCGTCATTTTTTCCATAACATTTGACCGTCCTTCTCTCACCCAGCCAATCCATACGTTCGTTATATTTTGGTGTAGCTGACCTCTTAATGCCTTTACAAAAACAAAAACTACATTGTTTATTCCCGGTCGTTGCTAAGCTCTAGCTCTCGTGATATTTCGTAATACATGGTCCACCATATTGTCTACAAATAAATGTTAATTTATTTTAATGTGACAAATGGGTATGTCACAGCTTCCCCTCTCCAAGCGTCATTTGGTTTGCTACAACCTAACTAAATGACAAGACTAAAATTGAACACTTTCTTCTTGCTTCTTCACACTAAACGACATTAACACTTTACACTTTGCACTGCACTAGGTCTTGTTTCTTGCTGCCTTAAAACTATTTACATTTTCCTTTCGGAATGTGCCAACAATAACCATTTCATCAGGTATTCTAATACCGTATCTGCCTAATATTTGCTCCCATTAACTTCATTGAATACACATACACTTTAAATTAAACTCCCTACACAAACTGACAAAATACACATAATGACAAAACAATAACAAAAGAAAACTATTACACCTAATATTTACAACTATTTACAAATCTCTGTTATGACCAGTATATTTAATCATGCGTGTCGTCCCTCATATACGGCTTCATGTTCCTGTAGTTATATGTTCCCATTTGCCGTCCATTTTCATCATTCAAAATCGCGGCATTCTTGCTTAATACTTTACAAATTCGGTACGGTCCTTTATACAACGGGAAAAATTTATAAAATAGCTTCTTATCCACTGACGACACTTGAGGTACTCTAATTAACACTTCATCACCCTCCTTATACTCGCCTCGAAAGCATTGTTTCTGTTTTAGCTTTCTTTTGGCTGCTGCCTCCCTCAAATTGTCATAAATTATTCGCGTATCTCTCACATCATCTGGGATCCCACTTATTTCTGGAGGTATCCTAATCCTTCGAAACGGATCCTTTTCTCCTTTCCTACCTATGTGGACCTCTATAGGCGTGCTTCGCTGCTCCCATGCGGAACATTATTCAAAACATAGTTCAATACTGGAACGGCCTCCATCCATCGGTTATGGCTTTCCGAAATGTAGACTCTAAATAAGCGTGAAATCTCCTTCATAATTCTTTCGCTGGGGTTAGCTTGAGGATTCCGTACCGTCGTGTAACATATTTGGATACCAATTCTTCCCATGTCTTGTTCCCATTTTCCACTATTTAATTTTAAATTATACTTCCGAAAGATTTTGAATAGTTTTTTCAACTTCTTTAAATATTCAAACATATTGGTAGAGAATAACACAATATCGTCGACGTACATGAGAGTAGTTTCCTTTAGTTCATCCGGTATTACATCGTCCAAATAACTGATTAAAGCCGCGCCACTATTCTTTAATCCAAAGGCCATCCTTTGAAAACTATACGTATTGCCTTCAAATGAAAAACTGACAAATTTTTGCGATTCTGGGTGTAGTCCAATTTGCCAGTACGACGCAGTAAAATCCAGTCTTGTCAATATCCGAGCTCCTTTTACCTTCCACATCATTTCATCTAATTTCGGCGGTTTTCATGACGAGAGATGGTCTTGCTATTGAGTTTCCTCGCATCAACACAAAATCTGATCTTATTGTCTTTCTTACGAACTATCACTATTGGGCTTACATACGGTGTCATCGATTTTTTTATTATACCATCCTCAAGCATCGTGTTTATTTGTTTACGTACTTCGCTTTTATATACATGGGGGATCGGATATTGTTTCAGATTAAAAGGTTCCTCATCCATCAATTCAATTTTAAATTGATATCCCTTTACCGGCTCCCTTGAACTTCAAAAATATCTCTATATTCATTGACTAACATTTCAATAGCTTCACTAGCATCTATTCCGTTTTCGTCGACCGCGCCCTCTGCTGCCGTGTGGATCTGGTTGGTCCCTGGTCTCTTCAATTTGTTCCGCAATATCGCAAATACACATATCTTCGCCCTCCTGGTCTTTGATCCCTAAACAATGTTGTTGCCCTTTGTCACCTCGTAACAATACACTCCTGTTACCTATGTCGACCTTGGCGTCACACATTTTTAGGCCATCAATCCCCAAAATAATTGGACGAATCAAATTCTTCACTACAATTGCCGGAAACTGAATTGTGATCCCTTGAACTTCCACTTCCACCCAAATTTGCCGACTTCTCGTTTCGATGCGCCTTCCATTAGCTGTCCGAATATCCAAACTCCTGGTGGGTAGCTCATCAATTTTATTTCCTTTTCTTTAACTGCTCATACAATTTTTCCGACACTGCACAAACATTAGCACCTGTGTCAATTAAAATGTCTACAGGTATATTCGAAATATCCCTTCAAAATTAAACACGTGCTATTCTCCGCCCGTTCGTCCGTATCTTCCTTAATAAATCTTCCGCCGATACTTCAATGCTATTCAACTCCTTAGAACCATCACGCCCTCATTATCATCCGAAATTTTAGGTGGCTTGGTATTACAAGCGCCGATGCATGCATTGGTATATTTCCCTGTGAACGCATTATGAATTCGTTTTCTAACTGTTCAATCTTGTCCTTAATGTCCGACATATATTTCCCAGATTCAGATTCTTGCACCATTTTAATGTTTCTAAGTCCCTCCTGTATTCGTTTTCTAATTTACAATCCGAATTAACTAATTTAGATTCTATGTTTTCAATTGTTTCGCCATGTTGAAGCGACATTGCATTTAAATTATCTACACGCGATTCGACGATTGTCAACTTTTCGCATTGTTGGTCATGTAAATGTCCTACTGTCACAATGTTTTCCTGTAAATGATTAACTTTGGAATTAATTTTGTTGCCAGATTCTTTTAATTCCCTCTGCATTTGGTCGACTTGATTATTAAAAGACTCAATTTTTGCGTTCATTTCTGCTAACATCTTAAGAATTAAATTATTAGGGTCCATATTTCCTAACGGTGCAGCCATTATTTCCTTTTCTTGTGGTTCAATTTCAATAATTTCACGAAATTTCTCCCTCGGGGTTAGTATTAGCAGACGCCATATCATCTACATTAACATTCTCCATACGCAATTTTTTGCTCCTAGTATCCATTTTGAATTCTAATACAAATTAAAATCTCTCTGTTAAATTATTTTAAAATCACCCAATGAAATGGTCTTGGCCTTTCTTATAATTAACAATTAATTTCAAATGTCAATCCATAAATTTCAGATTCCCTTTGGATCACTATATTATAATTTATAAGACTAATTTTATCCGTGTCACCAATTGTTATAAATTATAACAAATTATGCATCACGTTGAGGCGCCATTTTGAGATATACCAAAATTTTCCTCTCTCTCATCTATATCTGCTAAAGATCTTAGCGTCCGGCTTGCTGGGTCAATGGGTCACGATATAATTATAATCCTTATTACCTCTATAAAGGATTATAGGATCACTCGACTATACAGCGCAGCTGGGAATCTGAAATAGAATGATTCTATTCCTAATTCATTTCTGTTTGGATTGACTAAATGAAAGATCACTTTCTTTTCTAAAGAACAAAATTTAACAAAGTTTATTTTTTTCTTTTTGACAAACAATTTAGAGAATTTACAATTTTTAGGCCTTTGATCCAGATATCTTTCAATTTACACCTTATACCACGGTTAACTTATCTTTTCTTCGTTGATGTCCCTCGTAGACTTCTCAGTCGAAATATCTTGCGATCTTGCCGTAGTCAAAGTTCCAATTTATACACCAATATTGCTTCCACATCAAAATATCTGCAATATCATTCACTGTCCTTAAAATTTCACTGATAACCCAATTCTATCTCGATTGTACTCGTTCCTCTCACGAACATACGATCAGTTCAGTAGCGCGTTTCAGAGCAGAATGAAATCTTTCTGCATGATTCATCCCTCGAAGACTTCGTATTAAACTACCTTCATTTTTTTCATAACATTTGACCGTCCTTCTCTCACCCAGCCAATCCATACGTTCGTTATATTTTGGTGTAGCTGACCTCTTAATGCCTTTACAAAAACAAAACACATTGTTTATTCCGGTCGTTCTCGTATATTTCGTAATATTCCACCATATTGTCTACAAATAAATGTTTTTTTATTTTAATGTGAGAAATGGGTATGTCACATTATATATATATATATATATATATATATATATATATATATATATATATATATATATATGCATATGCATGTCTGTAAGAGATGTGAGTTTTACATACATGTGCAGATTCATATTTGCAAAACAAATCACATTGAATAAATTGTGAGGCTGATCTAGTTGGCATGCTTTTTCCTCTTCATTCCTACCAACTTTTCTCTCCATTCCAACTTCCTACTCCTCCTGGTTGTCTGGTTTTCCTATTATTTTCTCCTGCTACTTTTATTTTAAAGTGCAATGAAAGGGAAAGAAAAACAATTAAAATAAAAAAATCTTTGATCATTTTTAATTACTATTATTTTATTATAACAAATACAAATCATACCGACACTAATTACATTTTATCACACAAGGAACTTCTTCCACATAAGAATTACATTGCACGCAATTATTGTGACTGCTTTTTATTTATTTTATGTTAAAAACAGTTAAGCCGACCTGGATGGCCGAGGTGCTAAGAGCGAGTCCGACTCAGCTTCGGTCCGAAGGGTCGCGGGTTCGAGTCCCGCCTTGGGCATGGTTGTTCGTCCCTTGTCTTTGTATGTATGTGTTGTCGCGGAGGGCCTCGCGTTCTGCTGACCCCAGATCAGAGGAGTCCGCAAGTGTGTTGGTCAAGTGTACGGTCGAATATGCGTCCCATCGGGACGTAAAGGTTAACTGGCTGTTGGGTGGATAAAAGCCCTGGCAAAAAAAACAGTTAAAAACTATGTGTAACTTGCTATGGGGAGAAGTGAATTCTGTGCATGTTTTCAATATTGTGTGATCCCATTGCTAAGCCGTATACTAATTGAATTTTGAATACAGAAAAATGACCGTTTTTTTGCAAGAATTGTTAATAAAATATTCGCTCCGATGTGATAAAATATATTTTCAACGGTAAATCAGCTATACATTTGAGCTCTTATCCCTCATCATGTCATTCCGGAAAGAATAATACTTCCTACTGCGACAACATGGAGAATGATAACTTGAATAACTATATTTACAACAGACTTTTAGATGACGTGCACCGATAATGAAGTTACATTTATGTCCAGAAGCAAAAGAAGGGGCCATTTCAGCATTTACTCAAGGGATCAGGGAAACTGTACGAAAAACTTGATCAAGATGGGGTCATTGACCCAGCGGCTGCGGGACACGACTTTTTTACAGGTGGTTTAGAATTAGATAGTCGAAATGGTGAATATTACATTAAATAACACTTAAAATTAATGTTACTTTCGTGTTGATGCTCAGTATAGTCTCTAATTGTATAGAAACAGTTATGCAGCACAAACGCATTTATTTGTTATTTAAACTTTTCTAACGAATTTAATCGTTTAATGTCCTCTGGCAAAGTGTTGTAAAATAATGTACATGTATTGAATGTGAATTGTTTGTAATAAGCTGTTGATAGTGTCACTTGATGATTACTAAGACGAGCGTTATAGTTATAGACATCGGCGTTTTCTCAAAATATATTCCCGCCCTTCGTATGTCTCACCAAACCCAAACTTTTACTAACAACGTACCCGATAGACCATTACCTCCAAATCCTAATCTTCATCGTAGCCAAAACCTAAATAGCCAACCGAGGTCATTATTCAAACAGTATCAATGTAATCTAATACCAAACATCGTGTCGCAAGTCATATTAGCTCTCACTCCCATAATCGAAAATACAGGAAAGTCTGTTCTGACAATTTTGAACTATGGCAAATAAAATTACTAATATTAATATATTAAACTGGAATGCCAAAGAACTGAAACGCCAAGAAAATGAATTCAGATATGTTTTTAAAGAAACATGGAATTGAAATTGCTGGTGTTAACGAAACTCACCTGATTCCAGGAGAAAAATTTAACATTTCAGGATTTAGAATTTTTAGAGAGGACCGAATTGCCAACTATCAGGTGGCGTAGCGTTAATAGTAGCTAAAAGCATCGACTGTAGCCAAGTATCTACGGCTTTATCGCCGAACTTATTATCTGTAGGCATAGAAGTAAAGAGTTTTGATAACGGTAATAATAACAATAATACTACTTCTATTAATAATAACAATAGTAGTAACAACAATGACAACAAAGTAATAATCATTGCCGCTTACATGCCTCCCAATATGAGATACTCTGAAAAGACTTATAGAAAAATATTTAGCTCATACAACCGTATTATTCGCTCAGAAGATTTCAATAGCAAACATACATCTTGGGACTGTAACTCAATATCCATACAAGGTCCAAACTTACTGGAATTTGCAAATAATAATAGTGTTAATATTCATGTCCAAACAGATCCCACACATTTTCCCTATAATTTTAATATAACCCCTGACATTCTCGTCATAGTCGTAACCAAACATATTGATTTTCCACTGCGTCAAAACGTAGTAGCAGAGTTAGACTCTAATCATAATCCGATTCTAATATCTTATAAAGAAAATTTTTAAGAAATTACATCAGGAAATAATCCTTTAGATAAACATATCAATTGGACTATATTCGCTGACCGTATGCAAAGTAACAATAAATATCCATTTTCTATTATGTCTATTTCTGATATTGACTCCGAAATTGAAAAGTTTAATGCAGCTTTTTTTAAATCTCTGGACCAATCAATAATTCCAAAGATATGCCCACACATCCACAATACTAAAAATAAACTTTTCTCTTGCCCTATTTCCCGAAAAAATTATTAAATTATTAAATTTATAATTAAAATAATTAATAATAATTATTAAATTTGTATTATTAATTTAATTAAATCGAAACATGATTTGCGAAGGTTTTGGCAAATATCTCGAAGATCAGATGTAAAAGCATAATTAAATATATTGTCAAGAATAGTAAATAATAGATTGGATAATCACCGATATGCTTCATTTCGGCAGTTTATAAATCAAATTGAACCCAATTCAGTACATCTCTGGACAACAAAAAGACTCAGTAGGGATAAAAACGATGTATCCCAATTAAAAGTGAACAATAAGCTTCTGTATTCAGATGTTGATAAGGCCAAAGCAACTGCAGATCATTTTCAAAACGTCTTTAGGCCACTCCCTCCTACAATAATACCACATAACCAAAAAATTGAAAATTTTATGAAACAGCTTAGCAAATTTGCTAAATTTGTCAAGGAATGCCAAATACCAAAAAAGTCAGAATGTAAAACTGAAATCCCTCGAAAGACATTAGATCGAACGAGAAAAAATAAATTTAAAAACGTTTTCTACTTTTCTCTTTACCTCTTCGTTATCGTTGAACTTGATGTCATGCAAAGCTCCTTTCATCGGAGAAAACAGATAATAATCTGAAGGGACAATGTCAGGGTAATAAAAAGTATGTGATGGTAGCTCCCAGTCAACTCTGCTAATAGTTTCTAGCTTCAGTTGTACCGTAAACACACAATTCACTTTACCCCATAGCACGTCATACGCACTTTTAACTGTTTTTTTTTACTTAAAATAAATAAAAAAAGTCGAGCGTTGACTTGAACGATGCCTTTTCTCTATCATCACGAACATTTCCTGTTCCATGCAGGCTCCTTGTTCTCAATCTTGACTAATTGTGAGTAGTGCATGCCGATGATTTATCGCAGAATATCGGAAAATTGACACTTCAAGAGATCGTTAGCATGACCTGCAGCGGAGGGTAGAGTTTTGAATTTCTAACAGACAGGCGATTGAGTGTTTTCACTGGACGCTCTGACGCTTAGGATCTAGCTCAAAATAATACATTCAAGTTTTATCACAGGTTAAAAATCGGCCACTCTCGAAATTCAAACAATTTTTAACTCATTGAAGGCTTTACGGCCGAGTCACTATTCATGTTTTCTTCCGGCTGGTGGGCGTGGTCCAAATTCCATTGGCAGTTCAAAGCCAATTGGACCACGGCCCACCAGCCCGGAAGAAAACATTAATAATTTTTAACTGTGCGCAAATGCGAAGTCTCTCGACTATGTGATGAAATATTAAGTGAGACTCACCTTGCCCGAGTCTCTTTCGGCGGTTAATTTTGTTCTTAATGATGGAATGAGTTATGACAACACTTATTCGACATTTTCACCAATTTGTTCAACTGTAGTGTGATAAGCCAAGAAACCTGGGTTTAGTTTATATGATAAAATGAGTATTTAGCGTAGTAATATCAGCATTGTTTGCACTTCGGAAGTCAAAGAATACGTGTTGTTAGGACAACGGATCAACAAAGTTTAATATTCCATGCTCGATGTCCTAACGTTGTGGAAATGGACACGGCCCCGAACACATTATGTGCAGAAAGTGTAGAGAGGGCGTTGGATGGTGGTAATCTTTAGAAGCATGGAATCACTCTATAAAAGACAGACATATAGTACTATATGCCTATGATAAAAGCTTATTGTCGCGAGCACACCTAAGCGGTTGGTGAGGTGCGATCGCATTTTCAGCATAGGCTGGGTATTAGGTAAATGATAGTGAACTAGCAATTTGTTTAGTTTAAAGTTTGAGAGCTTGGTATTGTGTATATTGTAATGTTAAATTGTAATTGGAAATTTTATTAATGTAATAGTCGGAAGTTTGAATTAAATAGACTCCATGTTTTGAGAAGATACACATTAGGGTAGCCCTGTTGATGAAAGAATTTTCCAATAAATAGCTGAATATAGTCAGTCGCGAGGAGGTGTTTTATATGAAACACAGATAGGGAAAGTCGAGACCGCCTATTAAATTTCTGGGAATATTAAGTGCAATTATAGCAATCGTTGAGGACATTCTGAAACATTTTTTTATTAAAGAAAGAACGTGAAAATTGGTACACCAAGGATTCCATGGACAACATTCTGCTAGTCAGCCGAGATCAAGATTACGAACGTAAGCTTACGACCTACAGTCAAACCCGTACGGTGCTTAATGTTTCAAAGTGAAAAGTAATTCATATAAAATCCATAGAATTGTGATGTATGGATTATGAGAATAAATGTTAAATTTTAATTGTTGAAAAAGGCTGATAATTTATAGTAGTTGCCATCAATCTAATTATTGATCTCAATCAATAGAACTTCCAGGAATCGTGATTCTGTATAAAATTACACGTCCACATGCAACAGGTAAGGAGTCTATGTTGTGTGAGTTCAGAGTAAAGTTCAATAAATTAAAGTTGTAAAATTTCACAAATATCTAGCCTACCGCGGAGCTTTATAAGAACGTAAATTTATCACAGTATGTGGTCTGTCTTCTCGGGTGTATGCGAGAGACACACCAAACGGACGCCCAGAACAGTGCTCGTCAATGATGCTTTTGCGGCCACTTAAAAATGTTCCACCTACGTGTAAAAATATTCATGGTTTATGCAACAACTGCCTTATTGTTTGTTCATCCAAATGATTATTTATGACGGTTATACTCTTTCCGGAAATAAAAGAAATCGGGTCTCAGAATTCTATTCTTCAAAAGTAGGTTGCACATCATCGTTATTAAGACCAGTGGTTATGTTCGTGAGAATATTACTCGAACAGCTGAATAACACTCTAAGCAAGGTTACCATGTAACAAAAAAATTCAAATATTTCAATTCAAATTGTATTTACTAAAAATGTTTGTTTATAATTAAATGACCATACGTAAACACATAGTGACGAAAATCCGCTCCACTCGGAGCTCGAACCCAAACACCTCCTGGTCAGAGTCGGTGTCGAGTCAGCAGCAATGAGCTAAACTCAGCCGGTTCATCTGTGTTAATAAGCCCTAAGTGTCTTTAAAAAAATATAAAACTTTTCCTTCCAGTTCTTCGGAAATCATTTCAGACCACTTAAAAGTAATTTCAATCTATTCGAAATTGACGACTCCCACTACTAATTCACTCTCTACATCTTTCATTTCAAATACGACCGTGGAATTCCAAGACATGGAAAACTCAACGTCCTACAACATTAATAATTGTGTTTTAATAAATGTTCTAGTAAGTGGTTTTGTTTTTTGAAAGTTTTGCTACTATAAAATTGAAACATTTTTTTTTACTTTCTTTTCGACAATATGTCTTTCAGAGCATTGAATTTTACAACATAAGGGTAGTCATTGTGGACCCTAAAATCAACCTCTTAAGGAGAATTTATGAAGGCAAAATTTAAGAATTGGAAAAATGTTGTAAAGATCAGATTTGAAAAGAAGTAAGAGAGAATAAATGTACGGAAGATGAAATTTATCTTTAAGAAATTTGGAACTAATTTTACGAGGAAAGAGATAAGTTTCACCAAGATTAAAACATTGTGCCTGATGTAATGAAGAAAGAGTATTAAAAACTGAGACTATAATTGGTAATCAAATCATGGATTGTAGGGAGATTAGTTCATTACGAATTTGTTTTCTGGGCATAAACCAAGGTGCTTAAAGAATTTGTTTTGAATAATTGGAAGTTTTTGTATATTTTATTTAGTTGCGTTTGACCATATAACCATGTATATGTTAAAGTAGGTCTACTAAATGAAGTGTATATTAATTTAGTAGTTTTAACAGGAAGGGTTAAGTTATTAATTTTATAAGAATTAAGCTTATGTATTTAAGTGTTTTATATAACATTTTTAACATGTATTTTCCAGTTCGGTGTTGCTCTAAATGGAGACCTAAATATTTAATACACAAGAGGAAGAATGCTAAAGAATAGGAGTGTTATGAATGAGAAGGGCAAGAGGAATTATTGGCTTAAATAACGTAAATATTTTGGTTTGGCATTTAACCATATTGATTTTGATTCTCCAATTATTGGCCCAAAGTTTATTTTTAGCAAGAAGAATATTAGCGTGTGAATTAATAAGTGCTGCAGAAAGGGCTAATTTAGAAAAAGCGAATTTTTCGAATGTCGGATAAATAAATATTGAATAGCAGAGGAGAAAGACAGTAAACTTAAGGAGACCCGGCAGAAATATTAAATTTTTGAAAGAAGGAATTATTGTATTTAACCATGAATGTTCTGTTAGATAGGAAATTTGAATAATAGTTATAAGATAAATAGGAATACGTACAAAATTAAATTTATGTATTAAACCATCATGCCAAACTGTCGTGTGTTCAGTATTATGGAATAGCTGATGCAGAGTAGAATGTTTGTTCCATAATCCAAATTGTGAGGGTTGAATAATGCTATTTTGAGAAGTAAATGAATGAAGTCTGCAAAGTAACAGTGTTTCATAGGTTTTTATTACAAATAAGCAAAATAATAGGTCGATAACTTGAAGGAAATCTTGGGTCTTTTTTGGTTTAAAATGGAGATGATCATAGTTAATTTTCAAATATTAGGAAACGAAGAGTCGAATTAAAAAAATTGGTGAATGCAGCAATGGATTTATTACATAAAAATCAATGATTTCTTAGTAATTAGATCAAATTAAGTTGTTTTGCGAATCTTGAGTTTTTATAATATTATGAATTTCAGTAGCGGATATAACTGAATAAGTTGTGGAACGTTATAATTAGGAAGAAAAAGGAAGTGGTTACATGATTATGAAGTTGAGTATTTAGTATTTGATTAGCAATAAAGGAAATCTGGACGTGAAAGCATAGCAATTGAAGTTTTTCAGGATCATTTAGGGCAGTGGAGGAAGACTAGGAATGAGAATACCATTTTACTTTCAAAATTACCTCCATATGGAATCCGTGATATTGTCCTAGATTGGTTATGTTCGTACCTCAAACAACGATCTCAGAGAGAAGAAATACCTTACTGGAATGATGGAACATTATCTACACACCTCTTCGACTCTTTGCCAATTGCACGTGGATATCCGCAGGGATCGATTTTAGATTCTATTCTATAAACGGAAGGACAGTTCTCTTTACGGATGATATAAATATTCTTTGCAATAAAGAAATCGTAAATAGTACATCAGATGTTTCAAATTGGTTCCGTAATAATAAATTAATATTGACTGAAAAGAAAACTGGTTCAATGCAGTGTTCAATTTCAGATAAACAATTCTCTACTCCATTGAAAATGATCGGTGTGCCATTGACTGATGTTAAGGTAAGACACTTTTATGTCCCTCATTTCAGTGAAACCTCAAATGGGACGCCCATTTAAATGAATTGAACACAAAATTAAGTTCAGTATGCTACGCGCTCAGAATTTTTAAAAATTCAGTCAGCCTTCATACTGCTCGTTGTGTATATTTCACGAATGTTCATTCCCGCCTGAGATATGGCATAATATTCTGGGAAAATACATCTCGTAGCTCCCAGACTTTTAGATTACCAAAAAGAATTGTACGAATAATAACCAAATCCCACGCACGTGATTCTTGTAAGCATCTCTTTATTAATCTAGGAATTTTACCATTGCCTTGTCTGTTGATTTACGAATCAGTGGTTTTTGTCAAAAATGACTTGCTTAAGGGCGGAATATATTTTCAGAAAATGCCGAAGTCTATTACTATAACACTCGACGTAGAAATCATATTCATCAGGTGACAGTATCAACAACTCATAACAAAAATTACATACAATACATGCACATTATTTTACAACAATTTGCCAAATTACATTAAACCATTAAATTCGATAGAAAAGTTTAAATCCCAAGAAAAATCGTTTCTGCTGTATAACTTTCTATACTATTAGAGACTACTCTGAGCATCAAAAGGAAAGTAACATTAATTTTAACAATGATATTAATATATTATTTATCATTTGGACTGTATATTTCTAAACAACCTGTAACAAGTATTGTATCAGCTTCTGAGTCAATGACCCCATTTCGAACAGGTTTTCGTAAAGTTTCCCTGATCGTTTGAGCAAATGCTGCGATCGCCCATTGTTTTCCTCTGAACTCCGTACATGTAACTTCATTATCTGTGCACGTCATCTAGAATTCATTGGGAAATATAGTTATTCAAATTATCGTTCTCCATGTCGCAGCAGGAAGTATTATTCCTTCACAAAGTACATGATGACGGATAAGAACTCAAACCGATAGCTGATTTACCCTTGAAAATAGAGTTTATTATTTCAGAGCGAATATTTTGTTATCAATTCTTGCAAAACACACTCATTTCTTTCTTTATCCAAAATCCGTCGTTTTTCGCGCAGCATTACGTAATTTTCTTTACCCTACTGTGTAACTAAATATATACGAACGTATACAAGAAAGTAAAAAGAGTTTTGTTATTATAAAGTCGTTTAATTGTAGAGTACAATTTTTTGATTGACCTTCAATTTATTGAAGAAAGTTTTGATACTGATGAAATTTAAATAAATATATTGTAGATCTTATAATACGAGATATTTTGTTTAGATTTAATACCAGGGCTTCAAGTTGCTAGTAACGACGTAAAGTGTGTTTACACTCATTAGGTTAAGAATACGAAATGGTAGTGGTTTATATGGGGTAGGGGACATTTAGGTATAAAGCTCGAATGAGAGGTGTGTTTGAGTAAAGTGTGTGTGTATTGTACAAAAAATAAGATAAATATTTGTCAATATCATTAGTGGAATTTATACTATTCTCAATATCGTGTGTAAAGTCAGTGCAGTTAATGTTTTGAAAAAGAGTGTGAAGGTCAAAGAAGAAATATTAAAGGAAAAGGATAACGTAATAAATATTGGAAAATGGTCAGAATCTAATTCAAAAGTGCATTTTGCGTTAAAGGAAAAGGAATATATTGTGTAAGAATAAGATCAAGAATATCAGGAATAATATTATTATATAAATAATAAATAGGTTCAGAAGGGTGTATTTGTAATACATTACTAGAAACAAGAAAATTATGTAATTTAATTCCGTTAGGGTTGGTAGTAGTACAACTTCACATTTGATGTTTACAATTTAGATCGCCAAGAATAATTTTTTGTTTATATTGTTAAAGATGTTTGTAAATGTTACGTGAGGAAATGTGTGTGTGTATTTTGTAGGTTTGTAGGCAACTGAAAAATAGTAATTGATATTATTATTATTGATTAATGAAGAAAGGATTTCAAGAGAGGGATTATTGATAATTTGGAATGAATATTTTTAATAAAGGGTTTAATGAGTATAGTAACTCCTCGGGAGGTGAATTAATTAATCCTGTCAAAAGATAAATTTTATAGTTCGAGATAAGATTTTGTCAGTAGGAAGTAAATGCGTTTCAGTTATAAAAGCAATGTGTGTATTATGAGTTTATAAAAATGTCCAAAAGTATGTTGTCTTTGCAAACCATTAGCATTCCAGTTAAGAAGTGTTAGTTGATTGGGAATTTTATTAATTATTTATTGTGAGAGAGTGATTCAATAATATTTTGATGTTGAGGAAGAAGAATTGAAAGACACATTTTCAACGCAACATACAACAGACGCAGGGGTCCCACAAGGCTCCTGTCTCTCTCCCCTCCTCTTCGATATCCTATTTATCAGATATTCCTCAACCAGACACCTCAGAAATAGCTTTATTTGCTGATGACACGGCACTGTTCACATCACACGACGATATTTTATGCGCACATGACCAAGAACAAATGATTTGCTTACATTTTCAAAATGGACTGAAAATGGAGAATGAAAATTAATACTTCAAAATCATAAGCAAAAGTTTCATCCTTCGTAAGCCAAAATTACCTCCACATTAATAAGCTTCAAATTATACAAAATAAGTGCCTCAGAAAATTACTAAAGCTCCATGGTTTATAAGTAATGAACAATTACACCACACACACACACACACACACACACACACACACACACACACACACACACACACACCACACCACACACCACACACACACCACACACACACACCACACACACACACCACACACACACACACACACACACACACACACACACACACACACACACACACACACACACACCACACACACACACACACACACACACACACACACACACACACACACACCACACACACACACACACACACACACACACACACACACACACACACACACACACACCACACACACACACACACACACACACCACACACACACACACACACACACACACACACACACACACACACACACCACACCACACACACACACACCACACGAAACATAACTGGCCAAGTTCTTTTTATTTTTTTACTATATTGACATTTAGACCTGGGATGGTTCATCGTATAGTTCCTGAAATCATGTATAAACACCCTTGAAAGGCAGAAATGTCGAACAAGAATAAAAATTTTAAAATATTTAAAAGAATTGTAAGAATTTGTGATATTATTGTTGTAACAATTTGTTGAATATTATACTGTAAGAAGAGAGAGAGGTATGTTGTGGAGGAATGTTGTTATTTGTCCAAGGAGAGTTGTTATTGTTAGTTTGTGTAGCAGAACGAGATGGGAAATGTGTTGGATGTAAATTAAAAGAAAGTTTTGAATAGTTTTCAAGTAAAGAAGTAGGATTAGTGGAATAAGAGATTGTATTAAGGGAAGAATCATTAGTGGAGGTAGAAGAGGAGAAAGTATTTGTGGAAGGTGACTTATTAGATTTATTGATTTTATTATTTAAGACAAGTTTGTAAAAGAACATTCTCTATAATTTGCAGAACGATTTACACATGAAGGAGTTGAGTGTTGAGTTTGGACAGAGTAATGATGGAGACCACCTAACATATCTGGATTACAATTTGAATTAGCCTGTGAATGTCCAAAACGCTGATAACTTTTACATTCAACAGGGGTGTATATATTTGTTTTAGGTTAAACTTTTATAATTGAATGTAATAGACGATCTAATTTTAAAAGAGTTCTGGATTGATGGGAGCCTGTTACGTTAAGTTTGAAATAAGTAATAAGTTTCAAAGGATACTTTAGTTTGTCCTACAGACGCCGAACTTTAAGCACTGGATATTCTAGACGAATACGTTTATTTAAAATTTATGGTTCACTTAATGAGATTCGAATGTCTTTAATCATTACCTGGAATATTTTCTTGCTCGGATATTGATATGTATAAAACTATGTTATTACAGTTTCACAGAATTTTCAGAAGCTTCGACGGTCATCAATGTCTGTAAAAAGAATTCGAAGAAGTCTGTAAAAGAAAACGAGATTTGGTTAAATAGTTATTGTGAACCGCTTTTGCGATGTCTTGTAGTAATAAAGGATATTTCATGTTAATCACTGTTGTACGTGGAACTTTTGATGAGGTGAAGTTGAAGTAGCCGATTCTTAGTTTCGAATCTGAAGTGAGTCAGGATAGATGCAGGATGGGTAGATGGGTAGATGAATTAGATCGTTTGGGTTTTCAGGAGCATCTGGGGGATGGGGACGACAAGCGTTGTTAGAGATGTCTTGTATGTTAGTTTCAGGTTGTGGCACTAGGTTTGCCGAATATTATTGAAAAGATGTTGATATTGAAGTAGTTGAATAGATGCTTGTTGATAATTTGGTGTTTCCGAGGTTGAAAATTCCATATTTTGAACTGGCGTTGCTTGAAAGTAAGAGAGACGGTTTTAAAATAAGATCTTGATTTTTGTAGGTTTTTATCCCTTTTAATAAAATAATAGTTAAAGATAATAGCGAATCCAATTATTCCGAGATAATTCAATTATAGATCAGAATATTTGAAGTAATATAAGGATGGTAGCATTCTAGAAGCACGGCCAGAAGAGTCCACAAATTCAGTTTTGAAACATAGTTGAAACCATGTTCTGCATTAAATTGTTATTCAAATTTTCCTTGGATGTTATTCCAAGAGGCAGTGATAACTTGGAGCTGAAAGAAAGTTTCATGTAAGCTGGTAGCAGCTTTGATTAATATTTGCCTTTTCATAATTTGTGTGATTTTATTTATCCATTCGATTCATGCAATGTGTTAACTCGTGAAATAGTCACACTAAATATCACTCGAAGTGCTATTACTTACGACTATTCCACTCGTGAAATTAAAACCAATAGTGATGAATAGGCCCGGATAATTATGTAATAACATATTTTCCTACTGTAACTCTATCAAGTCGAATCTATGATATGATGTTTCATATCCGTTAGTGCCAAAAACATTGACTTTTAGTACGTATTTTTACATATTTTACCCGGTTACATATATTTACATATTTTACCCAAAAGAACATATTTTTACATATTACTGAATTTTTCAATTTTTCTGCAATTTTATAAATTTAATTCTTAATGCTTTTGTTATACAGACAATTGTTAACAGACAAAACATTCAGCACTGTGTAACATTTTTGAGCCTCCTCTTTAAAATGCCGCTATTGCATAGCGTTGAAATGAGTCTTTTCATCATATCGACGACATTGCAAATAAAAGGGCAAGACGACGACGCAATCCATAGCTTCTGGTGTGCTAGTTTTCAGCGCAAGTATCGCAGAGAACAGAATGCAAGTTTGGTTTGAGTAAATGATACGTTTAGCAGGAGATATCGCGCACCCACGACGTATTTTTCAGAGGTCTCCTAGACCTTGATACCTTCACCAGAAACTACACGCACCAGTGCAGGAAGCGCCGTTGTCATTTTTCTTTCCCGGATTGTTACATGCTAACCTCCGCCAGTGTTGGTAAATTATCTATTCGGGCCCAAAATCTGAAATAAAATCACGACGGGCACTGAAGCTTTTGGATTAAAACTTATGGGGCAGTGGTAACGCTGAGTTTTTTTAAATTTTATTTATTCGTCTGGCAGGAAACAATACAATAAGAAAAACGAACAATTTCACACAAAGAGAGCAATTCAAAACAATTAAAAGGACAAGTACACAATTTAAAAACAATATAGTACATTTAATTAAAAACTATATGTCTAATTCACAATAAGAAGTTAATTTTATCTGTCTTAAAATATTGATTCTAAAGCCTTAAGTCAAGTTCCTTTGCCCATTGGCGTATTGTCAGTTACTGCGATGAATTTTTGGGGTTTCATGAAACTTCCTTCTCGGACAGTCATTGACAATGTGATGTAGAGTTTGCCTGACATCTGCGCAGTCACACATCGGGCTAGGGCTTATCTTCCATTTATACATTAAATCAGCACAGCGGCCGTGTCCAGTACGTATTTTGTTAATAGTTGTCCAAGTGCTGCGTGGAAGTGAGAAACCTCCAGGTTTTGATTTTCCTGTAAAATAAGTTGCCATAGTAAACATATGGATCTAGTCCAGGTTTCTTGCTAATCGTTGAAGCTATTGTAGTCTGAGGCTACCAAACTTTGAGCGGTTATAATCGGTGGATGACGTGATTTCCGTTGTCTCGTTGTTCTTGCGCCAATATCTTCATGTATAGGAAGTAACGGATTGTTCATAATCTTCTCATATTCCTTTTTGAGTGCATTCTTTCTCCTTATGTCTGGGGGTGGTATGCTGCTCAGCACAGGCAGCCAGTGGGTTGGTGTGGATTTGACTACTCCTGCAATAATTTCATAGAACAGTTTAATTGCGGAGCACAATATTCAGCAGCTGAGTACGTCCGGCTTAAAGCTATTGTTCTTAGAACTTGTTGCGATGAGCCCCAAGTGATTTCTGTAAGTTTTTGTAGAATGTTATTTCTGGTTTTTCATTTGTTTGCGCAATTTATCAGATATTTTTTGAAACTTAAAGTTCTGTCCAGGGTAACTCCTAGATATTTAGGGTGCGGGTTATATTTTAGAGTTTTGCCATCTAATTTTACTTTGAGCTGGTTATGGGCTAGCTTATTATTAAGATGGAAACAAGTTGACTCAGTTTTTTGACAGTTTATTTTAAGTCTCCTGGCTTTACAATATTCAGATATAGTGGTGAGATCAGCACTTAGTACTTCTTCTATCTTGGCCATGTCTTGGTGTTGGTAGACTAAGGTTATGTCATCAGCATAGCAGGACTTTCTAACCCGTGTAGTTAGCAGGTCACAAGTGTAAAGATTGAAAAACAATGGAGCTAATACAAAACCTTGAGGGAGTCCATTGTTGAGTTTGCAAACTCGGCTTCTTTCTTCGTTCATGTACACTATGAATTGTCTGTTGACTAGCATGGTATTCATTAAGTTTGCGATCCTCAGACATTTAGTCACTTTTAGGAGTTTGTAGATCATTCCTTGTCTCCATACGGTATCGTCTGCCGCAGAGAGGTCTAGGAGCATAGTCCCTTATTTATGTTTTTGACAAATCCAGTTTCTATGTGAGTAGTTAGGCTAGTACCTGATCCGTGCAGCTTCGTAGAGGTCTAAAACCAGCCTGTTCGATTGGTATTTTTGGAAGGATTACTGGGCTGAGACGATTGTACAGAAGTCTTTCTAGTAATTTATATGTTACGCTCAGCAGTGATATCGGTCGGTAGCTGCTTGCCTGGTCATTAGGCTTACCTGGTTTGAGGATGGCAATGGTTTTGCTTATTTTAATTTCTGAGGGATTATACCCGTCGAAAGTATGTTGAGAAGAATTTTGTCAGCCATTATCTACAAAGAGGCCCAGTGTGCTTGAGGAATTCCGGATGGATGCCGTCTAATCCTGGCGCTTTATTAAGTTTCAGTTGTCGTATGGCTTCCTCAGTTTCTTTGGTGCTAAACTCTAGAGACAGTTCATTCGTTTCACTTGAGCTTCGTTTTAGGGCTGATAAAGCTTTCTTTGTTTTTGTAGAGGAGTTTCTGATCCGCTGGAGCCTTGGAGTTGAAAATGATGTGGTCTGCCATCTGGTTCGGGGAGATGATGTTTAATGGGTGGACGACCGGCTTAGCTGCGCCGAGTTTCCGAAGTAGCGACCATGCTTTATGGCTGTAACGCTGAGTGAGAATTTAGCACAGGCAAGTACGAGTTTTCAGAGCAGTCTAGAAATATCGCTACCGTAAGAACATTTTAAGTGGAATTTAAACGATCTAAGAGTCAATTGATTAAATTTGAATCAGAATTTTTTATTCCCTAATACCTGAGGAATATTGAACAGCGTCATTGTGGATTCAGTTTATATTTTTAATACAACTTACTCTACATTTTACTTAAAAATGCCGAAGGACAAAATCTCTCTGACATGAGTGTATGACTGAAGAACTTCACAGAAGAATTTGAACACTTTTCTACAAAAGTAAAAACACTTATTTGCCAGTTACGTAAAACAAATGTGGCATATGCTCAGCGATTTCTAATTTTTCAACATACATTCACGTCGTGTCACCAAACTCGAATTTCGAAGATACGTATCCAAACCCCAAAACAGTTCTTATTGATTGATTCGCATGATCGCCAAAGTATTGAGCGAAAGAAATCTAACTTTTGAATTAATTTGTGTTGTGTTAAGATTTGTGCCGACATTCCCATATGGAAATTAAGTAATCCAATACTATGTGAATTTCTGTAAAAATATCCACATTCCACAAATATTCACAATACGAAAGACTGTATGGAAACAATGAATTCCATTCATTGTTTGGAAATAATGAATTCCATTTATGGGAAATTGGCGATGGTTCCATCTGGGTATCAATTGACGAAACAACTGATTTGCTAGGAAATTATATTTAGAATATTGAAATAGGTTAAAAGTGTAAGTCTATTTTGATTACTTGTGAAGTGTTACTCAAATGCAACCATCAAACTACTGCAAAATTGTTACTCATACAATAGGATTTTTGTGGTCTCATGGAGATAAAATACAGTATTGTTTTCCTTCTGATACTAATGCAGCGCCGAACATGTGCAAGGCAGCGCAAGCCCTGAAGGTGTTGTATCCAAAATTACTACTCCTAACCTGACTTGTACATCCGTTGTGTTGCAGAACTAATTAGATCTCAGGTTGCCTCATTGATTTCCCATAAAAATAATTAACGAAATGGGGCATTTGATTCTATGAGCTACAATGCTTAAAATTTTAATTTTATTTATAGAAGTTATATATCAATTTGATTCTTATACTGTAGCAGCAATAAGCATATCACAGCAACTGCTTTATACTGAAAAGCTGAAAAAGTATATTGCTCTATTTTCAGTAGGCACTACATTTAAATCTTTGGAAACGTCTTCCGCAACTTCCCGCCTGCCTTGAAATTGCCCAATCAGCAGTCGAAAGTAAAGCATTTGCATTTGCAGTTTTTAAAAATTCAGAGTGTTTAATTTACATTAATTCAAGATCTAGTTTTAAAAACATATTTCATGAAGGAAAAATTTCTAGCGTTTATGTTGTTTTTCGACAATGTTGATATTTGTTTGAAATTTTCGAAAATTCAGATTGTTCGCCCAAAATTGAACGTACACCATTTCTTAACGTCTTCTGCTTCGAGGAATAGATTTACAGAAAAAATTGGAGCTCTTTTGAGAAAATTAAGAAACTTCGATGGGGTTTGGTGTAAAGAATATTACAGTCAACTACGACCGTCTGTATTCTACTGGCTACTTGTTCTACAACGTATAGAGGTATTGTAGTTTTGTGCTTCAACTTAGAAAACGAAACTCGTTCTTATTTTAACGGGATGTGCCGAGTGAGTTTAAAATTCAGTTTAAGATGAAAATGCATTTATGTTAATAAATTCACACAAAAATGGTTTTTAAATGGCTAACTCTCGTATAATGACCTTAGGGGCTTGCGAGAAATAAACTGAACTAACTGTACGCGACAGACATGGGGGAATTGTGATGAAATCCACCATCTTTCTACTACTACTACTCTCCATCGATGAAAAGCATCGTGCAACGATCTGTAATATATTCTCCACTTTCTGATCCGATCATGATATTTCTGTGATTTTGCGATGTTAACATTCGAGATAAATATTGCTTCCACGTATGCGTCAAGTCAACTCTTTTCTCCACTAGCAGTTAGCAACCCTTCTCCACCCAACTAATTGTTCTAAGTTTTTTTGTAATCTCTTAAGTCTATGCTAGCTTTTCAGTTTTGCCCTATCTTTTACTCAGCTGCCACCTATTGCAGCCTAAAGGTAATTTTTTTCACTACTGCTCAAATTTTCGGCTCCTAATGGTATAACTGAAAGATGAGTTTCATAATATTATAGAGGAGTAAAATCTGGTGCTCTAATGCAAATTTTCGTTGAAAAATTTGGAGGGAATTTTAAAATTTAATTTAAATTAATTTTGGCTCTATTCTCAAAATATTTTCGAAAAATGTTATTGGAAATCATTTGAAGCAATTCTATTCACAAATGCAATAATGAATACAAATCACTTTTAATGTAAAAATACTTGTGTAATTTTGAAAAATCAAAAGAATAAATCTAAACTCGTGCTACTCAGTATACTAAGAACTATTCGTATAGAAAGGTAAAAGAAAAAAATTTGGAGCCGTTTTCAGAAAAAATGTTCCGGCGTCTGTGAAAATGCGAAATTTAGAGCTCATTTTTCCAGCAAACTTTTGACATTTTGAGGAACTTTGTATAACATCATTTCAAGCACACGTACTCACAAATGCCCATGTATACAAATCGCCGATAATGTGAATATTAACGTAAATATTGAAGAAAAATATTATAAAAAATTACATTTCTGTATCTTTTAAACAAAAGAATGCAGTAAAATGGCGTTTATGTCATTTATAAATGCATTTAACACTCTTCAAAAAGTGTAAGGTAAACATTTGGAGATGTGTTTGAAAAAATGTTACTTTTAATATTTCTTTAAATGACCGATCTAATATTACGTGAAAATTACTCGTTAAAGAACTGATTGTGGAAAACAAATTGCATTTGAAGAAACAATCTCTATGTTTAATATTGAAGTTTTAGGAAAACGCCGAAGAAATTCAAACATTTGTAATTTTCGAAAAATCAGAGTTTACAGTGAAAATCGGTTGCTTGCTTCGTTGATTGATTAGTAGTTGCGGGCGGTTCAACTGCTAATATCATTAGTCCCATTGTGTAGTGCGTTTTTTCTCGAGGGCGGAGGCGGTGATCTTCCCCTGTTGTCAGGCGAGATTCTGCGTCTACCTCCGTCGGTTTGCGGAGATTTTCCTCATCCATATATCTCCCATCAGCGAGGCAACCGCCCTACGAAAAACAAGCTCTAAGCTCCTGACTGGTCTCGCGAAAGTGTAGAACTTGTGATAGACCAGGAGCCCGCAGGAGAAACCACGTATGATAAGCTGATCATTTTTTTAAAATTAGCTATTGTTATGAATAATAGGGAAACGGAAGTATGGTCGTCTGAGGTGTCGGGATTGCGCTGCACAATTTTTTAAATGTGTCGATAAAAAACTATGCCTTTGGAGAATGAGTACATAGCTAATTCTTGTTGTACAAGTGTATTGTTTGTTAGATAGCCAAGTGTGAAAGAGATGTCTGCCATACCGATGTGGCCTCTCAAACTGCCCACCAAATTGAATTCAACGTGTCATTTTTTGATACCCTCGGATGACGAGTTCAAAACTTATCTTTTGCCCAATGATAGAAGATTTTTTTTCATTGCCGATTACGATCATTCCAAGCCGTTTCGGCATCTCCAAGTAGCCGCCATACTGATTCGAAGATGTCTAATGTTGAGGCCATGTACAATACTCCATGTATGGCGGAACGTTTTTACTATGTATATTTCGTCATATATGTATGTGTACGAGAATGTAAAAACAATATTTTACGTTCTCAATACGGAGGAGTATATGTAGTATAGAGAAAGTTGTGTAATGCTGCGGAAAATCTATTTTGAGATTTCAAAGGAAATACAAGTTTTGGGATCCTCTCTAATGCCCAAAACAGCTGTTTTTTAAGAACATATTCCGTGTGAAAGTCGTCAAATTGTTGAACAAAGCTCACTTTGGTGATGAGCATGGCCGGACCAGGGCTGTAAGTGTCAGTTGGACAAAGAGGTGTAGTGAGTGTTGTCGGTTGCGAATTGCATTGGCGGAGGGATTTCTTTAAAGCAACACTGGCAAAGGATATCATAGATGTTTGTGAATGTATAGCATTCCATGGATTGCACATGAATTATGATACAACTTTCTCTGCTTGATATTTTGGATGTCACAGCTTTATGTATGTTCTCATAAGATAACAACCCAATTTACTCTTAGTATATGCTTATCTAATGATTTACTGAAAGTAAACACTTCAAGGGAGTACAACACTATTTTAGTGATGGTTCAAAATCATGAACTACATTTTGAAGTCTGAATCCTGTCTCAGTAACATTTTTAAAGAAAATTATAATCAAATCATTGAAACAAATGTAACAAAAGATGTTCTTAAGACAAAATACCTCCCTTGGCCCGTGTAATTCAGTTTATTGCATTTACTATAGGTTTATAATAAAGATCTTCGTATGAAAATGTTTAAAATTTCAGGAAGTAAATGAGTAAAATTCTCTCACAACAAATTTCTAGGTCAACACAATGATAGTCATCCTCAATGGCTTACTCAAATGCTGTAGACCTCCCCCCTTTCCGAAAGACGATGTCACAATTGCCCAATTATAGTTTTTAATAATTTAAAAATAAGATATTTTAATTATTTATAATATTTTGCAGCTTTTTGAGTTGAATTAAATGATTTTTTCAATGAAATATTCTAGCGGCCGGCTGCTCCGTCTCTACATTTTTTTTCAGCCTGTTACACGCAATAGATGCTGAGAAAAAAAATAAAACATGCAAAACACGTTTCTCGTATCTCTGCAACAGATTGTTCTAGGAGGCTGATTTTTTGTGAATCTACATAATTTTGTATTCTCTTTCATATGAGCATCACGATTATTGATTTGGTTTGGGGGCAATTTTCACCGCCTTACTCGACTATGCCCTTTACTTGCATTACACTATCACCCATATCGGGAGGCCAGTATTTGTCCCGGCTTGCGCGGTGCTCTGCTGGAGGAGATATCTGGAGAGGGTTTTCCCCGCATGCCGACATATAGGTACCCGTCAAGTGAGAAAGGAATCACCGCCACCTTCTGGGATAAAAATATTCACTACATTAACGAGAATAATGAATATAGTATGATATAGTGCCCGAGACAATCAATTACAATGGAACCTCGGTAATCCGACTTCCGAAAAACCGAAATTTCGGATAATCCGAACAAAATTCGGAATTACTTAAAAGGAAACAAAATAAATAAAACGCTTCTTGGTAGCGTGAAGAGAAGATTTTATAATTACTGTAGAATTGAACAACTAATTATTGAAATGCAAGTTGTCGAAATGAAACGTTTATTGGACTGGTAACTACGGCTAATGTCATATGTTTATGTAGCAGTAATTTTCACTTAGAGAAACTTGCAAATTCGGTTATCTTATTTTGCCGTAAGAAAATGGATGTGCTTGATGATGCGATTATGCGATCACTACGCTACGTTGCACTTTCTGGTAATCCTATAGATGTAGTTGTTCTTATATATTATATTCCAACCGACCACACCCGCAATTACGAGTAGTTCGGATTACCGGGATTTTACTGTAATGAATTTGCATAATGACTACTAGGCTGTTTTCCTAGTAAAATTCTGGTCACCCTGGTTGTCTCCCAGCGTGTGGGGACATGTCAGAAAGCGGCGCGAGCCGACAGCCGAGGGGCGGGAGGCCTTGCACGCGACGAGTCGTGGGCGGGAGCGGGCGCAGGCGCCGGTCACGCCGCAGCCACGCCTCCCAGAGCGCTCCTCACAATCCGCATCACGAGCTCCTCGCGCTTTCATCTGCCCGCTCATCTAGCAGCGCTGTCACTCTGGCGAATTCGAGGAGTTGATTGAACGACTTACGCTACAGTGTTCAGGACGTCCGGGGAGGAAAGTTGAAAATTCTAAAATAAGCTCTTAAGACAATTTTAATTTTATTTTGTCTAATAAATTACTTGGATATTCGGAATTTGCTGAGTCGCTATAAAAATAAAAATTCCCCAATTTACACAATCCAACTGCTTTTTTATTTCTAGATTAATTTTTCTTTCTGAACAAATATATTCATTTGTTTTGTAAATAATAAACTATTTACATGTTTCTGGAGTGTTTCTATGCTTCTTCAATGCAAATTTTTGCATTGAAAGCATTTTTGAAACCAAATTTTGAGTGCTTATTGAGTCTCAGCCATTCAAATATCCAGAAGTTTATTAGGCAAATATTTTAAAATTGTTAATTTTATTTCAATGCAAATACCTATTTGTTACGTGTTGACAGAAAGGTTGCTTAGTTGGCATAACCATGAAGACCCCCTTTCCAATTATTTGAACATCATTCCATTGTGCATCTCTTGTATATTTTGCCTTATTTTATTATGTGATTATAATATATGATATATGATAATATATCATATATATGATATATATCATATATAATATATGATAATATATCATATATAATAACATATTATATGATTATAATGTATATGATCATTGTGCTTCAAATTTCTAATTATTCTGCATATTTTACTTGAAATCGTTTATCGTTACTCTTTTTTATTTACCACATTTATTTTACTAAATTTAATTTTTAATTTTATAGTGTTTAAATATACGTGTTGTAGCTAATATTCATTTCCTGTGACTGAATTATTCATGATGGATATCACGATCGTTTCGAGTATTACGTGCTGTGGAGTTCTCTTAAAAGGGTCACGTTGAACACACGAGACATGAACTCCCTCAAGTTGCAAAGGAGACTTCCCTACAGATTTGGGCAAATCATGTTGCTAAAGAGAAAGGAACTTCCCTTTTCGTGGAATTAAGTTGACTGCGAAAGGATGATCAGAATCACTTTAATCGTGGATCTTATGATAAATAAATGTATTCCATTGAAGAAAAACACTAATACTAATCTTCAAGATTTTATTGAGAGACTTAATAAAAGCAAAACGTAAGAAAAAAGTTATGGTGTTTTAATATACTTATAAAGCATGTTTATGGCATATATTTGAAGATATACTCCACAAATACGCACACACCTCATAGATTATTAGTGCATAAATCCAGTCCCTGCTGATAAGTTAACAAGGTCCAAAATTTATTTATCTGCATTATTGCATGCCAATGCTTCTAATAATAATTAAACCGAATCTTACAATTGTCCAAATGGATGCTTCAGATTCTCGTTTCTACATTTTAACTAATGGTGCACATAATTTCTCGCACTATTTACAACTTTTGGAATTCTAGAAACTTCAAAATGTTCACAAACTTCAAATTTTACTAGGGAAATAAGTACACTTTTTTCGTAAAAAAGAGTTAAAATATACTTTTCTTTGTTATTCTTCAAGCTATAGATCAGTGTAAAAATGAAAATAGTTCAGCTTATGTATGTGTTCTATTGCCAACAAATGATTGGAAAAGAGAAACAAGTCCAGGACTAATTCATCTTATATGCTTATAGAGTGCGCGAAGAAATTTCTGGATTCATTGAATGATCAGTGATTAATAATAATTTGCGTAATGATTTTACGGCAACAATAATAATAATAATAATAAACACTGAAGACATACTTCAAAACCATGGTGGTCAAAATATCGAACTATTTTATGAAGAGAACCATATCTCTTACTCGTCCTGGCAGAACTCTGTGAACCTGGTGTGGCTCTTTCCATGTATAAACAGCTAACATGTGCTAGAAAATGTTGTTTTTGTGCACCAATATTATAAACAATCCTCTTCCATTAGAAAAATCGTTCATAATATGGCATATTATGGCACGAATCATTACGTCATCGCTATTTCTGCACGAAATATGAGTCATCACTGACGTAATAGTCACAACGTCCATTTATCGTCAGTTATGGAGTATAAAGAAGGCAGTTGTACCATGTAAATAGATTGTGTTCGCAGTATATTCAAATATATTGTGAAAAACTTGCACTTTTAAAATCTAATTTATTATAACTTATTACTACTTTAAAATTACATGTTGCTGTTATTCGGTAATATTTAACAATAATAACAAAGAACATCTAATTAGCTGTTGAAGCGCCCTTAAACTCAATCAATCAAAAATAAGTTTTTATGAATATGAATGTTAATAGTACGGTTAGATAAATTGATCGCGCTTAGAAGAATTACAAACACAACAAATTTTGAAATAGAATGGAAAAAGAAATACAGATATAACAAAATTTGCATTTGAACAAAAAGGTGTGATTAAGGAAATCCTGTTGTTAAATCAGACTTAGAATAATGTTTGTATGACGTAAAGTAGAATACGAAGCGTGCAGATTACATGTAATTATAATAAAGAAAAGCAAATATAGAACATATGTGATATGTATAATATATAATATAAAGAAAATATGCATAAAGAATATTGCAGTAAAACAAGTAGGAAGAGAATAATGCCAGCATACGTTACTTACCTCACTAGTTTTATGATAAATTATTATTTATTATTCTTAGTGGAATCAGCAAAAATTAATATTTAAAATTAAGAATGGAATGTAAATGAATTTAGTTAAATACAAATAACTCATGACTAATGAATGAATACAATGAAAAAATTGCTACTGAGAACGTATAGAAAAACACAGCAAAACACACCTCATCGGAGAACAGCACACGCTAAAAACAGGCGAAACGAACACAGAATTAGTATTCATTCATCGACTGTGTAGCTATTTAGTTTATTTATCTCGAAGTTCTTACAGAATCTCTAGTTATAGATTCTATACAATTGTTTTATGCAATGGTGAACGGCCTATGGAACCTATAAATTTTATTGAAACCATTGCTAGGGAACCCGTATAGAAATCTTTATGCAATCGACCCTTAGATTCCCCCATCTTATAAGAGTATTTATGCTTTCTGTGAACACCGTGCTTTGCACGGATTGGAAAGGTTTATTTGCAACAGATTCGCCCTCGCAGGAGCTAGAAGTATTAATAGTTGCTTGATATTGATGAAGTTGTTTTTTATTTGCGTTGTGCAACCGTTCCTTTCCGATTTTACAAGGGCTATATACCCAATTGAAGAAGGAACTACGTTAGATACGGACCACGTGTTTCCATGTTTCATTTTCACGATACCTTTAGGAAAAATTGGATCTCTGCTATTCATCGTCAGCATTTCGTACCGACGCAGCACACGAAGGTAAGTATTGGTATTCTTGTTTGTGTGAACAGTTTGTGACATAACCTATATTATTCATGTACTAAACATGAGACGTTCATATTATTCTTATTCAAAATCTATTTGTCTGAAATTTCGAACTCTGCTGATGAAATGCTAATGAATATTCAGTATACATTCATGAACAAGACAGTTCACAAAATTAATATTCTTGAAAACATAAATTAAAAAAGAAATTTGATGAAAGCATAGACGGTTGATCCTATATTTCTTTCACAATATTGTTTAATATTTTATTGTGTAGTTGATTTTAAAGACCTAACATACGTCATTTAAGAGAAATAATTGTAATACCTTGTTTATCCTACTTGTCTTATTTCTTTGAAGGTGGGTGCACTTCGTTTTGACAAAAGTGAAATTCGCTACAAGTCCTTAAGCTATGAAGAAAAGTCACGAAAGGAACTACATGGTACTTTGGGACGACCGAGACTCAAGAAAGGAGCCTTCCCCGCGAAATTGCCAGGGTGTTGTGCGTGTAAATCCAAAAGAGATAAGGCTGGAGGCTCAAGAAAAATTGCGAGGGGCAATAGCAGAGAGCTTAGAAACTGAGTTAAACTATGATGGAAAGATAATTCTTTTCTATATTTTGTTCTTCGTCAAAAAGAACAAAAAAACAATATTGGCAAAGAATGGACGATTGTGTACAGTTAAAAGAGAAGACTATCTAGTTAGGTTTGATTTGTGTGTTACCTGTGCCAGTATTTTCGTTATCAGCAGTGATTCGGACAAATTTTCAAGTCAGCGTGCTCAGTCATAATACGGCATTGAAAAAGCTGGGAAATAATACTTTCCCAAGATATTTTAGTAATTTCAATAAGTTAATTTATATCTTGGATAGGTTGAAGCATTTGCAAGAGAACGATAACTATTCTTATAGTACATTCAGTGCTGTAAATGCTATTTTGAGCAGGTTAGTAAAAGATATAGATGCTACGTGCAAGCAAGTTAAATTTATTATTAAACAGATCGATAATTAATCACTGAACAACAGTGTTGCAGATGCAGAGCTCATTTTCTTCTTATTGCAGTACTTTGTTTTCTGTTACCCCTCTTGCGCACAATTGTTTTAGGAAATCTGGATATGTTGTCTCTCCAGAACTACGAACAAGCAGATGAGAATACTTTGAAGTGTGCTAAGGAGAAATTCAAAATATTGCAGGAATCATATTGCACAATTTCATTAATGGTAAATGGAATTTATATCAAACCTTTCTAGACAACAAAGGTGGAAATACAGAGTGATTCAAAAAGGAGCAGATTTCAAATGTCTACCACCAATTAATGACATTAGAGACACGTACAACACATCATTGGATAGAGGAAAATCTAAATTTTTATTCTGTACATTTAACATAAGCACCATTTGTTGCGTGACAAATCGAAAATCGATAGCCCGTTTCTTGTCGCTCATGAATTAACTGGTCGCTGATTATTGAGTTCACTGCTGTAACATTCGATCTTGATCTTAAAAGAGTACCACATTTAGGTGGTACATATACTTTGTCTTTTATGAAGCCCTGTAGGTAAAAATCGCACGGATTTCAGATCTGGTGATCTGGGAGGCCACATACGATGAACAATATCATATTCCCTACTTCTTCGAATCCATCGTTCTGGAATTGTGCCGTTCAGATTCAGTCGTACCTCATAGTGAAAGTGAGATGGTGGCCGTCTTGCACGAAGATAAAATGATTCTGATCTTGAATTTGTAGAAACAACAAATTCGGGAGCATGTCTAGATACTTAATTTCCGTAAAAGTTCTCCCAATAAAAAGAAAGCTCCATAAACTTTGTTGATACTATTGACGCTAAACACATTCAGTTTTGAAGAATTTCTTTGATGTTCGATGATAATACCGTCCCCAAATTCTAATATTGTGGAGATTTACTTCACTAGAGATTTGAAAAAAATAGTCTTTCAGCAATAGTGTCATCTTTCATATCTTGCAACGACAAATTCTAATATTTTGAATGATCTCCAAAACGCAATGCCCCAAATTATTGCACAGACGTTTTTTCGGCACACGCCATACCCGTTGGTTGTGGAATCCGAAGTTCTCTGCTTCCTCTTCTTGGGGATTTTGTTGGGCTACGTTCGTAAACCGATCGGATACGCTCAACATTTCCATCTGAAGTACGAGGGGCAACATTACTTTCTCGTTGCTTATGCAACCGTCTACAAAACTCTTGTATGATTTGTAAATCTGTTTATGACTCTGTTGAATTTGCTACGAAATGTATGCTGTACTGAAACAATGGATTTAGTCTTTGCATATTGCAACACACAAAACGTGGCGTCACCATTTTCTTATGAACAAGCTATAGCACCACTGTAGGCTCTGAATGGAATTAATAGGTAAAAGCTTAAAACTTAGAATTTTTCTCTATCCAGTGATGTGTCGTATGTGCCTCCATTCATTCACACTCATTGATGACGCTATTTGAAGTCCGCTCCTTCTTTTTAAATCACCCGTGTAGCTGGAATAGCATACGTTAGTCCAGATGCTGCTACTTCACCTCATGTTTTATTGTTTATATTATATAAATTCCCCTCCTATATTATTTCAGTAGTGTAGATGCGTTTTGAGGCTCTCACACGCAACCAATTTTTATAAATGAAGTCTCAAAAGAAAGAAATTTAACTTTAGAATGTGAAGGATTTGTTGAAATAAACGCATCTAAGTATTCACGTCGATCGCAATCTGCAACACTCGGACAGTATTGTTAAAATCTATGTAAATAAATAACTCCTAAACGAAGCGTTCTAGGGCCTCAAGATTTCTCAAGAGTAAAAAGGCTTTTCTGATATTTTTGTGACTATCAAGGAAAGCGAAACTGTCGAGCAAGATTTTTGTAATAATTATTTCAAATGTTTTTAAGGAATTGCTTTGAATTGAAAAATTTAAAATTTTTTTTTTTTTTTTCCAAGAAAAAACTTTCAATGACACCGAATAATCCTTTATTCAAAATTTGTTTAAATAAATAAATAAATAAATAAATAAATAAATAAATAAATAAATAAATAAATAAATAAATAAATAAATAAATAAATAAATAAATAAATAAATAAATAAATAAATAAATAAATAAATAAATAAATAAATAAATAAATAAATAAATAAATAAATAAATAAATAAATAAATAAATAAATAAATAAATAAATAAATAAATAAATAAATAAATAAATAAATAAATAAATAAATAAATAAATGAATACGTTTCGTTTGAACTTTCCTTCTTAATATGGAAATGTAAGGATAGAGAAGAGATTGGGTTTTAACATGCGAGAGTTCTCCCACGGATACGCTATTATAATTTTAATATTTTTACATAACTATTACAAATGAGTTGAGAAAACCTCTACCATGTTGCAGCATCACTAGTTTTTAAATCTGCCCTTGTACAGGCTAATGATCTAATTTTCTAACTAAATCAATTCAAAGTGGATATTTAGTTGTATGTGCGAGGTGCAGAGGAGCTAATAGCAAGAAATAATTATAGGGGATACAGTATCAAATCCACGTCATATTTTCTTAAAAGAATTTTTCCTTTATATTGAAAATAAGATGTATTTTAATTTGTTGATTTACACTTAATGTTTAAAACGTTCTAAATATTAAGTTAGATTTTCGCTTTCCTTTATAGTATTTGATACATTTAATACTTCAATGTATCAAATGGCTACACCAATTGATACATTGAATGGCTTCCGTTAGTATAGAAAATTAGTAAAAGCTATATTTCTGAATATGTATCATACGCTTTTGGGGAGGGGATGAAACACATTGACCCCTCCCTCTTGGTTGCCACACTGGATAGACAGCATGACATGTGCGTTATGTAAAACATCTTCCTCGTGACATCTTCATCTTCCTCGATACATCTCGCTCGAAGCAATACGAACTAAACAATAGACGCATTATGATGAAATCGACCTATGCAAAACATATTTTATTTCAAAATATTATAAATATTCAGTACTCAGAATAAAATGAGTCTCGGACTGTCTTGTGACGATATTTATTGTGTGTTTATAATGCATTGGTTGTTTTGTAATGCAGACTATTATTTGCAACGCCAACTAGAAATCTACACCCTACATCATTAGAAAAATTAATGAATGTGAGATCACGATATATTAACTTGCATCTGGAATATATTATTCCTAGAAGGCAATGTATTCCAATTGCTTCAATGTGAAAAGCTAAGAACAACAAAACAAAAAATCGAACAAGAAAACTTCTAAAAATTGCAAAAAGAATCGACGTCGGAGGCCATTATCAACACAATGTTCGAAAGAACAACCCTTAAGAACCATAAGAGACCCTAGACGATTTCAATTTCTGGGAACTGCCAAATAAAATACGTAGTATTGTCCACCTCTTCTGGAATATATAATATCTTTCAACAGGTTGTTTACCTTCCTTCCAAGGAAATAAAAGTTATAGTACGTGTTAATGCACTTTAAATGGAATACATTCTTTATGGCGGGGAACTCCTGTAATCCCCACGTATGTTCAGATTCTCCCTGACATTATACAAAATTGAATTATTTGTGACACCTGTGAAGAATAAATTAGTTTTCATGTTTAGGTGTTTCATACGCAAATAAAATATAACTTATATTGTAGATATCATAAACAATGTAGTATATGATCGCAACTATAGTACATGTTTATATTGCATTTGAAACTGTCAAAATTTATACATTTTTAATTTTAAAAACTAACGACGTATAGTCAAAGAAATTGAATATCACGAAGAATAAATTGCAAAATGACAATACTTGTTGGTAATATTATAAAGGAAAGAGTGGGGATGCCAGGCATCCCCAGGCGACTACTAATGACACGAAAGGGCACGCGACTTTCGAAGAGTTAAGAAACCGTGTACCAGAATTCAGTTTATCTTGTTGAATTTCAGAATCATAACGCCGCCGATACGTGTTTCTTTCGCAACAAGACCGTGGTTGCGGCTACCGCCGGGTGTGCGACGCCATTCCCGCCCTGGAGATAGGCGGTGGACGTGTATCTCATCGCCGCTCACCCTAGTTCGCGCCCCACGCCGACCCCCGCGGGCCCTGTGGCCTGCCTGCGATGACTTCACCCGCAATTGCCTTCTCGCCCGCCCCGCCCCGCCCGCCGCGCGGGGCTTCGCTCGACCCCCGCCCCCACCCACCAGCCTTCGGCCGCAGGATTAGCGCCTTTATCTGTTACTTAACAGGCTGCTCGGCTTCCCCGCCGCGACGCTGCGGAAGACCGGCCTTTGCCAACGGGCCTCCGCCGGCGCGCCTGGGCGTATACCGCTACATCCCGCACCTCCCGGAGACGTAGCTCAGGGCAGCTCGGTCGAATTCAGTCGCTGTCTGGAGGATAATTCTAGCGGCCGACTACTCTGATCGGTAGTTTTCTGTGGATTCTCCGATCAACACCAGGCGAATGCCGGAGCAGTACCCTACCAAACGGGCCACGGTCCGCGCGCGGTCTTTCCTTCCTCTTCCTTGTCCTATCCTAACCCCTTACACACACTTACACTAACATGCCCTACACTACCACACCGGTCAGGAGCTTAGAGCTTGTCCTGGCTGGGGAGGTGTCTCGGTGAAGGAGATACCTGGTTGGGAGAAACCTCGCTAGTCGACGGTAGGTCGGCGCCGGATATCACCTTAGCCAGACATTATAATAGACAAAAAAGTATTAAGCAAGAGAACAAATATCATTGTTATCAATTTTTACAAGATGCCGTAACATTCTGACCAGTTTACTAAGTTCATGTGCACGAACAAAATTACAGGAAGTAAATCGTTTCAAGCGAAAACAATCTTATCAGAAGACTATCTGAAATATTATGTTGATATTGTAGCATTAGCATGGCTTCATTCGCTTTTCTTTAGAAAGAGAAGTGCACGAAAATATCTCGCTTCGACCCACTTCTACGCCAAAATTTGGAATATATGACCTTAAATATCCCGTTTAAATAAAAATATGCAGTTAATGAAAAAATCCCAGAAAGATGCAATTATGCAAAATAAAAATGGGCTACTTTTATTTAATTTTAGGTGATAGGTAAAGTCATATACATTTCCTTTCGATATGCGCAGTCAGTAATAATATGCAATTGCGTGAAGTTCGGGGGTCTACAAGTAGTAATGAGTTTTACAAAAAAATATGACAGATATGTAAATTCGGAGAGAAATTGTGGTATAAATAATATTACTTATTCATTACTAAAGGTGAGAAAGTAAGTTCTCTTCTACCACCAGTAGTTTAACGTTTACAATGTAATGCCGCATTTTTCACATAACTTTTGCTAGTCAGTACTCCTCTGGGTTTGGTTCCTAACAGAAATATAGAAACCCTACAGAAACCTAGATCATCTTCGATGTTCAGCAGTGCATTATTTTGCAGTTGCTATGCTAGAGACGCAAAATAGCTTAGGGTTCTTGGGTATTTAGTAAGATATATGTGTAAAAACAAAAGATTTTCATTTATGTATGTTTCGCCAGAACTCTGGACATGCACTCAAAAGCTTCAGTTTTTGATATCAAAATTATCCTTATTAAAATTCCGGTACGCCTTTCAACACAAAAATTGAAAATAGAAAGTAAATGTACTTGACCTTCATTAAATGTTGAGTCGATTGATATGGAATAGTACTGAGAGAGTGAAACAATCTGAAACCCGATCCATTCTATAATCTCCACAAATGGTTGGTGGAAGATTACTGCCTTGGCCACTTCCACGCTAAAAATTTTCTGCTACTTGGTTTTACTTTCTTGTGTTCTTCTTACGTAGTGTTGAGTGTATATAGAGTTTAGTTCTTATGTGTAGTATAGTATACATCAGGGGTGCCCTACTTGCAAGGCCTCAAGGGCCACAATAAAACCTTTATATACTCCCATTGTATAATTCTGTCATTTGATGGCTGCAACCCGTTGCATAATGATACTCATTACGATTCAGATTTCATTATGATACAGGTTCTAGACCAATCACAGAGAAGTTTACAAACCAAGTATTGACCCTTCATTAATCATTGAGAATCGTTCTAAAAATATATTGTTAGATTGTGTACATTAAAGTTGCATTTAATGTTATATTATGTTTGTCAGTTTTAAATTCTTTTATTATCAGTAATTTTTATGTGGAATATTATTTCAAATAAATTGGATCATAATTTCACTTTAATCCTATTTGACTAGCGCAGTGGTAGAGGTAAAGGGGTAAGAGGTAAATTTGACTGACGTTATAATAACTCAAGGTATTGTGTGTTATATGTTGCTGCCGTGTTTGTCCTTTAAAACCGGCCGATTCTTTAGTTTGAAATGTTTAGTGAATTAGAGGAGGATTGGAAACCTACAGAAATAAGAGCAAAAGCGAAAATGGTGACCTCGAAATTATTGCCGCAACTTTTGTACTCTCTCGCAGGCGGACTGGTAAACCAAAGCCACCTGCGGCAGGTAGGGTAGCTGTCCGCTAGGTGGCCTTGGCTGAATCCTGCATGTTAACTGCCACGAAACGATTCAATGTAACAGTTTAACCTATAAAAGTCGCAGAAAATGTACCGTATGAATCTCGATGTATTGGGTATTATTTCATCATCGTTTCATAATGTACTATTAATATGGTTGCGGGCCATATTTTCGTTTCCCGGGCGATCCACACGTGACCTCGTTTTGTTGACCTCCGCTGCTCTGAATCGGGGAACCATGCATGATATCGGACCGTACCATGCATAACGCAGTGAAACACATTAGGATGATTTTAAATATCTGAATTTACTAGAGCCGACCTGGATGACCGAGGTGGCTGAGAGCGAGTACCGACTCAGCGCTTCGGTCCGAAGGGTCGCGGGTTCGAGTCCCACCTTGGGCATGGTTGTTTGTCCCTTGTCTTTGTATGTATGTGATGTCGCGGAGGGCCTCGCGTTCTGCTGACCCCAGATCAGAGGAGCCCGCAAGTGTGTTGGTATCTAGTGTATGGTCGAATATGCGTCCCATCGGGACGCAAAAGGTAACCGGCTGTCGGCTGGATAAAAACCCTAGAAAGAAAGAAGAATTTACTAGAAAAAAATCTTAAATCTAAACTTAACCCGTTTTTTTACATTAAGGGGGTGCTAGTGCTCCCTTAATGCCATTAAGCTAGTGCAAAAAATCTTGCCATCGTCGGGACTCGAAACCTATAACCTCCCAGCCACAGGCACTGCAGTGACATTGATGGCCTGAGCCGGTGTTTAGAAAGAGACACTTATTATATACGCACTCTGTTTTATTGACACCATATTTACAACTCACTGTACTGAGACATCCATGTATTCTGATTTTTAATATTATAAATATTTTTGTATACCATATAATAATATGTAAACCGTATACTTTTGTATGCTTCACGCGCGTTACTCGAGGTTTTTCCCCATCAGGTGTCCTCCCACCCGTAGGGCCAGGAGCCTGCGGAATTGAAATCCACCCTCAGAGCAAAAACATCTACTGAACGTCATAGATAAATAAACAGTATATCACGCATGTATGAAAGTGCCACATTCCTGCACTTTTTTATAATAAAAATTGTACTGATTGTACTTTTGTTGAAGTTCATTTTTATAATTGTATTTCTTATTTATCTTTCTTAAAATAGATGAGAAAAATGTTTAACACTTCACTTCAATATTTTTACTCTGAGAATAAAAGAAATATAGTTTAATGAAAAAAATTGTGGACATTGTTTATGAAAATATTCATATTTAATCCCGCAAATGGATAGATATTGTTTTTCTCAAGATCACGAATGCATTTAAGACGGCTCGTATGCACAGTACCGTTTATATACGGTGTAATGCACATTTCATGGCTGGGTCATTTGAGTTTGGATCATATTTTCATTTTAAAACAATGATTTATAAAGAGACTTTTGTCCATATAGCTACAACAAGTTAAAAACATTCTACTGATAGCGATGATGGCAAAACATCATATTTTGCTTACTACGCCTTTCTGTAATTCTCAGAATTCCATAATTTATGGCTCGTGTTAAGTCACTTCACTCGATCCATGTAAACGCTTCACACTCGAACACAATATATTATTATGCGTATTCTCAGGCATAATCGTGGGTATTCATCAAGCATTGCGCAGAGGCAGTTTCTAACGCTTCCACAAGTGGATTTTTCTAGACGTCTATTGTTCTGCCTGCGAGACAGGTAAAGCCACCGCCCATTCCCCGCACGCCGTGCCATGCCAGCCCAGGCGAAGCAATATGATGCGATGCGATGCGATGCGATGCGAGGCGCGACGCGACGCGACGCGACGGCGATGCGATGCGATGCGATGCGATGCGACGCGACGCGACGCGACGCGACGCCTCGGGCGGAAATTGCCTCTTCCTTCAATTAATGGCAATTCACCAAACTGGAAGCATTAAAGGGCTTAAGTACCCATTGTGGGAGGGAAAGACCCGCTCGACCGTCTCTTACCGGAAATCCAGGTTTTCCTCGTCCTCTTCCCAGGCTGAAGCCTACTGGCGGTAGCATGACTGGACTTGCATAAGAAACGAGTCCTAATAAGCGGCTAATTATCAAGACAATTGATAAATTATACTACTCTTTGTTGCTCATTCGAGCTCCAGCCTCCCCTCCAAGCAACAGCCAGACTTTTCCAAACTGATAACTAGGGAGCGGATTTTAATGACATGTCATATTTGTCTTTTCACTCTAGAACAATGCCGTTTAGTATAGAAATTAATTTTATGTTATGACAAAAGGAAGTGGCCCATTTTTATAGTCATTATTTTGCATTTTTTGTCGATTTCGACTAATAAGTCATTTTTTACCTTTTCCGTCATTTTTAATGCATTTTTGCTGATTTCATCGTTATTAATGCAATTTTTAATGGTACTTGCTTCAAAAAATATTTCCAAGGTGCAACAAATGTTATTCACAGAATTACTCAGTAGCCTATTCTATTTGTTCGCTCAGAAATTGTTTTTACAGCCGTTGTATGTAATTCTTGTGCCGTATTTCAGCGCCATTGCCGGTTCGGCCGGTTTCGGGATAACTAAAGACAGAGATTTCCTGGCAAAGAACAGTTCAAACAAAAAGTTTGGAAGTTGAGTTCACTCCAACGAATTGAACAAGACTACATCAGTCAACAAAGTCAATCAGTCTTCAAGACAAGAAACTACATCAGTAACGTATCCAATAGCTTGAGTTTCTTATCCGAACTGGTTTTGATAATATTTTTTACGTGATTTTGCTTTGGTTTTAGGGAATTTTTAAAGCATTTTAAGAGCACTTTATTGATCTTTTTGGCGATGTTTTAGGTCATCAAAATCCGCACCCTACTGATACTACGTCAGTATCAATTAAATTTTTTATCATTTGCAGTTATCATTTCCCAGTATGGGCCTCATCTGCCGTAGGTAAAGAATTCGAGTTATTGGACATTATTTTGCTGAAGTTTTTCAAAACATTCCACCTGCGAATCATGAAGAAGAAGAGTAAATTCAAGAATACTTTAATTCACCAGCGCAACTGGCGCTTTTAATAAATAATCTTCACTCCTAAAGAAATACTTAAAGTGAAAAAGAAGATCCGTCACTGCAAAAAAAGAGCTGCAGGCTAAGACCTTATCAATGGCCAGTTAATAAAAGAACTACATCGCAAACGAATTGCATTCATCACAGCGCTGTTCCATAGTATTATTCGCATTGAGCATTATCCCATTCAGTGCAAAGTATCCCAAATTATGGTATTCCTAAAACCTCGTAAATCTCTCGTGCAAGCTTCGTCGGCTTAGCGTCCTATTAGCCTTCTTCCAATGCTGTCTTAGGTATTTGATAAACTACTGTTAACAAGAATACGTCCTTTCTTATGCAACATCATCGTACCAATTTGATTTCGTCAGCAACACTGCTACAGAGCAGAGGGATAGTATATCATCGTATATAGAAAGCAACTTCCAAAGTAAACAATATTGGTATGCTGTCTTTCTCGATATATCTCAGGTCCTAGATAAGGTATGGCCGAAGGCCTCCTGCGTCAACTTAAGCGCTACCTACCCCATTCATGTTTTGATATTTTGCAATCATATCTTTTAAATTGATATTTCCAAATCAAGTATCAAATTAAATCTCAGACCTTCTTCCTATAAACTCCGAAGTGCCTCAAGGAAGTGTTCTTGGACAAGGGCTATATTTGGTATATACAGCTTATATCCCGGGACTGGAAACTTAATTATCGATACTTTTGCAGATTATACAACTATATTGGCTTCTCACAACAATTCTCGAGAAGCATAAAAATTGCTAGATCACCATACTGCACTTTAAGAATGGTAAAGCAAGTGGAGAATCAAGATAAATGAAAGTAAATCAGCTCATATATTACATTTATATTGACGAAAGAAACTTGTCCACCTATTATTTATTTATTTATTTAGTCAAAAACGGTTTGTGACGTATGGAAGATAAAATCATCTGCGCCCGCTTTCCTAAGTTTCAGAATCCCTTCCCAACAATTTAACTATTAATAGTTGAAAGATGAAAAATAATAGTAATAATAATAATAATAATAATAATAATAATAATAATAATAATAATAATAATAAATTTAAAAAAGCGAGAGATTAACATTTCAAAAACTAGATATTTTCGTTGCCGAATTATAGAAAACTTATTTTGTAACGGTAAAGGAACGAACAGATTTGATTTTTCTCATTGCTAACAAATAGAAACTCACACTAAGCTCTACTACCACTACAAGCAAAAGGAAAATTCAAAACAACGTGCGCATAGTGAAGCTACATTTACGTTCAGAAGCAAATCAAGGGGCATCTCAGCATTTGCTCAATGGATCAGGGAAACTGGACAAAAACCCGATGGCGATGTGGGTCATTGACCCCGAAGCTGAAACTTGTTACATGCATTTAAGTCTTTTTTAAAATGTATACAAGGCAGATGTAAACTAATTCATTATACTATATCATTGTTTTATTAAAGTAACATTATTTTTCTTCTTGACGAGTATCTAATTGTATAGAAACAGTTCTGCTGCAGAAAAGATTTTACTTTTTAACTTAAATTTGTGTACCAATTTTAATTGTTTAATTTCATCTAGCAATGGTTGTAAAGTAACGTACATGTATCATATACGTTACGGATTTCTTGTAATGAGCTGTTGATACTGACACTTGATGAACGTCGAGTGTTGTAACTATAAATATCAGTATTATATGAAAATATGTTCCTACCGTTAAGTAAGTCAGTTTTAAGAAATACTACAGATTCGTAAATAAATAGACAAGTCAGTGGTAAGATTCCAAACTCAATGAAAAGAGGCTTGCAGGAATTACGTGGATGGCATTTTTTCATTATTCGGATAATTTTCTTTTGCAATCTAAATGTCTGGGCACTAAAGGATGAGCTTCACTAGAATATTATGCCATATCTCATTCGGGCTGCAGAGCTGCACGAAGGCTGACAGAATTAGAAAGAATTCTGAATGCATAACATAATGAGCTTAATTTAGGGTTTAATTCTGTTATATGTACATTCCATTTGAGGTTTGATTGAATTGAGAGACCTAGAAATTTTGTTATCTTAACATCAGCTAATTGCATATGGTTCATTTTCAATGGAGCATACAATTGCCCATTTAAAACGCAAAATTTCATTGAGACAGTTTTTCCTTCGTTTACTATTAATTTGTTATTAAAAAACCAATTTGAAACTTCTGAAATTGTACTATTTATTGTTTCTGTTTCGCAAAGAACATTCGTGTCATCGGCGAACAGAACTGTTCTTTCATTTTTAATAGATGAGGGCATATCGTTTACGTACAATAGAAAGAGGATAGGACCTAAGATCGAACCTTGTGGGACCCCATGTTCAATTGGCAAAGAATTGGAAAGATAAGTAATGTTCTTTCGTGCCAGTACGGTATTTCTACTCTTTAAGATCGAGGTTTAAGGTACGAAGTTATCCAATCTAGGGCAATACCACGAATTCCATAAGAAGGTAATTCTGAGATCAAGATGTTATGGTTAATAACGTCAAAAGCTTTCGAAAGATCTAAAAATATCCCAATGGGTTCTTCATTTTGGTCCGTTGATGAAGCAATATGATCAATAGAAATCAAATGCCGCAAACTGAGAGCGTTAAATATCTAGGAATTCATATGGATAGATGTCTCATGTGGAAACAATATATTCAAACAAAACATTTTACAGATACAACTCAGAAAATTCTTTTGGCTTATTGGACACAAATCAAAATTATCGCATGAAAATAAATTAAGTTACAAAACCATTCTAGTTTCTGTACGGACATACGGGATTTCTCTATGGACATCTGGACCACTTCGAGCAAAACTAATTTGTCGATTTTAAAAAGGCTTTCAAAACTTTTAAGAATAACTTCATCTGCACTTTACAATAGCCAATATATTTTTCAACTCAATAGAATTTCCTATATTCACCTCTCCCTCCATTTTAAGAATTAACATTTATCTAAATATGTTCTCTTATTTTTCTCTAACATGTTCAAATATTCTTACTTAACAACATTGTAATGTTTTACTAATATTTTATTACATATTGGAGAAGGATCCCAAGAAAAGCTCCAATGGGAGACTTTCCTAATTTCGTTTCTGTTGATATTGTTAATAACCATTTATAGAATTCACTTATTATTTTACGTTTGAAATCGATTGTAAATATCCCTTGAATAAAAAAATCTGCCGTAGTTGATTAAAGTCGCCAGTAATGGTACCTCCAAAAGGTCGACTGTATTGGTCTGTGAGAAAATTCTATGGCTTTAATAATCTGTGGATGACGCTGTGATTTCTGAGGACACGATTTTTATGGATAAGGAGTTCTGAGAATGTGTACCAACAAACAGAAGAGTAATTGCGATAATCTTTTCTTCTTTAATTTTAGAAATCTTTAAAGATATGTCGTTTGCTGCTCTAAACTGCATTCTCAATCTGAAACAAATTGGAGATGTGTTTAGAATTTCTACGAGACATTTTTATGTCAATTTCAAAGAACACTATATTTAGCCGAAAACATATGAAGCGGTAGACTCGGATGCGCCTCTTGGCGATATTTATCTTAGGTAATACCACGAGTGCTTTGGAAATTGTCAATAAACTCCCGACTCGTGAAGCGAGCAGAGAGATTCTTTTTAATTGCCGGTATAATCTCAGAATTGTATAGAGGGTTATAAAGAACAACATATTTTACTTGGCCCCCAAACTTGTGTATAAATTTTAATTATTTAATGACATTTGGGAATGCGTTGTATACTAACGTACATGCATTATATGCGAATTTAAAAAAATATTAAAAGCATTTAATGAAAACAAAGAAAATTAAAATCATTTAAAATTTATAATAATGAACCTGATGTTGGGAAATCAGATCTCACATGACCTGGAAGATTGACATGCGAAACGTTCACGTTTTGTAAATTCCAGCTTCAGAGGGAAAAGTAAAAGTCGTTTTCAGGTGTTATTTACAATATACACATTACATCGAAGACTTTTTAACATACTTCAGACACATCAGGGCACTTACTTGAACTTATTTTAAGCTATATTCAGTTCATATCTGCTTGCGTATTACAATACAGCATTAAGATACATACGGTGGGCAAACCAACACGCCAAACAGGGTTTAATGGAAATAACATGCGGCGCATTTGCTAATTTCAAGCAGTAGTGCATTGAAAACTAATGCAACCGCTCAGCTAATTATTGCTCGAAGCTGTCGACAACAATGATTAGGTTTTACATTGTCGTTGGTAGAGAAACGTCGGACAAAAGACAAAACAAAATCATTTTTCTGCACGACAACGCTTGTCCTCATGTAGCAAAATCTGTGAAGGAGAACTTGAGGTCGTTGATTCAATTATATGTTTTACTCCTCATGCATTCATCATATGTTGCTCTTTAAAAGCATAATTTGTTTCGGACGATGTAGCGTTGCCTTTCTAGCCTTAAAGGACGCCCTTTGTTTCGAAGATAATTTCGAAAATGTAATTATCGATAGCTCGATCTCTAAATCACTTCAAAAATGCCTTAATATTCTACCGAGATATCCATGGTATCTGAATTGTACTGGCAGAGGTGAATCAGGGCATTAACTGATGACACTGAAGTGCTTCTGTCCAGGAGGTCCTAGGTTCCAGTCCCGATGGTGACAGGATTTTCGACAAAGGCTGGAGAACTTAGTTGATTGCAGTCGCGTCTTGAGGAGAATTCTAGAGGTCGGCTGCCGCTCCCTCTTCCTTGTCCTATCCTCGTCCCTTACTTACACACACTTACATTAACATGCACTACACTACCGCACATATCGGGGGATCGGTCGGGAGCTTAGAGCTTTGCCGGGCTGGGGTGGTGCCCTGCTGGCGGCAGATATCTGGTTGGGGAAAACCTATCTAGCTGGCAGGTAAGTCGGCGCCGGATGTCACCACATCCAGCGAAGGAAGATCACCACAACCACTACCTCCCAAAAAACATGCACTTTACTTACGGAACTAATGACCTTAGCTAATGATGCGCATGGAATCACTAACCAAAAAATTATCTGAAATATGAGAAAAGTTGTAGCCTCTTTTGCTTACTCAATGTACCACCTACTTAACGATCTGTAACATGAACTTTGAAAAAAATAGTTATTTTTTCTTAAAAATGAAAATTGCTTTGTATCCATTGTGATAAGAGACTAGTTGAGTATTGATTGTATTGGTTAAGTAATAACACTTCATATACATTGAAACGATTTTAAAATATCAATATTTGATATAATCTTTAAAATAATCTGATCCACGTTGGGCACAGCCAATTTGAAACGAATGTGAAGTCTCTGGAAATTATTAACACAATGTGCTCGACTTTGTGCAAACCAATCTGAAATATGTTAGAATTCTGAACTTAGTAATTTATTGATGCCTGAGTCCCATGTCCTTTACAATTAAATATTACTTAGGTGGGACGACGTCCCATCCACTACGGAGTAGGTAAATGCTGAAAATGTATTCTTTTAAGAAGAACACTAGGCTTATTGCGGAATCTGTCTATTAATAAAAATTAGCCTTCATGTTTTGATAACACAATTACATGATTTATTGCTGCATGTATTATTTACAATATTTTACTTTATAAGTTATTCGGCATGACATCAAATTTAATATGCATTTTTTAATTAAAGGACTTTATTTTAATAAAAAATTGTCTAATAATTTCTTTACAAAGAACAATTTAGCAAGTTGTTTTCCGTGGCGCTTACAGTTTATGAAATTGAGGTCCACCTTGTAGCCTGCGCTGCGGAAGTTAAGAATCTTCCTCGAAGAATCCCGTCGAACACTAGTAATCCTCTATCTTGATGTTGAAGTTATGTTCAAGTTAATGAACTAAATCTGATATTAAACAATTTACACTGTTCATATAAATCGTTATTCGCGAATGCCTCAGGTGGACATCTCTACTCGAGACTGCTTTCCTTCAAACAACTAAACGTTCTATCTGCCGAACTATTAAAATATCTAGCCTAGCTTTCATGTACTCGCGACGGTGACTAACGTTCTTCTGATGTCCACGCAACGGGGACCAAATGTCTTCTGAGAAAATTCTGGCGCTGTTTAACTTTATTGTATTTTGTTAGTTGTCGCTTGGAAAATAAAAATTTATATTCTATGAATATCCACGTCCCAAATCTCAGCTATGTTTCTTTTGTCCTAGGAATCTCCAAGGGCCCATATTTACTGTTTATTTTGGCCTCGAACATTACGTCTTACTGTTTACATCACAATATTTGCATCCAATACTTCAATGCCTTTGCCTTACCAATACGGCCTATTGTCATCTTTATATATGTAGCATGCTACTCTTTTATTTTCGCTCTCGGAATCAATACTTCGACATGAGTTGCTATTCCATACAATTCTACTCAATAATTTCCTTGAGATATTTGGCTATATCTCAATACAGTCATTCACGTTCATACGCGAAGAAACGATACTTTCAACATTTACTACATATTTGATAACATAGCGAATAGGGCGATGTCAATAGCGATGAGAGCAGACTCCACCGACTTGATATTTCCGTAACATAGAAAATGTTATTATTACATTATAAAATAAACATAATCGTTCTCAGATTCAACAACTCTTACGTAAATCATTTAACCGCACGAACTCCAAATGTATGAGATGCATGAAAAATGTGTCTTCTTATTTCTCAATATTTTCGTAACAATTACGCAAATACATTGACCGATGTAAGAAAAATATTCAGAGTTTGGAATTTTAATCCTTTTTGTAGCGAATGTGTACGTCGTTCTGTAGTTCTGTCTTCAAATTGATTATTTAGTATTCCAAAATGAGTTGAGTGGCACAAATTGTAAAAATTGATTCACCAGTGAACCACTTTGTAAAGTAATTCAGTTCTATATCTGTGTACAATCGAAAAGTCGGAAGAAAGAGAATTCAAGACATTTTCTTCCATACACTTGCCCAAGGTGTACGAGGTTCTCACTTGACACACGTGATGTTGATCATGATGTCTATCTTGTTTCTGACCTCGTGTGTAAACTAGTCTAGTAAAATAGTGTATCTATAAATTATGTTATATCAAACAATCATTTAACGTATCACTTGATAAATATTTCAAAATTTTCCAAAGGACAAGAACTCATCGCAAATGCGACTCGAGAGTGACGTGCGAATCTTTATCAGGTGATTAACTTCTACATCTGCGGGCTTTCGGTAAACAAAAAACTTACACCTGAAGCAGTCAGGTTAATAGATTATTGAAAGTCACACTTTCAAGTCGAAGGTCATTCTCCATAACTTATTTTCTTTCTTCACTATACTCAAAATCCTAAAACCATGATATTCAGAAATTACATACGAGTGTTGCAAGTTTCCACAATCTGGCCCACACAAGGACGCCGTGAACTGCCTTATAATTCGCAAATGAACTAATAAAAGCAGTCAAGGCGTAGTTTTCTTTTCATTTCTGCGCGCATTTGAAATTAGTAATATAAATACCGTTGTATAATCAGACACTACTGAAAAGAGTTCGAACTTATTCCTGTTCCGGGGGTGCAAAAAACAAACGAATTTAAATATTATTCAACATTTCCACAACAAGGGCTTGAGGGGTATTTTTAATGCAACATACATTAAGAAACGCATCACAGAGTTGTACCTATAAGAATGGTTAGTAACGAAATGTTGCTTATTTCATGGAACCAGAAGCAATGAAAATTTGCTGCTGGTCTTATGAAAATTTGCCTCTAGACCAAGGGCTTCCAACTTGCAAGGCCAAGACCTCATGAGACACAACTAAAACCTTTAATATTGTTGCGGTCCCTATTTTCATAACTCAGTCAACACTTGACTTCCCTGAATTGTTGATCTCGGCACTTTGCCCGGCTGCTCAGAAACGCGGAGGGGGGGGGGGAGTGGGACCATGCACGATATCAGGCCATATCATGCATAATGCAGTGAAACTCAATGAAATGATTTTGAATTCCTGAATTTACTAAAAAAACTCTTTAAATCTGAACTTAACCGATTATTATTACATGAAAAGGAATGTTGACCCAGCAGGGCGAGTCCGCTAGGCGCCCAATGTTCTCGCCCGACATCGGTGAAATGGTGTTTCATTTTGATTCACTGTGAAGAAGAGCATAAAAGTCAAAACAACTACATAGTTGTGCTACATACTATGTAGTTCGTACATAAGTGGGGGTAGAGACGGGATTCAGCAGGGGGGAGCAAGGGGGGCAACTGCCACCTATGTTGGAACAAATTTTTTGAAAACATTTCATTTCGCGGATCTTCAAATTTATATCATAAAGATTTACTTTTTTCTGTAAGTTGAAAAGAAATTTAATAATAATTAAGCGTACAATAATTTTATTAAGCTAAGATAATAAGATACGTTAATAAATTGGTGAACTTAAGCTCGGTATTATAAAACGCGCGGGATATTGTTCAGCGTTAATGTGAATTTCTCATATTAATAAATCATCTTTTAATTATATTGCTTTTAAACGTTAATTAATTAGAAATTTAACATTTTCGTGCCTACAATCACGAGTCATAACAGTTCAATTAATATACATCATGATTAAATAAATTATTTCCATTACAAATTTTCTTGCGTTCTTAAATATTGCAAATGCCGAAAAGTAGGTGCTTCTCACGAAACAACGTTTCGTGCGTCCGCGATGCGATAAAAATCATGTGTTTTTTCAGCAGTCCTTGTAATGTATGGAACGTAAAACTTTAGGCCGTTGTCATTCTAGTAAAAAGATTTTCTTTAACAGATCTTTAAAAAAATGTGTCAAAATTGCGAAACGTACGGATTCGAAAAAGGCACCGTCTGACTAACTTTTCTGTGATCCGACAGTTCTAGCATGAACATACAGTGTATTTGAGACAAATAACTGGGCGATTACAATTTTTGAAAACGTGAGAAAGTGGAAATACACGAATGATGTTGAGTAAAACGGTTGATTATATTGTATATTGTAAGTATATTTTTCCATGTAAGAAATTTGAAACGTTTTCACAGAAATCTTTTGAGTTTTCGGTAAACCATTTTTGAGAAAATTCGATTCGATGAACTATTTGTGAGAAAAATTTTAAAATTTGGCAGGAGCTTCGTGTAACGTACCCCCCAAAATTAATGAATGTTTTTCAAAAGCGCAGAGCTTCGACTCAGACCAGATCGGCAGGGGCTTCTTCAACTTCGGAAAAAATTGTTGCATGGTTTAAGGGCTACAATTGTTCACACATACCAGACGGAAGGACAGGTGGGCGGACAATTTGCCGTCAATCAATATTTCAGTATCAAGAACCTTTAAAAAGGACCCATGGATTCGGGCTGCACCACGTGTTAGACGATTTTTTTCTAAAGTTAGCAAATGGATTTATTCACTTTTTCGTTATCAGGGCCCGGCAATAAGAGTTCTTCCGCCGAAAATTTCAGGTATTTTCGCGCAGCATTATATAACTTTCTCTCTACTGCCAAACCGGTAGCGAGAGAGTAAAAATGTTTTCTGATAGTATGAATTATTTTATTTTTCATATTTTTTCAATCAGAAAAAAATAGTGTTAAGTTGATGAAAAAAATTAAAATTAACAAACGTTTCTGACTGTGGATGGTGGGACTGGGCCAAGAAAACTTTCAAAAATCTTATTTTGATGTTAGAGTTACAGTTTTAGTGTTACTCATATGTTATTTGGTATGGGGGAACTTTTTACTATCGTATGCTGGGGTACCCTTTGCTTCTCCAATAAAATATCCGAAATTCTGCCTCTGGATGGAGAAACTAGCGCTTCAAATCCGCTTCTCTGATATCAGCAAATTGAATAAAAATTGGCCAACCGTTCAATATTGGTAGGTGTGGAATTCAAACTTTTATGATTAAAGCCATTATTTTGTTTCTTGCTATCAGTGTTTGTAAATGCACCATTTAGCCCTTTTAATGGACATTTTTTTTCTCTTATGCTACCTACGTACTATAGAGAAAGTACTGTGATAAGCCAAAAAGTCCCCCGTCGTTATTAATATGAACGGCATCGAGATATTTGGCAATACGCATGTATTGCACGTGACTGACGCACATGGAATTCATACAGAATAGTGACCAAGTCAAGGATACAGGTTGCCAGCGCATCGAGTAAATAACCAAGCTCGGGAACATGCCGGCAAAGGGAACACAGTCCTTGTAATGTTTAAAGAATATGTGTGTGGGAAGCGTGGTGAGGCAAACAAAGCATTATAAGGATTCAGTCTTTTTCGATCGCCATCTGTGGACGAAGACACATCGGCTGGGTCGGTACGATCGCCACAGCCAGGACACGCAGTGTTACGATCGTGCATATTATTTCATTCAGAGGGAAGTGTGAAATACGATATTGGGTCCGATATTTTCATTGTTAGTTAAAGTTTCATGTTAAAAGTATTTTTAATGTTAATTGAAATTTAAAATATATTTCACATTCGGCACGAAATTTATGATAGAGAAGAATCGTAGTCGTCTCTAATATTCAACAATTCGTGTTGAACGTATGTAGTAGCGAATAGATACCCACATGTGGTACAGAATAATTGATTGATTGATTTTTTCGTGTTTCCGGGCGCGTCAACAGCTTCGGTCATTAGTCCCGTTAGTGTAGTGCATGTTTTTCTTCTCGGGAGATGGCGGTGATCTTCCCCCGCTAGATAGCGAGATCCGGCGCCGACCTCCCGTCGGCTAGTGAGGTTTCCCCCAACCAGGAGTCTCCCACCAGCGGGGCACCGCCCCAGTCGCGACAAGCTCTAAGCTCCCGACCGGTCTCCCGGAATATGTGGTAGTGTAGTGCATATTAGTGTAAGTGTGTGTGTAAGAGGAGAGGACAGGACAAGGAAGAGGAAGGACCGATCGCGCGCGGTTCGTGGCTCGTTTGGTAGGGTACTGCACCGGCATTCGCCTGGTGTTGATCGGAGAAACCACGGAAAACTACCGATTAGAGCAGCCGGCCGCTAGAATTCTCCTCCAGGCAGCGACTGAATTCGACCTAGCTAGTGTCGAAAATCCTGCCGCCGTCAGGACTCGAACCTAGGACCTCCCGGTCAGAGGCGCTGCAGTGTCATCAGTTGATGCACTGAGTTACCGCTACCGGTGTGGTACAGAATAAGGAATGTTCGCGGACGCGTGATAAATTAGGAAAATTATTTGATGAACTGGTAACGAACCAACAATATCCCGAGTGATATTTTTAACCAGAATTTGACATTGAGAGATAATACGTATGGTAGGCGGGACAGTAATATCAAATAGAAGCATCGAGAAAGAAGTCATGATGGACATTCCAACCAGAGTGAAACGGAGAAGTCACCAATGCGCACAAAGATCTCAGTAATCTTTGATTTTGACATATACAGGAAGGATAATTCTTTTATAAAAGAGAAATAACATTATTTTTAATTAATGAGCCCATTTAATGGTGTAACTCAACTTATTAATAAATGTTAATTTATTATATAGGAACAAGGCTGATAAATTATATAGTTAGTGGCCATCAATTGAAAAAAAAATTAAGCAAAGGTTAAATGGAAATATTATCCTACAAACTAATTTTAGAAATGTAAATAAAATTTCAAATCGCGATCAGAAATATTTTACTCAATATTACTTTTAAATTATTGACGATCGATATTGACAATTATTGACTATATACGAATTATTGACGAGATTATACATCATTGCTTTCCTCTTTTTATGATCTATCCATTACGGGTGAAAAATGTATGTAGTTCAAAAGATGATATAATTTCTCCAGTGCTGAAAATGACACGAACATCTTTACCGCTTATTACTTATCTCAGTATTGTTGGGCGAAAACTACATTTCGATTTTGCAAACTGATTACAAATTACGAGGGTATTAAATAGATGGGATACCGGCTTAAAATATTTCTCAATCGTTACAAATATTATGAGAAATCATATGCTGCGATGGCCCCAGTAGTTTCCTCCTATCATTTCAAGAAGTTCATCGATTTTGAGTTGAACGACCTGACTACGAGGCACCAGAAAGCCAGAGTCTGAAAGCTCCCCTCCGTCGACGACCTCCACAGTGGATGGCCCGGCTGAGAAAGCGAGACGAGCGTTCGTTCGTCGCATTCCCAGGCAGTGATTGAATAAGTGGTGCCGATTTCGGACACAATGGAACGCGACCCAGCTGGGAGCTTCTACCCCAGGGCACTGCCTCAGCTCTTGTGCCTCAGCGGATGTGACGTCCGAAGAAGACTTACTTCAATTGGAATGCGAAGAAAGGAATCTTACATGATGCGACGATAAGTTGCATTGCTCTGTCCTCGCAGGCCTTGATGTCTCTAAAACAATTCTAACTTAACGGAGCTGGGAAGGGGGGTAGGGTTGGGAGGGATGAGGATGCAGGGGCTAGGGTTGGGAGGGATGGGGCTGGCAGGCTGGGGGATGAGAGTGAGGACCGTCATTGTAGGTGCTCGGAGCCATCTGGAGCTAGCAGCGCTCAAAAACCAATCTCAACCAAATCATAGAGCGCAGAAAAATATGAAACTGTACCCAAAATTTAAGACTCATTGAGGCTCTAGGGGGAAAATGTTATACTCCTTATATTAAAAAAAGAGGGCTGTACAGAGAGAAACAGGCAGCTTTCGTGTTCCATTCGACCGCTAGGGCGCACCAGTGCAAAGAAGTGCAAGTTCCATTCACACACTCACACGCAACCAGGGCGCACTCGAGGCGCCCTAAACTGCATTGACGATCATGTCAGTGCAGTCCTGTGCACCAGGTCATTGTGAGGTTAGGTACGGGTGTTATCCATGCTGATTTGGATTCGGGGTGAAATTGCGAAGGCAATTGATCTTCTGTCATGCAGGGATACTTCGAATGATGGAGTATATTATGTTTTAACTTGCGTTCTTATGGGCGAATAAACACGAAAACCCCAAAACCAGAAAAATAGGAAACTTTACCCAACATTTTTCATGCTTTAGGAAAAAATTATTCCGGGATTCATATTCCAAACATCACGGCTGTACAAAGACATAAAGTTTGCATGTTATCTATTTATCTTTGTACAGCCCAATTTTTGGAATATTAAAGTCAGAATATTTTTTTCCTAGAGTCGAAAATTAGCCTTCAATTTTGGGCAGAGTTTCTTATTTTTTGAGGTTTTTAATTTGTATTGATTGGTTTGATTTTGATGTATATTCGCACATCGTATAACCGTGCTTTTTGACAGATACGGAGCGGAATTTTTTTTTTTTTTTGCCCTAGAGCATAAAATTGGCTTTAGATTTTGGATGAATTTAATTTTCTTGCAGTAATGGGAAGCTGTATTCTCCAATTGGGCGTTGACCATAAAGCTAGCTAGCGCTGACCATAGCAGACAGCTAGCAGCACCCACGGTTTTGGAAAATCCGAAAGAGCCCAATTCGAGAATAAAATTAGCCCAAAATTAGGCTGTAGTAGCAGACCGCAGTACAGCCCTGAAGAGGACCGCGATATGTCCGTCGAAACGTCGGCACCCCAGCCTTCCACGCAGCGTCATCCGAACAGCCCAGATGATGATTTTTGTTTTTTCGAACGGTTTATCGTACCTTGTAATGGTATCATTTCATGCTTAATTTAATTTTGCCATTGTATCACACATTTTAATGACTTGCATTAGTAATGTCCTTTTAGTACGCATCTAATATGACTCAAAGGTTATAGCCGAATAAAGTGGTGAAAAATGCCCCAAAGCAAATCGATAATCGTGATGTTCATGTGAAAGAGAATACAAAATAACGTAGATTCACAAAAAATCAGCCTCCTTGGGCAATTTGTTGCAGAATACGAGAAACGTGTTTTGCATGATTTATTTTTTCTCAGTATCTATTGCGTGTATCAGACTGAAAAAAATTGCAGAGACGGGCAAACATTGTTTAATTTGAAGGCATTTTCGTCAAGGAATTTTGATGCCAAATTCATATCGAAAAAAATAAATAAATTTTGAAAATTGTGCTGACCCATGTAAGCCTTTTTTTATTTCTCCAAGTTGCCCTTTTCAAGTGTTCTCATTAGTGAAATGACTTCAACGCTTTTCTGGCTATAAAATAAACATGTACCTCCATTTCAGGTCCAGTCATAATTTAATACCCAGATATTTGCAGCATTATACTTTTGGAATGTCTACATCCCTCATTTGGCATTTCAAGCCAGCATTTATCCATGTTTTAAAAGAGCTCAGTTATTTAATTTTTTTTGTCATTAATATTCATTTTATTTATGATAGTCGAGGAGTGTATTATATCCAGATCGTTTTCATATGAACATCCAAATTTATTCACCGTTAAATTATGCAATCCATAAATAAGCCAGCTATCGACTTCGCAGGTGGTTGGAACTAACAATAACGAAATAACAATGGAACGAAAATAACAATGGTCACAAGACACGTTCCTGGGGTACTCCTGATGTAACTGAAGTTTCTCCTGATATTTCAATGCTAACTCGGCCTTGTCAGCGATTTATTGGAGTTCACGGATCTATGATATTACGCTCCTGTCGTCTCCAGTGCATGCAATATATCTTAAGTAATATATCGCGTGATACAAGACCAAATGCTTTTGCTAACTCTACAGCAGTTGCATATGTTCTATTTCCCGATTAACAATTCGATAAATTTCGAAGAAAAGAGCACGAAATTTCAGTCTTACGTTCTCTTATGCAATTTTTGGGCTTCCTCTTGCAGTTGGTCGGCGAAGCCACGAAAACGACATACTCCATCACACCAGTGGCCGTGAGAGTACATCGCTCTAGGAGAGGTTGGCTCTGACTTAGCGATTTAGCTGGGGTTGGAAATCCATCATATCCGCACTCGCACCGAGGACCTGGCGCTCTATGAAGGTTCTAGCAGCTTTTTGTTTTGCACATGCTTACGTATATGTGCTTGGTCTTCAGTAAATACTGCATTTATAGACCTTTCAAAAACCTTTTCATACAATGCAGGTAAGTTTTGCATTTTCATCGTAAGTCAATCTCGTGATGGCGGACCCCTTGACACATTTGCTTCATTTTTTGTATGCTTACTCATTGTCGCGACAATGATGTGCATGGATTGGTAGCGAAAACAAATGTCTTTTCTCTACGAAGTAAATTCATCTTTGTAAATGAAATGCATCGTTTTGCAATTTAAATTATGCAGTTTAAATTTACAAAACCAACTTCAAAAACAAATTTAGTCAATTTCTCCAGTTCAAGGTATCATATAAATATTTTTGTTGATAATTTTATGGAATAAAATATCCTCAAATTCAATTATTTTTTAGGGATAATGGAAGAATCAAGTAAACAACGTACTTCAATTGTCCAATTTAACGTATTTCCGAAAATCTGAACCAATAAAATGGGTTAAATGTCCCAGTGTCTGGCACTGTAAAGTTTAAAATACGTATAGTTCTTTTCTGCGGTCTTTTTTCCGCATGCAATGATCAGAAAAGCAAAGTTTGGAAGCTATGACCGCACTTTTCCTTATATTTCACAGTCAGAGAAATAAGAAACACGGGTTGCAAAGTCAAGCCCCTCCCCCGTTGACAAGTGTTATGCCGGTCTCCGAAGCGCGTTGCGAATTGTCGAAAGAAAATGAGTGGGGCGCGGCGCGGCGCGGCGCGGCGCGGATGAGTGGGGCGCGGCGCGGCGCGGCGCGGCGCGGTACGGCGAGGCGAGGCAGCCCGCGCGGGTCAGCTGCAGGTGCGGGCGGTGTGGCGCCACGGGGCCGAAGTCCGACGGTCTAAAAGTCGTTCTGCACAGCGCGCGCGCGTCATCAGCGCTCACCTGGCCCTAAGCCGCCAGGCCCAGCGAGTGCGCGCGCCTCCACGTGAGATTTCAGCGTCGGTCTTTGCTCGCAACGCCGTGCGCACGTGAGCTTTGCCCAGCGGTCACCTCATTCGCGGCGGGGGCGGGGTCACTTCGCGCATGCTCCCCGACAGGTGCTCTTAAGCTTTCCGGAGGCAAAGATCTTTCATTGTTTGCTTCAGAGGTCGCGCGGGGACTATAAGCTGCGATTAACAAGATAGTCCATAACTATATAGCATGCAACATCGATGTCGATGTTTTCAAAACATCGATGTTTTTGTAGAAACATCGATGTAATAACGCTGTTAACATCGAGTTTTTTATGATCGATGTTGTTTTCTTTTCCGATGTTTTGTTTCTGAATGAAAAATTTATAATGATCACAATACTTTAAAAGTTAAAATATGAATTATAATAATTGCAACACTGTTAGTTCATGTGTTGGAACCAAAGGAACCCTTTTTGTACTACCGTCATCCACCAAACTCTCGCCCAAGATTGCATCCATACCCTTGCATTTCCTCTTTCTTCATTTTCATTTCACGCTCTGAGAAGTGGTCAACAAATTCGCTGTGGACTTCTTCTTCTCGTGTCTCATTCGGTTAATTGGTAGACACAAACAGTGTCAAATTAAACGTTGTTGTACATAATGTTGAACTTAATGTTAGAGGTTTCTATGACAGCTTGAAAACATCGATGTTTTTAGTCGATGTATTATTAACATTTAATAAAAATGTTTTAATTTTGAATATCGATGTTTTTTAGCATCGAAGTTTTGTTCTCGATGTCGCATCACTATTATAAGCGACCCACACCATTTGTGATAACTGCCCAGTACGAGTAAAATAGTATTGTCCTACTCTTCTGACAATTAGTTTTCAAAAGCATTCGATCTTGTATCACACGATATATTACTTAAGAAAAATTGCAGGAGAAAAAGCAAAATTACAGGAGACGACATGAGCAGTAGCATAGATCCGTGAACTCTAATAAATCCTTCTCAGCAAGGATGAGTTAGCATTGAAATATAAGGACTTCAATTACGTCCGGTGTCGCCCAGGGAAGTGTCTTAGAACCACTGTTATTTTCATCTTTCAACCACCTGCTAAGTCGATAGCTCGCTTATTTGTGGACGACTGCATAATTTATTGGTCAATAGATCTGGATGTTGTTTTGTTTACGCCTCAAAACGTTCTGGATATCCTACAGCACGATTTGTATATCAACAGGTTGTGTACCTTCCGTGTAAGAACAGAAAATATCTTGTACGCGCACAATGCTCTCTTTGTGTCAGGGAACACGCATCCAGACTCGTCCGTGATATTACATAAAATTTAATTATTTGTGACGCTTGAGAATAATAAGAGGTTAATGACAACAATAGTTAATAAAAATTAGTATTACTGATTATATTTTTCACCCATCAAGTAAAAAAACTTGTAGTCGTAATAGTTACCACGACACATCTAAATACAATCTCTACCTAGATTATATTGCATTTGAAACAATTAAAATTTATTTATACTTTTTATATTTTAAAAATTAATAACATTTATTCAAGGGAATGAAATATCACGAAAAAATGCCAAAATGACAATAATTGTTAGTAATATTAGAAAGAAAAAGAGTGAGGAGAGTGGAAAATGTAGGCATTTACTAAAATCTTAACTAGAATAATACCGATTGCATTATAGTCGGCAAATACTTTTCTTAGAAAATAACTGTAGAAATACCGTCTTAATGAATATACATCTCTTTGTCAACTAACATTTGTCTCGGATTTCCTGTATTTTATTTGATAAGAAAAATACCACGCCAATAATTTCGTTTCCAAATGAGATTAATTTTTCAGATAAATTATTTTATTAAATAAATACCATTTCTTACCTGAAGCAAAAAATTTAAAAAAAAACACTAACAGAACCAAGAGTAAGAGCAGAAGAATTTTTAGAAATGAAATTATAAAAATAATATCCAAATTCCACTGATTAACAAGAAATTTAAATATAAAATGGTAAGGTATAATAATTCTATTCTTAATAAATACGTTATCAATTTACATTTCAGAAAGTATACAATGTATTAAAACAAAATATCTGCATTTCATTGCATAATGTATGTTATGATAGCAGGACTGTAAAGCCTGTAATTTGTAGAATTTTGGGATATTCGTTCTGAAAACTTGGGCAATGCGCTTAAGCGTTCGGTTAGTTTTCAAAAGCGAGCTTTTAAACAGCATTTAGTTGAAAAATTCTAAACATCCATTTCACTTATACATAAATTTATTCAAAACATCTATATATAAATGTGTAGTAACTGTTACGTTACTGATATATACTACATAACTTTAACTTATTTATTTGTCGTATTAATCGCAAATAACGGAGTGTTAAGTTTTACTTATCGGCAGTGTTCGTACCATTTACGGATAACGTCCAGTAAGAATAAGATGTACAATTCAACGTAGATTCTTTTATTTCTGTAGACCAGTCAGTCATACAATTCCACAAAAAACAAGTGAAGAAAACTCCTACATAGTTACCATACTATTATGTTTTTGCTTTTACGTTACAAATAGTATTATATCACATAGTACACAAAATACTTAATAAACTAATTTGCAACAATTCCCCCCTTTCGTGTGATACGGGAATACGCCGTTAACACGAAATCACGTTATTCCCATTGACAATAGATTAAATCCGTTTCTCCAGATTCTATATCTTCTCTTACAAAATTAATCTTTCGCATCATGTGCTTATTTCTTGCTGTTATTTTGAACTCTTTACTTCAATCTATAATTGACTTGCTGTCAGTATATACGCTCGTCGGCTTCTTGATAATTTTGTCGAAGCCAATTTCACTAATTAATTCCTTTAACCATTTTCCTTCACGTATAGAATCGCATAACGCTATAAATTCTGATTTCATTGACGATAGTGCTACCAATTTTTCTTTCTTGCTCTTCCAACTTATTAAGTTGCTTCCGATTTTGACATTGTATCCTGCGAAAGATTTACTATCTTTTGTCACACACCAACTCGCGTCTGTGAATATTGTCAACCAACCACGATTCTTATTAATCCTTAGTTTGACATTCTTTGTACCTTGCAAATATCTGAATACGCGTTTAAGTGCTTGCAAGTGATTGATTCGCGGATCAGTTGAAAATTGAGAAAGTTTGCTATACGTAAATGCGAGATCCGGTCTGGTCGCAGTCACTAGGTACCCTATATTACCTAACATTTCTTGATATATTTTCTTTGTGAAAATCCATTTGTTTCTCAATATCTTTATATTTCCTATTTGATCTCTGTCCATCACATCCCACGTCTCGTAACGTTGTAAACATTCTAATTCTTTTTCGATTGCTCTCTTCCAATCAGAATTTTCCGTGCAATTCATCGCTTCGTAATAGGTCTTTGGTAATTTTTCTTCAAATTCGCTATCAGCAATTCTGGCAGCCGCTTGATACCTAATAACAGGATTTCTTAATCTGGACGAACGTCGTAATTCATTTGTAGTACTCACTTCATTTTGTATATCTTGAGTTTCAGGTTCAACTGTCAAATCATCGAACATTTGTTCTCTTCCATTCGTTTCATTTCAAACAGAGTTGTTAGACGTCGTTCCAACTTCCACTTGTACAAAAGCATCGCTATTGGAATCAACCATTTCTTCGTTTATTTGGGAATTTTTGGAAAATTCCGCAATTTTTTTTTTTTGTTTTACTACCCATAGTATGTTCCAAAAAGAACATCTCTCGTTTCAATAATACAGTTTTGTTCTGAGTCAAAAATTCTATAGGCTCTTCTGTTTTTTGCGTATCCCAGGAAGATACCGGGTTTACTTCTTGGACTCAGTTTATTTTTTCCAAGATCAACGTTCCCATAATAAGCCTTTGCACCAAATATTCGCAAATGTTGTACGTTTGGTTTTCGCCCTGACCAAATTTCCAGTGGAACTTTCTCTTTGTCATGTGAAGTTGGTGTAATATTACGAACATATACCGCTGTTTGTGCAGCTTCTCCCCAAAAATTTACTGGCAGACCTGAATCTATCAACATCGTCCTGGTCATGTCTAAAATGGTACGATTTGCTCTTTCGGCAATCCCATTGCTCTGAGGACTGTATGGTGTTGTTCTTTCTAACTTTATACCTTTATTTTTGTAGAAATTAATTAATTCTGATCCTGTGAATTCTCCTCCGTTGTCAGATCTCACGTATTTTACTTTGAAACCCGTTTCTGTCTCCCGTCTTGTTATAAATTCTTTAATCTTATCTGCGCAATCCGATTTAAGTTTTAATAATTCAATAAAATACCGTCTGCTGTACTCATCCACAATAGTCAAAATATATCTGTTACCTCCTATTGTTTTAACAGGCATTGGACCAATCAGATCTACATGCAGCCTCTCCAATATTTGATTAGTGGTCTCCGCATGAATACTCTTGTGTGAAGCTCTAGTAAATTTTCCAAGTATACATGCTTCACAATCACCTTTTTCGACCTCGATATTGTTCAATCCCCTAACCATTTGTTTCTTCCATAATTCTTCAAGATAACTGTGATTAAGATGACAAAATCGCTATGCCACAAATTCACGAATTTTCACATTTTAAACACAAACGTCCGCAGATTTTGAACAATTATCTCCTACATTGTCACTAAAATTATTTACATCTTCTACAGTCATCTCAAATATAAAATTGTTTCCATCAAACGTTCCATTCGCTACGAGTTTATTGTAAGTATCATATATTCTCACACCCTTTTGTCAAGTAGATTTTCTTGTTTCTCTTTACCATACTTGCCGCTGACAGTAAATTAGTATTCAAATATGGAACATGTAAAACCCTTTCCATGATGATTTTAGACATATTCCCCAAATCATTTCTACAATATCCCTTAACTTTTCCGACGAAATCTGAATATATTTTTCTCCCAGTTTCTGCTGTCTCAATTTCTATCTTCGCACTAATCCGATCCTGCAGAAAATCATTTTCCGACGTCATGTGTGTCGTGCAACCCGAATCAAGAAACCACACTTTCTTTCGTCTATCATCATCTTCGTTTCTTGTTTCCTTCACCACTAACACCTGTTCTTTTTCCCAATACTTTTTAGAATTAAATTTTCGAGGATTCATGTCATTCTTATCTACTTCCGTAAGTTTTTTGTTTATTTTATTAAGTTCGCCCTTTGATTCATTCTTGCGGTTATCAACATTATCCCTATTACACTTTCTATGCCAACAGTTCCGTGCTAAATGACCTAATTTTCCGCAATTGTAACATGCTAATTTTTTAGTTTCTCTAGCTTTGTACGCATTATTTTCATTTTCGGTATTAAATAACTTCTGCCTTCTTTCGAAACGTAGAAGGTTCTCGCGCATGTGGTCAAATGTGAGATGTTGATTTGCTAATAGTGCCGTTGCTACTTCATTGTAATTTCTTGGCAACCCATTCAGAATGTATTGTATCAATCCTTCTTCATCAATATTAGCACCTAATTCTTGCAATTCGCATGTTAAACCCACGATCTTGTTAAAATATCATCTATCGATTCTTTCTTCATTAATTCTAATTTTGCTAATTTCATTTTTAAATGAACTATTTTGTTTTTATTAATTCCTTTGTGACGTCCTTTTAATAAATCCCACAGTTCTTTCGCATTATTTATTCCTCTACTTGCCAAAATTTGTTCGTTCGAGAGAGTCAAAATTAAAATGCCCATAACTTCGTCATTGTTCTTCGACCAATTTCCCCAATTTTTAATGCTTTCTTCATCACCATCAATCTTACGCGGTTCGTCTCGAACTATTACTTCGTCAAACAGATGTTTAGATTTAATGGTAAATCCGAGTTTAGGTGGCACGGTTCCTTTGATTCACTGATTCGGTTCATTAGAAGAGAATCGACTCCATGAACTGAATCCTTGTTTATACGTAGTAGTCGCATGTAGTTAAGTTCACAATTCTTTAACCAACGCATTTTTTCACTCAGTGGTCCGCGACGTGCTACCGCACGTCGCTACCCGACGGATCCAACGTGTACGTTCGCGAGGGCCTTCCGGCCCTCGCCTCGAGACCTGTTCGCGCCTCCGCTGTCGCCCGGCGCTCACGTTGTCTTATATACTCCTCACTTTTAAGAGAATTTATTTTAAAGGAACACTCACTTTTAAGAAAATGCATACCTTCCATCTGAGGTAGACACACAAACCTATTTGAAGACTTGAAATGCGAAAATACACACAATTCCACGCCAACAAATTATCAGGTGACTTGTTCTCATTTAACATTGAACATAAATAATTCAGTTGTTATAGTGAACGCGCCACTATAAACATAGGAATCGCGAGAAATAATGAATCATAAAAGGAACCAAAGGAACTGTGCCACTCTAAACCGGATCAACCGATTTAATTAATGCACTGACCTTTATTTTCCATATTTCCATAAATCGTAGTTACAGCAATTCTATTCTTGCTAAAGGTGAAGCCATCGCATCACTCATTATTCTTACGATACTGACGTTGAATGCAACCACGCTCTTCTACCAGATTCTTACTTGTTATCGGCAGTGTTCGTACCATTTACGGATAACGTCCAGTAAGAATAAGATGTACAATTCAACGTAGATCCTTTTATTTCTGTATACCAGTCAGTCATACAAATCCACAAAAAACAAGTGAAGAAAACTCGTACATAGTTATACTATTATGTTTTTGCTTTTACGTTACAAATAGTATTATATCACATAGTACACAAAATACTTAATAAACTAATTTGCAACATTAAGAATTTTACAATGTAAATATTTTATTCACAATGATTGATATCAATTTTTTTTTATCCTTGATATCGAAAATCGATTGACGTCCAAACGTCTCTCCGACGTCCGTCCGACTGTCCGTCCGACCGTCCGTCCGACCGTCCGTCCGTCCGACCGTCCGTCCGACCGTCCGTCCGTCCGTCCGACGACCGACCGTCCGTCCGACCGTCCGTCCGACTCGTCCGACCGTCCGACCGTCCGACCGTCCGACCGTCCGTCCGTCAGTGGTCAACACACCCATCTAAACTGTTCAGCACTTTTTCTCCAAATTTGATATTCCTCAATCGATATCAACGAACTCGAGGATTTGTGAGTTTGAAACAGATATTTTTATTTTTGAGGGTATTTTACATAAAGTCTCAAAAGTATTTTCAAAGTGTTCTCAAGTGGCTCATTTTTTTTAATAAGCTTTATCTTCGGGTAGCGTAAGAGAATAAACGCTTAAGAAAATGGTGCAAGCTTCATGTGAGTTGATATCCCAGATTTTTCGAAAGTTGCTAAAGTGCAATTTTTTGGGGGCGTCATTATTCAATTATAATATGGAAGACAGAGATTTGACTTTTTTATGAAATCTGTTCTTTAAAGATAGATCTTGAAATAAAGTCATATTCAGTTTTTCGAAAATATTAGTAGTTTTCGTGTAATTTTATGCGAAATATAAGCAATTTAGTTTCTTTAATTTTTTCCTCAAAAACAGTTCCAAATTATTGCTTTAAATTTTCTCATCGTATGTATCAAGAGATCATATGGTACTAGTCCCGTTTTTGACGAACTCTCCGTATTTACGAAAATTGTAAAGAGTAACGTTTCAAATTATGTCCTTTTTTCTAAAAAACGTAGTTTTCACGTAATTTTTGGTTTAAATTAATGCAAATTATAAAAACCTTTTTTTTAAACTGCTCCAATTTCTTTCTTTAAACTTTTCCCTGCATAAAACAAGGAACGCTTCAAAGAATGGTGTTGATCTCATTTTCGTTTATCGCTCTGAATTTTCTAAAACCGCATGTTGGAAATATTGGGTTGGGGCGATTTTTAAGCGTCGGCCCAAGTGGGAACGTCAGACCTTTTTGATGGCGTTGATGTAACGCACACAGCGTGCGCGGACATAAAAGTTTTGCTGGTTAACGACACTTTTGCTGGCCCATGTAGTCGTATAATACTGCGGAGCAGTTAGAAATAATGGGATAACATACATGCTGTTGTAGCGTCACTAGTTTCCTTAGTTTTGCAAATAATACTTCAATTAAATTTCTCTAAATAAATGTAACCCGTGACTGTCAAAAAATTAAATAATGGGGGTTGGCAAAATGTTGTCGCATCAGCCAATGAAATGGCACAATTTACTTTATAATTTTAATAAACGGGTTAATATAATTTTAATATATTAAAAATAACTTTTTTATTACTTTTCAAATAGTCTAGAAAACTTATGCTTGTAACATCTTCAAGACTTTCTCTAACAATTTGTATAGTCCATTTGTAACTAAAAGCCGTAGTTTTTGTCTTTACTGGCAAGGAAAATTTAAACCTTTTGTAAATTTATAAGTAATGTTTGTCTCGTGTAAAATGTACATTTGAGGTGGGCTTGTGACTGCAATGGGAAATTCATGCTTTCAGTACGTTTAATATTATAGTACGTAGTACTTCCATAGATCTGCCACAAGTGATTAACCTATGCAAATATGCTTTCTGTTTCTTGAGAGCGAAAATTTCTAGATTTTTAATGTAGCCAACGAAATTTGTCGGCATGTTTATTCATATTAATTATGAATACAACTATGAATAATAAGAGTTAGGTAAAAATTCCAGAGTTCAAGATAAACTTTTCCCCCGTACGACCCATGCAGTTTTTTGACCATTTCTTTACGACAAATAAAGCAAATAAATAAATCTTTGTATTACCGATGAGGTCAAATTTTGACATGACCTTTCTTTTCTTTATCATTAATGATTTAAATAACTTCACAGGTCAATACAAAGGCTACTTGTAAAGAGATTCCACAAACTACACATTGTGAAATAAAAAAATTCCTTTTCTTCATTATTCAGTATTTTTTATTTTCCCTAGTGGTAATTTTATTCGTACCTTCTTTATACTTCTTAGCGCGTATATTATGAAGTATTGCGATGCATTTATAAAATGGAAGAAACTGATTCACTTTAGAGTTGTGTTTAGCTCGCTGAAATCATTCCGAAACTGCACTGCAGTATGGGTTCGGATCAATCGTGCATAAAGGATTTGAATAAAAAATAATATTGAAAGTGCAAAAACTTGGTAAAAATTGAGAGTAATTTAATAATAACATTACTTTTTAGTGAATTTATAAATGTTTCAAAGTATTTTAAGAATAGTAATGAATAATTTCATGAATTTGGGGTATTAATAATACTAACATTGTTAAAAGATTAGGAAACAAAATTTCCCTTCTTGGTATTCCAAAAAATATTGTTTTAAAATGCGTAACTCTGACATCCCTTTCTACTTCACAAATCTCCTTCCTTCTCCCTCTAATATTCTCTTAAAGACTTCACTTTATTGACCAACGTTAAACACTTGCACGTTCGCTCTTAAGAAACAGCGTGGGCGCTGACGTGTAAACAAACGAATCGAAAAGCTCTGACTGTTAAGTCGAGAAAAATAGTTGTTGGTACGTCGAATGCTTAGACGAAAATGGCTAATATGTTGACTTTTATCTTTTTAAATATTTCCACGATTTCATGGATCACGGAAAGAGGAAACTGTGAACAATAATATTAATAATATGTACCTGTTTGACAGCGTTCTGCTGCCGAGTTAGGCTTTCATTCTGGTGCCATTTTTCACACGTTCTTTTAATTGGGCATGAAACCTCTGCTGGTGCATTTTTTAAAGAGAAAACAGCTTTTCTTCTTATTGAGTGCTTGACTCCTAGTAATAATGATCGTCTCCGTAGATAAATAATGGAATTTTCGACAATAATGGTCACACTAACTCATGGTCACCCCACACACATGGTCACCCGCTCTATAGTTTTACTTTTTCGCCTACTGCTATGCAATATAGAGAAAGTATTTTAATGCTGCGGAGAAAACCGGCGAATTTTCCACAGAAACACTCTTATTGCAGTGCCCTGGTAACGAAAAAGTGGATAAACTTTTTTCTGTATGTAGTAAATTATTTTCTCTAATACTCTGTATAGTCTGAATTCACGTTTGGTGGTTCCTTGATACCAAAAAATTGATTGACGGCAAAACGTCCGTCCGTCTGTGAACAACACAGTCGGTTAAACCATAACCAGAATTTTCACCAAAACTGATTGTCCCCGATCAATCTGACTGATGGTGCAACACTCCTCAGAAATAGTTCCATTATGTTTCCTCTGGTAGAACAAAAGACGTTTAAAGAAATATATCATTGGTCACATTGTCGTTGACCTTCCTACATTTTCGAAAATTGCGCAAGTTCAAAATGTTTTCGCGCTTTTCTGTAATAATAAAGATATTTTTCCCTTAATGAAATCTATTTTTAAAGAAATATATTTTTAAATACAATTCTTGCTCAATTTTTCGATAATATGAATAGTTTTTGCGCAATTTTGCGCGAAAGTAGCATCTTATTTCGTTCTTATACGTTTCAGAATTTTCAAACAATTAATTTCTCAAAACTGCTCAAATTGAATGTGTTAATAAGTAACGGAATTAATTAATAATAATGGTTAATAGAAGGAATTTTAATAAGAATGAAATGAGTTAATTAGCAATGACATGGATTAATTACTCATGGAATGGGTAAATTAGTAATTGAATAACCTTCAATTCTGGATTTCTAATTTATAGGTGAAATTATCCTGGCTTGTCTGTTTAATGTGCTGTAAATATTGTAACAGCTGAGATTTATTCATGTTTGTTTTTTTTTTGTTAAAAGAGCAATTGCTCCTTACCATTGAAATAATTGCTGATGTGCATTTAAGGCGCTTCGTTTGAATTCGTTTGGACTTTCACAAGCGGTGGTTGAAGTGAAGGCAGAAATTGACGTTTAGATATTTATTTATTCAAAAACAGTAAAAAACTGTATGTGACGTCCCTGCCCAACAATTGTGAATTGTGAACTGGGACCTGTTTATGAATCCCTTCCCAAGAATTTAACTATTAATAGTTGAAAGGTGAAGAAAGGTTTTTTAAAATTATTATTAATAATAATAATAATAATAATAATAATTTAATAATAAATTAAAAATTGTGAGATTAACATTTCAAATATATATTTTTGCAGATTATATATACAGATACTTTCGTTCCCGATTTAAAGAAAACGGTAAACAAACTGCAGATTTGATTTTTCTCAATTACTAACAAAATAGTAACTCACCCTAAGCTCTACTACCACTACAAGCAAAAAGAGAGCTCAACAAAACGTGCGCATAGTGAAGCTACATTTACGTCCAAATGCAAATCAAGGAGCAATCTAAGTTTTTGCTCAATGGATCAGGGAAACTGGACAAAAAACCGATCGAGATGGGGGTCATTGTCCCGCAAGCTGAAGTACATTACTTGTTACAGGCATATTAAGTATTTTTTTAAAATTATACAATACAAATGTTAATTAATATATTATATCACGGTTTTGTTAAAATAAACATTATTTTTCTTTTTATGACCAATATAGTCTCTAATTGTATAGAAAGAGTTATGCAGCAGAAAAAGTTTTACTTTTAACTTAAATTTGTGTACCGATTTAAATTGTTCAATGTCATCTGACAATGCGTTGTAAAGTAACGTACATGTATTGTATGCAGATTTGTTGTAGTTAGCTGTGGATAGTGACACTTGATGAATATGATTTGTAGGACGTGTGTTGTAATTATAAATATCAGCATTACATGAAAATATGTTCCCACTATTAAGTAAGTCAGTTTTGACAAATACTACAGATTCGTAAATAAATAGGCAAGGCAATGGTAAGATTCCAGGCGCAGTGAAAAGAAACTTTCAGGGATCACGTGGGTGGCATTTTTCATTATTCAGATAATTTTCTTTTGCAATCTAAATGTCTGGGCACTAAATGATGAGCTTTCCCAGAATATTATGCCAGAGCTCAGGCGGGAATGTAAATTTACAAAATACACGCAACGAGCTGCATGATGGCTAACAGAAATTGAAAGAATTCTGAATGTGTAACATAATGGACTTAATTTAGTGTTTAATTCTGTTATATGTACATTTAAATATTATAATATGACATAATCGTTCTCAATAATGCGAGAAAGTATTTGCTGGTTAGCTCTTCTAGTTGCATTTGAACCAGCCTTTGCACATATGACTCAATGTTACGCAAGGTGTTTTCCCGTTCATAGTCGTATTGATTGTACTATACGGCGCTTGGATGAGTAAATTTCGAATTTGAGGTCACATTGCCGCAGTGGACATTTGACCTGAAGATAGTGTGACTAATGGTGTGCCAATGGATGATTCGACTCGAAATGGAACAACCCCGTGTATACTTACATGTGCTTATGCATAGACATGACGATTATAGTACACATATCAATCTCTGAGGTGTGAATAGTTACGATTCAACTTGTTTTTACGACGTAAATATCCTTACACTTAACTCGTACTTCTAATTTACTTTCAATAATCAATATGTTCTTTGCAAATTCAACGAATAAGTCTGTTCTTGCTTCGAGAATGAAGACTGCTAAACAGTACATGTTCTTATATATCTTAAGGTATAAATTCCCCTCCAATCCGAAAAGATAGTTATAATTATTTTTTCACTTTTCTAATTTCTTTACTGAATGTAGAATATGAGAAATTATTTTATCACCCGGTAAAACAATACATTGTGCGTTACCTACATACTCTATCTCGTTACAGGTGAATGCCGGATCAGTACCCTACCAAACGGGCCACGGACCGCGCGCGATCTGTCCTTCCTCTTCCTTATCCTATCGTCTTCCCTTACACACACACTTACACTCACATACACTACACTATCACATATTCCGGGAGATCTGTGGGGAGCTTAGAGCTTGTCCCGACTGGGGCGGTGCCTCGCTGGTGGGAGAGTCCTGGTTAAGGGGAAACCCCACAAGCCGACGGTAGGTCGGCGCCGGATCTCGCCATCAAGCGGGGGAATATCACCGTCATCTCCCGAGAAAAACATGCACTACACTAACGGGACTAATGACCACAGCAGTTGACGCGCCCGGAAACACGAAAAAAACAAACCAATCCAAATCTATCTCGTTACATAATCTCGAATCGTTCATTTTCTATGATCTTTACCTATTTCGCAAACACAAAAAATGGAAAATAGAGGAGGATTTGGTGCTCTTGCCGCATCGTCGTGCAGGACCAGAAGAGCCAGGGGGACCAGGAGTTTCAGGGATCATAATAGTCCTGTCCTTACGTCAGAAAAAAGATACAAACGGATCAACATATCAGTTTTGGGAATTCACCGCTCATCAATAGCTCACGTTGTAAACCACTTACCAAAACAAAACACGTGCTAACTTCGAACACCCGCCAATGTAAAGCACGTGTGTATTGGGGCTCATTTTTTATCTCAACAAAAATTAATTCGTCCAAACGTTTCTAATCAGATCATGTCATTAATTAGACCACTCTTCTTACATGCTAGTCCTGTTTGGATAAATGCCGCAAGATCAAGCACAAAAAAACTTCAGATCGTTCAAACTCATTTCCTCCGTGCAATTACAAATGTACCATGGTTAATTTATGGTGGTCAAGCTAACAGATGCACCATGAATTCCAAATCGAAACTATAGAAACCACATTACGTAACACTCACGTAACACAGTTTTACTATAGTTTACTTCAAATCACCAGAATACGTCCTCTCCGGTTAGGCAGAAAAATCCCACTCATGATACCCATACTAAACATACATTTCCCTTCTATACCTTCCTTACCAAGTTTTCTGAAATGTAACTTACCTGAGGTCTCTCCTTAAAGGTTTTCTCCTCCAAAAATGTAATTTTTAGAATTAAGTTATTAGCATTTTGTTTATATTAAGCCAAAAATAAAAATGAAGAGTGTAAACTGAACTTTGTAAAACTTGAAAATGTGTGTAACAATAAAAATATCATTTATTACATAATATAATTAATTAATAGAAGCCTTTAGTTAATGAATTATGGATACTTAGTTAATCCTTATTACTTGACATGCAGGGCTTTTGCTGATAATAAAAAGTGTTGTAATATTATTCTGTAAACCAAATGTGTAAATTTGTATCATCAATTTGTTTTACGAATCAGTACCTAACAGATGAAACTCTGCAAATAGTATCATTGCACATTCCTGTTAACTATAGATGCATAATTTGATACAGTTTGACGAAGATAATTCAACATTCCTCGCATTGTTTATTCATCGACGTGAATCTTAAATGTAATTCTTTTCCGTTGTGCACGTTTTTTTTTATTTTCTTTGAATAGAGCAAAAGAAAGAACAGTCTTTAATACACTCTACGTTTGTTATAGTTTCTTATATCTACTTATAATTAACTTACAATAAGCTTACTAATAATCTTAAAATACAACTTATATAATTACTAGGGTGGGAGAGGTATCTTTACATAATGTCTCTACTATGGGTTGAGATCTGAAAATTTATTTAGGAATGTATGAAAAGGAAATTTATTTTTGGTGTGGGTTCTGTGTATTGGATTTTGCAGTCTTAGAGGTGTTAGATTGGGTATATTTGGTATGTTTTGAAAGAAGTGGGTGGATAAAAAATAATGTGGTTGGTTATCGGCTCTAACAGGAAGAGAGTTGTGCTCATAATCCACATAGAGCCGGGGTTTTCGAACGATTAACGCGGCTCCCAGGGGCGTCGCGGCAATACGTTAGGGGTGTCGCGGTGATTATTAAAAATTATCTTTAGATATGATTTACTTTAAACCTTGTTCTTTTATGCATTTTGTACTACCACACCATATGATATTTGTAACGTATAGGGTTTATTTGATTAATTAATTGTGGATTAGTTGAACTTGGCAAGTCCTTAATAAGAAGAAATAAAAGAAGTCATCTTCGTCAACATATCAGCTTTATTAAGATAGCCGGCTTTCGACGGCTTTGCCGTCATCGTCAGTCTCATTGCTGTCGGCAAAAGTCGAGCGACTGTGATGACGGCAGGCCGTCGGCCGACTGTGATGACGGCAGACGATGACGGCAAAGCCGTCCAAAGCCGGCTATCTTAATAAAGCTGATATGTTGATGAAGATGACTTCTTTTATTTCTTCTTATAAGAACGTCAACAACATCCAATCAGAATTCCCACAAGTCCTTAATAGCCTATTATCACATACTCATTTGTTTTGAATATTTAGTAGGCCTATATTAACTCATATCAACTCAACTATATTTGAGACATATTGTTACCAAGGGAGTCGGAGAAGTTTCGTTTAGGTCAAGAGAGCCGTGGTCGAAAAAAGTTTGAAAACCCCTGATATAAAGCATTGTGCCTCTTAAATCACAAGCCCGGGGCGCCGGAGGGTGTCTCCGCCCAGAGTGCAGTCTCCAGACACGAAGTCGCCCCCCCCCCCCCCGGGCGTGCGGCGGTTGCCCCGAGGGTTTTGGGCCAGATTCGCGCTGCGTGCTCTCGGAGAGTCACGCGTTTTTATCGCGCGATAAGAAGCTGCAGCCGCAGGCGCTATCGACGTGCGCGGTCGTGTGGCGCGGTTTCGCCTCTCTACGCCCCCTCTCGCCTCCCCCCCCCCTTGTCCGCAAAAACACGAGGCAAACGGAAAGCAGCGAGACTCTTAGCAAACCAACAACTCCACGATAAAAGCAGGTGGGCTAATATAAAAACAAATTCCAGTGCAAGTAACTCAGTAACAGTATTTTTGATGATTGATCTAGAAGAAATATATTTCCACATACAAATATTTGATATAATTCATTCGAGAACGTGAAATTTCACAATATTTTTGCTTACCATCCATAAGTAGTAAGACTTTTTGTTTGCACGTGGTAATCCACTTGGATCAGTTTACTCCGCTACGTAGACCTGCGAAGAAAACAGAAACGTCGCTACGTAGACCTGCACTCCTTATTCTCGAAAGTTCATTACGGTAATGACAAACTTTAGTTCGCGGAGGAAGACGTTGTCTCATACTCGGGTAAGGTCGAATGATGATGCAATGTAATGTTGAAAAAAAAGCACCGAAATGTGTTTATTTATTGCCGCATATTTCGCTTGGTGGTCATGAAAACATTGATATGTGAATAGAGTAAATCACGATCCTCTTTTTTCTAATGATTTCATATCCCATTCAATCAAATCAATTCGATGGGGTCTGCATCAGTAGTACATGAAAGCAAGATCTCCTAGTCTTTCTTTTAGTTTTACTGATCCAATTCGGCAATATTTTAAATCTAATTAGTGTAGAATTATTTCTGATTAATTGAATAAGTAACGAATAGCTTATGAAAGAAAAGGAATATGTTTTGAAATTTTAATAATTCTAATAAATATATTTGGAGGATCGTGAGGGTATGTCAATAAAAGTCTGTTTTCGTACAGTGCGAACATTTCGGCCATTTATTTGGCACGCTTCAAGGCTGGAGTGACGTGCGCTGTAAAAAACAGACGTTTACTGACCTACCCTGGCAATATTCCACATATATTTTTAAAACGAGGTCAAGAGCAACAAAGATAATAATTCTAATAAACATTAATGGCGTGTAAACCTGTTGGTTTTTGACATTAAATTAGGGCCATTTTTGGGGACTAACGCATAATACTGTAATATACTTAAATATATAAACTACATCGTCAGTGTTCAAGAACAGTGACACGACTGAGAAATCGACATCTTTTAGCTGAATGCTGTATGGAGAATGGTACATTTTTAATAGTAAAAATTCCTTCTAGATAGCTTATAAAAAAGTCGGCAATCAGAATAAGCACTTTGTCTTTGTCCGGGAAATAAATGGCTTGATTCAGATTCAAATTTAACATGACAATCATGAGATGCTCCTGTTGCTCTTGTGCTCCGTGGAAGTCAACCGTGAGTGTCATCGGGTGCTTTGGCTAAGTCGAGCGAGAGTCGACGCGAGATGACGCCGGTGCGGCGGGGATGGACTTCCGAACTCAGACGAGCAAAGGTGGCTCAGGGCATCAACTGTCTCTCATCGGGAGGTCCTGGGTTCGAGTCTTGACGGTGGCAGGATATCCGACACTAGTTAGACAGTTTGGTCGAATTTAGCCATTGTCTGGAGATGAATTCTAGCGGCCGGCTGCTCTGATCGTTAGTTTTCTGTGGGTTCTCTGATCGGCACAAGGTGAATGGAGCAATACCCTAACAAACCGGATTCGGACCGCGCGCGATTTTTCCTTCCTCTTCCTTGCCCTTTCCCCCTTACTTACACACACTCACATGCACTTCACTGTCACATTGAAGAGAGACCAATCGGGAGCTTAGATCTTGTTCCAGCTGGAGTGATGCCCCACTCGTGGGAGATACCCGGTTGAAGAAAATCCGCGTAAACCGATATAGATTGGCACCGAATCTCGCCAGCCATTGGGGAAAGATCACCGCCACCTCCCGTAATTAAAACATGCACCTCACTAATTGTAGTGATCATAGATCAAAGATCATAGTAGTTGGCGCGCCAGGAATCACCAATCAATCAATCAATTCCGAACTCAGATAAATAGCTTGCTGGACGTTGCCATTACTAGGAAGAGAATGGTAGAGATCACTGCACTCATGAGTGATTTTCATTGGTTACTTGGAGTGAACGAATTAAACTCAGACCAGAGACTACCTGCAATTAGTTCTTCTCGATCTTGCCTCTACTCCTACGGGTTAGAAGGTAGGCGATGGGCTGATCCTCCATTTTGAAATGTCAAGACCCCGGCCAGTCAGAGACCGGCGAAGTAAACGTGCCTGGATGTTCAGCCATGTCGTCGGACTGTGAGAAAGAGAAATGAAGTGATGTGAAGTGCCGTTCTGTAATTAGAAATCACGAGTTTAGATCTTAGAAAAAATATATGGATTACTCATAAGCATTTAGAATTGTCGTTATTATACTAGTTGAATGCGGCGTCACCGACGTTGTAAACTGTTTTAAAAGTACTTTCATTTGTTGAAAATTTCTAAATGTCATGCTTAACTTTGTTCAAATAAGTTCTTACACTCTCGCTTTGGACAATGAATCATAGTAACTTTTATTTTGTCATGTTGCGCCATTCTTTTGTTTAAGAGTCAGTGTTGCCATCGTTGTGAAAGAAAATTATGGCGTCATGGAGCGAAAGTTGTCACTGGGAACAGGAGTTCAATCGCCGCCTACATAGATCTATATAAGTGGTGTTGGTTTAATTCCTGATCTATGCACTAACCTCGCAGTGCCAAAACACGTTTTTGGAAATTTCTTCGAATCTTCTGATCGGATACGAAAAAAAATATCAGTTCAGGAGACGGAGATGCATCGAATTGAACCTGCCTCGATTGGTGCACGGGAAGTGGTCTACCCGTGAGTGACGGATCTGCAGTTACTCAAATACTAAATAGGGATTAATTTTTTAAACTATTTTACTTCTCATGCATTCGTATAAGTTCTATGTTCGAATGGTGTTTACAACTGGGTGATAGAGCTCTAAAATTCTGCTAGAAATTCTAGCAGAAATAATGAATATCTTTCTCTACCAATACAGAGATTATTGTGGCGTCATCGAGAAAAACACACAGACATTTACAAGTATGTACAAGTTTGTTTACATGTATGTACAATATCCAACTTCTGCTCCGAAACTACACACTTGTTAGTATTTCTCTGTGGACACCCGACATAGCTAGGGAGGCCCCGCCTCCTCTGACGCTACTCCCGCGCCACTACCATGACCTCGTCACCCGTGCACTAGGCACGACACCCTCCAGCCTGGGCGTAAAGTTTTGCGCATTGCGCGACGTTTCCAGAATTAAAACCCCCCGTGTGAGCTCGTCGGCTCGATTTTATACCAGAGTGCAGCCGTCACGTGGCCATCCTAGGTGTAGGAGGGAGGCTTGCGTCTACCACGTGACCTTCCCGGTCAAGCTGGCAGCCCCTTTGTCTAAATGTATCCCAGCGCCGGGGCGCCCAGCTATTCATGCCCGCAGATATGCGATACTTCCGCTCCTCCTCCCACCCACGGCCGCCAACGTGACGCTACACTAACGCAGCCGCTACTGCTGTTGCTGCTGCTGCCGCCGCCGCCTGTGTTTCCATGGCCACGGCCATGGCCATAGCGCGCGGCCGGCCATAGTGGGAGACATCCGTTCGGGCGGAGACGCGGGAGAAAAGAGAAAGTCTCTGCCGCTGTGGTAACGGAGAGAGTGTACGCTCCCGCCGATAACTACTGCAGCGGAGGTCAAAGAAAAACAGTTCATGAGAATGACCCGTATACGCGTTTGATAGATACGACCACTGCAATGTAAGATCATCTCCTTGGTTCATTTAGTTAGAATGGCAGTAATCGAATTCAGATAATTCTTTTTGATGGTGTTTTTTTTATTGTTTCCACGTGATCTTACACTGCATAGGGTGCTCAAATCTTGATCGGTGTTCTATAGTTGTTGATTCCTCTGGCCACCAGTGCAAGATTCGAACCCGTACCCTCGCCACCAGACGTTGAAACCAAATGCACTTTGATCATCTTCCACATTGAGACCGGTACATAGTTGCTAATGAAGGAAGGGATTGAACGATGTATTTCGTTAATCCCCTATCGTAGAGTTGTTATCAAGTTATCAGATACAACAAAATTCAATGTAATCAAACAAGCATGATTCTTGTCCTCCGAGCGAAGTTAAAACTATTTGAGGTCGAGTTAGAATGTGCAGGTGTTAAACGAACTGCAGAATATTGCCTTAAGATTCGAGGATAGATATTGGGCAGTAAATTCATCATTTGCGCACACTTTATCAGGCGGTTCTCAAAACTGGAGCTGGACACCGAGAATTTTACCGCATTTTCAATCCCACTGAGTATGGAGTGCCCCCTTACTCGTAAAGACTGACATGTGGATACGCCCTTGATCGCACCCACCAATAGGTATCTTCAACTCCCATATGTTTGGGCTCTGAACCTTGTTAAAGCGCTTCTTCTGCTAGACACTACCACTCTTGAGGTTGGACAAGGGAAACGTGTTATCACTTTGGGGTTGGAAGGAATCGCTACTCGATTTGCCTTTAATGGGGCTACTGCCACGGCGTGAGTCCGAACCCACCTAGCATTGGGGCTCGCCACATCGGGAAAAACTCGGATCGTCCAGACACTCGGGAAAAACTGGTGGGCTTTTCTATACTCAAACTAGAACCGAGGAAACCTCTCCTACGACAGGCTGAGTGGCTCAGGACAACTGTCGCCATTTCAGTGGCTCGGACGATGGAACTTGGGGTTCGAGTGCCTATCGGCGGATTTTCGATTTTCGGCAGTAGCTGCATATCTGGATCAAATTCTACCACTGCCTGGAGGATAATGCTTGCGGCTGCTTGTTCTGATCGTTAGGTTTCTTCTATCACTAGCAGGCTAATTTTAGAACAGAACCCTGACAAATGGACCACGACCGTCCGACCGACCGACCGACCGACCGTAATAGGTCGGCGCCGGATCTCTCGTTCCAGAGGGACTGGAACACCGCCACCTCCCGCGATAAAACATCCACTACACACAAACGGAATTAATTATCAAACCACGATTCATCTTGACGCGCGCGGGAACATAAAATAATCTATTAATCCCTCTTCCAGGTTTGAGAAGGCATCGTCCTTATCATAGACCTTACCATAACTAGGGATGAATTTTGATGACCTAATGCATCGCCAAAAATAAACAATTAAACGTTCTCGTAAAATACTCGTAAATTTTTTTTAAAATTGCCTAAAATCAAAGAAAAATGACGTAAACATGGGTACAAAAATAATTTGGACGAACAATTCAAGCTGTTGGATATGTTATTGCTGTAATCAAGGCTTCTTCTATTCGTTCAAGTGAACTCAGCTTTGGAACTTGCGGTTTGGACTGTTCTTTAACAGTAAATCTGACTTTAGTTATCCCGAAATCGGCTGAACCGATAATGGCGCTGATAGGTGTCATATTCACAACGGCTGACATTACAATTTCTCAGCGATGAAATCTAATAGACTACTTTGGAGAACATTTTTGGCATCTTGTAAATATTATTTGTACCATTAAAATGATATTGAAATAGATAAAGTCAGCGAAAAATGTCGAATAAAGGTAAAAAAAAAGTGACTTATTAGTGGAAATCGACCAAAAACCTAAAAAAAGACATAAAATGGGTCATTTCCTTTTCTCATAACATAAAATTAATTTCTGTACTAAACATCATTGTTGGGAAGTGCAAAGAAAAATAATGACATTTCATTAAAATCCTTTCCCTAGTTATCACGTGCGTGGTTTTGTTCCGGGAACCGAGATGGACCCCGACCTCGTCACCGCCGCCGCCGCCGCCGCCGCCGCCTCCTCCTCGCAGGTGCAAGCAGGTACCCACGTGACACACTTCACGGGAGCCCTTCCGCCGCAGAAAAGCCCTCTTGAACCCGGTCGTAAACGGTCTTTGGACTCGGTGGGGTGACACTCGCCCGGCATAGAATTTTGTCGGTTTGCTCAGAAAACACTTTTTCATTTGTTGTCTGTCAAGGATGGAATATCTGAAAGAATTCAAACCTTGTATCCCTCCGTGTTCATTTAGGAGTTATGTGTTGAGTTCTCGCGTCATGTTTATTTCGCTTTTTAAGTAACTTTCGCGCTTTTTAGTACACGTATTGTTTTGTAATGCTGCAAAACTTTGAAGTCGAGAATTCGAGGAATACCTTAGGGAGACCCTGATACTGAAAAAAGTGTTCCTCAACACGTGTGTCTGTTCGTTTGGCCAAATGCCCGTGTGTAAGTCACAGTCAATGTGAAGTAACCTGTTTCTGGCCGTGAAAACTCGTGCAATCCCGTTCAAATAGTACTATTTTGCCATGGTTACAGCTATAATATAATATTACTTAATCGTTGCAAATAATACGAGAAATTGTGTGCTGTATAGTAACTCTAGGTGGTAATGCGGTTCTGAGTTATTCAATATGAAATCAGTGGGGTACATTATTCGCACAAGTGCCAACAAAACAATGCTAAATTGTGGAAGATAATGTTCACATAAAGGTTAACAGATTTAGTATAATTTACTTTTCCCAAATGATATAGAATAGGAGCTTTGTTTCTACAATAATTTTTATTTCTCACTTCTAGAGTATTTATTTTCATTTATTAATCAAGATAGTGAGAAAATGTCAACTTGTATGATGTAGACGTGAGGTAGACTTATTCGATTATAAAGCATTGCAATGGGGATAAGAAGAGGTGTTTTTCCTTTTATGGGCCTTACAAACGAGACACCAATTACATTTCTTATCAATTCCAGTACAATTACTTGAGTTCAAAACTGAACTTTACTTCACTGTATTTTCATTCTTGATATACATTCTGCTCTACGGACCAAATAAGAATAAAATAGACTGTTGCAAAGAATGAACATAGATTTTCATCGAGTCGCTATTGAAAGTCAAATGCGAAAAATATACAATTTACTACAATTTTCTCACTATATCCTTTTCTTCAATTTAAGTCCACAAATGTTATTTTATTTCAAAGTCTTCCCAATCTCACAGGAGTGACTCGTCTCGAAATGGGTACTGCGATTACCCTTTGTGTCACAAGTTGCAATCATAAACGAGAACATTCATGAATTGTTTGTAAAATGTCTGCGAAAACAGGTAATCTTGATTTTCTTGTGATGAGCATATCTAAGATGATATTTAGTCGATTACATTTTAGAACTAAGCTATGTTATTGTCGCCACTCGAAGCGGAGCTCCATTTCAAGGACTGTTGTGAGGCAAGTGGCAGTCGCGTGCGGCGCCTTATCAGCTGCATCTCATCTCACCTCACCTGAGGCACTTCGATAACGCGTGGCGAATCAGGAAAACTCCCACGTTTGGGCGCTGAGGGAAAAAATTTAACAAATTATTTTTGACTTCAAAATTACTCGGCTTGCGTGATCAGGAGAGAAGGCTCAAGTCAACAACCGATATCACTGCAGACCCTTTGACGGAGAGGTCCTAGGTTCGAATCCCGACGATGGAATGGTTTCTCCGATCAACGTCAGGCGAATGCTGGAGTTCCCCAACAAACGGGCCACGGACAGCGCGCGAATTTTCCTTCCTTTACCTTGCCCTATCCTCTCCCCTTACACACTCTTACACTAACATGCACTACACTTACCACACATGCCGAGAGAGTAAGACTGTAAGGGACGAGGATATGACAAGGAACCGGAAGGAAAGAACGCGTCATTTTTTTACGGAAAAACAAATGATTTTTTAAACAATTTACCATTCAACATATCTTTGTTTATTCAAGTTTTTTTCGTTCAAGTGGTATGCGATTTATTCGTGGCAGCTGGACTTCGAAGGAGAGGTGCATCAGCTGTTGGTGTAGATTTCGACCTTGGGGTCGCTTGTCTTTCAAGGCGTAGGCCGTAGGGGAATTCCCTCTCTCCCGACTCTCTGAGCTTGGGAAGGTGTACGGGTATGGCTTCAATTCACATGTCTCACTGCCCCGTGTTGAAAATCATAACCCCTCAACCAGATACGCATTGCCCAACGCCATGCGAGATATCAGAAAGTCATAGTACTGGGTTGTGGCGCATTGTGCGTTGAAAATCGGCGATCAGTCCGAATACAGCCAATAAGGTGTGTAGTTTTCAACTCAGAAGCTGTCAATGAAGTGTTAAATATTTATTTAAAGGTGATTTCTTCCATAAATACGCCATATGTTAATGTATTTTGATACTTGTAATAGTCATGCAAATTACTATTCGTTACAAAATTGAAGCCTTTTTGGTAAGTGAAAATTTCATTACTTGATAATTATTTTACTGAAACTTATATAGCATTTGAAAGTGATTCAAAACTACATTAGAATTCGACCATTCATTATAGGAAACCGTAAAGAATCTTACAATGCATGTAAGGATAGTTTCTAATTTTTAACTAAGGAATACCGTTTAAAAATGTCAAAAATGTTTTCAAACTTGTATATTACAATAATTAATTGTATTCGGATTATTCATAGATGTGTTCGACCTTATCATCAGCACAGGCAACGCGTGGAGAATTCCGCGCTTTGACAAACAGCACGTAATGAAACGTCTGAATTCTAAGTGTCGGAGAAACACTATTTGTAATGGTTCATATCAAATTTACATTTATTTTTACGAATTTTGAAAGTTGTTAAACCCGCTGCTAAAATTTCATATCAATCTGAGTATCAGCTTGGCGAGTGTTGCGCGTAAGCACTATGTGAGAAGTGGCAACGCTGTCCTCCTTAAGCGCTGTCCTGCAATCAAATGCTTAAACGCTCTATAACTTGAGCCTAATGAGCGCTCCGAGGGGCGGAATGCCTCCAGGTGGACGGACGCCGAGCCGGCGCGCGTGAGGCTTCATTCACAATGCGAACTTAAACGTAAGGTAATGCCGTAAACTTGGCAGTAAAATTTCCACATAATAACAAGCATTCACAATGCACATAATAACGTAATCTTTGTAACGCAACGTGAGTTTCGCCTCAAGCAATCACATTTCAACATATCTTGATCGATTTGTTTCTAGCGTGGAGGAAAGATCTTTTTCAACGTGGTTTCTAGCTTTTTCGTCGATTTTCTCATCTAGTTGTCTTTATATATAAATGCAAGTAGCTGTTGTATTAGTGCTCCAATTTCCTTTATTTTATAAACAAGGATTTTTTTGTATCTAATTCAAATACTTACTTTGAATTCACTACTCGCATCAAAACCGTTTGCTAACTAGTTCGGTGCATAATAGTAATGAAATGACATCACCACAAACCTTTACGCAATTGAAATCCACCATGTGTGTTTTTTTCATGCATTTCTTTCTCTGATTGATCTTTGGTAGAATTTCGACGTAAACTAAACGTGAATGCTTGGTTCTTATGAACTCTTTAAGTTTATGGCTTTACGTCTACGGTTACCTCAAGGCAGTAGAGTGTTTGTGCGCGCCATAGTGGGCAGCACTATTGATCTTCTGCGCATGCGCAGATGCACTAAAGTGATGCAAAACTTGAACTGTGCATGAGCGGAAGATCGAAACCCTATTGTGAAAGGTCTCACTTATTAGAGAGTTTATGCACGCCATTGCGGGCAGTACTATCCATCTTCTGCACATGTGCAAATGCACTAAAGTGGTGCGAAACGTGAACTGCGCATGCGTAGAAGATCGATAGTGTTTTAAGGTTCGAGGGTGCACAAACTAATAACTCATTTCTAGGTTTTGCGGCTACGTTTACGTTTACGTTTACGTTTACGTTTACGTTTACGTTTACGTTTACGTTTACGTTTACGTTTACGTTTACGTTTACGTTTACGTTTACGTTTACGTTTACGTTTACGTTTACGTTTACGTTTACGTTTACGTTTACGTTTACGTTTACGTTTACGTTTACGTTTAGGTTTACGTTTAGGTTTAGGTTTAGGTTTACGTTTACGTTTAGGTTTACGTTTAGGTTTACGTTTGCATTGCGAATGTGGCCTGACTTGACGGTCGGTAGCTGCAGTGGCACAGGCTGCACCCGCGAACGTGACGTCACGGAGTGACCGGGCCTCCAGGCGAGTCCTGCAGGCGGGAACTGCGCGAAGGACGGCTAGCCTCGCGGAGCAAGGAACGGCACACAGAAGCGTACCTTGTCACGTGCTATGTCCCACAAAACCAGTTGAACATCCAAATGACGTCAGTAAGACTTCGTTTACTAATGTGTCAATCAAGAACCAGTAGAAATAATTTGGTGGCAGTGTTGGCATATACAGAGAGAAGGCAGAGATTAGTGACTGACAACTTCACTCACACTTACTGCAAGACTACCCGCTGCGGTCCGATTCCTGTCGCTGCTGACCGCCGGGTCAATCCGCGTTCAGCTAAACCTTTCTGGGCGGTGTAGCATCCTTGTCGCACTGTAGGGAACAGAGTACGAAACTATACTTTGATTTATTTAAAGGGCGCCTCAAGGTCACGAGCTGGAAGGAGACGGGGACATTGTCATCCAATCGGTAGGTCCAATACTAAAATATTAAATCGTACGGAAGCTCGTGATTGGATGACAGTGTCCCCTCTTCATCCAGCTCGTTGCCTTGAGGCGCCACGTTAAATAAATCGTAGCACGCGCTACCTAAAAAGCTCGGAACGGGATACAATAGATTACATGAAATAGTTCATGCTGTTCTATTAAGGAAAATCGTTTGAAGGTTATATAATTTATATATTGTTCATTACCCTTGCTTATTTAAGTAGTAATCTTGTAGTTGATATTTCTGTAGCTTTATAAAAGAAGGATAATTAATTGCATTATTTATAATATTTATTACATAGATATACAGGGGAATCACGTAACTTTAGCCCCTCCTATAACTTTTAAACGGTTATTGCCATGCCGTTTTCGTAAACTTTTAATAAACTTAAAATACAGGTAAATCAATGAAAACAATGTAACACGAATGCTCTGAGTAAAAGTTAACAGGATAATTGTGATTTGCCAAAAACACCAGAAATCCTCTTGAGGGATCTTGAAACAGTAACTGAGCAAAACTTTGAGAAACGCAAAATTCCCGCTGAAGACGCTTTAAGAAAATCAATCAAAAAAAAAACCTTGAATTTTTGGAAAAGGAAACTTGATAACAGACATGGAATTTGAGACCTGAAAAAAAATACAGAATTAGATGAAGCGAGAAAGCGCCATTTGAAATTGAAAAAACGTCGAGAGCAAGCTACCAAGAGCCAATCTGAACAGAAAAGATAAATAGAGGAAATAATTCGCAGTAATTCATATGAAAATACAAAATTCAACCTTGAAGCAAAAAGAGGACGACCTTTGCTATTTGAAGATTAGGTAAATATCACGTCCACGCGGTTACTGTCAACGTAGTCAAAGCGCGAAACGCCGATCACAAGAAGCGCAGTGATTCAGCAAAGGGATTAATTGAGCAGTGAATTGTGAAACTGATCTGTGATTCAATATTCGTAACTGTAACAATTCGATATTTGAAAATGTTAGCATCCGTTTTAGGACCTAAAGAAGTGTTTGGCGTTACGGCTGCTCAAAAGAAAATTCACTAGCCTAATTCGTTTACTACGCTCCGCGAAGTCACGGAGGTTAAGGGTTTCGTAGTTGGGTGACTGGCTAGGAACCCTGGGATCTAACGGCGCCGAGTCTCTGACCGAAGGGATAAAAGGCACTCACTAACTGCGACATGACGAGACTCGACAAAGACAGTAACGGTGGGTTACTCTACGGAAAGCGCTGAACGCGAAGAGCTGAACGCTTGCGAGAAAGAAAAGTTTCTCAATTTAATTAATTCCTTCAATTTAGACATTACAATTAATGTACCTACACGGATCACACAACATTCCATGAAGGCAATTGATCAAATTATAATTAACAAAACTACTACTCGATATGAAGTTGAAACAAAAGATTTAGGATACAGTGACCACGATGCACAAATTCTTACCTTTATAAGAAATGCGATCACTGACACAATAAATAATACACGTATGACTAGATTGTTTACTAAAAGTAAAATTAAATTATTCATTGATTACTTGATACAGGAGTCATGGGAAACGGTTTATAATGCTGCTGATACAAACGACAAATATAATTCTTTTTTTTCATCTCTTTCAATTCATTTTAACACTTGCTTTCCTCTTAAAAACTTTAAAAAATACAAAACATTGTTACGAAAAGTCATAAGGCAGGCTAAAATCATGAAAAACGATCAGGATATTTTGAATTCAAATAATAAAACAAAAGCAATGTGGAATATAATAAAAAATACTACCAAATCAACTAGAAAACCCGTAGAGAATGTTGTTTTAAAATATAACGATATAAATGTGAACGATCCGGCAACAGTGGCTAGTCTCTTTAACCAATACTTTTCGAGAATTGCTGCCGATCTCACTAAGGGTCTTCAGGCACAAAATTCAAAAACAGACAGTTCACCCAAAATTGTAGGCACAATGTTCGTTTCCGAAACTTCTTCCTATGAAATTCTCAAAATAATCGGTAAACTAAAAAATAAATATTTGTCCGGTTTAGATGAATTCCGGATTTTTGTTAAAGACTTGTGCGTATGCCATTATACACCCGTTAACTCACATATTTAATGCATCTTTATGCACTGGAACGTTTCCAGATATTTTCAAAACAGCTAAAATTAAGCCGCTTTTCAAAAAGGCAACAAAATGAAATTCAAAATTATCGGCCCATTTCTCTTCTATCAGTCTTTTAAAACTATTAGAGAGACTTTTTACATACGAATGGAAACCTTTCTCACTAAACACGACGCGCTTTCAGATTGCCAACATGGATTTAGAAAATCAAAATCAACGGAAACAGCTATATTTTCTTTTCTTAAAGATATCGCCTCATCATTGGATCAAAACGAGGCACCTATTGGATTATTTTTAGATCTCTCAAAAGCTTTTGACGTCATTGATCATGACATTTTACTTTCAAAACTACCTTCATATGGAATTCGTGGTATTGCTCTAGATTGGTTATGTTCGTACCTTAAACAACGATCTCAGAGAGTTGAAATACCTTACTGGAATGATGGAACATTACGTACGCACCTTTCCGACTCTTTGCCCGTTGCATGGAGTTCCTCAAGGATCGATTTTAGGCCTATTCTGTTCCTACTTTACGTAAACGATATGCCCTCGACGATTCGAAACGGAAGAACGGTTCTCTTTGCGGATGATACGAACATCCTTTGCAATAAAGAAACAGTAAATAGTACAATATCAGATTTTCAAATTGGTTCCGAAATAACAAATTAATAGTGAACGAAAAGAAAACGGTTTTAATGCAGTTTTCCATTTCAAATAAACAATTCAGTGCCCCATTGAAAATGAACAGTGTACATTGACTGAGTTAAGGCACAAAAAAAAAATCAAATAAACAATTCAGTGCCCCATTGAAACGTATACCTTTGACTGGTGTAAAACACAAAATTAAGTTCATTGCGCTACGCGTTCAGAATTCTAGCAAATTCAGTCAGCCTTCATACTGCTCGTTGTGTATACTTCGCGAATGTTCATTCCGCCTGAGATATGGCATAATATTCTGGGGAAATACATCTTATAGCTCCCAGACTTTTAGATTACAAAAACGAATTGTACGAATAATAATCAAATCCCACCCACGTGATTCATGTAAGCCTCTCTTCATTAATCTAGGAATTCTACCATTACCGTGTCTTCTTATTTACGAATCAGTGGTTTTTGTAAAAAATGACTTGCTCAAGGGCGGGAATATATTTTCAGAAAATGCCGAAGTCTATTACTATAACACTCGACGTAGAAATCATATTCATCAGGGGACAGTATCAACAGCTCATTACAGAAAATTCACATACAATACATGTACATTATTTTACAACACTTTGCCAGATGACATTAAACGATTAAATTCAATAGAAAAGTTTAAATCCCAAGTGAAATCGTTTCTGCTGCATAACTGTTTCTATACAATTAGAGACTATACTGAGCATCACAAGAAAAGTAACATTCATTTTAACAATGATTCATAATGCTTTATTTACCATTTGAACTGTGTAAATGAGTATAAACAACCTGTAACAACTATTGTACTACAGCTTCCGGGTCAATGACCCCCATCTCGATCAGGTTTTTCGTCCAGTTTCCCTGATCCATTGAGCAAATGCTGAGATGGCCCTTTTTTTGCTTCTGGACATAAATGTAACTTCATTTCCTGTGCACGTCTTCTAGAATTCAGTGGGAAATACAATTCTTCAAATTATCGTTTCCATGTTGTCGCGGCAGGAAGTAATAAGAGCCAAAATTTATTGCTTATTTATCCTTGAAAATAGATTTTATTACATGGGAGTTTTTTGTTTTTCTCCTTTCAAAATTCAAAATTTATTGCTTATTTATTTTGAAAATAGATTTTACTACATGGGAGTTTTTTTTTCTCCCTTTCAAAATTCAAAATTTAAGTAGTATATGACTTAGTGTAGGGATCACAGAATTTTGAAAATGTGCACACAATTCACTTTTCCCCGTAGCACGTCATACGCAGTTTTTAACTGTTTTTTGACGTAAAATAAATAAATAAATAAATAAATAAATAAATAAATAAATAAATAAACGCTCAACAAGGATTGAAGTGATGCTTTGCGTCAACGATGTCGCAACAACTTTAAAAATGTTCCTTACTCATGCACCTGGAATTTGGTGTCACACAGCCTGACCATGACTGGTTTGTAGGTCCGTCACATAAATTAATATCATCTGTTAATGCTGGTATTAAAATTGAAGGTGATGGAAATCAAGAGGATGTGACACATAACCCATACGCCATTAGATCTGCAAGATATTAATCAACTGCCTTTGAGTAATTCCACGTCAATTCGCACACTCAAAAAAATTTTTTTAACGACTTGAATTTGTTTTAGATAGCTCCTAGTCAAAGCTGTTCTTAGGACAGCTATGCACAGTATGCTAAAAGTTCGCTTTCTTAGCATGCACAGCGTGCTAAAAGTTCAACTTTTAGCACTAGTGCTGAAAGTGAAACAACGCTCAAGTGTTCACAGAAGTCTGTGAATGTAATAAAGAAAACAAAATACTTTTGTCTGATCGCATCAACTACTACTAATCGTAATGTATCATTAAATGATTCGTATATTTGAATTAAAATAAAATGAAAGTCCGTCAAAACTGTCTAAAAATAGTGTATGACGCACGCGGTGATTTTAATTTACTTGTAGGATTGCGCCACTCTGTCTATCGGCCTCATGTTGCAAGCTTTCCTACTCGCACTTTCACCTCTCGTATCATTAATAACTATTATGAGATTTATGGTTGAAAATACGTAACACGTATTCTTTTTTCTGTAATCCCACTTTTTTAGTAATATTACCCATTTTTGAGGGAAGAATGCTACGCGTGCTTATGTTTAAACATTTATCATGCATCTGCAGTTTTCTTCAGAATAATACAGATATACCTAAATTAAACCTAGAAAAAATGTACTTTCATGTGATATAAATTATATACACATATAATGTTTACAAAAATTATATTTACATTTTAGTTTTTATAATACAAATTTTTATACAAGACCGACACTTGAAATTATTTTTTTTAAATACTCATGAATTTCTACAGTAATGTCATATATAAATCAGCCAAATTTCAAGATAGGACAAAGAAATAACATTAAAAATAATTCTTGACGTAAGTACGTAGGCTGCCCGCCCGCTTGCCCAGCCGATTGGCCGCTCGCACCACGGGGCGTAAAAGATACTACGTCCAAACAAAGCCAGTACGTCATGTTATGAATCGCAGAACTACGCACACTCGCAAATGCAAGGGTTCTGACGAAACTCTACTCTTAGTTTTATTTGTAAACTGATACTACTAGGTCTCCCTAAGAGGGAGCAGTCTTCTTTCTTAGATATACTGAGTCGGTTGTGAAAACAGGTAACCAAAGAACACGTGCGTTGTTCTGTAAAGTTAGTGACAACGGATAGCGTTACAAAAATATCAATATTATTGTTATTTCCGTAACTTAATACAAAAAACATAATTGTAGGTGAAGTGTAGGTTTACGTTGTTACCCCAATTACAACATGAATTACAAATAATTAACATAAGCGACGCTTTAACATTTCTTCGAAAATTTTGAAAAGTAATATGGTCACGAGAAAAATCTTTGGAAAAAATGGGGGTAAAATAGTACGTTCGTTCAAGAGAGGTTCTTATTAGGTGTTACGAGTTATTAGAAAGGGGAGGAAGATGGGGGAAAAAACATTTTTGCGAGGAGCATATTTTTTAATGAGATCTAAGTGCGAGTCAAATATTTTCTTCTGCACAATTAGACTCAAACGAGCATGAAAATGGAAATAATATTGATTTTAACAACTATATTTAATGAATTAATTACGAATTAGACTCCATAAATCTAAATGACTAAATATCCCGGTAATAAGTATCGTCCGTCAGCTTCTTGGTCAATGACCCCTATCTCGATCAGGTTTTTAGTCTAGTTCCCCTGATCCCTTGAGCAGTTGCTGAGATGTCCCGTTGGTTTGATTATGGGTGTTATGGCTGTCCGCGCGCATTCGCAAGTCCCGCCACCCAGCCACGTAATGGCAGGAGGCGCGCGGGCCGTCACGCCAGAATGGGCGGGCAGAGACTCGCCGCCGTCCTCGGCGGCGGGCCCAGCTAGCGAGCCGCGGCCCCAAGGGGGTATTTAGCGGGCCCCCTCTTCCTACGCCGTATGGAGACGGCGTGATGCCCGGCCTAGTGGAGGCGCGGGCCCGGAACCTGTGGCGCATGGATCGCCGCAGCGGTTGTACCCATGACGGGACGTCAGCCGAGAAGGCAAACGGGGGAATATTGTAACAAGAGAATCTGCCTTGTATAAAAAGGATAAATAAATAATCTTTTACAAACACCGTGTATTGTCGATATAACAATGGGCATAAATGTTTCTTCGGTATTTGTGCATGTTTTCCCGAGATCGTTTGGGAATACAGTTATTGAAATAATCGTTCTCCGTGTTCTCGTGGGAATAAGTTAATTCCGTCGCGAAGCGCATGATAAGGGATAAGTTATGTAGGGACCGACGGGACCATGTCCGGGGGATCCCGAGAGTCTAGGGGCAGATAAATAAAAGAAATTTTTACTATTAAATAAGGAACTGTGCCCTACAAAAAATGTGATCAAATAAACAAATTATTTGTTGACAGTTACTTCTATATTGTATCTAGTTACTATTGCTTAACGCGACCTCTTGGGACAATCGCTGGCAATAATTCGATAAAGGCTATGCCTTTCATGAGCTTATGTTGAATGTTTATACGTTTAAAATGAGTGAGAGATAAGGATAAAGTGAAGGAAGAGTGAAGGATAAAGTGAAGATTAAATTATAGGGACGACTCGCTGCAACGAGTTCGCACTCTAACAAGACTCCAGAAATAAAACTTTGTTTTATTTTTTATTAATTGTTTAATTAAATGTTGATGCATTGTTTGTGCATTGTGCTACTCATAATTTAAATCTTGTGCTTAATGATGTCAGGAATGGCATATTAGAAGTTCAGACATTTTAGGGTTTTTTCGAACAAATTTAAGTTTTCTTTCGTCATAACATTAATCGGCGGAACATATTATAAACCATGAAGGATTTAGATAAAACGAGAAATATTCTTATATTAAAACGAATTTTGTCCTTCAAGATGGTCATCACGGAACGACAATAGCTATAAGATATGGATATTTTAATATTTTGCTTACTTTAAAAGAGTTACATTTTCTTACAAAATATCTTAAGCAAATGAAGCCCATAACTTGAAAAAAAGAAATGTAACGTTATGAATTTGTTTTCTATGTAGTACTACATTCCAAACATCAACTAACACTGTTTGAAAATAACTTCAAAGCCCTGATTTGAATTTCTGAATGGCCCATTCGATTAAGCTTACGAATAATTGAAGACTATTCGGCGATTTGAAAAATGATGCAATAGAATTATCCAATGTCTGGAAAGTAAAAGTGAAATTTAGTGATAAGTGAGTGAAGAGTGATGAGTGAAGAAAATGAAGTATTTTGACAAATTGAGAGTTCCCAGAGCTCAAGATTGTACTTCTCCCCATACTACGCCCCACTCAGTTTTGTAAGTTTTTTTGTCGTTAATACATTTCAAAATCCAGTAAAAAATGTCAATAATAATAATAATAATAATAATAATATAATATTAATATTAATAATAATAATATTACTAATAATAATATAATATTAATAATAATATAATATTAATATTACTAATAATAATATAATATTAATAAAATATTAAAAAATAATTTACAAAAAAATGTGATAAAATTCTATATCTCTTAAATACAGAATATGTCAAGTATTACATCGCATATATGGTTTTCATTTCTTTATTTAACTAAAAAAATAATATAATATTATTTAATATGAGAGAAGTACAATCTGTAAACTTTCTTTTAGTTCCAGAATACCTACCCCACTTGTTTGCTTCTTTGTTCATTTTTAAAGAAGGTAGTAAGTTTATTTCACCTACTAGGTATTCTAACAGTGATATTAAAATGAGGCAATTAAATCGTCGTAGGGGTAGAGGTCACCAGAGCAGTTGATATATTTCCTACGCTGGTGGATAGATAGTTCATAAGAAATATTATACATGTTTCACTGTTCTAAAACTTGTCAATGATATTGTATGGCCAGATTGCATGAATGGGCGTTGTAATTCGAGGTATCAGAGACTTGACCCGCGTTCCTGTCGTAAGACTCCAAATAACCATTTACAGAACAAAAAGTTAGACTCTTCATTTTCATATATAACGATGACCAAATATTGAATTACAATAAGAATTGAATTACATTTCTATTGTTCGCCGCGCAAAGCTGCAGTGTTACACGCATTTACCAATAGAATAGACAATCCATGAACACATGTTTGTGACCATGAGCTGCGAGCTGCCCAAATGCACAGTACTGTCAAGCTGGAACAGCCATGTCAACATACACCGAATAAAATCTCTAATAGTGGTTTGATAATTAGTTCCCAACATTTCCAATTTATTACAACATACCGTCGATGGGAAAACTAGTGTCAGCTGGCTTGACGCAATACTAGCACTCACAGTTCAATCCAATCCGGAGCTGAGGGGAAACGGCCGGTAATTTATTGCCCATTAATTGCTACATTTTATAACTGACTGCCACCTGCTTTCAATACAAAAATGAATACTCACCTGCATTCTACAAAATAAAATGTATTTAATAATAATTAATACAGGTAAAATCGATTATTTTAAATGAATTACCATAAGTTTCAATTAGAATTAAACGTTAATTTAAAAAATTAAAAATATTTTAGAAATTATCCTTTTACTCTAATAGATGAATGTACTAAATAAATACTAAGCCAATGCCAGGTAGTTAAGCACGTTATTTAATAAAATATGAATTTCACACATCCTTCGCCAAACATCTTATCTTCTGGCCTTGCAATGTCATAAATAACGTCCTCCCTTTGAAACAATACTTTCTTAACATTTTCATTGTTTAAGTTTTTCTAGTCGAGCTAATTCTTGCGTCACGATAGTTTCATTGAAAAGGATCTAAGCAGATAAGATTGTAAATACTGTCCCAAGCGAATTGAAGTAAACTCTATTGAACAATGATTCATACTGAAAATAAAAACATTGTACTGGATCCCAACTGTACAACACTTCCTACACAACGAAAAGCGATTTTATTATACAATGTAATCTCTTATAAGCCTTTATCCTTAGACCAAAATTATAGAAAAAGTTAAGAAACGTACAGTCCACAATTCATTTTTTCAAATGTTTGGATTACATATTCGAATTTTTATAGTAGTAATTGTCCAAAGGGTTAAGTCACCTCACGGCCGTTCCACTTATTGGATCTCAAAAAAGAATTATTTGTTTTACATGATACGTGATTATAATTTGTGAACAGTGAAAGTTACTTTTTTAAGTAACATTAACTGACTCTTGAATATACAAAAAAGTAAGAGAAACAAAAACCGAACACGTAATAACAGTTCACAATTGGTATCTGATTCTTAAATATTGATTGATGAAATTCACAGAGATATGTTTTTATCACTTCCACGTCTGAGGATCTCCAGATGAGTGGAGTCACTCAGCAGAGGATGAGAAAGATCATCGTGACGTGCAGGCAGACGTCTACACACATTACGTTAATTGTGTTGCCGACAACACTATTATTTGACGAAAAATGCTCGCATTTCTTAAGAAATATCATAAAATTGTTTGTAAAGCAATAAGAGCTCCTTTCTGTGATAGAAATAAACCACACAAAACTATCGATCAGAGCAGCCGACCGCAATAATTCTTTCCTTAGAGAGGATATATATATATATATATATATATATATATATATATATATATATATATATATATTTATTTTAGAGAGAGAAGAGCAGAGAGAGAGAGATATAGAGATTTACAGATACAGTTCAAACGTTAAACGTTCCAAGGGCTGCTGAAAACGTTCCTGGTTGTCGAAATAACATAAGGCATTGTAATGTGCAAAAATTACTAAATTTTTCTCTGATTTTCCCTACGAAACAGTAATGTACGTCTCTTGTTTTATTGTGCCCGGCTGACTATTTCAAAAGTACATCCTTTATTCATATTGTGTTCAACACACTGGCTGTCAAACTTCGGCGATGAAATCTCGCTCGGAACCACAAAGGCTGCGGAAATGGGCATGATTTACTGCATACATAGGAAACAAGTAAACAAAGACTAGAGTTTATGGCATGATATATGTAACAGTCAATAACTGTGGACCTGAAGAACATAGTGCAAATGTTCATGATTCATTGATTGATGATTCCTGGGGCAACAACTGCCAAGGTAATTAGTACAGTAAATGAAGCGCATGATTTTATCACGGGTGGTGGCAGTGATGTTCCTGCGCTGGATGGCGAGATACGGTGCCGACCTACCCGTCACTTGCAGGGTTTTCCCCAATCATGTCTCCCATCAGTGGGGCACTGCCCCAGCCGGGAGAAGCCCCGACCGGTATCCCGGTATGTGTGGTTGTGCACTGCATGTAAGAGTAAGTGTGTGTATGTAAGGGGTAAGGATAGGACAAGAAACAGAAAGGAAAGAGCTCGTGCGCGGTCCTTGGCCCGTTTGTAGGGGTACTGCTCCAGCATTCGCATGATGTTCAGTGGAGGTCCCAGGGAAAACTCCCTAACAACAGCCGGCCGCTAGATTTCTTCTCCAGGTCCTAGCTATCTGCCTAGTGTCGAAAATCCTACCACCATCGGAACTCGAACCCTAGGACCTCCCTCTCAGAGGCACTGCAATGTCTTCAGTTGATGCACTGAGCCACCTATGACGGACAGGGAAAGTTCATGTTTTCTAAGAACAGTAATAACATTTTGATTACAGTAATAACAAAAAAACTTAATGGATCAAATGGGGAGAGATGGGCAGTTCAGTCCCTAGGGATGTCTTAGGTTCGAGTCCCGACTGTGGCAGGATTTTCGACAGTAGCTAAATAACAGGATCGAATTCAGTCGCTGTCTGCACGCGAATTCCAGCGACTGGTTGCTCTGATCGGCAGTGTTCCGTGATTTCTCCGATCAATGGTGAAGGGTGAATGCCGGAGCACTGCCCTAACAAAGGGGCCACGGACCGCGCGAGGTCTTTCCTTCCTCTTCCTTGTACTATCCTTACCCCTTACTTATACACACACTCACATGCACTACACTACCACTCATGTTGGGAGCTTAGTTTGTCCGAGCTGGGACCGTGCCCCCCTGGTTGGAGATGCCTGGTTGGGGAAAACCCCGCTAGCCGACGGTAAGTCGGCGGCGGATCTCGCCATACAGTGAGGGAAGATCACCTCCTCCTACCGCAATAAAACAGGCACTACACTTACGAGAGTAATGACTTTAAGCGTTGATGCGTCGAAAACTCATTAAACAATAACAGTTCCCAAACGGCGGCTCCTGTGCCGTCACGTGCTCCCTGGACCCCTCCAGCCGGGCTGCTGCAGCGTCCTGCGCGTAGCGCTGCGCGGAGCGTAGGGCGCAGCCCTTGCGCGGACTGAGGGAAGGGCGAGGTCAGTGACCGGCCGTGACCGCCAAGGGCAGAGGCTGGGTGCCGCCCATCGACCGCTCCATCCCCTCTCCTCTCACCCTCGCCATCATACCTCGCCCTGGGCCAATATTGCCCCAGGACCAGAGGCAACGCAGCCCGCATCTCACTGCTGCCAGATCGAAGGCGAATGTGCGAGTAAATGGATGTCTTGCTGGGCAGAAAATCGACTTTACGATCTGTATGAAACGAAGATCATTTCGGCAATTTTACTATGAACATATCGTTTAAACCTTGAAAATATTTTCCCCAATGGAATCATTAAAATTTTTTATATCCATTAAAACTGTGAAATATTATCTATCGCTTTTCCGATTCATGGCTACTTCAAGTCCCGCATTCTTTACATTCTTTAATGTTTATTTTATATAGTATTATGTTGATTTTTACTTTTGTTATAAATATTGTAGAAAAGTATTAAAATATTGCACAAAAAGCGACGACTTTTTCGACCAGAAAACTCATTGTGTAAGTTCCTTATGGCGAAACAGTGGATCTATCTACCTACTAAATATTGTGAATTTCGTTCTTAAATACTTAGTGTAGTCATGATGTGCCTTCCGACAGGCACCACAGTGACATCAGTTGATTTCCTGAGCCACCTTTGCCAGTGTCTTTAATGTGCAAATGTATATTACGTTACGCTTATCATAAACAAAACGTTTCACACAGAAGGACCCGACCAATACCTGCAAACTTGGCTGGTATATTGCACACCAAGCTAAGCCAATTATTCCTTTTTCACAGTCGGCTGCACTGTTGGGGGTGGGGTCGCGGACACGACATCGGTCTCACTGGCTGACATTACACGGCTGTGGCGGCCTTTGCGAACATGAGATATTCTTAAAAAGCGAAGGAAAAAAGGAATATTTTTCAATTATTTCCTTTTTTGTTGATTATAAGAGTCAAAATCGGATAAACATGACTGAAAAAATCCTTGTAACATTTTTATCATCTATAGAAAATATCAAGGATAATTTAAATCAATATGCATAGACGTAATGGTCTTAAAAATGTTAACTTATAGAAGAAGCTAAAAAAACACGTATTTTTTTTCTTTTATACGAAGTACTCAGGGAAAATTGGTTTAAATCCAGCAAAAACTTGCTTTTTATATATTTCAATTACGATTTTCAAAATTCAAAATTTGTATACCAGGAGGCACATTTGCATATCTTATTGCGCTATCCCTTTGCGTCATAAAGAAGCTTGCGAGTAGATGGCATTGTCCCTCGTTCTTCCCAGCTCCTGACATTGAAATAGCATTACATTAAAATCGCAATATACGAGCGCCGGGCTTCCCAGACAGTCAAGCAGCTCCTACGGGCGCTGTTTGACAAAGAGACAATACGAATGAACATGACGAGCGCACTGTGTCAGTTCTAATGCTAATTCGCCTCTGACCGCGAGGTCATAGGTTCGAGTTCCCACGGTGCCACGATTGTCGACGCTAGCCAGATAGCTTGGTCGAGTTCAGCGGCTGTCTGGAGGAAAATTCTAGCGGCCGGCTGCTCTGATAGGAAGTTTTCCGTAATTTTTCCTATCAACACCCGGAGAATGGGGGATCAGTACCCTAAAAGACGAGTTACGGACCACGGGAGATCTTTTCTTCTCATATCAACATATATTATTCCGATTGAGGCGGTACGTTGGTGGGAGACACCAGGTTGGGGAAAACACCTCTAGACTACGTATAAAACCGGATCTCCCCATCGAGCGGGCGAAGTTCATCGTGACATCCAGACAAAAAACTAATGTCCGTAGCAGTTGACGGGTTCGGAATCACCAATCAATCGGATGCCAATTGTGATTGCGTCCCAGTTACAGGGCCGAGGCGAATATGTGAGGCCGGTAGGTTGATTGATTGACTGATGGTGATTCCGTGCGCGTCAACTGCTAAGGTCGTTAATCCGGTAAGTGTAGTGCATGTTCTTTCATCGTGAGGTGGCGGTGATCTTCTCCCGCTCGATGGCGAGATCCGGTGCCGACCTACCGTGGACTAGGGGATTTTCCCCCTCAATAAGGTATCTCCCACCAGTAGGGCACCGCCTCAGCCGGGACAAGTTCTAACCGACCGGTCTCCCGGTATGTGTGGTAGTGTAGTGCATGTTAGTGTGTGTATGTAAGGGGTGACAATAGGACAAGGAGGAGGAAGGAAAGATCGCGCGCGGTCCGTGACCCGTTTGTTAGGGTACTGCTGCGGCATTCGCTTGCTGTTGATCGGAAAAACCACGGAAAACTACCGATCAGTGCAGCTGGCCGCTAGAATTGTCCTCCAGACAGCCACTGAATTCGACCTAACTGAAAGCTAGGGGGGCCCGATCAGATGCACTGCAGTGACATCAGTTGATGCACCGAACCACCGCTTCCGGTGGACCGATAGGGGGAAGGGCCTGAGGCTGAAGGCGACGACAAGCCACTGGCTTTCACTGTATCCGACCACCGGCATCCGCCCGCCCCTTCCTTTGACCTACAATCGCTCACTGGCGGATGAACACTTTGATTTATATTTATTTTGTCAAAACACTGTAAAAACTATATGTGACGTATGGGAGAGATCATCTGTGCGTGTTTTCTTGAGTTTCAGAATCCCTTCCCAACATTTTAACTATAAATAATTGAATGATGAAAGAAAGTTAAAAACAATAAACAGAATAAATAATAAATTTACAAAACCGCGGAATTAGCAACATTTGAAAAACTGGATACTTTCCTTCCCGAGTTTTAGAAAAATGATTTGCATCGGTTAACTAACTCTTAGATATGATTTTTCTGCATTGCTAAGAAAATAGGAATTCACTCCCAGCTCTACTCCTACCTCTTCAAGTAAAAGGAGAGTTCAACAAAACGTGCGCATAGTGAAGCTACATTTATGTTCAAAAGCAAAACAAGGGACCATCTCAATGGATCATGGAAATTTGCTCAATGCATTTGCATTTGCTCAATGGATCATGGAAACTGGACAAAAAGAGTCATCGAGGCCAGAGTCATTGACCCGGAATCTGAAGTATATGACTTTTTACAGGTATATTAAATCTAATTTTAAATTATACAATACAAATGTACGAAATTTGAACACGAATATTGTCATAAAATGTGATTTATAACAATGAAATGGTCAGTAAGGCCACCTTGAGCGATAACAAGGCAAGACAAGAGATCAATAAAATCGAAATAGTATGCAATTTAAATCCACAGAACTCATTATGTACTACAAACTAAAAACAAGAATATAAAGGGCAACCAGTAATGTGTAATTTACATGTTTTGAATTTTTAATAAAATTGTTATTGAAACAAGAAAATAGTGCCGGTCAGAAAGAATGCTTAGTTTCGGTTACGCCATGTTCCTTCTTTTTAGTACTCTTATCTCCAATTTTTTTCGGGGTTAACCTCAGAGTGTATCGCAAACGTTGGGAATCTTTATTAGTTATTTAACGACATAATTATTGTAATACATTATTCCTATTTGGAATTGAACAATGAACAAACGAAGCCGATAGGCAGTCAACCTATATTGTAATAAAATGATATGATAAGAATATCAGACGTTCTATCCACTTTATACAAATTCCAAAGAACTATAATTTTTCGTTAAATTTGACTATTTGTCCTGCGCCAAGTGGCATCCTGATTTAGACAAGAGTTAATACGAAGTCATGAATTAGTTCTAATATTAGTTACATTACGAAAATTATTATTTCTGAAAGTGGGCTATGGATAATTACATTTTTCACTTAATACATCTTATTACGACGCTGATCAGTTTCCTAGTTTGGCTTTAGACAACAGAAGTAAACGATTTTTTTAAAAAACAATTCATTTGTCTTGTTTGTAAAGCAGGAAGTATGTATTTTTATCACAATAAATTAATAATGATTTTATAATAATATTTCCTATTTCCTAATATATATCGATACACAAATGAATTGAACTGAAAATTATGTTAAATACACTAAGTATTCTGAAAGCTCTCAAGTCAGTACCGTTGACAAGAGTTTGTCGCTTGCATTTTTTAATGTAGTACTACATTCCTGCCTGACGCATAGGATAATACTCTAGAGACATATTTGAACATCCTTTGGATTTCAATATCACAGAACAAGTTGTACTATTAATAAGCAAATTCCACTTATGTCATTCCAGCAAGCCTCTAGGTATTGTACATGGAATCCTGCCATTGCCTGGATTTAACAGTTATGATTCAGAACAACATTTTGTCAAAACTGACTTATTTAAAGGTGGGAGCAATTCAGATATCCACAATCACACACTATGTAGGAATCAAATTAATGAGGTGCCCGTATCAAACAAAATTCCACATAAATACATTTACGTTATTTTGAAACGTATAGATTACAATACATAATTAAAATTGATTCACAAATTTAAAGGTATAAGTGTATTAATTTTTCCCTACATAAATGAGTCTGAACAATAATTTACAGACCATACGACCACCAAAAAACAAATTAATATTTATTTTCATAATGAAAATAGTGCATTTATCTAGGAGGGTGCGCTAATAGCTGAATTGCGCACCCATTCCTATGTAATTGCGAGATTCGGAATGAAACACGTGCTCTTATGGAGATAGAGAGAGACAGTCAGAGACAGAGAGAGAGAGCCAAGATCGTGAACCCGCTGTTACCCACTCGTATTATCACGTGCTCCTGCCTGAAGCACGTCTGTGTCGTGCGGGCTCTCACCGATGATGAAATGTTACGAATGGCGAAGAGCGTGGCAGTCTGCCAGGGCCACCACGCCGCCGTCGCCTGATCCGCGCCTCGAGCGGAATTCGAACCCTAGCTCCTGGCTCCGGCCAATTCCGGATTTGTGCAGAGGCTAAGCCGCTCCCTTGCCGCCCCCACCAAGAAATGAAAATACACCAAAACCAGAAAAATCAAATTTGCACTTCGTTTATCGTTGTTTTTTCTATAACTCGGGAACGAAAATGTATAGTTTTTTCACATGTTGATAATCTCCCACTTTTCTAAATTTTATTATTATTATTATTATTATTATTATTATTATTATTATTATTATTACTATTATCGTTTTACTTTCAACTATTTATCGTTAAAATGTTGGGATGGAATTCTAGTACTCAAGTAAATGTGCGCAAATATTCTTCTCCCCCATACGTCTTATATATAGTTTTACTGTTTTTTTACCAAATAAATTAAATCAGCCATTCGTTGTTGCACTGCAGATATAAACAATATAATCCAGTCGGTGTTTTCAAACGTAAATTTTTTTTTCTAACTGTAATCATTGTTCGTTTCCCAGATGACCGTTCATTTTATCAATTGAAAATTATAATAATTTCTTTATGATCGTGTTTCAGGAGAGATATTTGTTTGTTTTTTTTATTAGTAGAACATGATTATTTGCTCTAAGCATGTGTTGGTGACCTAGTGAATGTGTTTGCCGCACGAGGATGAAGTTGAACATTCTTTAAAAATTAGGTTTACAATTTTCTTTTGTATTCCGGCATTGTAAACGACCTTTTACGTTACAAGAAATCGTTCATAAAATGACATCTTACGGCATATATTACGTCATACTATGTGCCGTTTATGACATAATTGCGTCATAACACATATGCATCCAATAGCAGCGAGAGAATGGTGGGGAGGTAGCAGTAAATCGAACAACCGACTACCGTTTTTCGCACAGATATGAAATACATGTAAAGTGACGGTAAAGAATCCTTCCAAAAATTAACTTTGATTCTCTTATAAATTTATAATGCTAATGTACTAGTACCCTAGACCCCTGTATTATAGTACCCTGTATTATAGTGTTGATATTATAGATTTATGCTAATGTAAGTAATGTAAGTTACTCGTTTATAACGTTGCTGTATTGCATTTATACACATCTGAAAACTCGCACTTGAAGACACTTGTTTTCAAAACATGTTCTCATGCAATTAAGCTTAACATTATAAACTAGTCTCATCATCAATACTATGACATTGTTTATTATTTTAATATTAAATTTCAATATTAGTTTTTATGTAATTTTGATTACGAGTGGGAAATTTCAAAATTATTATGAAATCTTTGTCATTCTTGGAAGGTCCTTTGATTTTTGAGGCAATCATTAATATTTTATCAATATTAAATTTTTTATGGTTTTTTTTAGAGACCAACGTTTCGAAGGTCATTGGCCTTCTTCTTCTTCTTCTTCTTCTTCTGCCTAAAAAAACAAGTAACCTTCCAAGAACTACAAAAATTTAAAGAAAGGCAGTCCTATAAATAATATTAAGAAATGTAACCTTCGTAAAGAAAAATATTAGGAAATCTCTCAATAATATCTTGGTATGGCTATGTCCAGAGCCCCTTGAATCCGTGTATGGGTCCCAGAAGGGAACGCTGCGCCCGCCGGCGACCTGTTTGCCGGCAGCAGCGTCTTCCGAGTGTTGTGGGGCCGTTAAAGGTCAGCGCGCCCTTTGCGGTTGGGCTGCAACTTGCAGCGCGGCGCGGCGCCAGCGCTCCGCTCGGGGGGTCCGCCGCGGGGCGGGCGGAGCGGGCAGGGCGGGGCAGCGAGGATCCACGTGACGGGGAGGCGCAGGGGCGGGGAGGACATCTCCCGGACGCTGCGGAGGTGAGCGGCAGCGCCGATGGTAGTCAATAGCCGCGCGCATGCGCCCTGGCCGCCGCCGAGCCGCTCCGGGACGCGCTCCCGAACCTCGCCCGCGCGCCCGCGTTCGGCCGCTGCCGCCGAGCACGCGACCGGCATCACGGAGCGCTGGACCGGGAGCGGTAGCTCAGTGCATCAACTGATGTCACTGCTGCGCCTCTGACCGGAAAGTCTTAGGTTCGAGTCCTGATGGCGGCAGGATTTGCGACACTAGCTTTTCAGCTACGCCGAATTCAGTCGCTGTCTGCAGGAGAATTCTAGCGGCCGGCTGCTCTGATCGGTAGTTTTTCATGGTTTCTCCGATCAATACGAGGCAAATTAAGCTGGGAATTAAATTAAGCTGGAAAAGTCACGTAGATTTTGTTGTTGGGAAAGCGTGGAGATCTCTTCATTTTGTAATGCGCATCTTAAAAAAGACAGTACACGCGAAGGAAATTGCTTATTTATCGCTTGTTCGTCCGATAATGGGATATAATGGGATTTGTTGGAATCCACACAAAATTATGCAGTTTAAGAATTTCGAAAGGATTCAGCGTAGAGATGCTAAATTTACTTTCAGGGACAAGAAAACGGCAGGGTAGGATTGACTCAAAACTGGCGAACATTGGCAAGTCTTTGCGCTTTGTATAAAACTTATAGCGGTCATCCAGCTGGAAAAAAAATTAAACGACGGCTAAATATTCCTACGTACATCAGTAGAGGGGATCACAGACACAAAATAAATTTAAGACCGGAGAGAACGGATGTCGGGAAATTCTCTTTCACAAATCGAACGATAAGGGATTTGAATAGATTGCCTGCAAAAACCTTTGAACCCTTTCCTCAAAGCGTTCAACAGTTTAGGAAATTAATTTAGGGTATTTTTAAGTTTTTGAGGTAGTTAACTAAGAATATTATATCAGTGAAGTGAGATTGCAGTAAAAATGAGGAGGAAGTAAAGTGAAGGATAGTGCAGTGCGTTCTTTATTGTATAAACACTCAGTGCAGCTTTAGATGATAGACGTTTCTTTCCTTTTCATGTAATTTAATGTTTTAAGAACCAGCAGTTTTTATATTATTACTGTTTTTATATTATTATTATCATTTTAGCATTATTATTACCATTATTATATTATTTGAATGACATATATTATCTTATTTATGTAATTAACTGCCACCGCGTTACACCCAATTGCAGTTTAAATTAATTTATCTTAAATGCCGGAGCAGTACCCTAACAAACGGGCCACGAACCGCGCGCGATCTTTCCCTCCCCTTCCTTATCCTATCTCTCCCCTTACACACACACTTGCACTAACATGCACTAAACTACCACATATCCCGGGAGATCGGTCGGAAGGTTAGAGCTTGTCCCGGCTGTGGCGGTGGGAGAGTCCTGGTTAGGGGGAAACTCCGCTAGCCGACAGTAGGTTGGATCTGGCGATCAGCGGCGGATCAGCGGTGGAAGATCACCGTCCTCCCCCGAGGCAAAAATGCGCCACACTTACGGGACTCATGACCTAAGCTGTTGACGCGCCCGGAATCACTAACCAACCAACAGAGCGCTGGCGGAAGGCAAACTGCCCCACTTTCGACACTTCACGCACAGCACTGCCACGGTGCTCCCACGTCACCGGCTTCGTTTGTCGTGATCTATTTCCTTCGCTGAATTCACAATCGCACAATGATAGACACTTTTTACTTTTATCGGTTATACGTTGAGGAAAAGTATTGCATTTGGTCCCCAAATTCGGTAAAACAGTTTTTAGGCTCCTTGACGTGTTGATTGGCATGTCTTTATGAACAGATGTTTATGTTAAGCCTAACTCAAGCATATTAGAAGCATTTTAGCACAAACTTGGTACTCATGTCGATAGTAATATCCGTTAGTACTGTTCTAAAGATAATTAAGACTGATGCAGGAGGTAAGAAGATAATGCAATTTTGATAAAAAAGAACAGTACAAAATTCATAAATATTGCCACTTCAATCGAACATGCAAGAGTGGATGGAGTAAGCCGTATGTCGGCGGTCGCCTTGTCTCCAGTCTCCACCACACACATTTTGGAGATCAGGGTTGTCCAATGGCTCGCGGTGCCATTTATTTTGACCCACAAGTGGCGAATTCTCCGATACCCCGCGTATATCGCCGGTATACCTAGCAATTCGAAGTGTATAAGAAATATTTCATAAGTTTGATCATGCTCTAAAAAGTTATAGAGATTTTAAAAGCTTTAAAACAGATGCGAAAAAATAACTGTTTTGCTACCGAGAGCCAGTCAGTCTTCCGCATCCGTTACCGCTATGAAGTACAGTAGAGTGAGAAGTTTCAAACAGTTCTTAATACTGTCCAGAGAAGTCGCTAGCGCCGGCGAATACACCGCATGCCAGCCGTAATAACCTAGAGCTCCTCAAGGGCGCGGAGAGGGGAGGAACCGTGTCTGGACGGTCGGTAGGCACCGCAAAATATTGCGATGAACAGTCCTTCTCTGGTCGTTCGTTTCGCTTCTCTCAAGTTTTTGTGAAGATGGAGTGTGTTAATGATCCAGAAGTTAGTGGTGTGTATTTCTCTTATAGAACAATTATTAAGGACGGACTTTTATAGTATTAGGATTTCGGGAAAGCTCAAAATAAAAGACAAGAGAGGTAGCTTCCTGGTGCGACGTAGAGGTAGCTTCCATAAAGTGCGGTATACTTGAAATAATGTTCAGGATCCACCACTGTGACCTACGAAAGATGGTTTGGCAAAAGTGAATGTCGCTTGCAACCTATGTCGGGCGACAATATTGCACGCATGCGCCTTGTCGGGGACAAAACCTTCTCAATGCAAAAATAGGATAATTTTAGATTTCCTTTTTTTTTCAGTAAATTCATAAATTCAACATCATTTCAGTGTGTTTCACTGCGTTATGCACGGTACGACCTGATATCACGCATAATTTCATTCCTCTTCCCCCTTACGTTTCAGAGCAACCGTCAGAGTTTCAAACTGCCGAGATCAACAATACAGAGAAGTCAGGTGTGGACCGCTCGAATAGTGTAAATATGGCAGTAAAGGTTTTAATTGTGACCCTTGAGGTCTTGCAACCGATGACTCGGAACCGTAGAGGAAGATGGGGACTGCCATTACTTTGTAGAATTTTATTTGTCTCTCTCTTGTTTTATTTCAGAGCTTTCTTAATAGTACCACAAATTCTTTGGAATCTACTTATCTTATTAGTAATATCTTCATTATGATCAAATGATATATCACATCCTAAGCATTTGAAGTGTCCGATCTGTTCTATTGTGTAATTACTATTTTTGTCCTAATGGGATACTTTTCCTGGAATGCCTTAGTCTTTGTTTTATATGTAGTTGTTTTAGGGTTGTATTGTTTTGGATTTGCTAGAGTAAATTGGTAGATGGATCTTTGTAAGTCATTCTGATTAATGAAAAACGACTTGGTCATCGGAAATCATAATGGCGTTAGTGTATCTATTACGCAGCTTGATTTCTAATGGAATTTCCATTTTCTCATCATATCATCAATATGTATTAACAATGTGGGAGAAAGGCTGTAATCCTTCCTTTCACCTTGAATTGTTTTAATACACGATGATATTCACCTTTGAAATAATTAGCATGTCCCCATAAGGAGAGTTTTAGAAATATTAATATGATTTCCAATCAATTTTTGTGCATTGGTGTTTGAGATTTGGAATATCAACTTGATTAATTTTCCAAATTAAGAGATTTTATCCAGAGATGCTCCCACGAATACGTAATGAAAACATTTTATCAAGGAGGGATTGCGTGACACACCGAAACTTGTTCTGCCCTTTAGTCTTATTAACAGCAAAATATTGATATTGTAATGATTGGGAGGAACTGCTACAATTTAGATACTAATTATTTCAAAGGTAATTAGTACCTAAATTCTCGTCTTTACTCCAAATCTTATTTATTTTATGTTACCGAAAGAAATGAAGGAATTTCTCGTGTTCGATATATCGCTACAACTCTCCTTATGGGGGCACGTTTATTTGTTGAAACATTATTCGACGATTCAAGGGCAAGAAAATATTCGTTTCATTAGCAATATTAGTGGGTAAGAGAGTTAATATATGATTTAAAATTATTTAACACTTTCAATATGTGAAAGCGCGCTTCTCATTGCGATCAGTTGGCCATCAGCTGCAACTTCCTCCGCCAGTTGCTTCCGGAGGCCACTGAAGGAAGTGCGTATAGTACCGCCAGCGCATAAGCGACTCTGACATTTCTCTCATCACGTGCTGTGGTAAGTCATGTGACCTCCTCGGTAACAATTAACTTGCGAGGATTTCTTTAGTTTCTCGCAGCCAGTGTTCAGCGTTGCCGCTCATTTGAATCACACGAAGCCGCGGAGGCGATAAGATTCGATCGTTATGAACATTTTATCACGACGTGTCGTCGTCTGTCAGTAAGTGTAAATGTTTTGAGATTTAATTTATCTGTCATGTAGGTGCTGCCATGAGCGTAATAATGTGTGGCAACAGCGCATCGAACTGTCAGTCACTTATACGCTGCCGGTACTCTAGTGACTCTTCCGATCGCCGGTGGGCGATAGGAATGCGTCAACGATAATAAAATAAAAACATCGATGTTCAAAATTCAAACATCGATGTTTAATCGATCGAAAACTATCAATATTTTTAAAACTGATTTAATAACGTATATCATTAAATTCGTGCGCGATAAAATTAGCTTTGTCAGTATGTACGCGTAGGCTTCCGCGGCTCGAGTCGATGACTTCTTCGCTGTCCGGGTGACGCCGCGTAGTGGGCTGAGAGGCCGACGTTTCGCCTGACATGTCGCAGGCTTCATCAGGGTATGAGGCCTGGATCATACCCTGATGAAGCCTGCGACATGTCTGGCGAAACGTCGGCCTCTCAGCCCACTACGCGGCGTCACCCGGACAGTGAAGAAGAAGTCATAGCTTTGTCAGTGGCCGTTTTCATTACACTTAGGTTTTTATAACATAGCGCGTGAGGACCTTGTCTTCATGGTGGAATATGGGACGACTTTTCTCGTCTTTCTTAGTCGTACCGCCACATGTTGCATGACCCCGACCATATCAAGCAGAGCTGCTGATCAAGCGACATCTAGTGACACGACCGATAAAGACGCGCAATGCCGTGCCATATTCCATCGTGAAGATAAAGCCCTCACGCCCCATGTTATAAAAACCGAAGTGTAATTTATAAATGAGATTTAACTGAACACGAAGTTAGAAAATGTAAAAACAATGGACAAAAGTTCAAAAAACTCAAAGGGATAGTCCCCACTTCTCCGAAGAAGGGTAGGGGAAGAGAGACGGAAGCCCTACTACCACAGAGCGAGCATCGACCCCTTTCCCGAGTGCAAAATACGAAGAAACGCGTATGAAACACCAGGGTATCCGGATCATCTCGGATGAAAAATAATCTGTCCAATAAAGGTAGCACAAAAGTTTCTTTGTTTCGAACACAAACACTGGCAGTAGAAAGATCTGTAATTTCATATCTTAACTCTGACCGGGAGGTCCTAGGTTCGAGTCCTGATGGCGGCAGGATTTTCGACACTAGCTTTTCAGCTAGGTCGAATTCAGTCGCTGTCCGGAGGAGAATTCTAGAGGCCGGCTGCTCTGATCGGTAGTTTTCCGTGGTTTCTCCGATCAACACCAGGCGAATGCCGGAGCAGTACCCTACCAAACGGGCCACGGACCGCGCGCGATATTTCCTTCCTCTTCCTTGTCTTATCCTCTCCCCTTACACACACACAAACTTACACTAACATTCACTACACTACCACATATTCCGGGAGGCCGATCGGGAGCTTAGAGCTTGTCCCGTCTGGGCGGTGCCCCGTGATGGGAGAGTCCTGGTTAGGGGGAAACCCCTCTAGCCGACGGTAGGTCGGCGCCGGATCTCGCCATCCAGCGGGGGAAAATCACAGCGCACTATACTAACAGGACTAATGACCAAAGCAGTTGATGTGCCCGGAAACACGAAAAAATCAAATCATATATTAACTATTACAAAATTGTGATTATAAGAATTATTCATTTACAAAGAAAACATCGATGTTAAGAAACATCGACTTCGATACACCGATGTTTAAAATGTCAATGCTTTGAAAATATGGATATCGCATCCCTAGTGGGTGAACGGATGACGCACCAACGGGGACGCCATTTGGCCGGTGGAACCCAGTCTGAAATCCCGGTGAATGGCCATCGCCTGGCTGGGCCTGCGCGTCGGAGGCGAGGGGCGGTCCCCGCTTCCTCTGGGTCAGCGGCAGCGAGCAGCGTAGATTCGCCACCCTACTTTAGCTACAAAGCGAGGGTTCTGGTCCAAATGAACTAATGGCGGACAATGCAAAATTGGAAGCACTTAGGAATATAGACGTACTACTTTTGGTGTTACTTTCGATAAGATTACCAATGCAGAATATCAATTTCTCAATATTACCTAATGTATTGGTAACTCTGATATTGAAATTCATTTGATCAAAATCGAATTGTGTTGATTTAAAACACGAAAAGGGTTAAGTGTTTTGTGAAAAAAATCAGAATATTTAATTATATTTATGTGTTTTACAATTCTAATATATCATTTCCAATATTTATTATTTCATATTTTATATGTATCAACACGTTCAGAATCGATAGAACGATTATAACAATTGAACGGTACAACGAACGATACCAACTGTATCAAAAGACGCCGTGTCCATCATATCTGGAACATTGGATGTACCAAAGGAATGAATTTATTTATTTATTTATTTTACGTCAAAAACAGTTAAAACTGCGTATGACGTGCTATGGGGAGAAGTATGCACATTTTCAAAATTCTGTGATCCCTACACTAAGTCGTATACTACTTGAATTTTTTATATATATATATATATATATATATATATATATATATATATATACTACCTTCCACATGTGGTGTGGGCGTGATTGTATGTATGCTCGTGGAGCGAGCTTAAAATTCTCAGGAAGCAGGATCTTTTGGGTATGAGAAAGGTCTGAACCCTTGGCACAATGAATAAGATAAAATACGAATAAAATGAGCATATATTCAATGAAAAAATTATAGTGACACAATTATATAACAGGATAATGCACTTTAAGTAGTTGGTCACTGGAAAAAACAGAAAACAAGGCAAAACAAAAAAAAAATTGGCGTCACCTCGACTGCCTGAACACACTTTCACCAATTACAATTCACAATTTGCTCATTCCTCTTTCTGAATTTTCATCTACCAAATTATTTTACTCTTTCTACTCTAGTTTTTCCGTGCACGGCTTTTAAAATGAATTTTACACTTGTTTCAAGGTATCCCGTTCACAGGTGCTAGCCTTGGGCTTCGCACTCGCTGTAACACTGTGAACTTTAAAGATAAAAAACGATAAAACGTAACACACACGTTACTTAAATCTGACCCCTCTACATAGAGAAAGCAATTACTTTTAACACAATGCAATAAACTACTACTTTTCCAGATAATATCAACTGTACATGTGATAATCATGAATTATTTAAGAAAAATTGTACAAGGTATGGCCTCTTTGAATGCATTCAATTACACGTGCAGTAAATGAACTTGAAACTGCCACACATCGTTCGGAATTCTCCCACCTATTCTGGACTTTTCACCCACTTTTAACACGAATTGTCGTGTATTTACTGCTATTCTCTTTCCCCAACTGATCGCCGCATTAAAGTTGCCAGTTCTTTTACCTTAACAGCTCCGCATCGCTCGCCCGTATGTAACTTTGGGGATTTTCTGCCGCTCGCAGTTGCAACCCGTCTTCGCTCGCTGTCCCACGATGTTACAAGTTTCCTTCCCTCGAGCTCTGGACTCTGCCACGCCTCCAATTTACACCCTTCTCCCGTTCCGGACCTTGGTTCGGTCCATCATTCCAGCCTCGGGTAAATAATGTTGCTGAAGTTATGCTTTAAATGATCGGCCTACCTACCACACTTTGGGCGTGTGTGGTCTCAGCGTGCAATATGAGATGCTGGATTTAGTTAATGTCCTTCTGCGCGAATTTTACAAATTTGAAATTATTTCGGAGTCAAACAATCACTTTTTAATTTGTTGCGTCTACACCTTGACGCAACGCGTCTCCAAGCCCCCCTTAAGGGGCGTTGAGCGTTTTGCACTGGGGAGTAATCCTCCATTAATGTTCTTATTATTACTGGAGTAATCCTCCGTTAATTACTATATTTGTCAAGTCTCGTCCCGTCGCAGTCAGTCAGTGCCTTTTATCCCTTCGGCCAGGGGCTCGACGCCGTTAGATCCAGGGGTTCGTGGCCGGTCACCCAACCACGAACCCGCGAGTCTCGAATTCGCTTAACCTTCGTGACTTCACGGAGCGTAGTAAACGAATTCGGCTAGCGCCGCCGGCAAAAGATTTAAAAGTTTGCTTCACTTGTTTTCTCAAATATTGTAAATGTTAATGCGAATAATGTTCGTGCACTTCACTTCTCAATTACATCACTCTCGTGGATACGCTTCTCGCTAACTTTTAACTACCAAGTTAAAATAAACTCTTATGCTATCAAGTTACAATCGCCTTCAGACTCAGTCTAGTCGCCGTCGCTGCTGCAATCAAGGAGCTCCTCCGAGGCGCGCCGCGATACTTATGGTACTCGCGCCTGGGAAAATTTTTGGAGGGGTGAACATTCTCCTCTTTCCGTGACGTCCCAGAAAAACATTATTCGCTAGTTCGAGCGTCAGAGTTCGAAAAGCTGTGGGTAGTTGGCGCGTTTACAAGCCATCGGTCCGCCGCGTACCCTACTCCTCTGTGTTCGTGAGCTTCTTTTCGTAGCTGATGGTGGCGTTATGGGGTTGTCTAATCCCATGGCGTCACAATATATTCCAAGACGAATAATATTGTGAAAATATTTGGAACTAAATCTAATACATAAATTAGTCCCAAATTGGAGTATACCTGGACAAAAAAACAAACTTGTTCACACTAAATGTCTCAAATTGCTTTGGATCCCCTCGTGCAACTATAGTTTTTGTTTGAATAAAATTTATTCTCCTCAATTAGTTCTTTAATTAATGTCAGCGCATTTTTTAAATTATTAGTAGTTTTTGCGTAATGTTAAGTGGCATAAGGGTAATTTTAAAAACAAGATTTTCTCAAAAATAGCTCCAAATCACATATACTCTTAGTTTTTCAAATATCTCTCTCGGCATTAATATTTACACTGCAAAAGTTGTTTTAAATAAATTGCATTTGTGTGAACAAGTGCTTTAAATGATTTCATATAAAGTTTTGTGAAGAAGAAATTATGCATTTATGGGAAAACTACAGTCATTTTCACACAAATTCAGCCAATTTTTCAATAAAAATTTGCATGTAGATCCTGGTTTCACTTTTCTATGATATTTTCGTTTTACTATAATGGAACCGAGAGAGCAAGAAAATGTTTGTGGTTTTTGAAAAACACGATTTTCTCCATAGAAGTATGTGAACGAAACCCAAATGCGATGTAAATAATATCTTCGACAACATTTTCTGCGGAGTTAGATAATTTGGAGAATATTGCTCATTACCGAGTGCATAGATTTCCAAACTAAGTGTGTTTGCATTGTTGCTCATTACTTAGTGCATAGATTTAAAAAATAAGTGTGTTTGCATTGTTGCCATGAATACAAATGGTCCCAAAGTCATAGATTCAATCCTGCAATACACATTAACCTCTGTTAATGCATAAAAAGATCGGTTGTAAAAAGTCGAGTTATTTTGGTTGCTTTATCTAAGTCCAAAAACGTACACACTGAGATTGTGCGTTCGAAACTCGCGTAAGACATGAATAAAACAATGATAAATCTTGTTCCCGGAGGTAGTAAATTACGCTGTGTACTCAGAAGAATCCACGTTTAGAGAGTTGATACAGAAAAATCGATGGTCAGTCTGCCATATGACTTTGAACAATACTAGCGGCTAAACCGTAAGCAGGATTTTCACCAAAAATTGATACTCTTGGTCGATCAGTCAGATGTCGCGGCCCCTTGAATTTGGTACGAATATTTTGATTTGGGAGGTACTTTTCATAAAGCCTCAACATTTTCAATATTTTCTAAAAAGTAGCTCCATGTTTCTTTAAATTGTTTTCTCTAATAGAGGAAAAAGGCACTTAAAGAAATGGCGCAGGTAGCATTTTCGTTGCACTTCCTAAATTTTTGAAAGTAGCATAAGTTAAATTTTTTCGGCGTTTTCTACAACTACAATAACGAAGATGGATTTTTCCCCTTAATGAAATCTGTTCATTATAATCAGATCGTTAAATAAGATCAGTTTCAATTTTCCGAAAATATTAATAGTTTTTGAGTAATTTAATTGTTTTGTAGTATTTTAATTAGTAAATTAGTAATAGAGTTAGGTATTTATCAGAATTTATCTAATATAATATTTCACGCGGCTTTGCCAAGCAGTGGAAACAATGCCACATGGCAGTTTCATATATCCGAAATATCCTGTTATTGTTTGACGGAAATGTCGGGAACAATATACGTATACATTGTGACCCAACTTACCCTGTATACCTGTGTTACGAGCTCGAAATTCTTGCAGGCTGAAAATCACGCATATAAATTTCCCTTTTTGCGATACAAAGGAGGCAAGGTATTTATTTTATTAACAGTTAAAAGTATCAATATCAGTTAAAAACTGTCTGTGACGTGCTATGGGGAGAAGTGAATTCTGTGCACGTTTTAAAAATTCTGTGATCCATACTCTAAGCCATATACTAATTGAATTTTGAATACAGAAATAAAATGAGGGTTTTTTGCTAGGATTGTTAACAAAAGTATTCGATGTAATAAAATATATTTTCAAGGACAAATCAGCGATAAATTTGGGCTCACTAATTGAATTTTGAATACAGAAATAAAATGAGGGTTTTTTGGTGGGATCACTGAATTCTAGAAGACGTGCACAGATAACGAAGTTACATTAATGTTCAGAAGCAAAACAAGGTGCCATCTCAGCATTTACTCAAAAGATCAGCGAAACTGGACGAAAACCACATCGAGTTGGGGTCATTGACCAGAGGCTGCGGTACAAGACGTGTTACAGGTTACTTAGAATTATTCAGTCCAAATGGTAAATAATACATTAAATATCTCTGTTAAAATTGTTACTTTATTTTTGATGCTCAATATAGTCTCTAATTGTTATGCAGCAGAAACGATTTTACTTGGGATTTAAGCTTTTCTATCGAATTTAATCGTTTAACATCTTCTGGCAAAGTGTTGTAAAATAATGTATATGTATTGTATGTGAAGTTTTTGTAATAAGTTGTTGAAACTGTCACCTGAGGATATGATTATTATGTTCATTGTTATAGTTATAGACATCGACGTTTTCTGAGTGTGAAAGCAAGTCATTTTTGACAAAACCACTGATTCGTAAATCAGCAGACAAGGTAATGGTAAAATTTCCCTAGATTAATAAAGAGGGCTTACAAGAATCACATGGGTAGGATTTGATTATTATTCCTTATTATCCTTAATGGGTATCAATAATCTTGTTTATACCATGTAAATATGGAATTAGCATAAAACATTTTAGAAACAGAACAAATTTATTTACAGAATGACTGTAACTATATGCATATAACCATGCATTAAATAAAACCACATGAAGCATTAAATTTGCTTTTAGCACTTTCCTATATCAAATTATGGTAACAAGTTACCATGAATGATTACTTATTTTGAGCTAGTTAACATATTTTTAGTTTCCCAATTCTGATCATGATCTTTTTATATAATTGAAATTATCACACGTGTGAATCCCTTTACCATGTGAAATGCTATTTATCAAGTGGCGACAAATGAATATGAGTTTCTGATAATAACTCACTATGTCACAATAAATAACATGAACATTATAAACAAAATACTTTCTCATATCCAAAGTCACACGCTTATGCCACCATGTGGCACTTGTCTATTACTCGTATTTATTACACACATGTCTAATTGTTCATAGCAATTAATATCACCGTCAAGTCTATTTCTGTTTCTGCGCACTTCACCCTACAAAAAACAACAATTATCATATCTTTCGTTTCATCGCATTTACTACATCGGTATTAATTTTTAAGATTCTCTGCCCTCTAACGTAATGCACCTCAGTTTCCGACTGCCGTTCGCAACCGCCGTTTTCAACTGCGCCAATCCCGCGAAGTCTCGCGGGAGATCGGGTCGGGCGCCTGCCACTCGCGTCGTTCACCCTAACGTTCGCGCCAATTCTAATATTTATTCTCTTTGAATTTATTAAGAGACCATAGAGTCTCAATATTTTACCTTATCTTTAAAAAATGTATACTTACTTACATGCACGCATACATACATACAGGCATTCATGCATACATATACACATACCGGATATCATCGTAAAAACTTTATTCCTATCAAAGACCCTCAAAACGGATTTTAGCACCAAAATTTCGACCTCGATTTTTTGGACCGATTCTAATGTTTTCGTTATACTACTCATAACCGTAGAAAAGTTAAAAATAATTTTCGTAATATTTACGGTTTTAAATTTCGAAACGCACTTGTAATATATTAAGTATTTTGCATAGCCTGTTCTTACAAAGTCAACACGAAACTTAACACCAAAATTCAATGGATAGAAATGTTTACGTCAGTCGGCTCGTCAAAAGTTTAATGTGTGTGGCGTACGTACAGTTCGGTTCCGAGTCCTGTAAGAGGGGTCTAAGTTTCTCCGCGGGGTGGAGGGAGCGCGATAAGGTGATGGGCTGTAGGATTTGTTGGACATACGTCCGTGAGTCACACATGGGCTGTAGGAAAGGGCCAGCGCGTGCTTGGTCAATGCATTGGTTTCGCAAACATCAGCTCAGTTTTGATAAAGAGTGCGCGAATGTTAGATGTGAAATGGCGAAGTGGAAATGGAATTCGACAAATCACAGTCAAGGTAGGGAGATTATAGCGAGTGTAATTGAGGCGTGTGATAAAGAAAAGAGACAAAATCATCTGCTAGTTCCTCTGACAAAAGCCACGGAAAGAGCAGCGGCATACACGGGTGTTGGAGAAACTAGTATTAAAACAATTCGTAAAGAAAATAATGCAGGAAATGAAACAAGTGCTGACTAATTTCACCTGGTATGAAAACAACAGTGACTCGTCACAACGCCGTGAAAATCGATGAATTTGACATGTGCGTAATCAGAAATGCTGTCTTCGATTTTTATGTCCGTGAAAAGCAAGTGCCTACGGTATCAAAAATGCTGTCTATAATAAAAGAAAAGATTAATTTTCCTTGTGGAGTAAAGTCACTATGGAGGTTGATGAAACAGATGGGATTCAGATGGAAGAACTCATTCAAAACGCGGTGTTGGTCGAGAGAGCAGACATTGTTGATTGGAGAGCACGATATGTCGTGCAAATGAGAAAGTTATGGGAAGAAGGCCAGAAATTGACAACAGCTTAGTAGTTAAAAAGTGCTGGCAGCATGATATAATTTGGTGTAACAAGAAATATAAGCGCATCAGTTCGACTAATTGTAGTTCATGCTGGTGGAAACATTGGTTTCATTAATGGCGCAGAACTAATTTTCAAAGCTGGTCCTGCATCAGGCGACTACCATGGTCAGATGAATCAAGAAAAGTTTGAAAAGTGGGAGAGAAATAAATTATTAGAAAAACTGCCTTCGAAGGCAATAATTGTTCTTGATAATGCTCCATATCATAGTGTGTTAGCTAATAAAACCCCAACTGCATATGCATTAAAGCGCGACATGATTCAGTGGTTGAATGTACAAGGAATGCATGTTAATGTCTGCAACTAAAACCTCAGAACAAGACATACAAAATTGATGAGCTGTTTACCAGTGGGGGTCATTCTGTTATCCGCCTTCCTCCTTACATGTGTGAACTGAATTCCTTTGAAATGGTGTGGGCAAAAATTAAGAGACTTATAAAGGAAAGAAATGTATTGTAGCGTCACGTTGGCGGCCGTGGGTGGGAGGAGGAGCGGAAGTATCGCATAACTGCGGGCATGAATACCTTGGCGCCCCGGCGTTGGGATACATTTAGACAAAGGGGACGCCAGCTTGACCGGGAAGGTCACGTGGTAGACGCGAGCCTCCCTCCCACACCTAGGACGGTCACGTGACGGCTACACTCTGGTATAAAATCGAGCCGACGAGCTCACAATGTTTTTTTTTCTGTAAACCTCGCGCGATGCGCAACACTTTGCGCTCAGGCTGGAGTGTGTCGTGCCTATTGCACGGGTGACGAGGTCACGGTAGTGGCGCAGGAGTAGCGTCAGAGGAGGCGGGGCCTCCCTAGCTATGTGAGGTATCCACAGGGAAATACTCGCAAGTTTGTAGTTTCGGAGCAGAAGTTGGTTATTGTACATACGTGTAAATAAACTTGTACATACTTGTAAATGTCTGTGTGTTTTTCTCCATGACGCCACAGTATCTTGGGGACATGTCATCAACAAAATTGTTAGAGCTTACAAACTGGGCTATCACTCATGTCACCATTGAAGACTGGAAAGGTTATTACGCTCGTGTCATGAAACTTGAAAATGAAAACTGGGAATGGGACGGTATAGTGCCAGATATTATAGACAGTATTGTTATAAATATGGACTCGGATATCGAGTGTGAAGATACTGCTATAGTTCAACAGTGGACAACGATTAGGTAAGGTCAATGTCTTTAACTCAATAGTAGTGTCCACCTCTTCCCCCACTCCCTACCGTCGCTTCCTTTCTGTATCCCCACTCTACCCCCTCTCCTTCGCTCTGCGACTGACACAGCGAAATGGCATGACGTCACAGAGCCGGAGACGTCAGACCTCTACTGTAGATTGGCCGGCGACGTGGGAGTGAGGGAGTGGTGAAAACCGTGGCGCCGCGACGCGTGACGAGGACGCGAGACGACGTGGACTTCAGAGCTCGTGATGCCGCGTTGCGCGAAGCGATGACGCACGCGCGTGCGTGCGACCCTTTCTGGCGTGGCCGGCATTGCGGCGTGCGTGCGCTGTCTAATGGTGCGACATCCACAACAAAACATCAATGTCGCCAAACGTTCATGGTTGCTTGGGTTAGTGTTTTCGGGCGCGTGAACGGCTAAGGTCATTTATCTCGTAAGTGTAGTGCATGTTTTCCCTTGGTAGTTGCTTATGATATTCCCCCGCTAGATGGCGAGAACCGGCGCCGACATACAGTCGGCTAGCGGGGATTTCACTAACCAGATACCTCCCATCAGCGGCGCATCGCCCCAGCCGGGACAAGCTCTAAGCTCCCGGACGGTCTCGCAGCATGTGTGGTGCATGTAAATGTGTAAGTAAGGGGTGAGGAAATGACATGGAAGAGGAAGGAATGATCACGTGCGGTTCGTGGCCCGTTTGTTAGGGTACCGCTCCGGCATTCGCCTGGTGTCGATCGGAGAAGCCACGGAAAACCACTGATCAGAGCAGCTAGAATTCTCCTCCAGACAACTGAACTCGACCTAGCTGACAAGCTAGTGTCGAATCTCCCGCCACCGTCGAGACCCAAACCTAGAACCTCCCGGTCAGAGGGACTACAATGTCATCAGTTGATGCCCTTAGCCACTTCACACGGTCCAAACATCGATATTAATAAAACATCGACCAAAAATCATCGACATTGAAAAACAATGATATTTTAAAGCTGGCTGTAACCTATAACATAAAATTTGTGCGCAGAAGTTGACAAAGGTCATGTACAACATCCATATTTAAAATAACATATCGATATCCAAACATCGCTATTCAAAATTAAAACATGGATATTAATAACACATCGACCAGAAACTATCGATGTTTAAAAACATTGATGTTGTAAAGCGGGTTTAGTACAATCTATAACATTAAATTTGTGCGCAACAGTTGACATTGGCCATGTATTTTACTTTATAGTGAAAATTTAACTGAAAACCAAGTTAATAAAAGCCTCTCCATATGCTAATGACGAGGAAAGACAAACGAAATACCAGCAGTAGGATCATCTCTAGTGAGGAATAGCCTGCTGCTCGATGAAATCATTACAACCCTCGTTCGTTCTGTTTGAACAGCAGACAGTAACGCCGTCAGTTACTACGAAATATCACATTTTAAATTTTACAAAATTGGGATAGTTGGACTTTTTCACGAAGGAAACATCGAGAATCATGGAGCAAAATACATCGAGGTTCAAAAAACATTGTCTCCAATACATTACCGTTGTAAACATCCATATTTTCAGAAAAACAAATTCAATACAATGTTTTGAAAACATCAGCACCGATGTTGGACCCCTACTCTACACCAAGAGTTCTTCATTGCTCCCATCGGCGTATTTGAGACCTACCTACCAGTCGGAAGACCAGGTTTAATGAGATGTTAATAATTTACAAGATACAATTACAATTTAGAAAGTTTTGCTGCCTATTCGGGTGGCTGATGGGCAGCATTTCCGAGGTGCGAACCCCAGTTCGATTCCCGTTCGAAAATCAAAATAAATGTAGCTTTCCAGTACAATCGTCTCAGTTCCTACAGCTGTGTGACGAAATAAAATCACAGGCGGGCCAAGTATACTGTTATCGGTGAGGGAAATACTTCATACTCGCCACATCTCCCTTTTCCTCAGGCGTGGAAAATAAATAAAAACAGTGTTCAAGCTTGGGAACACCGCTAGCTGGTAAAAGGAGCATTAATCTGACCCTAAAATGCATACATACAAGTACATTCATTTATACATGCATAGATGTTTTACTCTGTATAGTGGTATGTTGATCCCCTCCATATGCCCGCCAGCGCCAACGTATTCTCTAGAGTTTTATTAGAATGTGTCGTCTTCATGACCGTACATGATGCTGTCTTTGCCTGATATGACAAACAAATGATAGATTCTTTGGTTAATTTAGATTAATTGAAATTTAAATTAATTTTTTGGTTAATTTAGATTAATTGAAATTTAAATTAAGATATTTTTCATCAAATTGAATTCAAACATGCAATTCAGTGACTCTTTTGAAACAGTGACAAAGACTGCATCTTTGTATGGATTATTCTAGAGTGACATCGCATGACGAATCCCTAATGAATGTTGCTCTACGATTACACAAATCTGAGAATATCCGTGATTCACTCAGGATGGCTTACAAGTAGTCTGCTAAGTATGGACGCATGAAGAAACTAAATAAATAAAAAACACGTCGGGCTCGAAGTCTACCGCGTCGTTGAACGCCGACAGGCCTATTGCGAAATTCTCTGTATCACCTTCACGGGACCGACAAAACAATTCTGTGAACTTGACCTGACTTTGTTCGCAGCTGTATCTATGCAACGGAGAACGTATAAGTAAATGGATTGGAGGGAGGATTGAAAAGAAAATTAGCATACAATATCTATAGTTCAAAGATATTCAGTTTGTAAGGCGAATGTGTCGGAATTTGAAAATCCTTCCCGAACTCCAATGCTTAATTAATTTTATTATTAAAAAATATGTGAGGTATGCAGGAAAAATCAAATATATGTACTTTTCTCCAGTTCTATCCTATTTTATTTACTGTATACAGTGGAATTATGAATAAATACATAAACAAGCATGTTAGTCAACACTTAAAAACCTGTAAATTTTCCCTTCCGAATAAAAGAAAACTTATTTACGTAGGTATATTAACTACAGATAGCCCACCACAAATAGCGAACTAATGATGCTACAGAATGGCACAGACTTTTTCATCTGTTGGCCCAGACTTTAGAGAAAAGGAAGCTATCTTTTCGATTTTTACCCACCCTCTTCTCCGCTGCTATAAATTGGTGCCACAAAGACAATTTTTCGGATCCCTAAAAGTAAAAATGTAATAAGTCTTCCAAAATATTACAGAAGAGTAAAACCTGGTCGTAAATGGTGGTAAGTGGTTGAAACTGAAGAAGTTTTTAAGAATATGTCGTTTTAGCGTTTCTGAAAATGCACAGTTTGAAATTAATTTTCATCCAAAATTTACGATTTTTCGAGAAACTCCATAAGAAATTATTTGAAGCAATTGTACTCAAAACTACGATTAAAAATTCCCGTTAACGACGTGAAAAATTATAAAAATACAATTGTATATTAAAAAAGAACAACCAAAGAATACATGTAAGTGGCATTTATGAGGGATCCCTGAAAAAAAAATTGAAGAAAAAATTTGGAAAAAATTGCGTTTTGAGACAATTTCTTTTTCGAAAAAATGACATTTGGGCGTTCCTAAAAAAGGCAACTTTTAGCTCATTTTCACAGAAAACTTTAATTTCCTAGAAACTTCATAAAAATTATATTAAGTCCTTGCTCTCGCAAAAGCGATAATTTATAAAACCCCGCGTACTTAAATATTAGCAGCGTGCTAGGTATTTAAAAAGCTACATTTGTGAAATTTTTGAACAATCAAATAAGTTCATCAAAATTGTTTTTATGTCATGTTATTCATTGTATTTAGCACTAGACATTGAAGAATTTTCATGACAAACTGAGGTTCCGTTTTTTAGAAATCTAGTTGTTAATATTTTTTTACATTCCCCACATTCCACTTTAAGTTTCCCGAAAAATAACCAACTTTCAAAATTTAAACATTGCAATAATAGACATGGAAAACAAATTTCATTTCGAGAAAAAAGCTATTAAGTTTCAAGAAGAAACCGAAAAAATGTTAATTTTTCAATTTTGGAAAATTCAGAATTAATGATGAAAATATGACCTACGTCATCTTTATAAATGCGTTTTACTCTCTTCTTGCAATAAATTTGAGGAACAAATTTGCAACCATTTTTGAGAAAGTGTTGAAAGTATTCCGAGGATTTCATATGAAGTACCTTCCTAATTTAGATATTTCTTTTTCAAAATCGCAGGAATTTGAGCCAAGACAATGATCGGAGAATATTCATTTTGTAAGCAATTCTGCGAATAGTTGAGTCGTCATTTTTGTTCACAGACAAACGAACGGACGGACAGACGGATATGGACGGGCAGACGGACGAGTAGATGGACGGACGGTCAGACGGACGGACGGACAGTCAAACGGACGAATGAACTGACGGACAAACGTTTTGAAAAAAAAATAATTTTTTAGGTATTTTTAGGTAATTTTTTAGGGGGTCCCCAACACGTGTATTTACATTGAAATTTCGAAATCGTTTTTCCGCAGTATTTCATAATTTTCTCTACACTACGAGTATTACTCCGTATATACGTACGTAATATAGGAGAAAGTAAAAACGTGACTCATGTACTTTTTCGAATTACCTATTTAATTTAAATGGGCAATAGTATATGTATACCCAAAATGATAGGTTTACCAAAAATTAAGGCAGATTCATACCATTTCAGCAAATCTATTGCACCATACGGCAAAGATTTAATGCTGATTTGCGAAGCGCCTGGCGCCTGAAATCGCTATCGGGTACTGCGTGTTCGGCGTGTCCGTCCCCAGCGAATCAAATTCGCGATGACGTAACGTATCGTTATGGCTGCAATGGTGCAAGCGGCGGTGCATGCGAAGTGACGTAAAATGAGTCCTCGAAAAACCCCTTTGGAGACGCCAGATAAGGCCTGGTGTGTTAAAGGTGCCTATCACTATATATATATATATATATATATATATATATATATATATATATATATAATTTGTAAAGGCGTTTACACGAAGAAACCTTTCTCGAAATATCGTGTTAATCTGGAAAACTAGTGATGTACCGATTTATAAAATAGTCTTATATACACCCTAAGCTATGATCTATATGTACTACTTTGTAACAGTAACGTCCAAATTTCGCTATTAACATCGCGAATTAACATCGCTCCCCATTTCAGCCACAATATTTTTGACATTCTCGTCACCTCAATGTCGTCGCAATGTCATTTGAAATCCATGCCACGTGAAGATGATAGAGGGGCCCCGTAAATGGAGTTCGTGCTAGGAATCGGTACACTCAGCTGACATCACAGAAGAGCGAGACAGCTACACTGTATGCCATATCAAAAAGCTTTTCGACAAGAGCCGGGGCACAGAAAATTTACATTTGCATTTCGTGAAAGTAAATAATCACGTAAGTAACTAAACATCGTTTTATAAAGTCTCAATGGTTGTTTTGCAAACTTGGTTGTGGCTGATCAAAAACCACTACTATAATGAAGCTGTATCATAACGAATGGCGTTACAAAAGAAGCAGCCATAAGCATGACACGTTGCTTAAAAATCACACGCCAACTTTGGACAAGGAAATATTGAACAATAAGAGCGGAAATATGATACTTGTTATGTAAAGTGGGAGGGCATTAAGTTAACATTTTGCCTCCGGCGGCGTGTCGCTTCCCACGTCGGCCAAAGAGCGTGCAGCCTGCGTCTTCGAGGCTGCACAAATGTGAGCGCAATCGTATTCCAACGACTTCAAGCGACGGAAACGAATTTATGGCTCTTGCGTCACTCGCCGCCCACTCCCATGAACCCGCTCTACTCCCTTGAACACCGAGGGCGAATTGGCTTTTCCTGAGCCTCAATATCAACAATGAAGATGTAATGAAGCTCCTCACTAGATTATCGCTTCGCTGTCAATTCTCCCTTCGTTTTAATCGGAATACACCCCCGTTCAACTGATTTTCTCCAAAAGTGATATTCCCTGATCGATCTAAACGAACTCCAAGCTTTGGGAGTTTTAAACGGATATCTTGATTTTTGAGGGTTTTCTTATGTTTTCGATCAACTTTGCGTCATAGCACTTAAGATGTACATTTCACAGCAATATCCTCATAATAGAAGCAGCAGAGAATTAAATTTACTTTCAAATTAGTCATTATTTGTTTTCCTACCTTCAACTAATCGAAAGTTATAGACATTGACATTTTTTGACATTTCAATTTCGTTTTTCGCGAGTTCTAATCCCAAATCCACAATTTTGGGAATATAATCAACTTTTTTTTCTTATTTTACTCCCAAACAAAAAAATGTCTGTTACATTCGAAGAACGACCCCTGTTGGCCAGAGCTATATTAAAAATATAAAGGAAAAGACAATATATTACTTGACGCGTGCCTTTTATGATCTTGCAACATCAAAACCAAAATGTTGTTGTCCCGAATTCTTGTTAAAAAAAAAATATGCATCCTAGGCTTTATCGATTTCTCCGATCATTTTAGAAGGAAGTAGATCCTTAAACAACTGGCGACGAGGCGCACGCAATCATTCCTTACCCGTTCTCACCATTCTCCCTTCGTTAATAGTTGCAGTGTTTGTGCCTGTGACCATACCTGGATGGGATGTGTAATTTGATGGATAGGTGATTATGTAGATTTGATATACATGATTGAGCAATGGTGAAATGGGAAGAAAATAAAATAAAATAAAACGAGAAACTCGCCGCGAACTCCCTTTGCCCAGCAAAAATTTGACTTGGGTTGCCCGGGACATGAAACCGGGTATCTGATCTGGAGGTGGAAGGTTACTGCTCCGACTCCGCAAGTACACGGTCATTTTTTAATCATTTTTCATCTGTACAGAAAAGCGACGAACCATACGGGATGTAATTTGTACAGAAAAATGAAGCATGCTTCCTTTCTTCGGTACAGATTTCAACCAGTTTGACTACAGCGCTCCAGACGTCACTTTACGGATTTTTTTCTCATTTGTGCGTGGTGATTTTCTTTTACGATCTCATGCGTATGATGATTTTTTGTGGAGTTTCGAGAGCGTTCTTACATGTTGCATTCTAATGTGAAGTGATTAGCCTGGTGATAAATAATACGTACTGGGCTCTGACGTCTCGTTTCGTGCTGTCCTAAAATAACCTAACATAATTTGTTACCATAGATGCTCTGCTCAACTGTGTCATCTTCAGCACTTTTCCCGGTGTCCAGAGGAAAGATTTTAATCGTGATTATGAATAGAAAGCAAAATGACCGTGTAAAAGGCTCGGAATTTCTTCTTCCAGTTTTGATTCCGAAATAGTACCGCTTAGAAATGAAGTCTCTTTTCCTTCCATTTCCTGTATATTGCTTGATTAGTGGTTCACGGCGCGTGAACTACTTAAGTTCATTAGTCTCTTAGTGCGTGTGTTTTCCTCAAGAGGAGGCGGTGATCTACCCCCGCTGGATGGTGTAATCCCGTGCCAATCTACCGTCGGCAAATCGGCAAGTAGGTACCGGTTTATCTGAAGGTATCTCCCACCAACGAGAAACCGCCCCAGCCGGAACGACCGGTCTCCCAGCTTATGTGATAGTAAAGTGCATGTAGGAGTGTGTGTAAAGGGTGAGGATAAGACAAAGAAGGGGAAGAAAATATCGCACGCAGTCCGTTGCCCCTTACGGAACTGCTCCGGCATTCGCCTGGTGTTGATCGGAGAAACCATGGAAAACTACCGATCACAGCAGCCGGCCGCGAGAATTCTCCTCCAGACAGCGACTGAATTCGACTTACCTATCTATACTTCAATTTTTCTAGTGAGAGATGACATTAGGTTATTGTTACACCTCCTGTCTTATAAAATTAATATTTTTAACAGTGGTAAGCACATTTCTGAGGCTGCGGGCGCCGTTGAGAAGGACGTTCCCGAATTAATTAAAAATATTCTTTTGTTAAGGCAAGATGTGTAATATTGACCTAAAGTCATCGGTTACTATATATAACTTTTTAATTTTTTTTTGCATTGCGAAGAATGCGCGTTATAAGAAAGTACCTGAACTACAACCTACCAAGCTTAGTACTAAGTGTTACATGAGCGATGATACTCCTACTGAAGACCTCAGTAATCAATAGTTTTGTGATGCAAAACTGTATGGGTGAATAGGATAATTATAGGAAGAAAAGAAAGTAAAAACTTTGTGAAATCATGTATTTCTCTTTAGGGTGGTTTAAATGAGTCCTTTGTGAATCTACATTTGGCTCTTCGGTGTTGATTATATGTTTTTCCCAGGTTGAATATGGAAGTTGCAGGGATGGTAAGTACCGAAACAAATTTTTTGATTGGTGACTGATATAATCATCAATCGTACGAAGAACAAACTCTCTGTGGAGTTGCTTGTTTGACACGTGACTATATAAATATCGAAGTATAGCTAGAGACGAAAACCTTGCCACCGTGGGGGATCGAACCTAAGACCTCCCGGAGAGAGGCACTGCAGTGACATCAGTTGAGGCTCTGTCATTTTCTGTACAGAAAAATGAAAATATGACAGTGTTAAACTGGCGTAAGACGCGTGGCCCCGGGCGGCGGGGCGCGGGAAGGAGGGATGGAGGGGGAAGGGAGAGAGGGGGAGGGGGAGGTCGGCGCGCGAGCGCGCACGCGGGCGCTGGCTTGCGGCCGTGCGAGTGGCCGCTGCGTGGCGGCGCGAAGGTCGCGGCCGCACGTCGCTTCCCGCGGGTTTGCCGGAGTCGGAAGATGTCCGCTCGCCGCTGACGCAAGGTCGGGTCGCGCGCACCGCGCCCAGACTCGGTCACGGGGCGGACACTGCGCCCGCCGCGCCGCGCCGCGCCGCCGAGCGAAACTCCGACGCGGCCACGCAAGCTTGCAAGGTGCACGTTGCATCCAGGCCCGGTCACGGGGCGGACACTGCGCCCAGCCCGTTTCGAGGTTAGTTAGTTAATGCCTTATTTTACGTGGCGAGACTCGGGCCATCAGGCCCGCTCTTCCGTCTAACCACGCAAATTTCGGTACGCTCCTTTCACCACCTAGCGGAGAAGGAGGTATTATACCTTAGGCGACGAAATAGGCGGATCTCAAATTTGCTCAGAGGCTTCTTTTAGGCTTGAGGATCTTTCTACATGCAGTAAATCTACTAACATGGGACAGCCGGCTTTACTTCCTCCGAAGGAAGGCGTACGAAGGATTTTTCGCCCTTAAAATCCACGGCTTCGATCGGGTTTGAACCCGCAAACTCGGTACAACAATCCGGTACGCTGACCATTATACCACCGAACCGAGGTCCATTCACGAGGTGCACGTTGGAAGGCCCGTTCACAATGCAAACATAAACATAAGCATAACATGTTTGGACATAAACTTCAACATAAGTGAAAGACTGAAGTGTTGAAAATGTCCAACATAAATGTAAGCAAAATAACACTTTATATTGTCTCGGGGACATTCTAGTTTTCTATTAGTTGGATGTAAGATCGAGATATTCGAAATAATCGATTTCGAGATATCGACTGCGTCCGTGGGAGGCGCCCCTTGGTGGAGATACCTGTGATAGGAAAACCCCGCTAGTCGACAGTAGGTCGGAGAAGGATCTCGCCATCCAGCGGGGAAAACACCGCCACCTTCCGATGAAAAACATGCACTGGACTTACGGGACTAATAAGCTCGGACGTGCCGGAATTACTAACAATCAATCATCATTCATTTCATTTAATTCTAATTGATTATTCAAAGATTATTCACTCATTCGAGAAATGTCAAAAAATTAAGTTTGAGAATCGTTTTAGATAAACATGGCGGAGATGTCTCAGTGACAACAACCATTGCCGCAGCAGCACCTCCTTTAGAGAGTTCCTAGGGTGAAGGATGTTCGGCATTAGCTATACTTGGATTTTCTAAAGTGACATCTGAGGGTAATATCTGCAAGATGGAATATGGTACAGCTTTTCGCGTCTTTCTCGGTCGTGCCGCTAGGCACTTGATCTGCTCGCGATCATGCTTGATACGGTCGCGATCATGCGACAAATTGCGGTAGGGCCGAAACCGACGCAAAAAGTCGTGATATATTCCATCTTGGAGATACTACCCTCAGATGCCACGTTAGAAAAACCCATGTATAAATTGTATGTAATTTTAATTTAATTGCCATTAGGCTGAAAATTCTAGAGAACAGCCGCTCTGATTCGTTTTTTTCTCTGATCAATACTAAGTGAATGCTATTTTTTCATCCTAACAACAGCATCACCCGCGACCTTCAATTGTATTTCATCGGCTGTTGTGCAAAAACCAATTGAATTACCATGTTAATAGACGTTTACAACAGAATTACGGTCGTATTATATTTTATTTATTATATGTTTTATGCGGCAAGAAATATAAAATTTTTCATTAGTATTGAGGCTTGAAAATAACGTAATACACTGATGATCAAACATTTTTATTCAAGTATTTAACCTCTTTAACCCCTGAAACAACAAGCTCCTGCATGAAAAAGGAACATTATATGCTAATGTCTACAATACACATACGAAATCTCCAAAAGAAATACTGAAAATATCTGACATACTAGAAAATAAAACGCACGTCACACGACACATTCTTACTTTATTTCAACATTATTTTAAGGTACGAACTAATAAAGTGTTGTTTTTTTTTTCGTGATGTGCGATGTGCAAAACAAGACCCTTCCGGAGAAGGAGTGCTCCCTGATTGATATGCCTCGTGTTACGCGAGCAAGGGAGGGGGGAGGGGATGGGAGATGAGTGGTCTACCACTTGGCGTCGCTCTCCTCCGCTTCCTCCCTTTCCTTCTATTATTATTATTATTACTATTATTATTAATTTTATTATTATTAATATTATTATTAATATTATTTTTATTTGGTGGTGGTGGTGCTGATGCTGGTGCTGGTGCTGGTGGTGTTCTTGTAAAATGAACTCTAGCCATTCGTAGAAATTTACTTACTGAACAGTCACTTGTTAGTCGCTGCATTTCAGCTTTCAACTAACGAAAGGAAGACGTTATTTTCCGACGAGAAGTGTACGACACGAGCGCTGTAGCTTGCCTGTGTGAAACAGCCGAACCGTTTCTGCCTTAGGATCGAGGTGCTGATTCCAGGAAATGTCACGTAGGAAGTTGCAATTCTCTTGCTCCCCCGACATGGAATCAGACGTGGCAAGTTGGAGAACTTTTGCAGTTCATTTCTTCCTTTCAAAAAGATAGTTAAACATTCTAAAATACAGTCTTGAGTACGTGTGCAAATGCAGAGTACTATACACAGTCTAACAAAAATATGCAAAAACAACTCGTTTCTCAAAAAATGTACATTACCTTATTTTAAGATCTAATTTTAGAACATATTTCATTAAAGAAAAAACTGATCAAAAATCATCAATATTGTAGTTTTGCGATTTTTTAAAAAACAGAGATCACCGAAAACGCGTCATTTTTAGAAACGTACTTTGCTCTACTCTCGAAAAGAAAGAAGAAAAACTCGGAGCCGTTTTTGAAAATAATTGTTTAAATATTGCCTATATTTCACGTATAATAACCCGAAAAAATTCTTATTTTCTAAAATGTACGTGATCTTATTTCAAAATATGTTTTTGAAGTTGATGTTTCTAAAGGATGACGCAGAAAAAAAAGTCAACTTAGCCATTTTTTTAGAATTCAGATTTTAACGGAGAGGAGACCTGTGCCTTTTTTCTCTTAGTAAGAATTTTAATCAAATAATAATTTAGCATTTTTGAGAAAATTCTGAAAATGTTGAGGCTTCATGTAAAGGCATTTCGAACCCCCCCCAAAAAAAACCGTTTTAAATTCGCAGGGCCTCGGGTTCGGCGAGATCGAATAGAGAATATCAATTTTTGAAAATTGTCTGAATGGTTTCGGCGGTAACGATGATGGACAGACGTTTTTCCTCAAGCCAAAATTTCTATATCAAGGACACACAAAACGTGGAGTGTTACTTCACAAGGGGTTAGAGAAAGTTAATTTACTGCATTTAGAAACAAGATTTATTCACCCTTGCGATATAAGGGCTTTACAACACATTTTTTCTACCGAAAACCCCCTACTTTCCGTTCCAGGATTACATTATTGTTTATTTACTACGTAAACACGTATTAGACGAGAAAGTAACAATACTTTCGAAATTATATCTTAACGTGTTCACAGTGAAATTGCCTAAAGCCAAACACGAAGGGTCAGAACCAATCATTCCACATGATTTAATGCCACATGTTTATAAAATTACAATTTATGTGTTATGTGCATGCAATAGTTTTATGTTTGTAGTAAGTACTTTCAATGCTGCTTCACACGACCACACTTGTAACGGCTAATGACCAATCTCGAGTCTCAATCATACACCCGTTATGGTCTTGTAGATGAAAGAAGAATGATTCATTTTTACAAGGTTTTTGTTTTTGTAGTTTTCATCGATTTCGACTAATAAAACGTTTTAAATCCTTTTCCGTCATTTTTAAAGCTTTTTTCGCTGATTCGTTCGATTTTAATATCATTTTAATGGTACACAGATTCCTGCGACGCCTTTCAGCGCCATTGTTGGTCAGCCGATTTCGGGATAACTAAAGATAGGGATTTCCTGGTAAAGAACAGTCCAAACCAGAAGTTTGCAAGCTGACTTTACTGGAACGAAAGGAAAATGCATCGTTTAATTAGTACCATATCCAACGGGTTCATTGTTCATCTAAACTGGTTTTTATCACATTATTTACATCTTTTTTTTTTGGCTTTTAGGGCATTTTAAAAACATTTTTAGAGCATTTTGTTAATCATTTTTGTCAATGTTTTGGATCATCAAAATCCGCCCCTATTCATGATTATTTGTTACGATTAATAGTGGTATTTTCAGACACGTCAAATGCTATAGCCAACAGTTTCGCTAGTTAGTGAATGTTTAGATCGATTTGCAGGTAATTTCCTCCTCCCAGTATCTCTCCCAGCGGGGCAAGATCTGAGCTCCCGAGCGGTCTTGCGACAAGTATGATAGTGCAGTGCATGTAGGTGTAAGAAGGGAGAGGATGGGGCAACGAAGAAAAAGAAAAGATCGCGAACGGTCCAACGCCCGTGTGTTAAGGTACTGCTCCGGTATTCGCCTGGCGATCGGAGATCCCACGGAAAACATTGTAAACAATGACGCGGGGCGTCTTGAAGCGGGGGGAAGGGTTGGGGCTCTTGAAGCGGGGCGTCTTGAGGGGGCGTCTTGAAGCGGGGCGTCTTGAAGCGGGGCGTCTTGAAGCGGGGGGCTTCTTGAAGCGGGGCGTCTTGAAGCGGGGCGCCTTGAAGCGGGGCGTCTTGAAGCGGGGCGTCTTGAAGCGGGGCGTCTAGAAGCGGGGCGTCTAGAAGCGGGGCGTCTTGAAGCGGGGCGTCTTGAAGCGGGGCGTCTGGCGAGACGGCCGGGAGCGGGGCGGAACGTCGTGCGAGGCCGTTGGCCCTGGCCGAATCGAATGCCGCGGCGCGGGCGGACTGTCCAGGCAACAGCGGGGGCGGGGCGGGGCGGGACGGGGCAAGGTCGTGTGCGCGCGTTTTCCGCCTACAGCCGGCTGAGAGGGCAAGCCCCGTCCGCTTATCGGGGGGTCGTCTGTGAATGTTTCCATCTTGCCACTTTGTTGCAAGTCACCGTTTAGTTCGATTAGCGACGAGGGTCACGCAAATTGCTTGACACAACGTTTTAGTGATTCTGCACATGATAATTATTCCAAGTTCACGGTTTTTCAAATATTTAAAGTAATTTCAAATATTTTGAGCTACTTATTGCATCACTTCTCCTTATTTTGTTTTGGGGAGCGTAATGATCATTGTTATTAAAATATTAGTGTGTACGTGAGTCACTTTAATGTCATGGGAATAAAATATCAATATTTTTACTCGTTGCTATGTTTTAGGAAAGCAAATGCTACGAAGCATTTAGTACTAGCAGTAGCATTTGCTAAAGTTTATGATAATAATATTTTATTTATTTATTTTCAAAGTACAGTAAAAACTGTACGAATATGTGACGTATGGAAGAGAAGTATAACCAACCAGCAACAAGACATTATAGTAAACCAGCTACAAGATGCCGTGAAGGGGTATTGTAGCAACCTTCCTTTTCTAACTGTATGTGTTGAAACATTCACCTTTTTGTCACTTCAAATAACTGTTGTAAGCAAAGGAAATAGTATTGTTCGTTTCGTAATGTGTGTGATAGTTCGTCCAGAACTTTAATTTTCGTTTATGTATATATCAAGAGGAGAGTTGTTTAGTAACATTAAAGATCTACATAACCCTGAACACAATCAGTTATAGATTCCCTGAATAAATCGCTGAATAAATGTTATAATAAAGAGTAATGTTTTACAATATTTTCACCTTTTACATTGAATTACTGCAAGTACAATCTGCTAAAGTCATGTTTTCACAATTCCGTGATTCATTAATTCAAGTGATATGATTAATTTCAGTTATCAGGTATTCATAGAACAAGAGTGTTTGTTAAATAGTACAATATGAAACCATAATGTAATGATGGGTATGGGGACTCGTATGGTAATATTACACGAGTGTAATATTACCATACGAGCGAGCACAAGTGTATTAATTCCCATTACATTCGAGTTTTCTATGACTTTTAGAAGTTAAAGCGAGGTTAAAGAGAGGAGCCGCGCGCGAGCAACTTGAGTGCGAACTCGGGCCTCGTGGAAAAGGTGGGGATTAGACCCATTCCAGAAACGGGAACCACCAATGAGAATGTACGATTCGAACAGTAGCGCAAAAATTGAAAGAGCAATTGCGAGAATGTAACGACTCGTCGACGACATTGGACTCGTAAACACAGTTCAAGAATCATTACCTTTTATTTTGGAAATGTTTGTTGTCGATATATTACAAGAAGTACGAACCTAAAACGAATTATACAGACATATTTAATTTGGATATCAAGTATAATAATTACCTTTAGGATTGATAATGTAATTCACTTTCTTACGATGTAGTCGCAAATGTAGCGTGGTGCTATACGCGAAGTTGTAATATTGAATCTTTTTTTGATGATGACATTAATAAATTATTTTTTCTTTTACTATGTTTAATTGGAAAAGACGCTTCTATTAGAGCTAAAAAATCTCATTCGTAAAAAATCATGATTACGGTCTCCTCTAATTTCTGTCAAGAGTTCATTATATATTTCTACTTTCAAATCAAATGACATGTAATTCTATATTATATCCTTCATATATAATTTCTTCATTCTAGGATATGATTTCCACAAGTTTAATGCTCTTGGGCTTGAAATCGACAGTGGTGCAATGATATTTTGACTTCCTCAATCAACAGATGTTTAGTTGAAATGAACAGCTTACATTATTCCAAAGTTTTTAAGCATACGCAAAATAGTTGGTTTTTTTTTCACTGACTAGAATGTTTCAGAACTATAATAATTTAATTTATGGAAAAAGTAAAATTATAAGTTTAAAAATTGTTTGTACATATTTTCTTAGTTTTTAGACCAAAAAAATCCAGAACTAATAATGTTTAACTAAACATTTTGAAATTGTAGAAATTTAGACATACTTGTACCTAAAGATGACTACAAAACCTCTTCGAAACGTTTTACATTGCAAAAATACAAAGTGAAATATGTATGTATAATATTTCTTCTGTGTTTTAAGATAAAAATGTAACTGTCTTTAAATAATAGGGATCTTCAGTTTTTTAAATAAAATCTAATAGACTCTTTGTAATATATATCTTTAAATTTTTTCCGTTTTGCTATCATTTGGAGATTGGTATTCATGGTAAACATCAATTATTAAATTGTAATATTTTGTTAATTAGAATAACATAATACATTTTTAAACGAGGCCACTGCTTTAAAATACTGTTTATGAGTTAGAACGAACATAAAACATAAAAGAAAGAAAAGTTGCCGATTTATAGTAGTGCACAGAAGAACATAAGAAGTGAAATACGGTCACCGTAGCCAGAAATACGGGAGATTACCCATGTAAATAATTGAGCAAATAATTTCATAGCATGGATCATGGCATTAGACGCCCAGGCATTCAATCTACGCGCCGCGACGAACCGTCTGTGCCAATGGGAGGATCTTCTCCTCTCTACTTGCGAGGCGAGGGAGAAGGCGAGGAAGAAGGCGAGAGAGAGAAGGCGAGAGAGAAAAGGCGAGAGAGGGAGAGAAGGCGAGAGAGAAAAGGCGAGAGAGAAAGGCGAGAGAGAGAAAAGGCAGAGAGAGAAAGGCGAGGAGAAAAGGGAGAGAGAAAGGCAGAGAGAAAAGGCAGAGAGAAAAGGCGAGAGAGAAAAGGGAGGAGAAAAGGCGAGAGAGAAAAGGCGAGAGAGAAAGGCGAGAGAGAAAGGCGAGAGAGAAAGGCAGAGAGAAAAGGCAGAGAGAGAAGGCGAGAGAGAGAAAAGGCGAGAGGGAGAAAAGGCGAGAGAAGGTTAATGAAAAGACGAGGGCGAGGCGAAGGCGAGGACGAATGCGAAGGCGAGAGTGAAGGAGACGGCGAGAGAGAAGGCGAAGGAGAAGGCAAGGGAGGAGGTTAATGAAAAGACGAGGGCGAAGGCGAGGGCGAGGGCGAGAGCGAAAGCGGCGAGGGCGAGGCCAGCGAGAGGCGCAGATCCGCGCAGGGCCGTGATCGGGCGTGGGCGCCGCACCCCCGCGCGGTGACCTTGCCCTTCCCTGCGATCGATAAGGTGGGCGCCGTTAAAGTTGCAGCGGCCGTTTAATTAGAGGGCGGGGCGCATCACATACCCCCTCCCACCGCCGTCTTGCGTAATAGGCAAGAACGGAAGAGCATCCGCCCTGCGACCTCACGGCCTAGAGTTAAATTTTCATTCACAATGCTTTCTTCTGACCGGTTGTTCATGACGAATAAAATTCATTAGTGTGCGTGGTTTCTTCATCCTGAAAATTAAGGCGTTTGGGATTAGATACTGGTTAGCCATTCAACAAGAAAATATGAGATATTTCTCTCATTTCAGCTAGAGGTTTAGAATCCACTAGCGAAGTTATGTACCACAACACAGTCATGTATGCAGAATATTTTAACACTTTAAAAATGCTCGTCTGTGTATCACCTGTTTTTCAGTATTCATTGAACTTTTAATTACCGCCTGTAAAATTCACTTGAAGTGGCTCATCTTCCGACCACTGTAGTTCCGATCGTCGCAGTTTATAATAAGGATGCAGAACGTCCAATAATGGAACCAATCGTGCATTGCTGCTTTATTACGAGTAATATTCACCATATGTACAATATTATTGCTACAACAAATGGCATTGATGACTGTGACGGTATTCTGCCCCAGTGGAATTATTAAAATTTGACAATAATGAATTATTAATTTGTAGAAAAATATAATTTTGTGGCCCTCTTAGTACATTGATTATCTGTGTCCCTGTTTTCAATATTTATCACAAATAGCAGCTTCATCCATATTTCACCTCGATGAACAGACTTACATCAGACGCCAGTTTAAAGCTTACTTTTCTGAGTTATGTTAATCTCACATCAAATAAAAATATGTTGAAGTATGAAGAGGAGCATCGAGTGGATGGTGATACTAGGAACTCCCAAAGCATAGCGGTGGTTACAATCGAGTAGAACTACGAGATCTATATAAAATGAAATTGATGCGTCAGTAAGCTCGTCATGACGAGCCTATAAAGCTTTTTTATCGGTCATATGCGTCTTTAAGCCCTGTTAGCATGCAACCCTGCAGGTTTGTTAAGTGCCTACCTGTATGTTAAGAAATTTAACATCCTTAGCAACGAGTTTTAACACCCTTAGCAACGTAAACAACTGTCGATTCATCGCAAGGCAAATGTTTGTTAAGGAAAAAATATGGCGATGTACAAAATATCACATTCAAACAATGCAGAAGTAATTCACATTTATTTGGGGAATAATTATTCTTAATTGTAATATTATTAATAGTACAATTATAAAAATGTATTTTAGGTAAATTAACCTCATTTTCCTCACATTTCATCCAATGAAATTACTCCGGTAATCGTATTTACTGACGATGTGAAGGTGTCGCCACTGGAAGTCAACGGGCCAATTTCCTAACCGAACGTCATTTCTTTAGGTATCTTTAGGTTCCGGAGAATTATTTGCATCCAATTTTCTCGAACCACGGTACACGAATATTGTTTATATATATATATATATATATATATATATATATATATATATATATATATATATATATAATATGCAAGCAACACCCCACAATATCGTTCTAACATGCCGCAGCAACAGAATTCATGTGTTTACTATCGCAGTAATGTCGTAAATTTTCGCATAATTCGTGAGATTTTCTGGTGACCGATAAAATGCTGAACATACCACGAAATGTTACAGTGTTATTACTACCTCGTCTTCGGCTCCGCTACGCTCCACCTCGATTTTTAACTTTTGGCCTCGGCAGTAATAACACGCATAACATTTCTTGGTATGTTCATAGCTATGTCATCCAGTTCAGAGGTTGTCCGTACGAATTTTGGATTCACTAAGATTCCTTTTTTCACTTTTGTAAAAATTGGTATGTTCATTGCTTTGTTATAATTATTATAATTATAATTATAATATTATTATTATTATTATTGTTATTATTATTATTATTATTATTATTATTATTTTATATAGCCGACTCAATGATGGTGTCAAATTCAGCTGATCTCTTTTCACAAGGGCTTGAGGCACGAACGCCTGAGAACGTACACTAATGCTGTGTGTTCTAATCCCATATAAGGGATTTCTTTCACCAGTGTTTGTGACATGGGTGCACTCCGTCTCATATGAATCACGTCTACATCTTCCAAAATTTCTTGCCATAACCGATAACTATGCAAGAGATGTGTGCGCAATTTTATCAATTTGCGAAATTGAATGGCTACTTACGCCCAGAACAACGGTACAAGCACCTACACGAGACAAGAAGTACAAGGAGCACGTAAAGATAAGGTCTAAAGGGTATTTCGACTTGATGTTTGAGGAGCACAAGAGAACATTTCACTGTTAATTTTTTCAGGATGCAGTATTTATCGTGGGAAGGTACGGTAGGTCGCTTAGGCACCCATAAATTGAAATTATTGATTACTTTTCTGTCTACAGATTTTTCAACTTAGTCAGACTGTATTTTGTCTTTTATTTTAAAGAAAGAGAATTATCTTATGACAACTTGTTTACATAAAAAATAAATTCAATATATTGCAATAATTATATGTGATACATAATAGCAAAGCAACGTTTCGGAAAATAATTATTTCCACCTTCAGGTTTAAATGTCAGAACAAATATGATATTTTTTTAAAAAAATATTAGATATAAACAGAGGAATTACATAATACCAATGTACACAAGTCACTATTTGGAATGCACCTTGATAAAAACTTTTGAAGATCTCAGTATTGTCTTATATGACGGAATGTCGTTGGAATAAATCATAATGATTGAAAATAAGAGAAAGTAGAGAGAGGTTGAGAGAGACATTAAAAAATCAAGTTAGACAGAAAGGAGTTAGAATGAATACTTGGTAAGATAAATATCTTAACCATCGTATAAATTAGTAAATTTATTAGATTCCACCCGTGTATTCAAACAAGATATTTTTATATAAAGCGTTTCTAATGTTAATCTAGAATACAAGAAATTTTCGCGAGCTAAAATCTGTATCTCCTGGAAATTCACGTAATGGGAAATTGTAATACGATGACGTGTTCGAGAATACTGTCTACATACCAGGTCTTTTATGATTCTTTTATGTTCAAGTAGTCTTGTGCTCAACTAACGTTTAGTTTGACCAATGTTTGACCTATTACAATCTGTACAATTAATTTGATAAATTACTTTGTTAGTGTCTAAATTCCCTCTAGTATCTTTCAAGTTTTGGACTACATGATTTGATATGATATGATTGAAAGAATTAATATCCTCTTCATTTTTAGAAATTTCAAAAGGTTAACTAAAAACGGGTATTTTACATTTGAGTGTATAGTGATCTATTCTTGCAAAACGTTTAAAGGAAACATTTGGTTCGGAAGTAGTTGTCTTTCCACGCATCTCCTTCAATGGTAGGTTCGTTGTTAGAGATTCCGGGCCCGTCAACTACCGAAGTCATTCGTCCCGTAAGAGTAGTGCCTGATTTTTCCTCGGCAAGTAGCGGTGATCTTTCCCCGCTGGATGGCGAGATCCGGCGTCGATCTACCGTCGACTAGCGCTGTTTCCCTCAACCAGGTATCACCCACCAGCGGTGCAGCGCCCCAGCCGAGACAAATTAAGCTCCGGACTGGTCTCCCGGCATGTGTGGTAGTGTACTGCATGTTTAAAGGGAGAGAATGGGATAAGGAAGAGGAAGGAAAGATCGCGCGCGGTCGTGGCCCGTTTGTTAGGGTACTGCTGCGGTATTCGCCTGGTGTTGATCGGGAAAACAACGAGAAACTACCGATCAGAGCAGCCGGCCGCTAGAATTCTCCTCCAGACAGCGTCTGAATTCCACCTAGCTGTCAAGCTAGTGTCGAAAATCCTGTAACCGTCAGGACTCGAATCTAGGACCTTCCGGACAGAGGAACTGCAGTGACGGCAGTTGATGCCCTGAGCCACCTCTCTCGGTGTATTCACCTCGACGGGAGGTGTGTGCGGGTGGGGGCCGATAGTCGCGCGGGCCTTCACACTGCAGTCTCGGCCCATGAGTCAGCAAGGGAGAATGGGGGAGCAACAATTTACGACGGCAGTCGCGGCGACGCCATTTTTAGCTCCGAGAGGCCCCTGCCGTTCGGGCACGCATGAGGGGCGTACGCCGGGTGGCGAAAGGCAACGGCGGATGTGGCACCAGAGCAGGGGGAAGGGAAGGATTGAACTCAAACAGTCAAATGCATTTTTGTATGGAGTGGTGTTTCAATAGCGGTTGTACGTTTTTAATTTTATAATTACTCTCCGAAAATTATTGTAATGTACATAGACTCTTACCTTCTTCTATTAGCTCTGCAACCCTTTGTGGATCTTGAGTCTCAATTAATCTGACCTTTACCATATACGAATTATTAATAAGTATCTGCAAATATTTTAATCAAGTTAACATTATTTAAATGTCGCAATTATAAAGGCTAGCCGAATTCGTTTACTACGCTCCGTGAAGTCACGAAGGTTAAGCAAATTCGAGACTCGCAGGTTCGTGGTTGGGTGACCGGCCAGGAACCCCGGGATCTAACGGCGTCGAGCCCCTGGCCGAAGGGATAAAAGGCACTGACTGACTGCGACGTGACGAGACTTGACTAATATTAAAAATAATAAAGCACATTAATGGAGGATTACTCCCAAGTGCAAAGCGCTCAACGCCCCTTAAGGGGTTTGGAGACGCATTGCGTCAAGGAATAGACGCAACAATTTTTTTTAAAAAAGTATATTATGGCAGGGCGTAGATTATTAATCGTAATGTTTGAAAGAAACCCTTTGGCAAATGTCTGCGAAGAATGAATTCTAAGTAGTACGAAGTGATTAACGTACGATATTTTTACAGAAGACTTCGTGCATTCAAAACTCTACGAGATAAAATGCAAAGAAAACTCTCCATTCAGTTAGAACCAGTTCTCACTACTTATAATATTATCTTTATCTCACTCGTGATTCCGAGAACGACTATTCGATCACTATCTTGTCCACCTTCTTCAGTAATCTTGATTGCACCTCGATTTACTCGCGTGATGTTTACTACTTCAACGCCAGATATATTTTTGTAACACTAGAGGTAAGTGAAAGCATAACTTTGACCTTGAAAACGTTGACACCGGGATACACTTTCCGAAAACGTGACTTTATTACATTACACTAACTCTAAACCAGTGGTAATTCAACGGCGTACACTTCTCGTATTGTTTGCAACTGATATGATAGGTTGTAATGTTTGGAAATTGTTTCCTAGAGAGGTGTCTCATGGCATAACTGAAATCACTGCAATGCCTGTGGAGGTCCTGCGTGCGAGTCCCGACGGTGGTCGGATTTTAGGAGCTACAAAGCTGGATCGAATTCTGCCGCTGTCTGGAAGGGAAATCTAGCGACCGGCTGCTCTGATCGGCAGTTTTACCGTGGTTTCTCTGATCAATATCAGGCGGGTGCCGGAGCAGTACCCTCACAAATGGGCTACGTACCCCGCGCGATCTTTCCTTCTCATTCCTTGTCCTGTCCTATCCCATACTTATACGCACATACTTACATCCACTACCCTACCACACATGCCGTGAGACTGACCGGGAGCTTACAGCTTGCCCCGCCCGGAACGGTGTTCCGCTGGTGGGAGATACCCGGTCGGGAAACCCGCAGGTCGACGCCGAAATTGTAATGAAATTATGACTTGTACTCGTATCATATTGACAAGCACCCTTTAGTCAACTGGAAGAAAATATTTGAACAAAGTTGTTACTCTTGTAATTGTGAAAATCTAATCCAGCGATTAACACTCGGCATCACGGCGGTTTAATATGTGAATGCTAATACACACGTGATTGTGAAATTAACAAAACATGCAACAATATTTTGAAAATATTGTTGAAAATGTTTAAAGATCTAATATTGAGTAATATCTTCACTCTCTCGTTTGCCCATCTCTCTCCTTCTCTTTCCCCCTCTCCTTTATCGCTCATCCTTTTTCCTTTCCCTCTTATTCCCCTTTCTCTTTTCCCTCTTTCGCCCTCTCTATTCCATCTCACTTTTTTCTCTCTTTTTCCTTTTTCCTTTTTTCCCCACCCTCGCTTTTTCGCCTCTTTTCTCCCTTTCTTTCCCCCTCTCTCTTCTTTCCTCTCTTTTCCCTTTCTTTTCTTCTCCCTCTTTTCGCGTCTCCCTATTTCCCTCTCTTTTGACTCCTTTCTCTTTACCCTCTCTTTCATTTTCTTTTCCTCTCTCTCCCTCCTATAAATTTCCTCTCTCTTTCCTCTCTTTATTTTCTCTCATTTTCACCTTATCTTCCTTTTCCCTCTCTTTACCCTCTCCCTTTCCCCTCTCTTTCTCCCTCTGTCTTTTTCCTCCTCGCTCCTTTTTCATCGCTCTCTTTCCCTTTCTCCTCTCTCCATCCCACGCTGTTCGTTCCTTCTTACCTCCTCGGCCTTGGCCCGCGACCACAGGGAGTCGCCCAGCAACAATGAAACTGGATGCCCAGGTGATTGGGAATTGCATTTAACTGAAGCGCCATCTTGTGCTGCAACGCCATCTAGTGGAGTTATCACAAAATGAACAGCATAACAACCTTCTTCGTGGAAAAACAACCAGATGAGTCAACTTTCATAATTTATTGAATGGTTAATAAAATTCTCTATGAACATTTTTTATTATCAAAAATCATTACAAGTAGGAAGAAATAATTCCATTTGGTGTGTTATTATTATTATTCACGAATTAAATTACATTAGAGAAATAGGGAACCGTAGAGATTGACTGTCCAACGTATAGCAAAGAAGGGCAATATAAATAAAAAATTTTTGTTTATGATTATAACTGTGGAAGTAATTGAAGAAACCGTTTCACTGGCTTTAATAATGCTAATTGTAGGATAACGTACAAAAACATTCTTTTAGATTTTTTGAAATTTCAGAGGTTTTTATTGAAAATCGGACCTGCGCCATTTTTATGAGCATACTGTTTGTAACGAATGTTACTCTGTTCGAGCAAAACATTTAAAGAAATTTGAAGTAATTTTCAATAATTTTTTTAATGCCGTTTGGGCTTCATATAAAGCACTACTAAAAATAAAAAGGCCCGTTTAAATTCGAGGGGCTGTGACATCATTTAAATCAATCCGGGAATATCAATTTTGACATTCTGTTTACATTTTTGGTGCGAGCCTTGTTCACAGAAGGAAGAATGAAACAGGCAAACGGTTGGCCAAAAATAACTTTTTGGTTTTAAAGTCCTTCAATGCTACTGTAATGATTGTATCGTATTACAAAACGAAGAAAAATCCAATTTTTTTGGTATCAGGGCTTCATAAAACATGTGTGCCTGTCGAAAAATCGGCAGTTTTGTTCAAATCTTTAACTCTATTGTCCTATAACTACTTGTCCTATAACTTTGAGTGAAATGTGCAGTTTTCAGCTGTCACTGTCGTGAGTCTAAACTCATCATCCAGTATAATATTGGGTCCAATCACAGATTTGAATACTATCATTTCGTTTCCTTAATATTCTCTTCTGATTATCAAGTTGCTTTATAATATTCTTCTGTTAGGATTTCCTATGCCCCACGATTGTATCGTATTGCAAAAGAGAACCCAAGGCCAGCTTTACTCAGGCCCCGAAGCGTAGTGGTCACGTGATCAAGGTGGTCGGTGGTCGTCGTAGTCGTTTGCTCTCGCGCCGGGTGTTTGAGTTTTTCAGAGTCCCTGATGCGATTTGTTGGTGTTTTCAGCGTTCAAATGGAAATTGATATAACAAGCGATTGTGCTTACTGCATTTTATTAATGGTTACGCGTTGAATGTGGTGGTTGCTTCCAGAAGAACTGTATGCACCGGGCGTTTTTGTATGTGTGTGAAATTAACAAAGTTACATTATTTCCAACAGTGTCGGTAAAATTACACAAACTTCTTCGTGACACATATTTAGAAAATCTACCCATCTTGTTATTAATGAAAAATTGTTTTGTATTTTACAGAAATTGCTTTGTGGAATTTTATGTCATTTTATTCCAATTCAAGAAAGCATTCGACTGAGAGCCGTTTAAATCCTGTTAGTGCACTTTCCTATTGGACGTTTTCAGTTTCTTACATTTTATAAATACATATTTCAATAAGTAAGATAAAAAAGTATTTGTGTCCTTTATAAAGATTAAAAACGTACATGAAAGAACGAATGTCAGTGTTACTTGTTTATGTAAATTTCAACTTGATGTCCATCATTAATTAATAACAATATTTTACAGGAGTAGTAATTTGGTTTGTGTACGTTGGTATATACAATTTTGGGAACAGTAGTTTCTCTGATTTAACAGTAAGTATACCAACAAGTTTTCTTTTAAATATAAATTATTTTTATTTGTGAAATATTTTTATTTAAATTCAGTAAGACAAAATGCATATCTTTCGTTCCAGTAATGCCTATACATTGCAGTGTAGCAGGTTGTCGTTCTAATTATGATGGCGAAAAATGTGTTTCCACGTTTTCTTTGCCAAAGGATCCTAAAAAGAGAAAACTATGGATTAGAAAAATTCCTACTGATGTAACCCATGTGAAAGACCCTATTATATGCATAAAACATGTCGGAGAGGAAGATATTGTAAGAAAAGACTGTGTAGTGTATAAAGGTGAATTCAAAGAATATCCACAAAAAGTGCCAAAATTGAAGGATGATGCATATCCAAGAATTTTCCACAACTTACCATCGTATTTGAGTTGAAAAGAATTCAAGCAGACGATTAGCTGACGTTGAGGATGAACATTTTCAGAATATTGTGCAGCAGAGTCTTCATGACTTCCATAAACAAATGGAAGAGAAAACTATTAGAACACTTCAAGGAATTAAAACATATATTGACAATTCAAATGCGCTCAAAGCAAATGGTTTCACCGCTGATACAAATTTACATTTGTGTTTTTTTTAAATTCACAATCATGTTGAAAATTTATGAAATATTGTTATTGCTAATAATTTCACATTCAAAGTATTTGTGAAGGAAACAGATGTGAGTAGTCACACGTTGCTAAAAAAAACTACCAAATAAATTGACAGAATATGAAATGCTTCAAGAACTTCTATCTCTTGTGGAACAGCTGGTAAATATACCTGATCAAAATGTGAATATGAAATGGCAGTGTCTCTTTTGGAAAATTGCAACAAAAATTGGAACTTTCCAGAATTATCTTTCCTAATTGAACAATTAAAAATTGACAATGTGCCAAAGAATTGTGGACGATGTTGTAATTCAACTCTTGTGTTTGTAGCCTCCTTATACATTCATTCCTCTTCTGCTTTAATGCTATTTTTAATAATAAAATGCTGTGCATTCCATCAGTTAGGGTACTTCAAAGCATTAAGGGTCAATATTCATTGTCAAGTATCTCTCTGATTAGTTGTGTGCAATATCGGAAAACAAAAATGGAATATGAAGATGCTCAAGAACAATACGTTAATATTTTACTGGATGAAATTTATTTTCAAACTCAGTTACGCTTCAAAGGAAATTCAGTGTATGGTGGTGCCAGTGGAAATGAGTGTCAGGCAGCGGAGACAATTCAAGTATTTATGATTTCATCTGTGTTTTCTCGTTATAAGGATGTGGTGTGCATTGTTCCTGTCAAGAATTTGAAGACTGAACCGCTTAAAGAAATGATAATGAAAAAGAAGTAGAAACGGTTGGTTTCCAAGTTATTTCATTAGTTTCAGACAACAATTCTGTAAACAGAAAGTGTTTTGAACAGTTGTCATCATCATATTTTAGAACCTTTTATTCCTCATCCACTAGATAATACAAGATTGTTGTTTTCGATTTTTGATTGTGTACATATTATGAAATACGTTAGAAATAACTGGATTGCTAAGAAAGATGGGCAAATTTCGTTTCCAAATTTCGAAAATCATAGTAAAGTTCGCAAGGGAAATTTTAAACATTTTGAAATTTTGTATGATTTAGAAAAACAGCCCCTTGTGAAATATGGATATGTACTGACAGAGAAAGCACTTTATCCATCAAAAATTCAGAGGTGAAATGTGCAACTTGCATTAAAAATATTTAATGAAAAAACATTGGACCATTAAATTGTATTGCTGCAGCAAAACCAAATTTATTTCATAATGTGGATGACACTTGCATATTTTTGGATGCTTTTTGCAAACGGTGGAAAAATTTTAATTGTAAAAGTCTGCATGAAGGTAGAAGATTCAATGATCAATATCGAGAAGCAGTTAAATCAAAGAATGCTTTCCGAATTGAATTCTTAAAGAAAATGGCTTTTTGGTTGAAGAATTGGAGACGAACTGTTTCCAATACTGCATGTTTATCTGCATGCAGTCTATTATTACTACTTGCGATGCATTTGTGAAAATGATGAACTATTTACTTTTAAAATAAAAGCCTGATTATATCTTATTGGAAAAGTTCCAAACTGATGCACTTGAAGCTCGTTTTGGTGCCTATCGCCAGATGTCAGGAGGCAATTATTACATAAGTTTTGTTCAGATTTTAGAAAGTGAGAGAATGCTCAGATTTAGAAATAATATGTTATTATATTGCAAATCAGGGTACATTCCTCTTAGAAGTTTGCAACATATAGAAGTGAGTGAATACGCAGGGCACATTGACATATCTGATTTTCAGGATATGATTGAAGAAAACTTAAGTTTGAAAACCGGTGTTCCAGAGGCTATTCTTCCCATTTTAACATATATTGGAGGATATGTGACAAAAAAGCAACTACAAAAGCAGAAGTGTGTGATTTGTTTAGCTTGGTTGCAACTTGAGAAACAAGTGCATGTAGACACGGATATTTTTAGAAACACAGAAGAATATAAGTACATGTATGAATTAATTAATCAATTGGACCGGGGACGATTAATTCTTCCAACTGAAGTTGTTATGTGCATGGGAATTACTTGGAAAATATTTAACACAATAATTTAAAGAAATGATTTTTGTAAGTTTTGGGCAACAAATTATAATTTGTGTAGTAGATAAAAACTGTTGCCCAAGGCAATTTTATTTAACTTAATTGTTAATAATTATTAACAATTCAGTTAAATCAAATTGACTTGTCACTGTCTGAGAAATGTGATTGTAATGTTGTGACTTTATTGTTGTTTTATGTAGTATGTTATCATCATGCTGTCGCATGTATTAAAAATTATGTAAAATTTAAAAATGAAAATTAATGTCAAAAATGCAAACAAGAAAATAAAAAGTTTAACTAATGTAGTTTCACTTATTTTATACCAAACTCGGTTGATCCGGGTTTAGGGTGGCACGGTTCCTTTGGTTCCTTTTATGATTCATTATTTCTCGCGATTCCTATGTTTATAGTTGCGCGGTTCACTATAACAACTGAATTATTTATGTTCAATGTTAAATGAGAACAAGTCACCTGATAATTTGTTGGCGTGGAATTGTGTGTATTTTCGCATTTCAAGTCTTCTTCAAATAGGTTTGTGTGTCTACTCAGATGGAAGGTATGCATTTTCTTAAAAGTGAGTGTTCCCTTTAAAATAAATTCTCTTAAAAGTGAGGGAGTATATAAGACAACGTGAGCGCCGGAGCGACAGCGGAGGCGCGAACCAGGTCTCGAGAGCGAGGGCCGGAAGGCCCTCGCGAACGTAGCACGTTGGATCCGTCGGTAGCGACGTGCGGTAGCACGTCGCGGACCACTTGGTGAAAAAATGCGTTGGTTAAAGAATTGTGAACTTAACTACATGCGACTACTACGTATAAACAAGGATTCAGTTCATGGAGTCGATTCTGTTCTAATGAACCGAATCAGTGAATCAAAGGAACCGTGCCACCCTAAACTCGGATTTACCCCAAACTCTGTCCCATTACCTACATGCTTTATATAGTATGCTTAGAAGTTGTCAATAAAGTTTACATAAAGAATGACTTCATAGGAATATCTGTACTGAATATATAGGCACTAATGTTTTTTTCAGTTACGATTATTCCGAACTGGTAAACATTATAGGTATTATTGTTGGCAATGTTAATGTTGAAAGACTAAAAATATATCGGGCAACCTAATTTATTAATGATTCACTAAAAAATATCATTTACTAAGATATTGAAAGATACCCATTTTAATTTCCTTAAAATCAATAATATATCATTTTGTAGATGAGACTTAATCAATTGAAAGGCTTAGTGCATGAAGGTGTTAACTCACTTTTTAGGTTTGTCATCAAAACTACTTTTCTATGAGTTTCCTATCAGTTGCATTGCTACTTTTGATGAAACTCACAATACTTGTCATATAAAAAAGAAATAATTTTCAGTAATAGTCCATACAACTTTACTAAATCTCAATTATTGTACTTTGCCGACAGATGCGCATTTTGTACGCCAAATTTTCTCCAATTGTATCCCAAATGAACGTTGTACCATTGACTGATATTAAGGAAACAAAATTTTTAGGTCTCTCAATTCAATCAAACCTCAAATGGAACGTCCATTTAAATGAATTGAACACAAAATTAAGTTCATTATGCTGCGCGTTTAGAATTCTTGCAAATTCAGTCAGCTTTCATACTGCTCTTTGTGTATATTTCGCGAATGTTCATTCCCGCCTGAGGTCTGGCATAATATTCGGGGGAAATACATCTTATAGCTCCCAGACTTTAAGATTACAAAAACGAATTATACGAATAATAACCAAATCCCACTCATGTGATTCCTGTAAGCCTCTCTTGTAATTCCAAGTGAAATCGTTTCTGCTGCACAACTGTTTCTATACAATTAGAGACTAAACTGAGCATCACAAGGAAAGTAACATTAATTTTAACAGTGATATTTAATGTATTATTTACCATTTGGACTGTATAATTCTAAACAACCTGTAAAAAAGTATTGTACTGCAGCTTCCGGGTCAATGACCTCATCTCGATCAGGTTTCTCGTCCAGTTTCCCTGATCCATCGAGCAAATGCTGAGGTGGCCCCTTGTTTTGCTTCTGGACATAAATGTAACTTCATTTTCTGTGCACGTCTTCTAAAATTCAGTGGGAAATATAGTTATTCAAATTATCGTTTCCGTGTTCTTGCGGAAGTATGCTGCTGGAAGTATTATTTCGGGACGAAGGACATGATGGATAAGAGCTCAAAATTTATTGCTGTTTTATCCTTGAAAATGTATTTTACTACATGAGAGCTTTTTTTCTGTATTTAAAATTCAAGTAGTATATGGCTTAGAGTAAGGATCAGAGAATTTTGAAACCGTGCACAGTATTCACTTTTCCCCATTGCACGTCACACACAGTTTTTGACGTAAATAAATAAATAAATCCCAAACCCAACGACGTTTGGCCAGGCCGTCAGATCTTCGACTACCGTGAACACGTGACTCAAAACAATGACGTATGCTTCGGGTTCTGTGTAAAGCTACTTGAAGATAACCTTGGACATATTCCATGTTCTTATTTACAGACCTTAGTTTAAGGACGAGGTGCCGAAAAAAGTTTATTGGGTTAGGACGTCCCTTAAACAATTAAAAAATAAAAACTATGAGACTCGCTATGTATTCACGACCATTAGAGCAGCATCTGACTGTACATTTTTTATGTTTTGGCGGAGCGCAATTTCGTAGTTGGAGTGAGATTGGGATTAGGGGAGATAGTGAGTTTGGGGTTCGAGGAATTTGCATACATCAATATTAAGTCAGCTTCCCGAAATTGATTTCGATTGACCGTTCTGTTAATTTTTTGACACACAATCACATTAGCTATTACAGAAATTAAATAGTGTTCCACTATTCATTATTACAAATTATCCGTATGGGAGTTTGATTTCCACCCGTCATTTGTTATGGAATTTTACCCCTAGTGTATTACAAATGCCACCGGATGGTGACAGGAGGAGGAAGAGTAAGAGGGGAGGAGGAAGAAGAAGAGGAAGAAGAAGAAAACGAAGAAAAGAGAAGGAAGAAGAAAAAGAGGAGGAAGGAGGAAGAAGATGAGGAGAAAGAAGAAGAAGAAGTGGAAGAAGAAGAAGAGGAGGAGAAGAGGGGAGGAGGAGGAGGAGGAAGAGAAAAGGGAGGAAGGGAGGAGGAGGAGGAGGAGGAGGAGGAAGAGGAGGGAGGAGGAGGAAGGAGGAGGAGGAAGAAGAAGAGGAGGAGGAGGAAGAAGAGGAGGAGGAGGAAGAAGAGGAGGAGGAGGAAGAAGAGGAGGAGGAGGAGGAGGAGGAGGAGGAGGAGGAGAGGAAGAGAGAGGAGGAAGAAGAAACATTGAAAAGTCTTCGCCCTTCCCGAGAGCGCAAAGCCCCTGAGCATAGACAGACCGCCGCACCTCAATGAATTGGGGACTGCATGCGAAGGGGACTGAGTAAAGGAAAAGTACAGTGTGTCAGCTACAATCAATTGGCGGATACGCTGCTTCATGAGGGCAAATAAGTAAAGTTTCCTACAACAGTACATGTGTGTATATAGCATTATATATATTTTAACCTATTTACAAAATTGGAAAATTCCAGGGGTTATACCATCATTCTGAAAAATGTTTGGTTTCTACAATTTTAAATTTTATTTTCAAAATTCGGTATCTATAAATAAAGATAAAAACAAATTATGGAAAAAAAACAGAATTATGAATTCGAAAATTTACGGCTACCGATTCAACCACGATATACATTACTGGCCTGTTCTTCGGCGGGCTGCGTTGCTACACTAGGGCAATTCGATACGCCCAAGCGTAGGAAGAGGGTGGTGAGCAGTTTTCAGTGGGCGAGAACATTGTGCAATGACGAAATGGTGATTATATTTACTCTATAAGAATTAGTGGAATTATTCGCGTTTCCTTATTATTTGGTACCAAGTGTGTGTGTATATATATATATATATATATATATATATATATATATATATATATATATATAAACATAATTATAATTTAAACTATAAATAACAATTATGAAAGCGTATTTGATTAATAAACGTTTTGTGAGATATTATTAAGTAAAGTAACTTATTTTGTCAACATCACTCAAAAATACCGTTTTAAATACAAAAATACATATTTCAAATACAAATATTTAAATATTGCTCAACCCTGTCTATAAACTATGTGCGATCAGCAATGTACTAATCTCAGTTCCCAGCTTGAGCGTAGTATTAATATGTATGCCACGAGTGTGGAGATTTCAATATTGATTTTCTGAGCGAATCCCACGAAAAAGAGCAGTTTCTCAATTTAATTCATTCTTTTAATTTAGATATTACAGTGAACGTACCTACACGGAATACTCTTAAATCACAAACAGCAATAGATCAAATTATAATTAACAAAACCACAACTAGATATGAAATAATAACGAATAATCTAGGTTACAGTGACCATGATGCACAAATTCTTACAATTACTAATAACATGAATACTGACACAATAAATAAAACACGCATGTGCAGAGCATTTACTACAGTTAACATAAAGTTATTTACGGACTACTTGCTGAAAGAATCATGGGAGGCAGTTTATAACGCTATTGACACAAATGAAAAATATAATTTATTTTTCTCAAAGCTTTCATTTCTCTTTAACGCATGCTTTCCTATTAAAAAGAGAAAATTAAACATTTCACGAAAAAGTAATACTTGGATCACAAAAGGAATTAGAACATCGTGTAAAAATAAACGTACTCTCTATTTTATTTCTAAACGCCATGACGTATCTCAAGATTTCCTTATCTACTTTAAAAAATACAAAACATTGTTACGAAAAGTCATAAGACAGGCTAAAATCATGAAAAACGATCAGGATATTTTGAACTCAAATAATAAAACTAAAGCAATGTGGAATATAATAAAAATACTACCCTCTCTATTTTATTAGTAATCGCCATGACGTATATCAAGTACAATCAACTAGAAAACCCGTTGAGAATGTATGTTTTAAAATATAACGATATAAATGTGAACGATCCGGCAACAGTGGCTAATCTCTTTAACCAATACTTTTCGAGAATTGCTGCCGATCTCACTAAGGGTCTTCAGGCACAAAATTCAAATTCAAAACAGAGTAAGTCCGGAAAAATTTGTAGAATGAAATTGGAAAATATGAACATAAAAATATAAGGAAAACGCGAAAAAACGAATATGTAAAATTAGATTTTCCTGCAATATGTAACATCAAATTTCATTAGAAAACATTTAGTACAATTACACTGTGTAAGTATCCTTACAATACAATTTCAAATAAAAGCTAGCGATGATACATCACATACTTTCTGGCATTATTTCTAAATTTGCAATTTTCGAAAATTGATAGAGTTAAACGAAAATGGTAATTCTTTTAAGCGTCCCTTCTATCCGTGGAAAAAAAATTGTAGTGGTTTTTGAGATTTTTTTAAATATATACACCAATTTCATTCCCAAATTACTCTAAAACAACGCGGTTATTCAATTAACTTACATGACCTTTGCAATCTTCGAAAATACGGCGGGTTGGGCGAAAATGGGACCAGCATCATATTTTTTATTGTCTTTAAACAGAGACATTGAGAAAACGTTACAATTTTTTAATTGCCAAATTGCCACCCGAAATTGTAGGGAAACTGCTAATATTTCTCTAAAAATTGTACATGATCTAATTTCCATATCTGTCAGAACAGATTTCAGTAAAGAAAAAATTATCATCATTATTATAGTTGTAGTAATACGCCCCAAAAAATTGCACGTTAGCGATTTTCTAAAAACAAGGGATGTCAACAAATACCATACTTGCACATTTCTCTTGCGTTCTGTACGCTACCCGAGGACAAAATTTAATCAAATAATTTGATGACGGTTTGAGAAGATTTTGAAAATGAGTTTGAGGCTTAATGTAAAGTAACCTCAAATATCGAAATATTCGTTTGAAACTCCCAGAGGCGCAAGTTCTTTCAGGTAGATTGAGGAATATCAATTTTGGAGAAAATTCGCAGAACGGTTTAGGCGTTAGCCCACGTTGACCACAAACGAACAGACACGTTTTGGCGCCAATCGATTTTTAGGTATCAAGGACCCATAAAACATGTATTTTCACTACACCACGAGTTAGAAGAAGTAATTTTTTTATATTGCAACAGAATTTATCCACTTTACGTTACCAGGGCCGGCAATAAGAGTTTTCCGGTGCACATTACATAACTTTCTCTTCTTAGATTGAGAAGGCGATTGAGAAGAGGAAGAAAGTAAAATGTTCACAATTTGAAATTCCATAAATAAAATATTCATTAAATCGAATTTGAAAATAAATACTTTCTCTGCCTACTGTTTGTGTAAGAAGATGCATTTATCTCTGTCAGCAATGTCAACAATGGTACGAACGTAGAAAACTCAAGGACGAGCAGAATCTTTGAGCACTCTCTTCAATATCTTTACGTGAGGCATTTCTGAATTAGTATAATAAAAAATATGGTTATTGCTAAATAAAAATAAAACAAATTTAAAAGAAACCTTTTTCAAATTAACCAAATATGTTATCGGAAAGAATTTCAAGAAATTTGATAGACTTAAATTAAAAAAATTTAAAAATTTGTACAAAATATGTGACGAAAAAAGTAGATATTTGTTGAGATTTTAACAATTCGCCAAGATCACTCTATCCGGACTCTAGCCATGAGATCGTCGGGCAGTGTCGCGAAATAGAATTTTGACATTACTGAAGATTTTCTGTTTTCTACATTTGTCCAAATAATTCAATTTATCCCATTTCAGTGTATGATATGGCGTTGGATTCTGGAGACATCTCGCCTGTGTGCTATTTTACTAGCCATGAGATCGTCGGGCAGTGTCGCGAAAACAGTTTTACAATTAGCTTCGGCGATTTTACTTGGGAAACAGGTTCATCAGGTGAAATCTATCAAGGAGACAAACGCCGTTTTGAGGTCAAAATCGAGTCGCAGGATAAATGAGCTCGTGCGTAATCTCGGCTCATTCTTTCTGGTAGTGGAATGATAACGGAAGATTTGGAAGTAAAATGTATGCAAAATAAGATATTAGAACATGGAATATTGATGATATTTACACAATTAGTTCAATTTTCTTTTGAAATCAGTTTCCAAATCGGAATCGATATTTTGGGTAATGCTTCAAATAATTTTTTGATGGTATTCGAAGGAAGACGGAAATATGTGAAGAAGATATATAGTTTTATATGACTATTACAGATGATACGAGACCGTTTGGTTGTGTTACACTAGCACTAGACCGTTTGGTTGCATCACTAGTTTGATAAGTGGAGAAAAATATATTGAGATTGAAAGGGGCGAAAGCATAAACTGCGACTGCCCGGCTTGCATGCCTGAGAACACGGCCTCCTCCCGTGCAGCAGGCCGCCGGGTTTGGCCGTTTGGCCGCGTCGAGGGAGCGCCCACGAGGGTCGGGCGGGTGACGCAACTGCGTAGAGCGGGAAGGGGGGGGGGTGTCGTGTTTTTCCGAAATTTCACTTTACGCCGCTCCTATACACCTGATTTGCATGATTGGCATGGCGTTGGATTCAGGAAGCACGTCGTCATAGCGCTATAAGCCCACATTTTTTAATTTCTTCCCGTAAATATGAAAAAATTTCTAAAAACTTTTTGGAAATATTTTTTGAAAAAACTGCTTTGTAGCGTAAATTCTATTTTAGAAAGGAGTCTATTGCCGTTTACAGATCGAAAATGGGACAATTTTTCCAGACGTTATCGGTCTAGGAAATTCCCTGTGATGGTGCTGCGATCTATTAATTTTTCCTATAAGTATATTTCGGTGCATTTAGCCTGAAACGTCCTTTGCAATAACAACAAAATTTAACCAAACAATTTGGAGCCTTTTTTTAGTTTTGAAACATTCTAGAAGCTTCATGTCAAGTACCCTCCAAAATTAAAATATCGGTTTCAAATAAAGGGGCCACGACATCGGCCAGAATGATTGGAGAATGTCAATTTTGGAGAAAATTGGCTGAACGTAGTAGCCACTGGCTTTGTGCACAGACGGACAGAGAGACGTTTTGCCGTCAATCGATTTTTCGGTATAAAACATGAATTCTGGCGACACTAACTGATGAAGAACTTTTTACTTTCTCGCCTTACGAATATTTCGTAAGAAAGGAAAGTTATGTAATCGTGCGCCAGAAAACGGCGAATTTTTGCCTGAAAAACTCTTATTTTTCTATATTTAGCAACGGGATTTATGCCCTTATAAGTTACCAGGGTCCAACAATAAAAGTTTTTGTGTCGATAATTCGCCATTTTCCTGCGCACGATTACAATACTTTCTCTTCTTACGTTAGTAAGGACAAGAAAGTAAAAATATAGCAATATGTCCTTTATGTCATATCGTTCACTGCATTAAACATTCGTACAAAAAGTTTAATAACAAATTTGAGTCATTTTTAAAAAATGTCTTGTTTGAGCACTACTAAAAATGCACAGTTTTGAGCTAATTTTCAGAAACTTGAGTCTTCGAGAAACTTCATCAAACATCATTTGAAGTACTTACACTCAAATACAATATGGAATGGAAATCGCTGATAATGTAAATATTACTAACGTGAGAGAGATATATAAAAGTTACTTTAGTGTGAATAATAAAAAAATGCTTGAAATTAATTCTTGGAAATGGCTTAATTCACAGTATTTAGGATTATTTGTGATTTATGAGGAAACATTGGAAATGTTGAGGTACCCCCAAAAAATTCAAATTCCGCTTTAAACTCTCAGGGCCTTGAGTTCCTGTATATCTATCGGATAATATTGATTTTGGAGAAAATAGAACGGTTTAGCCTACGGTGTGGTATGCGGTCGGAGGGAGGAAAGATAGACGTTTTGCCATCAATCGATTATTTGGTATCAAGGACCCACAAAACATGATTCTAACTACACATGTTAGTAGAAGTAATTTACTACATACAGGAACAAGATTTATTCACTTTTCTTATTACCAAGGCCCGGCAATACGGTTTTCTGTCATAACATTGCCGATTTCCGCCTCACAGTTAACAATACTTTCTGTTTTTACGGTGTAAAGAGAGGAAGTAAACTGAACAAATATTTTCAGTATTAATATAAAATCAAAATAATATTTTTTTCCTGTAATTGCCACTTGACTACCGTAACTACCATAAATCAAAGAATATTTTACTTTACCGTGCGATTACATCGCCTTGAAGGAAGAGCTATAGAAAAGTTGCGACAGAAAACACTACATATCTATGAATATACATTATGTTTTGTATTTACCAAGATATTTACCTATATGCACTATATGGATATTGTTTTGGTATATAACAGCAAATCAGGTAACCAACCTTATCGTAATGTATGTAACGCAATGTATGAAATACAATTTGAAAATAAGAATCAGAACTCCTTCGCGTCTTTGATGTTTTCCGTACGTATCTCAAGAATGATATTTCGAATAAAGTACATTGAATACTTACAATTGTTAGTTACAAGCAGTATATGTGTTTATTGTGTAACTGAAAGTGTACATGACCGAAAGTGTCGACCTAGCCGTAGGAGGAAGACCGATACCCGGGCTATATATGTGACTAAAGTATTGTAATATTGTTTTTATCAGAATCTTATATTCTATTAATAACTTATTCGCTGTAATCACTATTAAAAACAAAGCATTTTTACTCACAAATAAATTGACCTATTATGTAAACTCTCCTCATCCAAAACGGATATTTCTCACTTTTTCTTCTGTAAAGGCGTTCTCATAATTTGCATTCGATCGATTATTCATATTTTCTGTTCCACATTTCTTTGTTCGTATTTTACAGCCAGCAATTTTTATTGGTAATAGGAACGAAATGGTAATTACGAATAATTAATTTCTTGAATTGTTTTGACTAACTTAATTTACGGGAAGTGTGTGTCAGTTAGTGCCTTTATTGTGAGAACTTCCCATTCACAATAAAAGATACGTTTTACGTTATTTTGATTGCTTTTCACAAAATTACTACCGATGCTTACTCAAACCCCCGATGTTTACTTAATGAGAGGTTCACTCTCATCAAAATGATGTATAGTATAGTATATTATACAACTAGTTTTTAATGTTAAGCTTTGCAAAAGTTCGTGTTTTAAAACGAACGACGTTAGCAGCGATTTTTCAGATTTGCAAGAATGAAATAAAGCAACATTATAAAATAGTTGCACATGTTATTGTCATGTACAATTTTTCGAAAATTTGACTATTTTTCGTGTAATTTTGTGTGAAAGGATGAGCGAGAAAGTATGTGCTGTTTTAGCACTACCAGTTTATCTTCAGACTAAGCTACCTTTTAAATTTAAATATCCGTTTCAAATTCAACACCACATCATCCAAATCGATTGGGGATTATCAATTTTAGTGTAAACCCTCATACGGTTTTACAAGGTCTACTTAAAGAGGATTTTATTAAAAATTGCTCCAAATATTCTTTCAACTTTTTAGGTGAATGGAGAGCGATGCAATAAATCACAAGACACACGCGTCAATTTCATTAAAACTTTTTATTTTTCACAAAATTACGCACGTGTATTTTTTACAACTTCCAGGTTACATTACACATGTATTTCACAATTTGACGCAGTTGCAAGGAAGAAACGTTAAATAAATTTCATCAAGTTTTCAGTTATCTACAAAGTTCTTTACAATAAGAACTCAAAACAGTGCATTTTTAGAAACACTCAAACGATACTTTCTTAAAACGACTTCACAATTTTCTCCAAAATACCTAGTATATAACCTGTGACGAAACCTATGACTAGTGACGAAATACCTGGTATATTTCTCTGATCTGCAATATTCCGTCATTCACATTTCCGTTAAAATATTACGGGATACAAATTTTGAAAATTGCTACAGGTAAACTGTCGAAGTATAGTACTTGTTCTGGCTTCATATTTTATTAAATTGAGTGACACCATAATCCGATAGAATATGTAAACCTAATCGTTTTCATATTTGGTCAACAGATACTACTTGTAGAACTATTTCCCCCATACATTATTGAACTTCACAAAATTCGACCATGCAACACAAGTCACCTGTGTCAATATCCAACACTTCCTGGATATAGATATATTCAGGGGGTATTGCAATATGCCAGGAAATACGTATATTGTTACTTCACTGGGGCTCTCTAGCGTGTCTTCAAGAATAACTACTTTCGCCACAGGAGAGCAACACACAATGGACAGTGCCTCGTCATGCTGATTTTATGAACTTTCCACACCAACAAGAATATTTTATAATAATTATATTTAAATGATTTATTAGCCATTTCTTGCAGTTTAAAATATGTGAGAATTTTCTAATCAATTACATGTTTTCACTCCATTCATGAATACAACGAACCGTGAGCTCAGTGCATCAACTGATGTCACTGCAGCGCCTCTGACCGAGAGATCCTAGGTTCGAGTACAGACGGCGGCAAGATTTTCGACACTAGCTTTTCAGCTAGGTCGAATTCAGTCGCTGTCTCGAGGAGAATCCTAGTGGCCTGCTGCTCTGATCGGTGGTTTTCCGAGGTTTCTCCGATCAACACCAGGCGAATGCAGCAGCAGTACCCTTACAAACGGGCTATGGACAGTGCGCGATCTTTCCTTCCTCTTCCTTGTCCTATCCTCACCCCTTACACTCACACACACTATCATGCACTACACTACACTACACTAACATACCGGGAGACCAGTCGGGGATTTAGAACTTGTCCCGGCTGGGGCGATGCCCCGCTGGCGGGAGATACCTGATTGGGGAAAACCCCGCTAGCCGACGGTAGGTCGGCGCCGGATCTTGCTTTTGAGCCGGGGAAGATCACAGCCAACTCCCGAGCAAAAACACGCACTACACTTACGGGACTGTTGACCATATTAGTTGAGGTGCCCGGATTTACTAATCAATGAGTACAACGTACACATTTCAGCCCAACATATCACACGTTTCCTGGAATCACGAACTTGGAAAGAAATTTGAACCATTACTTCCGTTGGTTCGACCACTCCAGGGTTGCCAGATAGGGGAATTTTGCCCCCAAAATAAGGCTTTTTTCGTTGTGGGGAAAGAATGGGGAATATAAATGGTCAGAGAAATGTTTGAGAACATTTTTGGGACATTATATTAATTCAGAATCGAGATAGAAATATTCCCTTAATTATTATTATTATTATTAATAATAATAATAAAAAAAGCAACAATAGACATTCTTCTCTCTCATTTTTATGTATCAAAAAGAGAAAAATAAACTACAGGTATAGAGAAAGAGAAACATCAGGAAAACGAAGATATAGCGTTTCTAGCAGCTCTAAGGGCATGATTGGTTGATTTTAATGATTTGAATTCAAGGGAACATCCAATGGCTCATATAGTTGGTCAGCTCATATAGTTGGACCATAAATTGATGAATATTTTTCGTTTCAAAGTTGGGGAATTTTCTTTCAAAATGCCAAAAAATGTAGTTTAGGCGACGATAGATGGCAGTTAGCAAGAGGATGGGGCAAGACTGTACAGTACCTGTTCAAATCAAGTAAATTAGAAAACTTTACTACGAGAAAGTTTGTTCCATCCTGTAGCACTTCTAGTTTTTTGTTTTTTTTTTTTTTTCATTTTTCATTTCCCCACAGACGTCTCCTGCACATCTGCTTTCTCTTTAGTAAAACAGTCGACTGTTTAGTTTCTTCTTTTAGTTTTTGTTTTAGTGACTTCTCTTTAGTGACAGTCGATTGTATATAGGCAAATTATTACATTTTCTGATTAGGCACTTGTCACAGACACGGCGGCTGAAAGTAATGCCATGATACGTACCGCTCAGGCCAGCTCACAATGCACTGGCGCCATTGTACCCAACGTATATGTCAGATAGAGGGCAGCGCAGCGATCAAGTTTGAACAAGCTCTCGGGAAATGATTCAGTGAAAGGATAAAAATAAGGAACCAGGCGATCTCAGAAAAGAACAATGCAGGAATACAAGATATATTAAACGAATAAAGGCCCGTTTTCAGGGTAGCAAATGTCGCTTTTCGCGTGTTTCTCTGTCGGGACGCTAGGTGTCGCATGATCGCGTGGCTTTTTGTGATAGCAGAGCTACCTCGCAGTAGAATTTCTAACCATATCAGTCTGCTAGCGTTTACGGTAGGAGAGACTTCGCCAGCTCCAAGCAAGGAACGAGGCACGGGGCGGATCTGGCTGGGGCCATATCGGGCGGAATCTGGCGGGCTGGGCGGAAGTAAAACGGAACTTGCTGTAGACTTCATGTGACTGGCGTGGTCTGTACCTATGCCTCGCCTCGAATAGATGTTGCGAGTAATGTTAATAACTACTTGCATCGGAGCAGTGGCGGCTTGTAGGGTAGTGCCAGTGTGCCATGTCACCACCAACAAAAAGGAAGGAAAATAAATTTTCCACCACAAATCTGTGTATAAAATATCGCATCTTCAACACATTTTTCTTTACAGTAATTAATTTGAATGAGCGTGTAGGCGTTCGGTGCTCTATCAATATTCTTTTCAAACGCATTCAAAAGGAAAGTAACATTAATTTTAACAGTGCTATTTAATGTATTATCTACTATTTGGACTGTATAATTCTAAATAATATGTAACTAATAATAATAATATGTAACAAGTATTGTATCGGAGCTTTTGGGTCAATAACCCCCATCTCGATCAGGTTTTTCGTCCAGTTTCCTTGATCCATTGAGCAAATGCTGAGCTGGTCCCTTGTTTTGCTTCTGGACATAAATGTAACTTCATTATCTGTGCACGACTTCTAGAATTCAATGGGAAATATAGTTATTCAAAATTTGTTTTCCATGTTGTCGTGGCAGGAAGTATTATTCCTTGACGAAGGACAACATGGATAAGAGCTCAAAATGTATTGTTTATTTATCCTTGAAAATATATTTTATTACATGGGAGCTTTTTTTATTTTTTTAAAATATTTTTTAAATTCAAAATTCAAGTAGGGATCATAGAATTTTGAAAACGTGCACAGAATTCGCTTCTCCCCATAGCTCGTCATACACAGATTTAACTGTTTGTTGACGTAAAAAAAAATAAATAAATCAATGCACAGGCCGTAATGTCGGCCTCCTCCTGAACCTCTGAGCCACCTAGAGTATGGCGCCATGTCTGCCCATTTAACTCTGTATTAAGAACGCTGAATTGGTTTCTACATGTATCGCACGGTGCCAAGGAAAAGTGGCACAGTAGTTCACGTTCTGCTCCACAGAGTGCACCAATAGCCCTATCTTCATCCAGCAGATCTCTGGCTCATGATGACCTCGATGCCCTGGTGTTTCGCACATGGGGAGGCGGCGTACGCCGTGGGCGTAAGGCGAACTCAAGAAGCTGTGACTTCTTGAGATTACTGTGGGCGCTTAGGCTTTCAGACTGAGAATTTTATTTGCTCTAATTTTCTTTGTTTTCTCTTTAATCTTTATTATAAATTAATAAACACGGTCACTGAAAAATTAAATTTTGTGGCCCATGAATTTTATTTTAGAGATTACTAAACCACTTTTAAATCATCTCATCAATGTTTAAAAACATAGGAGGTTTTTGATCGATGCTTTATTAACATTGATGTTTTTATTTTGAACATCGATAATTGGTAACACCGATGTTTTGTTATCGATGTTGCATTACTAACTGGCTCCACCAATAGTATTCCGTACCGGCCGCCATTACCTCGGAGGAAACGTATTTCACAATTTTAATAGTAACGTCATAGTCCTCATAGCATTAGCATACGCATGTGAATAGAGCAATGTTTGTTGTTAGGTTAGGTTGGCGTGAAACAGTGGCTTGTGTATTACTTAATTGTGTTTTGTTTCTAGCGTCTACGATTGTGTGAATTTTCATCTTGAAATTGTTTGCAATGTCACTTATCTTCTAAATAAAAATATTTTATTTCATTGTTTTTAGGCGGAATGAATATATATATATATATATATATATATATATATATATATATATATATATATATATATATATATATATATATATATATATATATAATATATTTCCCTGCGGATCGAATTCCTTGCGAAATATTTTAAAATCGAATTGAAATGTATAGGTAGTGAAAATCTGTCTGCATTGGCTATATTCTAGATGTAATTGCCAATTTTTTTGTAAAACTTGCAAGATAGTATTTTGTATGTAAGCATTATCATAATTTCCATTTCATAATATTTGCTACTTCAAACTAATTTATGTTTTACGGTCAAAAATTGACAAAATTTATTTGAACTCAATTCCCATTAGTTATTTGATACTTTCACAACATTCAAATAATTGAATTTCTTAACTGAAGTGTGGTAGTAATATACAGCACAGTGCAGCTGAATTAAAATATATCTTATGTTGTGTGTTGACTATAAAGGGAATATTTGAAAGGTCTGTATTTTATATAAGAATCTTGAATCTTTTGGGAATTAGGACATGATTACAAGATGACATGATTACAAGACTCAGGAATGAAGATTGAAAATGATTGTTAACAATTCGTGTTTATCAAGCAACAATGGGCATTTATGCCCAAATTTGATGGTTGGTTGGTTAGTTGTTTTTTTCGTGTTTCCGGGCGCGTCAACTGCTTTGGTCATTTGTCCCGTTAGTGTAGTGCATGATTTTTTCTCGAGAGATGGCGGTGGTCTTCCCCCGCTGGATGGCGAGATCCGGCGCCGACCTACCGTCGGCTAGTGGGGTTTCCCCCTAACCAGGACTCTCCCAAATTTGAAACAAAGGATCTGGTTTTTCGTTGAAATAATAAAATGAATCTTCAATGCTCTTATTTTATGTGTAAAAGAATCGATAAGAGCACTATCTTATAGGCAATCTTATATCTTACAGGCACTATCTAAGGGCAATCTGTCTTATATGTGCACATCTTTTCTATATATTTATATTGTACTCGACTACTATTTATTCAAATATAGCAATACAGTAGGCTATGTAAATATATAATTCCTCAGTATCAAATCAGTACAGTAAAATGTTTGGTGTGAAATGTTTGAACAATTATCTTCAGAAAGTTTCAAAATTTAATATGATGCTTAAGTATTCTATAATGAATGAGAAGTACAATCTGGATTTTGAAGTAAGTTCATATTTGATTTGTTTATTGTGACTCAGAAGATGATAAAATTTCTTTATAATAAAGATCATTTAGATCTTTTCTGTTTAGTTTCATTTTGATATTTCAAGTTTAAGCAAGAGTTTTGAAAAATAAATTAAAAATATTTTTACAAAATTATTAAAATTGTATATTATCATGTGTAGAATGATAGAATAATAGAGTAAAATAGAGAAAAGAATTCCTGTGAAGTTAAAATATAAACGCTGTCTTGAATTTGGAGACTGTACTTTCTAGTTTCCACAAACGAAGGAACATGGTCATACAGTGCAACCTGTGATGGGCACTACATTCAAATTGAAACTACAAAAATATCTGATAAAGAAAGTACTTCATTCTGTGGAAGATATTTAGATACCTCGTGAATTTTAACACTAAACTCAGATGCAAAAACAAAAAATAAATTATGAGGTAACTAAAGGCACTCACTGATACTTATTTAGCATCTACTGAGTGCAATATCTTGTATGATACTGCTTAAAATTGTACCCCCAAGTCAAAGACCATGAAGAAAATGAAAAAAAAATTATTAAGTCAATCCATGAAAATTTCATAAATTCCATGAATATTTAATATTCGTCAGGCTATGGTTGGTCTGATCAAGTTGTCACAATCTGAGACAACTGGTTACCTTAACATTGGGTTTTGTTTTTGATTTTCACCAATTTCACATAAGTTCTGGTCGTTGTCGAGGAATGTGTGACATGATAGGACAATGGTGTTATTTTTCTTTTTCAAGATGACCTATTTCAACATTTAGCCACTGACGTATTATCAAAACATAATATCTCAAATTTGCATTTTTTGGACGATAGTTATTTTGTTTTTAGTTGAATAAAATTTTATTTCAGTTGTAAATAGAAGTTCAAACCGAAACTGGCGCGCCTGCTTCGGTGTCACGTGACTAAAAGTTGTGGAACTAAATGTCAACGTGTAAATGCACACTCTCGTCGTTGAAGAAAAATCACGAATGTGTAAGTCGTGCCTTTCAAGTGTCGAGGAATATGCCATTACTAATGCCACTGTGAATACGGGCTTTAATGCATCGCAATAATTTAGGGACATAAAATTGCCGTGGTTTGGAGCTCTATTGCAAGCACTTCCTGGCTAATATTGCTACTCGGGTCACTGCATGCAAAATTTCAGGTTTTCTGGCAGCGAGTCTCAGATTTAAAAAAAAGTATATTAATGCACTAATAACACGGGAACAAGATTTTTACCTCCCGCGTGCGCATCATACTCAATTTTATACGTAGATTACAAATATCACATTAAAACGCCATATCACGTCACATTTTTTAAATATTCCGTATCACACCGTATTTTTCCATTAATGCTAATACATTTAAACTGCACTTGTAAGATATGTGTTTGTGTGCAACATGTGCAGGTCTCATGTTCGTTGAAAACCCTGATTTTTCGAAAATTGCAAAAGTTCAAATTTTTTCGACGCCTTCCTATAATAAAAGTATTAAGGAGATTCTTTCTCTTTTTGAAATCTGTTCCTAATAGATAGATTTTGAAATAAGGTCATGTACAATTTTTCGAAAATTAGAGGATTTTTTGGAAAATTTTGTGTCACTGAAAAATGGCACATTTCTTATTAAATTTGGGCCTTAGCAAAAAAGGGCGCTTAAGAGAATGCGCAAGTCTCATGTTCGTTAAAATCCCTGATTTTTCGAAAATTAAAAAAGAATTAAAATTGTTTGGCGTTTTTCTACAACCAGAATTATGAAGTCCTTTTTTTCTCCAAGATGTGTGTTTATCAAAAGCAGATCTTCAAATAATTGACATTTTCGAAAATATGAGTATTTTTGTATAATTTGGCGACAAACATTGTTGCCCGATTCGAATTTCCTGCTACGTGAACGTGAGATGAAAGTGTTTCCACACAGTTGGATGTTACGTAATTTGTATATTATTTCATATTTTTTGGAGGAGTTTTGGAGCGTTTGTTATACGTTTACAAATTAATCTTTTAGAAATTATATAAAAACTATTAATTTCTAAATAAACTATAATTTGTATCCCTGTTTCGAGGACTGTATTTGCATTTTCAATATTGATTTCAATTTCTTTCAAGCAATCCGCAAGCCTGAATTAAAATAAGTCCAATTAGGTTTCATTTTTTAAAAAATACGCTTTAAATGTTATATGAAAGAAAAATTATTAGCCTTCAGAGTATATCAGTTAGGAATCTTACAATGGCATTCTGCACTGCGAGACGGCAGCTGGATTTCTGTGAATTACGTGGCATTGTTGGGACACGATTTAGCTGTGTAAAAACCAGTTATAATTGTCAACATTGTGTTGATATTTGCTTGAAAATATTTAGTTTTCGCCCCAATGTTCTACGATTTGTAATGAGTTGTACAAAAAATGATGACTGACTGGTTCGGAGTTCGGAGAGAAATGGTGGTATATTACATAACCATTGTTAAGGGTGAGAAAGTACGTGCTGTTTTAGTACCATTAGTTGTTGTTTATGTTAGTTTTGGATATTGATGTATCGGGGAATTCAATGGAAATTATTGCATGCTTTCAATCACCATACAAAAGTTATGAAATTTCGGAAGCAATCAGCCACAGGTCACAGAGTACAGGCACGGACGTCCTGTTGACATCCCTTGTTATCTACCCCTTCGTGGAGTTAACTGGACAGGAGAGGTGAGCGAAAGGAAGTCCCACAATTTAGTCAATATGCTGGTATGTCATGTCGGATTATCTGAGGTAGTGAGCCAACCGACCCGGCAGGACGTGGTGCTAGTTGTTTTCCTTGCCAACTCAGCAGAAACGTTCTTTTCATGCGACGTGCTTGAAGGACAAAGCGACCATAAATCTGTGTTGTTATTGTTACGTTTAAAATTAAATAAAAATAAGAGAGGAAACGCGAAACAAAGAATATGACAATACAGGAAAACAGATATTCAAGGGATTCACGAATACTTACGGGAACAATAGATAGATTTTCTAAGAAATGAGAGTATGGAAGAACTACTGGCAGCGTTTAAAGAAATAATAAAAAAGCATTAGAAAAATGTGTTCTTATGCAGGGAAGACATTACAGATGCTCCACGTGCACCGCGACCAAGAACAAATCATTCGTCAGAAAAGTGGAAAAAGAGCGCGAAATTCTGGCATGAGACAGATGTAACACTGAAATGTGTATTAAGGCTCTTAGTAAGATATCAAAAGGCTTGGTGCATACAATTTTGACCGAAGGTGTAGGCAAAAGGAAAGTCTCGCGCTCACAGGCAAAAGGAAGAACACGCTCACAGATGACCAGAGTTGAGCACTGCAGACTGTTCGCCAGAGTTGAGCACTGCAACACATGATTGAAACTGGTCCAAGTGACGCAGATTTTATAAGAAACATCAGAGCCAGATTACCGAACAGTCTGAGTAGACTGCAGCCTGGAGCGCGCAATTTTTTGGGGCGGACGAATTTCAGCGGATGCAAAATTTCGTAAGGAGAACTTTTGAATGATTTTATAGAATTTTTTTGTATCGAAAGAAAGTGTTAATTTATCATAAATAGTTTCAAACGATCCAGTTCAGTGGAACGTTGACGATGGTTTTAGAGAAAACGTGTCCAAACTTGGATTTAAGCAAAAATAACGGCATCAATTTTTCTACATCTGAAAGCATTATGCAGATCAAAGTTGATATTTATCAAAATCATGTTTCTAAAAAACAATGGCAAATGGTGCAGTTGTAAACTCTGTAAAAAGAATAGGATTAGAACATTCGCCATCCACAGGACATGTCTTTTGGGCTTCTTGCAAGTTATATGGTGGAACTACTACTTTGTTCGCTACAACAGAGCTTAACGACTGGAAAACTAGCAACAGGTTTTCTCAACGATAAGTTCCTAACATCAAGGTTGCATAAGAAAATTCGTATGCAGGTCTGTAGTTATAGAATGAGTGGATTCAGAATTTGTGAAACAGCACAAAAATAAAGTGGAACATTGGAAAAATGTACTGAAAAGAATTGTAAAACCTGACATTTGTAGCATCAAGAGGATTGTCTTTTTCGGTAACAACGAGATTGTTGGTTACAAAATGAAAAGGTAGGTTGCATTGAGTTGATATCCAAATTTGATCAGTTTATGGCTGGCCATCTCGTTCGGTATGGAAATATAGGACGTCTGTGGAAAAGGGGTTTAGAAAATGGTAATTCGGAAGGTATTCTTTATTAAAGAAATTGTGAATACCAGATATATTTCCAAATGATGAGATTATTTTAAGACTAATTGATGTCTGTGACTAAAGCAAATGGTGATCTTTCTCTGCTTTGAAGCGCGTAAAAAATATCTGAGATTGAGTCTTAAACAAGACACATTGTATGCATTATCTCTATTATACATAGAAAATGACATTTTGGAAGTTTGAAGACACTATTAAGAAATTTGCCGAGACTAAAAAGAGAAAATGAGATTCCGTATGACAAAAATGCTATTTTACTTTAATATCAAAATTATTTGTCACAAAATGTAAATAATACTCAAATATAGAATTTTTTTATAATTACTTTATATTTTTAATTTATTGACCTAAAACTATTTGATGTTATAAAAAATGCAATTATATAATAAATTATTTGTACGTGTACAATATTTGCATTGGTTCCAAATATTGTGTAACATTTTTTAATTCAAAATATTATAAATAACTTGTCGAAAAAGCAAATTAAAAAACGCGCTAAAACATTTGAGCCTAGGGCACACTTAAGTCAAAGTCAGGCACAGAATATCGTGACATGGTGCTTCCAATATGAACCACCAACGAAAAGACAAAGTATGGAATGGTTGGCCTCGAAACAGAAGACTCCGACGCAAGTGCGCATCCAGAAAAGTCATTGCTGATTGTGTTTTTCAATTCTTAGGGAATCATTCAGAGAGAGTTTGTACCAGAAAGTCAAACAGTAAACTCAAAATATAACTTGGTTTAATCCATTTTCGTGCTAGGATTAGTCGAGTGCGGCCTGAATTTTGAGCACAAGTCTCTTGGTGGATTCTGCATTGCAATGCTCCGGCCCACGAGCGATATGTGCCAAGTATGATCACAGCATATTACTGTTCTACGCTCACTATCCTTTAGGCCGCTCCACAATAACCCGCGAACGGGAACTGGAACGTGAAGGCGAGAACAGGAACGGGAACGGGTACGGGCGCTTCACAACGCTAACGGGAAGAATAATAGCGCTATGAACCAGTAGCGGCTAAAACGAGAACTTTAAGAAACAATTGCCGAAACCAAAGCACTTCTAGCTGTGCTACTGTTACTCTTTGTATTGCCATTTATCTGATGTGTTTGCGTGAGCTATTATGAATAAAAAATACTTTAACGAAAGAATATTAATTAGAAAAATATAACTATAAGTACGAAGAATGCCAAACCTACCACGAACTTACGGAAAATACAACTACGAGAAACTAAAATTTTTCAATAAAAAACAGCTCCAATGTACTTTAACGAAACATTTTTTTTAAATGTGGAAAATTTTAATTCTAAGTATTAATATGAATAGAAAAATAAAATATTATAATTATTAAAAATAACTAAAACAACTTAACAATGACTAACAAAACCCGCCTCAAATCCAAACCTCGCAAATCCACGCTCTAACCTCAATATCGCCCTACACTCTCAGTTCCGCTTCAGACCAGTTCGCGCGCTCGATCAGCTGGAAAGCTTCGCCGCCATTTGCTGCACTTTCATTGGTCGAGAGTCTTCGCGTTCTCGGGCTGAGATAAATGTTGACCATCCTTCCCGTTCCCGTCAAGCTAGGGCTCTATAAATAGTGCCTCAGTCAAGCTTGGCGTTCCCGTCGTGTTGTGAACGCCATCCTGAGATGCCCATCTTTTAACTTTCTTTACGTTCCCGTCCCCGTTCGCGTTCGCGTTCCCGGGCTGTTGTGGAGCGACCTTTTCTCAAAAAGCGTTACGAAGGGAGGCAGCGCCCGGGTGTGCCTACCGGGAGAGACGTGAACGAGCGCGTCTCTGCGGAAAGAGACGAGACTGATACCATGGCGCACGGGCTGTTAGAAAACGCTTTCATTCAAAAATAGGGCTCCTGCAACGATAATGAAGTGTTCATTACGTATTTCCAGATGAATAATACTTATAATTTTTTTAAATTGTGAGAATAACTTATTGTTTTATTAGTAAGAAATTTATTAAACTAGTACATATTCATCAGGGTAAGCATGCCTACCTTACCTACTCCGAGGAGCCGCAACTGAGATTACAGTAATTTACGAACTTAATATTTCTGCCTAAAGGTTACAGAAGTAATCACAAAGCTATCTGTGAATATTCTGTATTTCTCTTCTTCATGACGCGTGTTAGCAATGATATCGTGTCTAAGGTGTAGCTAGGTTTTCACAAAATTAGTCGCGTCCCAATCAGCAAGAGGATCAAATGAAAAGATCGTCCCAATCAGAAATATTTATTCACAGCTGCAATAGTTGTAACAATTTGATTGTGATAAAGGATATAGCGGAATAAAGCGGTGAAATGTGCCTACAAATCAAATCGATAATTGCGATGCTCATATGAAAGAGAATAACTAGTGATGCTACAGAATGGTACAGGCTTTCTCTTGGTAATATTTTCCAATTTCCTTGGTGTAGATTGGCTTTATGGTCCCATCTTCTTGCCAGATGCCATCTATCGTTTTCTCAACTTTTCAGTTTCCTTATAGTGGAACGGAAATATACTTTCAATTATATTAAAGTAGAGTAAAACCTCGTCCTAAATAGAAATTTTCATTGAAAAAAATTAAAGTTGTTTTTAAGAAAATAGCGATTAACTGTAAATGCTAAATTTGAAACTCTTTTTCACAAGAATCTATTGAGATTTCGAAAAACTTCATTTAAAGTATTTTGAAGAACTCCCACTCACAATTGCAATAATGACAATTTCAAGAAAAACTTTAAACTTGAAGAAAAAGTTCCAATCGTACACCTAATGCGGAAATATTCGAAGTTCAAGTTCAATGTTCACTCTCACGAAATATCACAAGTCCCAATTTATTAATTAACCTCAAGAAAAACCGCACAAGCGATCCGCTCACCACCACGACACGAGTCGGAATGCCCTAATTCCCAATCTGGTCCACCCTTCAAAGCTCCTGTGTTTTTCTCTCTATTGTTTTTCGGTTGCTATGGTGTACCCTAAACCCACTTTTCAGGACGAACTCGCGTTGCTATGGTGTACCCTCTGCGTATCTGCAGCATAGAAACCCACGTCTTTTTGCAATATTTTGACCTTTATTTGCGTAAACAAAAATGTTCGTCATTTTTGGTATGTCACAATATGTACTCGCTTACCTTAAAATTCCTGAACTTTCGTCACAATGCACAATTGTAAAGCCTTACCGAATTTACTTTCAGATCTAGTCAAAATCCCATTTTCTTCTTACAACTTTTTAGCCACTTGTATCGTGTGTTCGGTTGCTGCGAACGGTCGTTTAATTTTACTGCGTCTCCAACTTTCAAAAATCGTAAAAAATTGAATTTTCAACGTCTTGTGACCTGTTGAGTGAAAGGAATCGATAAGTTTCCTAAAAATTTCTTTGTCTGATTTTTTAATTGACGTCGAAGTATCATCTGTCTGGAAAAAATTGTAATTTTTATTTATTATAAACACAGATAATTATCTGTAATAGCACTTTGTAATTTAATTTATTATTTTTATAATTTAATTTTATAAACACCTATAATTATCTGTGATAGCACTTCGTACTGTCTGAAATTTCTCATGGGGATACCATTTTTATTGTAATTTTCGTTTCTTGGCGGGGGTTTCTCTTATTGCAATTAAACTCTTGATTATCTTCTCTACATTCATTTTGCAGACACTTGAAGAGCTTAAATTGTCATTTCCTTGATTACCACTGTTTTCGCTGTATACACTAGACTTTCCGCTAGTTTCGTTAATGTCGTTGATCTCGACGCTCTGTTCACTGACAAAAAGCATTTTTGGAAGCCGGCTCCCTTTTTTCCGACATGAATCACAAATTCACCAATCTAATGACTCCTCTACATCAATTTTCACTAGTAAATCGTGGTTTACTCCACTTGGATAATTTCTTTTCTTGAAAGCGTGATTAGAAAGATTAAATTGATTGAAACATCTGTCGTATCGGTGATACCACGCATGTTGCACAGTACACACACGATTCACAGAACAACCTGTAGCACTCTTCTCTTTATATGATGCGTATTGCGACTGATGTTCAGAAAATTTTACTCAAGTCCCTTGACAAGTGGTCTGCTATATTTCACGAGCAAGGTCAGCATCCCATCCCTAGGTCGCAAAGGGACTGCAGTAAAATTCGTTTCGCTGATACTCATCCCTTCTGGGGACAGAGTGAACATATAAGTTACTAATATTCCTTGAAACTTAATCAGGCAGAGGTCATTCCTTTTATTGTTCTTCGGCACTTGTATCAAATACTGATCGAACACAATTCGTTAGTGCATGGGCAAGAAGCGCACGCCCTCATACAATAGATCTTTTAGATATCTACGTGTTCAGTGTCCATTTGTTTTCTTGTTGCGTTTTATAGAAAATGAATAAGAAATACACCAATATGTTTTCAAATTTTTATATAAGCGAGTTAACACAGAAAGTTTCATTTTCAAATAATTACAATATTTAATGAAATATATATTGTTTGAGAAAATAATTTACAGAGGATTGAAATAAACATATCTAAGTATTAAACGAAACAAACAAGGACTTTTTATGTTAAGTACATTCTGAGCATCAATCAATCATATTTTGCAAAGTACGCGAAAATTTCAAAATTTAATATTGACCTAACTACACAAATAATCAATTTTCAGGTAAATAAAGAATCACGTGCCTCCTTTTTTACGTTCAGATTTAATAAAAAGATATCGTCCAAAGATATCGTGCGGTTTGACGTGGAATGGATCGTATTTGAATTCGTTTCGCTGACACCAATCCATTCTGGGGGCAGAGTGAACCTCTGAAATACTAATAACTCTTGAAACCCTAATCAGGCAGACGGTCATTGTTTTTATAGTTCTTCAGCACTTGGATCAAAGACTGCTCATACTTACAATTGATTTTTTAGAACTGACCATGTGGAGTGCCTCCTTTCTTTTCTGTATTTTATAGAAAATTGAACAAGGAATATGCCTGCATTTTTTTCAATTTTTTATGTCACCGAGTTTATATATTTTTTTCGAATAAATACATTTGTTTAAGTGAAATATTGATTTTTTGAAAAATGTATTTACAGGAGAATAAAATACACATTTTAAAGTATTGAATGTAAAAAAAATTGTATATGAAGTATGTTCGGAGCAACAATTGATAATATTTTGTGAAGTTCGTGTAAATACCAAAATGTAATATACCAAGACCAAGAAAATAGAAAACTAAAACGAGAAAGTCTGTACCATTCTGTAGCATCACCAGTTTTCTTCTGAATGGGCGGTGATCGAAAAAAGGTTGGGAACCTCTTGGTTAAATGAACGTGGCATAATATTGGCAACACTGTATATATTCTCCGAGTCGATTCTCAAATACTTACCTTTCTCGCGCCGTTTCGATTCAACCACCGCGCAGGTCCAAGAGCGGCGAACATGTGATCTTCATGTGGTTGTCTCTGTTATGGTTTGGTTATGTTTATGAAGCGGCCGGCATTTGCTATGAGCTTACTGTAGTTGTTTGTGCGACTTTGAGTGAGTTACGAGAGCGTTAAGTAGTGCATGGTATTGTGTATTGTGTGGTCACCTAGTCTTCTCTGATTGTCACCAGTTCTAACGAGTGAATTAATATTTTTGCTTCAAAATTAACAGGTATGAATTTGTAATTCGATCCACTGACACATTTAGTTGTAGCCCTTGTGTAGATTAAGAACGTTTTCCGTGATTGTTATAAATGCAGTAGAATTTTGATGTCTTTTCAATGAGATTGTATTAAAAAGAGTTTTGCTCATTGATTGTTGAAGAATTAGTGGAACATTATAATGCCAGAGTTAAAGAAACCAGCTGAATCATAGGTGTTTTAAGATTATAGACAACCAGTTCAGAGTCCAGATCAACACAGGATATGTCTATTTGGACTGTGAACCGAATCATAAGGTGCCTACAATTCAGAAATTTTTTTCAACATTCATTAAAATATTCATTTATAGAAATCATTTCTAGCAAATGATTCTTCTTGAATTTAAACTTATAACCTGATGATTTTTTGTGCATGTTTATACGTACATTGTATTATTTGTACTATGTACGTATATTAGTATTCATTCACAAACAAGTCATAGTTCAGCCTTGGTACTATAATGTTAAAAATTGAATATGATATATGACACTTGCATGTCATAAAATTATTTCAGTGTTTTATTATTAAAAAATGCGTTTTAAACACTAGTATTCAAACAACAACTGAAGATTTCTTCTTTTTGCACAATTATAGTTTGAATGTTGTTTTACAATGTGGCAAGAATGGCTTAAGAAAAAACCTGATTTAGCCTTCAGTGCTTATTAATTTCTATGAATTAATATTAATTAATATTTTCTTAATTTAATTTTTTTCCCCTCCAGTAAGACTGCAATTAAAACAATCCATTTCTTATATTAAAAATTTTAACATTTTCATTCCTTCTTTATACAATATTTGTTGTAATAATGTGATGTTTCAGGACTAGATGCAATCCCATCTTAGAGTACAGTAAGTCATGATTGCAAAGTTATGTTACATTTGGTAACGAACGAAGCAATTAAATATAATACATTTGTGAATATTTTAATCCCATTAACAAATGTAACCCAAAATAATATTAAAATACTTGTTCAAAATAAGATGTATATTCCAGATTAAAAAATGAACAAATAATTAAAAGATGTTTTGCAAAAAATCATTAAAAGGGTCCAATATGACATGTTATAATGATTGTGTTCATATTTCATCTATCGTCTGAGGCTGTCAAGGAGAAACATAAATGGATCAAAGTTCTATGGGTAATTCCGGGAGGAAGTTAAATTTGTGATTGAAAACAATTAGGTAAAATAAGTATTGTATGAAGATGTAATAAAGATGTTAAAATGTTTATTACAAGAAATTCGTTTTTTTTTAATGTTTTTAATTAAAGAATAATTGATTAATAATGATTTATTCTTCTCTTAACTCTTTTTACTAATTGCCAACCACCAATTATGAATGTGTGCGTTTGATTTGTTGTTTAAAACTGGGAATTTCTTATGTTGTCTCAACATGCTTTTCCTATTTCTTCTTACCTTTCACTTCTGTTTTTGAGTTATTGCAGCAAGTATTCTGTATCATAAGATTATCGGCAATGTTTCTCAATCTTCATCATTGCAAAAACCAACAGAGCTGTAAAAAGATTCCTACTACCATAGCTCTCAATAATTTTAAGCAAGAATCTTAGTCATAAGGGGCAGATAGCTTCATTTTTAATATCAAGGTGCTGTTAATTGTAAAAAAAAAAAAAAGAGTTATTAAAAGCAAAAAATTAAGAGATTAGCGTATCAAATTTCATTACTAATAGACACTACAGGCATTGTCTTCTCTGCTACTTTAACCTTCTTACAAAATATCATTCATGTGGTCCTGACTACTCACATCATTATGGACTGGAATAATCAATTGAGAAATGCTTATTTAAGTTATTGAGGTTAAAAATGTCTTATTTGTAGAACTTTGTCTGAAGACTTTCAATCTGTGTTTCCAAATTCGACTCTCATTGATAAAAGGAATGAAATGTACAGACAGTAATTTCAGCTTATTCTTCAAAATTTGCTGTGCGTGTTAAAGTTTTTTCAACTCCCAATACTCAATTGTGTTTTTTATTTAGATTTGTAAATCTGCAGAATGCTGTTACAAATGTGTTCATAATTTATGCATTAAACCATATGAGAATGGTTTTTCAATAAAATTTGTATAATTGTGGAAAATTGAACGAAACGTGTTATCTATCAATTTTCTATATGAGTATTGTTTTTGCAAAGTTTAAAGTTACATACTCAAAGTGTGATTCTTTCTTGCACGAGTTATGTTATTTTTGCACAGGTTAACTTAAAGCACTGTAGATTTTCTTTTAAGCAAATAAATCATTAAATGGTGTATGTACTCAAAGCAGTAGTGCAATCTTTCATTAGAAATTGCACGAGGAAAATTATTTTTATATTGCTCACATTCCCAGGAATTTATTCTCATCAAAACTTGGATTGTGTATTTTAACAAAATATAGTCCCTGTTTTGTGTGATTTAGTCCTTTTTGTAATTATCATATATTGTATCTCTTTTGGAAAAAAAGCTCTGCAAACAATGTTAAACCTCTGTAAATAAGTGACACATCTCAGAACCCTGTATCCTTTTCATCCATGCGTTATGAAAGTTATGTTCAACATATTTGACTGACTGACAATAGCCTTTTTTGGTTTTTTAGGAAGTTAATTTTTATTGCAAACATAGCTTCCTGGATATTGTTAAAGATCAGAATGTGTAGACACAATATTACCAGTATAGCAAAGTTTTCAAGATGCATGTAATATTCTATTGGCTTTATTTTATTTTGATTCAACACATATAGAACTGTATGTCATTTACATGGAAAAAGAACTACTCTTACATATGAAATTATTTTCATTTGCTCTAATGATCCTAATGATTTATAGATTAGATATAAGTAATTAACTATAATCCAACTGACAAACTAAATTATAAAATTATAAATAGATGCTAATTGTTGTAGTCTTTCACCAGTTGACACAAATTATGTAATTTGTCTAACAACTGTGTGTAAGTATGATGACACAGTTGTTAATATGAATGAATAAATATTCGTTGGATGTTGTGAATTGCTTTTAATTTACAAACGTGAACATTAACTGAGAGTATTGAAAGTGAGTTCTTTTTTGTATCTTCTGTAATATATAGTTCTCTGCAATTTGTGAAGGTAGTATGTGCTGGAGATTGCCACAATCAGTGATGAGATCCAAGTTTTTGGCAAAGATTCATCAATGGTCTCAGAAAGAGAAAATGCACAATTTCTAACAAACTCAGGAGACTTGCTCCCAGTAACAAGCCTCCCACACCTCCTACACACACTAAAGAGAATTTTATGGATATTAATCAATTTCCTTAGCATTACATCAGTTTTAAAAAGTCAACATGTCCAGAAATAACATCAGAAATGACAATTCTGCTGGAAGATATGAATTGTTCATAAAAAAAAAGATTTTTTTTTTTTAATATTGCTGAACTTTAAAAATTAATTTTTACTTGTGCTACTTGTAATCTATATTTTTGTTGTTTGAACTAATTTTCAACAAAACTCTTCCAAGTCCTTCCTTTTTTTCCATGGATTTTCTAGTTGTGTTAGTTATTAATTTTGAAGAATAAATTCTTACCTGCTAAGTCAAGTTTTCCACAAATAACACGTCTTGTGAACCTCTCAGATGGCAGATAAGCAAGTTTTATTTTCACAAAAGCCCAGTCTTTGTTAGGTGATTCGTAGTTTCTGTAAACATAGTGAGCATTTGCTTTACATATCCTGTAATAATAATATGGAAAACTCTCATTTAGTACTTACATAAGGGGTTTTGATATGTATTGGTATTCAGATTCAGAACAGGAAGGAGGACAAAAACAATCCTTTTCTTCACCATCTGGTGGCGCATCACTTCTTATTTTCATGTTCTTCAGTTGTGCTAAAATTAAAAAAAAAAAAAAAAAAAAAGGCAGGATACTATTTAAAAATGTCATCATCTACAAAAAAATCAAGAAAAAATTTTTAATGGCTTTTTTCTTAATTTTTTAATTTTTCACCCAAATTGACCACAATAAAACAGACACTATGGAATACACCATCACTAAAGAAACCTTTTTTCTTTCTCTCTCTTAATTCGCATAATTGCTGGCAAATTTACACAGTTTCATTCAAAACAATCACAAGTCAGTCTAAAATTTGCTCTTCTCTAAAAAGTATTGTAACAATTTTGGGGGCTTACAACTAGGCCTGGCAATATGAGGGAAATATATGCAGGCAATAAGAGGGCAATTTTAAAAAGGTTTTACTACTTTTTTTTAAGCAATTAGCTTGGGCATGAACGTGTGCACACACACTTCACTCACTCACTCACTCACTCACTCACTCACTCACTCACTCACTCACTCACTCACTCACTCACTCTCACTCACTCACCTCACTCTCACTCACTCACTCACTCACTCACTCACTCACTCACTCACTCACTCACTCACTCACACTCCCTCAAATACATAACATTTACACCTCACAGACAGGATACTATTTGACAAAATTGTCACATGTGCTTTCTTTAACATAGGATACTTCTAATATTGCAGGAGCATCCACTTCATTTGCTTTTAAAGAAAGTGATTTGATATTTTGATGAATCTGGGTTGTTTGAGATAAACTGAGAACTTATGTGCTAGGACAAGGCTCATCAATGCTTTACCATGTTGTTTCATAGAACATTCTTAGAATTTTCAATAGGGATGGTTGTAATTTCCTTTTGCCTTCAGACTGTGTTAGAAGTGTGAAGCCTGGGCACAGAAATTAATACAAAAAACACATAGCTCTCTAAATAACCTGAAAATATAGAAGACTATTAATATTTTGCAGAGACTGTTCAGATGAACATTAAAGGAACGTTTTGAGAATCTAATGTGGGTGTGTGCATGAATAACCATGGTGTGATGTGCACTTGTAAGAACTTAAGTAGAAAAGAAAAAGCTTTGTGACTTACTGATAATATCATCAATGCAATTTAATCCTTCTTGAGTACATGGACAGCCAGTTGCTGGAGAAAAAAAAATTGCAATAGTAGCAGTTATGTTGTGTACATAATTTTATTGTCTGCTTGTGGAAAAACAAAAGCTTCCCAGTAATAGAACTACTTAGGGAGTTTTTGGCAAAAAGAAGCTAAAACACAATGTGAAGTATGGGGAAGAAGTATAAACTGCACACATTTTCTTTAGCTCAAGAATCTCTACCCCAATTATACTAACAATTAATTTAATTATGAATGAAAGAACCAACTAGCTTGGCTGGCAACATTGGAAAACAAAAAATTCCTAGCAATAGAAACTAGTGGTGTTACAACAGCACATACTTTCTCACTGTTTTCAACTTTAAAAAATGCAGTGTGTTGAACACAGGGTTAAAAAAAAATTGTTTTTTTTTAAATAACCCAACCCACTGGGTCTTAATATTTTTGTTGTTTAATATTTTAATAATTTAGTTGTTTTTTGGGGTTCAATTAAAATTGCTTTAAAATTATTTTTTATTGATTTAAATATGTATTTATGTTCATTTAATTGCATTAATTTATATAAATCTAAATCTGTAACGTCTATTTACATTAATTACTAACAAACAGAAGATTTATTAATTTGTCGAATGTATATTTATCATCTGTAAACGTAGAAGCTGGATATATGATAGGTAATATTCATTGTTCTTTCAAAGTTATTCACATTTTCGCTGGTTAAACAAGTGGCACGAGTCAATTGGTTAGAACTTGATTTCTTATGCTTCATGTCCTATCTTTGTAGTGAGAAAGAAAATGACACTATTTTGATAAAAATGTAATTTTCCGAATGCACTATAATTAATGCCAATTGAAATCAATATGAATAGCAATTATGAAGTTCGCACATGAAAATGTTGATAATACATCCTTATGTATGCTCCAAGCAAAATGACGTAGTGTCGTCAAAGACAAAGATAAATTACCGATCATCAATATTTTCTGATTCTATTAAAAAACTGTGTTCTCCAGCGAAATATTGGCTATTAACGCAAACAGAATGTTAATAACTTCAAAATATTTCTGCGTTTTTCCTTTTTTGTTTTTGATAAGTATTTCAAATTACTAAGCAAATTCTGCAGCAATCAAATTAATTTTCAGCAATCAAATTAATTTTCTCAACTTATGGTTTGGTTAGGCCCAAATTGTGAAACAATTTGTGTGAAGGAAAAGGTGGAGAAATTTGCTAATGTTTAAAAACACCTAAGAAAAACTATGACAGATATGTGATAAAAGTTGTAATTTTTATTTAAAGTATTAGATTTTTATAATGTTCATTAAGAGACCGTGTTATGGATAAAAAATATTACAGTTTATGTTCGAAAAATGTTTAATATACATTTATAAAGTATTAATTTCTTATGTTACAATATTTTGGGAAATTCCTTTTGGTTTATAAGGAAAAATTATTTAGAACATATTTGAATAAAATCGGACGCAGGTCGGACGCAGAATTACAATACTTTCTCTTCTTACGAAATAAGGGCGTTAAAGTAAAAACTAATTGGTGTGGGCAATCACACCAGAGATATGATCTTCTAACTGATTTTCTTGCTCCTAAAATGACATCCCCCCTCGGCCCTACACCTCCCGAATGTAGCAAGAACATATTAGCTCAACAAAACGTGAAAGAAAGCCAATTGGATATCTCAACCTTTTCTCACTGTGAAGCAAGGGAAACTGAGCGCATCTATAATATTTTCGCATTGACCGAGAAGCTAAAGTACAATGCAAGCACATTTAGTATTATATAGTTGGGAGTTTTTTTCTCCCTTTCAAAATTCAAAATTTATTGCTTATTTATCCTTGAAAATAGATTTTACTACATGGGAGTTTTTGTTTTTTTTCTCCCTTTCAAAATTCAAAATTTAAGTAGTATATGACTTAGTGTAGGGATCACAGAATTTTGAAAATTTGCACACAATTCACTTTTCCCCATAGCACGTCATACGCAGTTTTTAACTTTTTTTGACGTAAAATAAATAAATAAATAAATATAGTAAAGATTGTGTATAATGCAGGTAAATAATTAAAATAAATATTTTCATTTTTGATGGTCAGTATGTGTATAGTTTCTAATTGAATAGAAATAGTTATGCAGCATATATTATTTTACTTTACACATGTACTTGTGTATCAATTTTAATTGTTTAATGTCATTTGCCAATGTGTTGTACCCTACAATACCGTACTGGTCTTGTGGATTTCTTGTAGTAAACAGTTGATATTGACATCTGATAAACCACTCGTACATGTGTTGTAATTATAGTTATCCGCATTGCATGAAAATAAGTTCTCACCTGTCAAGTACATTTTACTGCCACCTGGTTACACCCAATGGCAGTTTAAATAAATTGATCTGATCTTTATTTTTTACCTGGAAACTAATGGTGGTACACATTATACTTTCTCGTATTATTGGTAAAGGTTACATTTTTTTAATTGTGCTTTCTATTCTTCTAACACTGCAGTAATTACCCTATGCGTACGCAAAAGATCTCATTCCAAATTACGAGTGAATTATTTATGTTTTTAAAAAGTCCCACGTATTTTTATAACAAGAAGCAGCTGCGGCGACTACTTCATCCTGAGCCGTTGCCACGCAACTAAGCTCAGATACGAGTGGTGAGGTGTTCTATGGCATTCTTGTGCGGGTGAATATACTCGTAGATCTCACTCACAGATAGTCACCAGTCAAGGCAACGGAGAGGAGGTTGATGGGACAGTAGTTAGAGGAGAGTTTGGGAGTTTTGCTGGGTTTGGGGATCATGATATAGAGGCTGTTTTCCTGCGTCGGGAAAGTAGGAGGGCTGGAGCAGGAGTGGATGTGAGTGAAGCATTCTTAAGCAGGTGCATACCGATCTCACGCAGGGACGGATGCACTCATCAGTCAGGGAAATAGATTACGGAAGGATAAGATTTTGATGAGAAATGCGAAGGACTGAGTACCCCCCCCCCATACCACTATCAAAACTGAAACTTGCTTTACGTGTGTTTTGAACTTACGCCCTTCGTACTTGAATAGGACTCAGGACGTACGCGTACTTGAACACACGTCCTGACACGCGTCCAGCGCACGCTCCTGTGCCACGAAAACAGTTGACTAGAAGTAGTAGGTAATAGTAAGCCTAATTCACTGCAGCGCTTCTGACCGGGAGGTCCTAAGGTTCGAGTCCTGACGGCGGCAGGATTTTCGACTCTAGCGTTTCAGCTAGGTCGAATTCAGTCGCTGTCTGGACGAGAATTCTAGCGTCCGGCCGCTCTGATCGGTAGTTTTCCGTGGTTTCTCCGATCAACACCAGGCGAATGCCGGAGCAGTACCCTTACAAACCACGGACACGCGCGCGATCTGTCCTTCCCCTTCCTTGAACCGTCCTCTTCCCTTACACACACACACACTCTCTTACACTAACATGCACTACACTACTACATATTCCGGGAGACCGGTTGGGAGCTTAGGGCTTGTCCCAGCTGGGGTGGTGCTCCGCTGGTGAGAGAGTCCTGGTTAGGGGGAAACCCCACTAGCTGACGGTAGGTCGGCGCCGGATCTCGCCATCCAGCGGGGGAAGATCACCGCCATCTCCCGAGAAAAACATGCACTACACTAACGGGACTAATGACCAAAGCAGTTGACGCGCCCGGAAACACGAACAATCAAATCAATCAAGTAAGCCTAATTGTTAACCTCTAATTGTAATTATGTAAAATAACTTAATAAAAACAATATAATGGCAATACAATCGACTCCGGTTATAGTGAACTTAAGTCTGAATTGAAGAACTGGTCCCGTTTCATTTACGTGGTTACCCCATTACCCCGTTACATTACAAATAGGCAAAGGAAGATTCGGTTATAGTGAACTTGAACCGCGGTTATAGGAAATACGACATGGAAATTAACTCCTCCTAGAGAGAGTACGTCGCCTCAATGGTATAAATTCCAACACGACACAGCTTGAAAAAAATATTGGCCAAAGGTCATAATCGAAGAAGTCTCCTCTGAGGTGAAGGTAGCGGACGTTGCTGATGACCTCATGCCACTCATTTTCACTGCGGAAAGAAAGGTCGTGTCCTGCATAGGCTATAACTCGCGACTGTGACACGCAATTACTTCAGTTTGAAGCTTGATGTTACTAGACCCTGGGGATCAAAGCGCGTTGTTTTACGTACGCGACAGGAAGCGCGCGACTGCGACAGCCCTACAGACACCCCTCATGCCGCGCGGAAAAGCGATCAGTTTCGTTTTGCAACTTGCACCATCCCGCTACCGAAAGGATCTCGTGTGTTATTATAGAAGTATTTTCCTAAGGATGAGCCAAAGTGACAGTTCGGTAAACAAGTGAACATGACATGTAATACAGAGAAATATCCCTCCGCCGCGACAGCTGTTCAGCCACGCCTCCTTCGTAAAGTGCTAATGGCTCCTGTGAAAACATCCCTATGCAGAAGTCTTAAGAGTTTCGCTGAGGTTTCTGCACGTACGCGAGTCCTGGAAATATTTAAATTTAATTACGTATGTGGAAAATCTCTTAATGCTCTCACAATCAGTAAAAGATAACTGCCACGAATGTAAGCAGAAAGAAAAATGATTTTAAGTGCTTTAAATGATAACACGTGCACCGGTACGCATCTTGCATCAAAGTTTCGGTTTTAAAATAAACATATGTATCACACACAAAGTAAATTTAATGTAATGTTTATAGAAAAAAAAAAAGAATTTTTACAGGAGAGCACATAACACTGCATTTCTTAATTTCAATTATTTCTCGCGACGCACTATATTTTTGTCGGACGAGGACATCACAAAAGGAAGCGTCAAAGTCATTTACAAGTTAGCCAACTGCAAACGAACGAATTCAGGAAGGGAGTCTAATGGGCTCGATAATGGGCTCGAGAGCACAATGTTCACAGAACCTTCAGCACTGGCTGTCACTGTGGCTCATCCTTAGGAAAATCGTTCTATAGGCGAGTAAAAGGGACTTCAAAGAGTGGAACTTCCAACAGTGCTAGAGGCATTGAAGGGTGTCAAGACTGCATTATGATACTTGTAACAAAAAAGGGGATCAAGAGAAATTGTACTTGGGTTTTCGTAATGTGGCGCCTAAGGGTATTATCTTCAAGATGGAATATGGCACGGCTTTTCGCGTGTTTCTTGGTCGTGCCGTTAGAGTCGCTTGATCAGCAGCACTGCTTGATAGGTCGCGATCATGCGACATCTTGCGGCAGGACCGAGAAAGACGCAAAGTTGTGAAGATAATACCCTCAGGCGCCACGTAAGGAAAACAAGTATACTAAAGAAAACGATGTGGAATTGTCCTTAAAGCCTACGGTGTAAGAAGCTATATTTTACTGTGTCACTCACATATATAAAAAGTCTATGAATCGCACTGTTCTCGCCTGCTACTCAGAAACTTCCCCCCCTCCCTGTGTGCATTGTTGCCTTGTGGGAATATGGTATCGTGGAATGAAAATTATCGATTTTTTTTATAATTATAGTTCGGCTTGACGTAATACAGAATCGGCTGCATTTTATTATGTAAAGTAGTAACACTCAAATTTCAGTTATTTTATTAACTTGTACTTGAACTTGTATTGATAGCACTTTTTCTTGACCTTCAGAATCCCTACCCTACACTTCAGTACACGTAGACGATGAATAAAAGTACCAATAAGCGCGGTTGGAAGCATTTGAAAACTAGAAAGTTTCGCCCCGAGAAAAAGAAAATGTATTTGTGTCGGATAGCGAACCTCAGATTTGATTATAGTACTGTTAACAAAATAGCATTTTACCACTTCGGCTCTACTTTAGCTACCACATCTAGCTGTACTGCTATTTTTTCCTTTCAAAATTCAAAATTTATTGCTATTTATCCTTGAAACTAGATTTTATTACATGGGAGTTTTTTGTTTTGTTTTTTTTTCCTTTCAAAAATTCAAAATTTAAGTAGTATATGACTTAGTGGAGGGATCACAGAATTTTGAAAATGTGCACACAATTCACTTTTCCCATACGTCATACGCAGTTTTTAACTGTTTTTTTACGTAAAATAAATAAATAAAATAAATTTTATTAAGCTGCGTTTGAAGTAAATCAGCTATTTCCGTGTCATCCAACCCGAAGGTTGAACGCCTCCATAGTGATATGTAAGGTCCCGATTGTATGGCTCCGTAACAGCTGATGAAATGTCAAACGCAGCAATGTAAAAACTGCCGTATAAAGAAGGCTCTGGAAAACTTCGAATCTACATTAATATCCAGGGCGAAACAAGGGGACATCTCAGCAACTTTATACTTAGATATTTCTATAGTGGCCGATGACATTAGGTCATTGTTACACCTCCTGCCTTATAAAATGAATATTTTGGACATGCGTTTCATTTCGGTCATTCAATTATTTTTGCTTAGCTCGTTCACTAGTTTATATTTTCATGAGTATTTATAGTAAGGAGTATCAAGAGTATTCATGGTTGAAAGCAAAATGAAGACGTGGGGGAGGAGGACGTACTTGCATTCCTACATAAATACACGCACACAGCAGTATTTCATTTCCCGAAATTTTAATTTTCTTTATGAGAGTGGCAGACGAACAACACATGCGACAGAGGAACCGTAACTCAAAGGAGAATGCACATAATTTCACACTGGCGAACTTTCATTCGCGAAAATTCCAAACGAAAGATACGGGGTAACATGGTGGAGGTATGAACACTTGTAGCCATGTATGTATTCATAGCTCCACGGGTAACATATTACGCCTGTATCCTTTTTAAGATTAATATGCCGCCACACCCATGTTTTGAACACAGAAAACATGGCGGCCTCTAATACTTCGTGTGTCCACAGAGAGCACTGAAAGCACAAGGTCCGCCACTTTAGTATCAATCTATCTCGTTGGACTAACACAAGAGCGGATTCAGGTATTTGAAAGGTTTTTGTTTTTGCACTTCTATTACTCGCGCGCGTTTTCTTGAGCTTTCATTTTGCTACATGCTGGAGTGGGAAGTTCGATACTTGTGACGCCAGTACCGTCAAATCTGTAACTTATTTGTCGAGACTGGAGCGAAAAAACTTTAACAAATGTCAACTGCTACTAAAAGAATCGCAATTCTCGTTGCTGTTTTTCATAATTCAACTGAGTTGGTAAATGAAAGGGGTAAGGATTGTAGAGCTCAAGAAAATGTGTGTATATAGTAAATATAAGGTAGTGTTCCACTCATCAGAAAAATCATGATTTCACCACAATTATACCACGGGGAAGATAGTTTGTTAGTTATACGTGCTACACAATTTCCATCAATTCTCGATTTTAATGATTAGTCAAAAGGGAGAACAGACTTCTTTGAAGAATTTTTGAAAAGTCAGAATGGACAATCTGTTCATCGTAGAGCATTTGAGTATTATGTGTCATGAGCACACGTGAAATAAAATTATCCGCCGCCATTTGCATCTTTTTGTTGATAGGTCTACTCAATTAGTATTATTTTGCTTTGAAACATGTTGGAAAATTGATGACAAAATCTTTTGCTACAGCATATACCTGAAATTAACAGTTGACCGTCAACAATCCGCACCATTGACAATCTGAATTCGATTCTGATCATGATCTCGTGAAGTGAATACTGTACGTACATAGTTAAGCATAAACTGTATTTTGTCGTTGGCCTAAATTTATTGTACGTAAAATAATGCCTGTGGGTACAGTACTTTACGTAGAGTGCGAACGTCATAATAGTTATTTATGCCTCAAGGGCGTTAAGTAGATGTTTTTGTCCCAAGGGCCACTTCCAAACCCGAGGGTCTCTGGCCGAAGGTTTGAAGTCGCCTGAGAGGCGAAAACATCTATTAACGCCCGTGGTGTATACAAAACTTTATGGCTTACTAGTTCGTTGCCGATTTAATGAGAATTCGAAACATTTTGTATTTTTTCTTACGACTAAAGTGAAAAGATGCATCGTAATAGTCAGTTCTCAATATGACGTCAGATAAACAAAATAGAGTGTATATAACTACTATTTCATAATCGTTATTGGACTGATTTGTTCGTACAAAATGGAAGAATGCTGTGAAGTTCCTGCGGAAATTCTTACTAAAGCTAACAAAACGACGGACAATCGATACCAGTAAAATCTCGAAAAATATATGAAAATGTTTATGGTGTGTTTGGAGTTATACAAGTGTAAATTACGTTGATGAAACTGTACTTTTAGGTTATTTGCTTCTATTGCCAATATAACATAACATCAAAAAACAACATTTCGAGGATGTTAGCCGATGTGCCTTATACATCATATTTCTATGAGTAGTACTGCCGCTCAAGAAGCACATAGTACATCTAAAATATGTGATACGTGACAGTGAAATATGAGTGACTGGTGGCAATTGTATATTCGCGGGAACAGTCCAGAATTGCAATTTGCATATCATTAACCAAAATAGAGTTTAAAACGAGTTATTTTACTTATTTGAGTATTATGCTATTCATTTATTGTATTTGACTGCATCTAACTTTATTAAACAGAATCAAAAAATGTATGTCTATTGGTATCATAGAGCGGGTCATGAAGTATTTAAAAGGCCCGAGAGCATAAAGAATCAGAAAGGCCCATAAGGGTATTAACTATACCGTTACGTGTTTTGTTTGAGGTCCGTAAACACACAGCAATGAACTAGTAAACCATAAATCATTAACCAGAGAAATGGAAGCAACGAGAAAAATATTCAGTGACAATGAAACGTTTTGAGGGTCAAGTTGGCAACCTTGGGAACACATTTATTCAGTTGTTAGATCAGAATCGCGATTCATTGTAAAATGAATGTAAACGTAAGATCTTTTGCTCATTTCAAAATGTTAGCTCTATTTGAAACATACGGCTGAAGAGCAGTGTTCAGTGTTATGATTTTAGTTATCCGTAGGTGTGAAAAAGGCAGAAATTTAATGAATGTTGAAACAATAGTGACATGTGCTTAAATCACAGTAACACGTAAGTGGGTGGAACATTTCAATTCGTGCAGAACAATCGTTATTGATCTTCATCCTTATGGAAGTTGACTGTATCTCTGCAAAGTCGCATCAACTATGTCATTCACGAGGCGTATTAGTCACGAGTAAAAATTTTCCAAATTGCTAGTTTGTTAAAACCACTTTGCTAAACGAATATTAGTGCAGTCATTCGTGCTTTGTCAAAAGGCATGCTCTTTCGTGGCAAAATGTCCTTGCGCCACGGCTCAGAAATGCTACGCCCTCGTTACAACCCAGTCCTCACCCCTCTTCAATTTTCATTTTTGTCAGCCCTTTGAAATGCATTTTTTCGAGTTGAGTATTTAGGTGACAACGAAATGATGGAAAAAGCTGTAGAAAATGGTTCAGATACCAACGTAAAGACTTATACGCTTTAAATGTAATAAAGTTTACAGAATGGTGGGACAAGTGTCTAAATGTCGCTGGAGACTGTTTGAAAGTACTGTAAGTTTTATTGTCATTGAATAAATCGTTTCTTCTCTACATCAGTTTGTCTCAATTATTGAACGTTCTTCGCTATTAAAAACGTAAATTACAACAATAGTTTATTTTATTCACTTCAGTAACCATCAGAAAGATATTAATGAAACTTATTACGTCGATGATGTGTACCACACCTTTTATTGGTTCATACAACTACATGTTGAATGTGAGAGATAGCAGTCTTTTATAGTTTTTATTATAACGATTTGAAATTTGATAACCATGAAACAAGTATACATTCTCTCCTTAATTCTTTATCTTGGAAAAAAAACTCTTGATTAAAAAATACAACTTATTTTCATTGTTTTTCTTGGTTCATTTTGTTAATCATAATTTCGATTTCGTGATGCTGGTTGCTCAGGTTCAGTGTCAGTTGCAAACTCGTTTGAACGTGTTCCATTTTTTCATGGTATGTAATCATACAAACCCAACTTTAAGTTACGTAATCGTAAAATGATGTGAAATCAATTTTTTTCTTGTATACTGAAGAATAGGGCATAGCAACTTCGTAAATCCATTGTTGCCACATTTTTACACTCGAGCATTTACATTTCCTTCTCTAGCCCGTTCTTCCCTTCTTATGTGTGGATGCCATTCATTTCTCTTGGTATGTAACCTTAGCGAAATCTTATACAAACATCTTACTTGCATTGATCCATTCTTGGTTTGATATTTTAAATTGTTTCTTCTTTTAGTGTATTACAAAAATTAGTTCAGTTTCAGCTTTTAATCGAGTCCTTGATTCCAAGAACAACCTAAGTCACGTTGCACCAATTCTAGGAAAATCAATATACAGTAGAACCCCGCAAACCCGAAATTTTGGGTAATCCGAACAAAATTTGGAATGGAGGAAAAGTAAACAAAATAAATCAAATGTTTATTTGCAATGGAAAGAAATGTTTTTATAATTACTGCAGAACTGAACTACTAACTTGAACACGTAACTTAACAAGTTCTCGAAATTGAGGCTATCGCTACGCTACGTTGTCATTTTTTTTACATCGCATGCTACGTTGCTTTGGTATTTCTATAGATGTGTTAGTACAATGTGTGGTACATTTTTTCGGATAATCCGAACAGACCACATCCCCATTTAGCTCGGAATATCGGGGTTCTACTGTAATTACTATACAGATTGTTGGAACGAGGCGAAACTTACCTTTTTTAGATGCTTGGATTTAAAACATTCTACAAAAAAAAAAAAAAAAAAACGAATTAACCGTGTTTATTTGTAAGCCAGTGCACTGTTCTTATTATCTTGCTGAACTACAAATATGATTGTTTTCGCAATTAATACTGTTTGTAGGAGGAAAAACAAAAATAATTTTAAATATTTACAGCACATTTATCCTATTATTCTTGCACATATGCAGTAGGCCAAGTTAATATTTCATTCCAGGAGGATGACGCTTTACTTGATTTGGATTTATTTTCGTAAAAGAGTAGGAAAAATTGTATGTGACGTGTAGGGGAGAAAGAAGTTTAATTAGCGCGATAAACGAAAAACCCGATCTTGATGAGGACATTGACCTCGAAACTGAGGCACAGTTCTTGTTATCAGGGACCGAAAAGGTATTGAATACCGATAAAAAAAAGTTTGTATTTTTCCATACATCTTTTAAATACTACGTTTATTCTTTTATACCCTTAAAATGCGTTTATACAACGTCTCTCCCGGTATGGACGTTCAAACAGATTATACCGGTATTTTCAATGGAGAGTAATATCGCTCACATCATCCGTATAGAGAAAATAACGTCCTTTCTTTAATCATTTTGCGAAATGCGTAATAAAATTTAAAAAATCATGTACGCACGCCCACACTTGCATACACGCGTGCGCGCCCACTCGGTCACTCTCAAACACAAACGCATTCGTCGGAAAAAGTGCCGGAGCCAACGGTCTAACATCCGACGCTCACATTTCGATGCTCCAACCGAAAAGGAAATGATAGCCTGGAATTGTCGATTGTTCTGTCCTGAACGAAACCCAATCATTAGGGCTGAATTGTAGAAATCTGAGCGTCGGAAAGCTGACCCCCGAAAGCTGCCTACGCAACAGCGCTACCCTTACTTCTCTTACAAAGCGGCAACTTAATACGGCGGTTTCGAGTTTTTTTCTTGGTACGGAAGGGGATTCTGTTTCGAAATATTCATTATTCGATTCTGGTTTTTAAAAGTTCTACTGCTTTGAAATTATTCATAGTAAGTTTTTAAACGTGTTTGACATTTTCTATTAATTCGTTTTGGAACTTTTTACATGATTGTCAAAATTTAATCGTTAGAAAAATTGAAGAAACTCGACCCCTATGTTACTCCTAGACCAATATCCAAAAATACTTGTACTATTTCCGCCCAACAATACTGAATCATTCATTAGGAAATATAATAATTAAGAAATGCGCGCAAGTGTGCATGGAATTTATAGTTCAGTCTTCGGACTTGAGCTCCGTAATTGCTTTGTTTCCCTTGCATGATAGCACGTGATATTTGGGACACTTCGTTACATAGTTTGCGCACGCATAGATCACTGGCGGTGTGATATGTGGTTTTGTTGCAGAGTTTATGGTGGAATCTGTGCACTGCTAATTTGTTCATTTCACTTCTCATTTCCTGTTTTGGTTTTGTCCGACTCCTAACACGGCACTGGTGCAGTAGAAAAGTTCTTCTACCTCTCCTCTCTTCTGTTGTATTTCCGCTAGCAGTTTGTTGTATCTGTAACAACAAACTTAACAAGTTATATCTTAGGTCCTCAATTAGGAAGGTTCTCTGGTGAGTAATTTACATATCTGGATGGCGATGATACGCCTAGAACTTTCTTCAGGTATAGTGCCTTGATGTTTTCTAATACTTTCAGATCTCTCAGCTTCAGATGTTTTCCTATTATTTGGATTCCGTATGTTAGTATGGGTAATATCTTCGTTTTGAAAATCTTCGTTTTTGTAGTGATATTTCTCTTATTTGTCTGGTATCTCATTGCAGCCATGGTGTAAGTATTCTTACACCATGCTTGCAGCTATGGCGGCGATTGCTTTTAGTTTTATGTCTGTTGAAGGTGGTTTCCGATGTTTGCTCGGTAATTCCTAAGTATTTGTGATCAAATACTTCGAGTTTCTCGATTCCAAGTTTGTTTTTCTTTCTCCGCTACCTTTCCTCCTCTTCTGAAGATCATTCGTGCGCTTTTGCTGATGTTGACTTTCATTTCGTTTTCCTCGGCCCATGTTGCGAGTTTCTTTAGGCCATTTTGGAGATCTTCGTCCACCTAAAGGTATGCTTTGGTGTATTCTATGGTTATCGCTTGTCTTGTATGAGTTGTTGTGATATTATACATTAGAGGGCTCAGGGGACTCCTTGTAGTACCCCGTTTATTTGAGTGGTTTGGATCTCTCAATATTATTCTATGGTGATGGTGTTATGTTTTAGCAGGTTTATTGCGGTGGTTGCGTGGTAGTTTTCTTGTCCAAGCATTTCCTTCAGTTTTCCTTTTATGTTTCGGTCCTGTAGAATCAAATGCCTTGCTGTAATCTATGTGTAGTGCATTGTTTTCCTTTGTGTAGCTAGACGGCATCTTGTATGTCTGCTTGCAGTGTTGATCTTCCTTTCCGGAATCCAAATCAGTAGGTAATATGTCATACAGTTATTATTCGTAATATTTTAATTTTTGGAAAAAATTAATCGTCTTATTGTGCAAATGGATGTAGTGCATACAGTCAAACTCCGATAAGACGAACATTGATATCGCGAATTTTTCATTATCTTCAGCAGTACAGAATTACAATGTAATGACTCGTTACCGTAAATAACTTGCTAACGCGAAAGATTCTTTCGTATTGTTGTATACTCGATTCATCAGCTTTTACAACACCACGCAAAACACATGTAACCAAAGTTCTGTACTGTGGAATATTAAAAATAATTTAGAGACGCGTGATGGCGTTACTTATCCCGCCAGCTGCAGCAGGCAAACCGCTGCATTGGCAGTGCTAGGACGCCTCTCGTACGAATACTGCGAAACATGTTACTCGATGTCTGTCAACGGGGTCAGATTTCGCTGCTCTCATTTTAAGGTCAAGGAGTTTTTTCACGCCTTAGCGAGCAGCAGTCGCCTGCAATTTCAATCTGCGCATGCGCAGATGCACAAGTGATGCGGAACGTGAACTGCGCATGCGCATAAGATCGATAGTGCTTTCGATTACTTTAACGTTCGAGGGTGAAAAAACTTCGTATTAGGATTGTGCCCCCCGGAGGGGGAGGGGCTCTCGCGCATCGTATCCCATTTCAGCCAATGAGCTTGACACCAGTTTGCGTCACAATATTAGCGGGAGTTTTAAATGCAGCCAGATACCAAAATTATCACCTCGTTACAAGACATTGAAACATATTTCTTTTAATATATTGCATCTTGTACATCGTCGCGTTTGTTTTGGTTGGTTACTGTTGAAAACGTACCTCTTTCAAAATGTTTTTCAATACTTTTTGCTCTTCATGCAACATGGCGACCAACGTCTGGTCCGGCGTTTCAAACCAAGTGCCCGTAATGTGGTCACGTTGTTCGTGACGCAAACTGGTGCTGAACAGAACCAGCTAAAAACATTGCACCGGGGGAACCCACCCATGTATTTCCATCAAGCAATCGACAGCAGTATCGATATCAATAACGGGGTAAATCGAGAAAGAGCATGGTTAAGTCGAAACCTAAAGTTGCCATGGAAAATGTTGCAAATTGTGGGAACAGAGAGTGCTAAAACAGTGAAATTGTCATCTGTTCTGTGCTGTTCATATCACTTCATTTGAGGCTTTTGTAAATTTTCTTTACTTGTATATGCATTTGATAGTAAATAAAATTAGTATTAAAATTTGTAACCAGATTTCACATATTTACATATTGATACTGGTATTTTTGTATAAAATATGTAAAACAAATGAAGTACAGATGTGCATTTAAATATGAAATGTATTATCAAGAAAAGAAACAAGAGCAGAATGAATGTGAGAAATACAAATCTTTTTCTTCCCTAATTCATTTTGTTAACCAAGGTATCCCCTTATTCAGTAATATTTTAGAATTATATAATATTTTCTTCACACAAATAATGCCAAATTAATTGACATAACTTACATTGACAAACTACAACTATATTAATTACGAAGTATGATAAGTACTTTCATTGAATACAAGATTCGAAATCCCATTTACCTCAGGGTAGCCTTCAAAATTACAACGTATTAGTGTTCTAGAATTAAGAAATCTAAATTTAGAATAACCGTATGGAAGTAAAATTATAGACCTCTTCAATATAAAGATTTAATGATACATTAATACTAGAGAGGTGCTTCACAGTTCATGAATGTGGTTAAAGTCAAGTAAAAAAAAAAAAAAAATTAATTATTTAATTTTTAATACATCCTAGGTAGTAATTCACCTTGACCTAACCAATGAATTCACTTCGCACTTTGCAGACTCCCTGATAATAGGGAGTTGCGCCATAGCTGACAGCACTTCAGATATTTGCGCATGCGCAGATGCACAAAAGTGATGCGAAACTTTCACTGTGCATGTGAGAAGATCGATAGTACTTTAACATTCGAGGGTGCACAAACTCCCTACTTTGCCTATTGCTTACGAAGCCTTTACTTCGTATCTAATGGATTACAACTGACGATGATTTCGAGCAATTGAAAAGAGTGCCTCTACCAGCAGAACAATTTAAACTTTGATCGAAACAGTTGACAAACATGAAAAGACAGTGCGATTTAGTACCATGGCAATAGAGTTAGCAGCACTCTCTGCCGTCACAGTCGAGAAAAAATTCCGTATAAAATAGCCGAATGATCGATTACCATGCGATAAATGTCGCCCGCTAAATCCGGCGAAATAGCGGGACCTCCTAACTTGGAGTTCGAGTTGGCGCATGCACAAAGACCGGGGGGCGGGGCTCTTGCGCATGATATCAGTCTTCAACCTATGAGCATCAGGCACCTGTTTGCGTCACAATATTGCTGGGAATTTTAAATGCAGCCAAATACCATTAACACCTCGTTACAAGACATTGAAACAAATTTTTGAAGCATTTATTTTAAATATTCATCTTGCACCAAATCTACAACCAAAAATAACACCATGTTATTTTTGGTTGGTTACCTTTGAAAGTTGTCACTTTGTACTACTTTCAAAATGTTTCTCAATACTTCTCGCTCTCCATGCAACATGGCGGCCTACGTTTGCTCTGGCTTTTCAACGACGTGCCCGTGCTATGGTCACGTGGTTCATAGCCCAAACTGCTGATAGCCCAACCAGCTAAAATCGGTGCACAGGAGGAACCCATCTATATATTTCCACCATGCCAGAGACTCAAAAATGCAGTCGATTGCTGTCCGCCAAGGTAACAAACTCACTATTGTAAAGGTCGTAGGCTTACTTATACAGTGCACAGTAACACACGTTCTTAATAATCCTACTGAAGTCTGTTGTGTCTCGTAAATCAATGCAGTTTTAAAAAAAAAACTGAAAAAAAAAAAAAAAAAAAACTTGCGCTCTGGTGCGCTTAGTGTCTTCACGCAGTATTAGTCTCTTTATAAATAAATACTACAGAATGCCATGATTTTTTCCAATTAGCAAGTGAAATTAATTTGTAATTAAATTAATTGATCTCGACTGATCAGTTGTAACATTTCATTCCTATTCAACATTCAGTCGACTCCGGTTTCAGTGAACTTCTGGAGACTTAAGATTTTTGGTGCACTATACCCGATTATGTCAAAATTAAATAGAAATTCTTCACAGTTATTGATTTTATTAATATAGAGGTACAGGAAAGCACATTAAAGAACGAACTGGAATTTTCAATATCTTTATTTGAGTTCATATTGTATTTATCACAAGTGAGCGAGAGTTACTCGTTTAAGTTATGCAGCGCATTATTATTAGATTTTTGGCGGATGAAAGTGTGAAACCATCAGAAATTTTGAAGCGATTGCGTGGACAATTTGGTGGCGAGACTCTTTCGAAGTCTGAAGTCTACAAATGGTACAAGGTGTTTAGTGGCGGCCGTAAAAGCGTTTCCAGTTTCACTCATGCTCTGCATGCACGGACGAGCATTACGTTGAACATTTGGAGAGTGAAAGACATTTCTTGTGGCGAAAGACTATTCGTGATGTGTGTAAAACAATTTCCTTATCGTGTGGATGTGTGCAAACAATCATAAGACACCACTTAAAAATATCGAAAGATATGTGCGAGGTGGGTACCGAAGCTTCTCAAAAACTGGATCGTTATGGTGCAGAAGGAGACTCATTTCTATCTCATTTTGGTGGTTGAAAACACTTGCAGGTTTATGTAGTGGTATAATAGAGCGCAGAAGTTAGGAATGATGCTAGAAAGGATGTGCTGGTATAGCATCACTAATTTAGTTATCATAAACTGATGGAATGGTTTGCAAAGCTATTTTAAAATCCTTATTGTTGGGATTGTATTCGTTTAACATTGTATATTGTCAACTATAGGGGTATTTACATTGGGGAAAACGATTGCCGTGCATCCCTTTTGTGGATCACTAATGAAATGTATTAGAAACATATTTCTTTGGTACTTTCGACGGGGAGTAGTGAGCCTATTTGATGATACTCCAGGTCTTGTACGTATTTTAAAAGTGAAAACAAAATCTTAATGCATTTGTCTGGCACCAGAAGAAATCTGAAAATCAAAAGTATCTACGAATATGTACGATTTAATTACGACTTGAAAGCGAGATAACACCATAATCGTACTTCAATAATTGAGTTGCCAGCTTTTGTCCGTCCGTCAGTCATTCGCGTTGGACCCTTTGCGGTCCACTTTTTGGATGCGCCAAGAGATAGATCCCACTGGACTTAGCAATGCTGCTGCGTTGACAGCTTTGTGTAACCCCCGTCAGGCGGGCTAGACCAGGCCAGACGCCCCACACCACCCTCTGTCGGTATCCAGGCGTTGAACGAGACAGGTCCCTCGAAAACCTCTTGGACGCTGCAAGTTTCACACCAATCGCCGGGGGTACGGTGCAGAGCAAGATGGGGGGGGGGAGTTCAACAAAAATCATAGTTTCGGAACCAATTGGGATATCACGGTAAAACAGAAACTAAGATGGTCCTAAGGGTATTATATTTAATTGTTGGTATTCTATGTTTAAATTCGAAAATCATAGACAGGTGCTTCCATATTATTTATCTGCACTGACAGGTACCCGTTTTTCAGCATAGAAATAAAATACTGTCAACACGTTTTCATTATTTATCGAGGTATGACAGTATTTTATGTTAGTTTTAGTCTCAGATTAAAGTTGAATCTAAAGAAAAGTTAGTAATGGTAAAAGATATAACATCCATTGTGTGATTGATGTAATAGTTGAATAATTTTGATCAATGAATACGAAAGGAGACGTTTCTTTAAAAGATTAAGTTATTGAAATTGAATAATTTGATTTTCGAACTTGTGTTTCGTATAAGCTGTATATTTTTATCACAACGCAGAATGTTTTCCCCTAGGGATTATCGTGATTGTTTTTTTTTTTTCTGAACCATGCTCCTCTCTTCGAGCAGGGTCGTATATTGGTAACATTAAATTTGTTAGAATAGTATGGTTAGAACATCTTATAATGACGACTGCGTAATTATAATTAAAACACATTTTTGTGTACTATACAAAGTTTACAACTCATATCGCCAGAGGGAAAGCGGAGCCGGATTATAAATACAGTTACTTCCATTTTACACAATACATAGAATTCATTCCTTTTCTCGTCTACACACTGTGATAGACAATGCTGGATACTCAGCTATTAAATTTTCTAATGTGCTCCTACAAAATATTTTAAAATATTCTAGGTCTACTTACAAATTTGAGGCAAGAAATGAAGGGTGCAATTGCAGAGCTTCATTGTAAGCCTAGAGCGGCAAGCAATTGCACAAGCAGAATGGCTGTAGAAGGGGTACAGGAAATATTTATCCTTTTCTTTCGGCAGATTGCATTGTCTTTGCTTTGGAGGTAATTCGTGCACTTCATTATCGTTAGTTGCGTCAATTACTTTAATGATGTGTTCTATTAATTCGCCTCGTTTTACTGTAGTTCTCATGCTCTCAGACGTCGTCCAGTGAGGAATGCTGTCAGGCGCATGTAGGAAGAGCTGAATTGAGAGATCAGTATTAACTTCACACTCCAGAGCAGTTCCTTCAGAGGAGCTAAAGGCTGATAGGGTGATTTGGTATTAGGCCTCATATTTATATGATTGGACTACGGAACTTTCTGTATACTCTTTCTTAAAACCACGCAATATACTTAATGCTCAAAGGAAACTCATTCAAACCAAACATAATATCAGAATTCATTGTTGAATTTAAATGTATTTGAAAAAATATTGGTTGATCAGTTCTGTTGTTACGTGTGAAAAACTAAAGGTTTCTTTTGGTTGATCCGAATACTTTACAATATACAATCCGGATCATGTGCTTCAATCCCAATACAATACTGCAACATTCAGATAACTACAGTTGTTTTTTTTTATCATTACTGATATTTTGTCTCGTGTTGGTCCTCACCTTGAAATCCATATTAATTTTCAATTCTAGGTTACCCAGACCGTCTCTTCTATTTGATATGAAGTTAGTGGAATCAGAACCGCTAAGAAAAAAAATGGAGTTAGTTACACATTGTTTTATCATTAACATTAATCATTTTTCTGTAGATAAAGCAAGTTCGATGTATCAGATTAATTGTTTAATTTTAACTTTTGTGACTTAGGATAAAATAAACCTTTACTGTAGTTATCAGGTTATTATTCCTTGTTGATATGAATCATTAAATTATCTTACATGCTTTGAATTGAATTAAAACTGAAGCATGGTCCAAACTCTGTTCTAAGAACAGATATAACTGCACAGCAATTAAACGCTTTTCCTTTCCATTTGCATTCATAAAAGGCCTCTTTGCATGTCAGTCGGGTCTGCAACAAGAAAGGAGTAAAACTTGTTAAGAATTGTTACAAGAAAAGTTGTAACATTAGTGCTGGTTTTAGGAGAGACGGGTTATTTACGTGGGTCACGTCCCTTCACTTGTCATTTCATCGTCTCACTTTCTGCCCGTGTATTCCCCAGTACACAGTGGTGAATTTTGGACATTTGCTACTAGGGATGAGAAAAGGGGAGAGGACAGGTAGTGACGAGGTGCGGCAACAACCACACTGAGTGGTGGGGAAGTCCCCAAAATGACCTTGCGTCGACTAAATTTATTGTCCTTGGCAGGTTTGCCAGGCGTGTTGCAAGTGTTCCCCACCACGACTACGGAATTTCCCCAAATAATATCCAATGGAACTAAATTCACCAACTTTGAAATGAAAAATATTCTCCTAATTATGGACCAACGACATGAGGTAGCCGTGATGATTCCATTGGTTCTCCCCTTAAATTCAGATAATTCAAATCAACCAATCATCGTCCTTTGAACTGCTCGAAGTCCTAAACTATCTTCCTTTCCCTCATGTTTTTCTTTCTCTATGCCTGTCGCTTATTTTTTCTCTTTTTGGTACATAAGAATGAGTGAGAATAACGACAATAGTCATTATTCTCTTTAATTTTTGTGTATCAATATGTTTTTTCATTCATAGTAATTGAGAGAATAATATTTCTATCTCGATTCCAGATGAAAATTATTTTGTTGAAACCCCCGAAACATTTTCCGTCTCTTCATGTTCCCCATTCTCTTCTTCACATCGAAGAAAAATCCCCATTTTGGGGACAAAATTCCCCAATCTGGAAACCCTGGCCCTTGTTTTATTTGATCCGTTTATTTTCAAAACCCTCTCATTCCATTTGAAACAAAATTGCAAAAGAGAAAAATATCGCGTCCACGCGCAGTTTGTTATAAATGCAGTCGCTACATTTTAGACTGGAATAAGCTGGATTTGAACATTATCTCTTGTAATGTTATGAAAGTGCCCCAAAACCGTCGCAAAAATACGAAAAAGCTCATTTCGCTACATTAAAACCGACTCGAGTGGTCGTGGCGCCGAGTGCGTGTGTGTAGTGGGGACTGCTAGGGTTTTAACCGCCAGCCACGCACGGGATATGTCGACCTGGTTTATCCTAATATGCTCTCTGATGTTATGAGAATTGTATCTGTAAGCTTAAGTGCGTTAACGTTGCTTGCAATAAAGTTCGTGTTCGTGACTGGTTCGGTCGAATTTATACGAAAAGACCAACATGGTAATGGAATGTACTGATTTTGATATAAAACGTATAAGCATGGTGGAAATACATAGTGGCCTTTCTCTGATGCACCGATTTCTGCGCAGCACCAGTTTGCGTCACGAACCACGTGACCACAGCACGGGCACTTCGTTTGAAAAGCTGGACCAGACGTTGGTCGCCATGTTGCATGAAGAGCAATTGTGAGCAGCGTTGAAAAACATTTTGAAAGTGGTCCAATGTTTCCAACAGTAACCAACCAAAAGAAACACGAAGGTGTACAAGATGCATTATTTAAGAGAAGTACTTCATAAATCTGATTCAATGGTTTGTAACGAGATGATAATTTTGGTGTCTGGCTGGATTTAAAATTCCCGCTAATATTGTGACGCAAACTGGTGTCCGAAGCTCATTGGCTGAAGTCGGATACCATGCGCAAGAGCTACCACCCACACACACACACTTACACACGCGTATAAGTTGCAAAGAGTTTTGTGAGTTACTTACATTTTGGGTCAAATGATAATAATCTTCCTTGAGCTTCTGTTGGTGTGAATCATCATTTTTGCAGAAGGTACATATACCCTCAAAGAAGACTATCTCACCCATCATTAGAGTACAATCTATGGCATCAAAATCTTCTCCTATGATTCCATTCATTCTGCAAATAAATGCATTACCTCATTATATTGCAGAGAATTAAAAAAAAACGGTCAGTTCATCTTAAACTTTTGTCTAGAAGGAAGGCTTACGTCTGACAATAATGAAGTAAACGTGTGAAATTCTTCTCTTCACAAATGGTTACTGCAGGAAATGAAGTGTTCCATTCCAAATAGTTGGTGTCAATTACAAATGTTACAGCTTCTTTGTTAAAATTGTCCCAGGAATCAAGGGTCAGTATTACAGAATAGTAAACTGATATTGTGACAATCATTGACCAGAAAAGTCTGAAAAAGTAAATATTGTTATTCCGATATGCGAATTTCTGCCTGTGTTGCAGAAGACTGATAATTTTGGAAATTGAAAACTTTGTCATTACTTCAAGAGAAGGTGGTGGTGCTTTAATCATTGGTGTAAATGGTGGTATCTGCACAAGCAACCCTGTGGCATTACTATGGTGGTCAGTGGCACACTCCCGCCACTACTGCGATTTTTACAGACCCGCCTCTCACGGCCCGTCACTACGGCGGCATTTTGACACCGTTTTCCGCGTCTTTCTCTATCGTGCCGCTAGTTATCGCATGTTCGCGACCGTATCAAGCAGTGCTGCAGATGAAGCGACTCTAGCGGCACGACCGAGAAAGACGCGAAAAACGGTGTCAAAATGCCGCCGTAGTGACGGGCCGTGAGAGGCAGGTCTGTAAAAATCGCAGTATAGCATCTCAGACGCTCTTCCGCGCCACGCGAAACAATTGTAAATGGCTGTCTCCACACTAGGAAACGCCAGTGAACTTATCGCCCAGTCAAATTAGACAAATCGAGTGAAAAAAATCCCTGAGTTTTGAAAACTTGGCACGATTTTGTGTTGGGAAATAAGGGAAAGGGCGCAGTCTCAGTGTAACATCATTGACAGAATCCAAGAAAGGCAGCTTCTCTGGCTCGGGCATGTATTAAGAATGGGAGAAAATAGATGGTCAAAGAAAGTTATGCTATATCAACCGGCAGGAAGGAAACTAAGAGGAATACCTAGAACATCGTGGTATGCAGACCATGCGTGCAAGGAATATTCAAGAGGAGGAAGAAGCATGGCGAGACCGAGACCTGTGGCGTCGGAGGTGCGGGAAGCAGCGACAGCTGTAGAACCCCTACAGAAGAGAATTACGAACAGTATGCGAAAACTGATACCTCTATAGTCTGCTGAATACAACTTACAAAGTGTTTGCATAAATTAATTAATAACAAAAACATAATGGAAGCAATAACTCTAGAAGATCAAACGGGATTCAGAAAAGGGAGATCGTGTACTGATAATATGTTTGTGTTAAAGCTATTAATTGAAAAGAAACGAGAGTTCAATCTACTAACATGTATGGTCTTCGTAGATCACGTAAAAGCCTTTGATAACGTTCTGAGGGGAAAATTATGGTCAATTATGGACAGAAAAGGCATACCAAAACAGCTAATTGTTTGAAACATGTACAAAGATACCCAAATTAATGTAAGAACAAAATCAGGTAAAATCCTCAAAGAATTTATAAACAAAGGAGTGAGACAAGGGTGCTGTATGGCACCAACACTTTTTAATAGTTATCTTGACGATGCTATCAGAATATGGAAGCAGAAGATGAAGTTTTTACATCTTACAGATAATTTTAGTAGTAAAAATTTTATAATGACACTTCTTTTTGGCGGATGATCACGTTTTGATATCTGATAATGAAGACACTCTACAAAGAGCTCTGTATGGACTTCAGATAATTGTAAAAGAATACAATTTAGAGATGTCTGTTCAAAAAACTAAGTCAATGGCATTCCAAGAGAAATATCCAGTTAGATGCAAGTTAGTGGTTAACAACCAAAACATCGAATAAATAAGTTTATTCAAGTTCCTAGGTTGTGATCTGTCTTTCAAAGGAGAAATAGATGCTGATAAGAAAATTGAAAAATTTAACAGAATGTGTGGAACTATTAGGAGGACACTGAAAAGTAAAGTCAGGAATGATACACTCATGAAATTTTATAAAACCTTAGCAGCCTTGGGGAATGAAATTTGGATGGACACAAAAATTAGAAGCAGGATTCGACTGCCGAAATGAAGTTTTTAAGAGGTTGTGTTGGTGTCACAAGAAAAGACAGGATTCGTAATGAAGAGATACGCAACTACCTAGGAATTTATAATCTAAATGAAAAAATTGACGAATATAGGAAAGCATGGAGAGACCACATAGACAGAATGGAAAACACGCGAATGCCAAAACAGATTCTGAAATACAAGCCAAGAGGAAAAAGGAGCATAGGAAGACCGAAGAGAAGATGGATGGACCAATAATGAGACGCAACGGAACGAAAGTTCTAATGCTTGAAGAAGAAGAAATGTTGGGGCTTCCCCTAATTCACTAATCATTGGATCTCTTCGCCAAACTGAATGTGTTGTTCGTCATTGACACTATTTTAGTTGTCCCTTAAGTTTCACGGTAAACGTGATTATTACATTTTACTTGGTACTTACACTTGAGTATCAATGTTAATCTTTTATGTCACTGGCAACATGTTGAAAAAGGATGTGTATGTATTGAATGTGAACTTTTGCAGTGAGCTGTTGACACTGACTCCTAATGAACTGGTTACTATTGCAATAGTAACCAGTTCATTAGGAGTCAACTTGCAACTATATAGCAACACGCAGTTATAGACATCCCTATGGGATGAAAAGATGTTCCCACTCTTCAGTCATTTTTGACAAAGACCACAGATTCGTAATTCAAGAATCAAACCAGTGGTAGAAAATTCCTACCCTAATTAAGAGAGGTTTACACGAATGACGTGGGTAGGGTTTCTTTATTATTCGGAAAGGAAAACAATTTCTCCGATGTATCAGTTTGGTAGTTATGGGATGTTATTTCCCTTTGATCACCGAGTCTTTTCTGAGTTATGATGTAAAATATCCAGTAGCCATCTTAAGATCTTCCAGTAGGGTATAATTTTTAACCCCATCTATAAAGATTGGAATAATTTTCACTTCGTCTGGAAAAGTGGCACTTTCTTCTGTAAGACAATAGTGTCAATTACATAATAGCGTGTTTAAAATGGTACATTAATTTTGATTTTCTCTCCTATTGTATTGCTTATTTTTTGTGTTTGAGATTAATTTCACTATTTTTATTTGAAGATTTTTCTATTTGTTGAATAGGTGTAGTCTGAATTTCTTTCCGCTATTTCTTCAATAGATTGAAATGACTGTTGATATTGCTCCTCTGTTGCTTTAGTTATTTTCAAATAACTTGTTCTTGTTCATATTGAATTATAAACTGTTGTTATTCAATAAAAATTTGGAGTTGTATAGTTCGTGAATGTACGTTATGTTCATGATTTTGAGAATTTTCTACTTCATTACACTATCACTAAAAATAAAACAAATTAGCCCATTTTTATTTTGTTTCTTTGCATATTTCTGAGTTTTTTCTTTAACTGCTCATTTTATTGTATGCGGTATATTTAAGTGCATATATTACAGGTTTTTGTGTAGAAGTGGGCCGAAGTCAGATATTTTCGTGCATTTCTCTTTAAAAAGAAAAGTAACTTACGCGAAGCCAATGCTACAAAACCGACGTAATATTTCCGATAGTCATCTGACAAGATTGTTTTCGCTTGCATCAATTTACTTCCTGTAATGTGCACCTGAACAATAAACTGGGCGGAATGTTTCGGCATCGTGTAACAATGCTATTGGTTTTCTCGCTTAATACTTTTTTGTTTATTATAATGTTTGAAAGGATAGTTTTATTATACTTTTTGTACTGCAGTGTGAAATGAAGATTACCTAAAATAAATGTTAACTGTTGCTAACTATAGTTTTGTTTAACGCATTGCTTAGTTTTAAGCGCAGATGTTGGCTATTTTAAGTGCATGATTGCATGCGTATTTCTAACTTTTTTAGTGCATGAAGACCCGGACTCTAGTCATTACACTCTAATGCCCCAATGTATATAGCGGACGGAGCAGCTGTAACATGTTTGAGCACTAGATCACTTAGTTCTTGATAAACGTCGACGTAACTATTTCAAGGGATTGAAATAAGGAACTGTTATTGTTCTGACATTGAAAGAGAATTTTTGCTTCTTAAGTCCTCTCGTTATTGATTTATATATTCATTTACAATATTTTACTTGATTTATTTCTTGATGTTTTCAAGTCAAGAAAATAAAATATATTTCATTTACTCGCAACTTATGCAAGCGAACAAAATCGCTCACCCGTTTAGTTTACTGATAACTGTGATGAATGACAGACTTATACGACACAGTTATACAAAAATCTCACGATGTGACAATGTCTCAACTCTGGTGGAAATTGAGAAAAAAATAGTGGAGCGTTTGCTGTATCTGCTACAATAAAAGTTTTTTTTTTTTCGTGAAATAGTACTTTTGTTTTGTTGACGACTTGGAAATACTTTCTAGATACGCCCTGGATTTAGGCCCCCAGATGGTAGGGACATGCCATTTCAGATAATGAAGTGAAAGTGTGTATTGATGAGCGGATAGTTCTAAAAGAATCTTACTCTATTACCATATACTTTAGTTTTTAATTAGCACCCATATTATCCTATTCGTTGCCAGTTACAAAAAGGCTGCCTTCAGACCGATGTCTATTCTTTTTTATCGTCTATTTACGTGTATATGTGGCATTAGATAATCACTCTTCTTTCTCCAAATACCACAAACATAAAGATATCCTTGAAACTAGAGATCCCCAAGATAGTAAACTTGTCCAAATATGTAATCAGGCATGATAGAGTACGTGCGAGATGTGACATCACATGTGAATCAATGTTTTCTTCACCTTTTCAGCCCACAGTATGTCTGAATCCGGAGCTACTCCCAAGAAAGTGAAGAAAGTCGAAGGTCCCAGTTCTTTTGGTGGTGATGGCAGAGATTACGACGCAGAGACTCAAAAGGCCTTGCAAGAAATTGACTCTTGTCAAAATAAAATCGATGCTCTTAATGTGAAGAGCAGTGAAGCTATTCTGAAGGTAGAGCAAAGATATAATAAGCAAAGGAAGCCGCACTTTGACAAGAGAAATGACATCATTAAGACAATACCGAATTTTTGGGCTACAGTCTTTGTGAATCATCCTCAAATCTCTACAATTTTGGGAGAGGATGAAGAAGATTGTTTACATTATCTTTCGAAGTTGGATGTTGAAGAATTTGAAGATATTAAGTCAGGATATATAATTACTTTCCACTTTGATGAAAATCCATACTTTGAGAATGATGTTATAACAAAAGAATTCCATTTAGGCGCATCTTGTGATCCATTTTCTATTAGTACTCCTATACGATGGAAGGAAGGGAATGATGTAGCAAAAAAAATCAGGAATAAGAATGTCGGTAAAGGTAGAAAGGTTGAGCAAAAATCATTTTTCCTCTGGTTGGCTAGTAATTGTAATCCATATACTGACTGCATTGCTGAAGTGATAAAGGATGACATGTGGGTAAATCCTCTGCAGTATTACCTGGTGCCTGATGAGGTAGGAAATGAATGTGAACGGGAAGATGTAACAACTGATGAAGAAGTTGATCATTCTCTTTTGGCGAAAGATGAAGTCGAGGAAGAGGAGGATATTGAAGGAGAAGGTGGAGATGATGAAGTACTCGTTGAAGAAGAGGAGGAGGAAGAAGAGGGAAAGGAACTTGGGGAAGATGATGTCGATGGCCATGATAAATGAAACACTGAGTGTGAATGACTTACTGAGATGTGTATTTTAGTGACGTATTCGTGTGAATCTTTTCCGTAGAAAAAAAACTACACCCTTGTGTCTCTTTTTTACTGGTTTCTTCTTCAGAAATCAAGAGTTAGTGGCTAGGTTCCATTGAGATCTTGGCTGGATTGTACACAGCCATATCATCTGTTTGTTACACACTCAGTTTAAAGTTGATGGCAGTCTCGTGGTTTTATAAAATACCATTAAAAACTGTTGGTATATTTCGTATATATTCACATTTAATGCGCATCTAGACTTAACAGAAACTTAAAAGCATCACTAAGTAAAGTTTTTTCAGTTTTTCTTTTTTAGGATTCCACGAACAAGATTGTATAAGAAACTACTTAATGTGCATTAAACCTCACTAATATTTAATGAAATAAATGTTGTGTATGCATGATTTACAATATCCTCTTCCAGTGAATAATGTTTGTTTTTGAATTGTGAAGTTTTCATAAAATGAGGCTTTGTTAAAAAATTGTTTCAAATTACCTATTTTTAAAATTATGGACTGAGTCATTAACATTTCATTCCTTTTAAATTAATAAATTTGCGGAAAACATTGCATGAAATGTAGATCAAACGCTTGTACCTCGAGCCAGCAGTGGTTTAAAAAGCCAGAGGAGGCTATCGTAATTTGAATGCGAGTCGGTGACAACACTGTTTCTTCTATTTGTAACTTGTTTGTGCATCTACATTTATTCTGTGACGCGTCCCTGCGTGAAATGCAAAGGTAAGTAAAGCAGTGTGATGCCCACTCGTAATGATGATCGTCGATAAACTGCTCGTGGAGCAAGAAAAAAGTTTCAGAATTACACAGTGTATCCTCTCGAATAAGGTGACATGGCATATTCGCTTCAGAAACTATGAATAGTTGCCAATAGTAAGTACTATATCTGTGTTTTCTGCATAAACAATATTATGCCCACAATAATAGTTTTGAGAAAATGGGATTTATAAATTTATTATTATTATAATATGTTTTTACTTTCTCGCTACTAACGCAGTATTACAATACTTAATACTGCGTGAGTAGTAGTATTAAGAATTGTAATACTGCGGGGGAAAACGGCGAATTTTCGACAGAAAAACTCTTATTGTCGAGCCCTCATAACAAAAAGTGGATAAATCTTGTCCATATATATAGTGACATACCAATATGTGGGTCATTATTATTACATGTTATTTGTTGTAAATGGGTGGAAATGCTAGGGTAATTAAATAGGAATATGGCTCCTCAGCAACGGCGCCCAAGTTGTTGTCAAGATAAGTAAATATTTATCTGGCATTTATTTATTTATTTAGTCAAAAACTGTATGTGACGTATGGGGGAGAAAATCATCTGCGCACGCTTTCTTGAGTTTCATAATCCCTTCCCAACAATTTAACTATTAATAGTTGAAAGATGAAAAATAATAATAATAATAAATAACAACAACAACAAATTTAAAAAAGCGAGGAATTAACATTTCAAAAACTAGAAATTTTCGTTGCAAAATTATAGAAAACTTATTTTTAACGGTAAAGGAACAAACAGATTTGAATTTTCTGTATTGTTAACAAAATAGAAACTCACCCTAAGCTCTACTACCACTACAATCAAAAGTTCCTTTTGATGGTTCAACAAAACGTGCGCATAGTGAAGCTACATTTACGTCCAGAAGCAAATCAAGGGGCCATCTCAGCATTTGCTCAATGGATCAGGGAAACGACAAAACGATCGAGACGGAAGTCACTGACCCGGAAGTACATTATTTGTTACAGGCATATAGAGTCTTTTTTTTAAATTATGTAATGCAAATGTAGACTAATTCATTATACTATATCTTGTTTTTGTTAAAGTAAACATTATTTTTCTTTTTGACGAAATTGATTGAAAGTAACGGTGTGGCTAGACAGATTTGAAAACGATTTGGGGATTGGTTGGAGAGAGCAACGATAGTCTACTACTGCGGAAGTATGTCTGATTTTTTTTAGACAAAACAGTAGGAAAGGGATGCCGAGGTCTGGAGGCCTGAGCAGTAATAAAAAAATACACATTCTGTCATACGAGGGCTGTTTGATAAGTTTGGTAAAAATGGAAGAAAAAACTTACCTTATTTTTCAACGTAGTCTCCTTCTCGGTCTATACACTTTGCCCAGCGTGTTTCCAATTTTTCCATCCCATCGGAAAAATAGGATTTGTCAAACTGCAAAATACCCGGTTACAGCAGCAATCACTTCATTTGAGGAAAAGTTTTGCCTTCCAAGCCAAATTTTCAAATTGGGGAATAGAAAGAAGTCACTCGGGGCTAAATCCGGCGAATATGGTGGATGAGGAACCAGTTCGAGTCCTAACTGATGCGCTTTCGCCTTTGTGACTGCTGCTGTGTGGGATGGAGCATTGTCTTGATGGAACAGCACTTTCTTGTGCGACAACCTTGGCCGTTTTTTGATCAATTTCTGTTTTAAACTATCCAATAATGAAGCGTATTAGCACCCAGTTATGGTTCTGCCCTTTTCCAAATAATCTATAAGGATTATCCCAAAACCGTTGCCATCACCTTTCCTGCAGCCAAAATTGTCTTCGCCTTCTTCGGTTCACTCTCACCAGTCTTTATCCACTGTTTCGAATCTTTTTTTAGTTTCGGGAGTGTAGTGGTGGATCCAAGTTTCATCCACGGTGACGAATCTGCGCCAAAACTCCTGCTGATTTCGCCTTAACATTGTCAGATTTTGCCTCGAAATGTTCTTTCGAGTCAGTTTTTAATCCAAAGTGAGCAATCGCGGCACTCATCTCGCGCACACCTTTTTCATGCTCAGTTTTTCGTGCAACATGAAGTGCACTTTTTCAGTTGAGATGCCAATAGCATCAGCAATCTCACGTACTTTCACTCTGCGATCTTCCATTACCAGATCGTGCACTTTTTCCACGGTTTTCGGTGTGGTGACCTCAACTGGCCGGCCAGAGCGGACTTCATCTGTGCTTCTGCGACCACGTTTGAACTCATTAATCCAGAAGTAGATTGTCTTCAATGCTGGCGCAGAGTTTACATGTACTTCATCTAACTCATTTTTGATCTGCGATGCTGTCCAGCCCTTCAAATAAAAATGTTTAATCACAGCACGAAACTCGTTTTTCTCCATCTTCTACGCCGCACGTCAAACTCACGCATTCAGCTGGTTGCCAATAATTAACTACGCGTCGTTTTTTAAAAAGTCAAACAGCTGTCTACAAAGAATCGTTCTTTCTAACAATGCGCGCTCTTTCATAGAAATTTACCAGACTTATCCAGCGACCTTCTTATGTCGTGACGCTGTGCGGGTCGCTCGCGGATAGATAATTTGTGTAATTGGAACTTGTAATTTTTCATGAGATTGAGGAACGTTGGATTCCGAATAATTTAGTGTGTTAAAAGTATAACTTGTTATTTTTCGCGAGGGACCTCTACTAATTATTGAACTGATAGAATTTCGAACGTTCATGAACAGTTTGGACTTAATTATTTTTACAACACGCGGAAATTAGATCTTGTGAGAAGTCGTATATGATAGGACTCGGAAATATTCTGGACTAGTAATTAATTTGTGGAACTTTAAAACATTTCCGCTGTGTAATCGTAAAGAACTGGGTATTATTTTTGCAAGTTTAATCGAACTAGAACTACGAATATTTGAAGTAGTGCGGATCAGGGGCTCGGCAACGTTCGCGTGGAAGAGCAGAACTGAAGAACGCGGTATTTCGACTCTGAAATTCGCATCACCGGGGAGAAGAGATGGTTCTTCGTGTCGACGTCGATCAAGAGCACGCGAAGTATAGTGCAGTATAAAGGTTCGAACAAGGTCATGGCCAAAGGACAGTCTTTCTGTTGTAAATTTCCATTTAAAATTTTTACATTGCAATAAGCAACAAATCCTAAGTTTCTTTTTGAAAGGGAAAAAAAAAAAGATTTTCATTGGCCAATTCGAGCTAATAAGTAGCTAGATCAAATATTTGTTTTCTGATTCCTCGCCACTCTGTATGGATGGCAGATCGGGTAATCGGCTATCAATAGGTAATAGCGATTATTTCAGACGCGACCCAGCTAGTGGGACTATTTAGTTGTTGTTGTGTTTTGTTTTGTTTTTTGTTTTTTTGAATAAATAATAGCTAAAAATATTATCGTAACCTTTTTCCTGGCGCCCATGTTAACATAAATTCGGAAACGGGTTACGACGAAACGCCCAATAATTGTGAGCAATTTGTGGTCATGTTTCAATAAATTCACGTTCACGTAACGGGGTGCGCGCGCGGCGGCGTGGCGTCCGCCGAGCGGAGGGCCGTACTTCAAGGTTTGCAAGATATTTTGCGATACCTCCTGTAACGGAAGTCGGGGACCGGGGGGGGGGGCGGAGTTCTTGGCCTGGTTGCTCCCACGCTTCCCGAAATGAAAACCAACAACACAAGGTTAGAACAACGAAGCAAAAGTGCATGAGTGTGCAGCTAAATGTGTGTTATTCTGATTAAGGGCATTCTACTTGATTAATAAGAAAATGATTGAGGCGGGAATACGCAGGACAAAAAATATAATCCACAATATACATGACTAATATTGTTACGCTCCATAGGTTAGAGTTCAGCCGTGTTATATATAAAATAATTAGATACTTTTTTAACAATATACTTGAACCTAGAAGAATTCTGAAGATTATAGACAACCAGCTTAAAAAAAAAACGAAAATCAAATTATTTGATGTGAACAAATAACTCAGTCATTTGGAATGACATGAACATTATCCTTCCATATTATCTGTGCAACAATAATGTACATTTGCAACAAACACTTGAGAATTGTACATTCTTTATTACAATTCCCTTATTTTCAATAAAAAATTTACATCCAAATTTGATCAACACACGGATATAGAAATGTGAGCAATGAAATAAACATTCTGTACCATTTTTACAAAAATTGTAAGGAAAAAGAAGATTCAAAATTGACAAAGCTTTTCATTGCGTTTGTTAAATACTCAAGACACTTTGGAGTATCATTCCCCAAACTATTAAATGATATTAGTTCATTACCATACATGTAATCATTGAAATAATCTGCCTTTTTTTTTTTGTGTGTGTTTTTTACGAGGGTAGGTGGAAATCTTCAAAGACACCATGCGGCCCGTACCACATGATAGTGTGAGATTTTTACCCACTAAAACCAACCTCCTTCTCCTCCATCCACCCCTGGAACCGCCGTTAGGCATTACATCGGGGAGTGGATTAGAGTGGCTTAGTCACAAGCCACTTCTCTTCGTCAAAACGTAGGAAGGATCAAACGAGGATCAATCGACTTCCCTTCTTTCCCTTTCTATTCTCCTGAGCTCAGCTATTATGGTCTGCGCATATGAGCTCACCGCATCCCAGTTGGTTTCTGAGGCGAGCATGCACCCAACCATTGCTTCGGTGTCAGCGGGTCGATCCCGAGTATACTCGCAACGTGCCGTCGCTGCAGATGGTATCGCGGGCACTGGAAGAACACATGCTCGGCGTCTTCGACAGCAGGTTCACATAATGGACAGAATGGGGTATCCTCCAGCTTGAACCTGTGGAGATATGCCAGAAAGCATCCGTGTCAGACAACAGCTGTGTCAAGAAGAAATTTACTTCGCCGTGTTTACGGTTGATCCACGGTCAATGGAGGAATCATGCGGTATGTCCATCTTCCTTTAATGGACTTGTCCCATCGATCCTGCCATTCGAGCAGTGTTGTCGAGCAGTCTGGGTTCTCCTCTTCTTTGTGATATCGCCTCCGTCTTTCCTGCGCCAAGATATCTACAGGAGGCATCCCCGCGATGACGCACACTGCATCGTTTGACACAGTGCGGAATGCACAAGCTACCCGCAATGCTGATAACCTGTACACTGACGTCATCCTCGGATGTAACTATTTATCGACATGGAGTTGGCCCATACTGGGGCTCCATGAGAGCAAGACGGACCTCACAACCAAGGCGAGAAGCTTCCGTTTCTCCTGACAGGGCCCTATGTTGGGCATTAGTCTCGACAATGCTGCATTAATTACCGCAGCTTTATTGCTGGCGTACTTCAGGTGGTCAGCAAATGTCAGACGGGCGTCAATCATGAGACCAAGATATTTGATCGACGGCTGCGATGCAAGCTGGTGGTCTCCGACTTTGAGAGTGATGGTTTCTCTCTTTTCCTGCTAGTGACTAGGATAACCTCAGTCTTGTGCTCCGCTAACTGCAGCCCTGCGGACTTCAACCACTGACTAACAATAGCGATCGCTTCGTTGCAAATATACACAATTTCCTCAATGTACTTTGCAACGGCGACGATAGCAATGTCGTCCGCGAAACCAATAATACTGGTTCCTTCTGGGAGGAAGGCGAAGAACCTCGTCATACATCACATTCCATAATGGTGGACCCAATACCGACCCTTGCGGACACCAGCCGTGATATTATGTACCTTCGGCCCATTATTTGTATTGTAAATCAGGGCTCTATTACTCAGATACTAGGCCACAATCTTCCTCAGGTACGTTGGCACATTAAATCTGCGGAGAGCTTGGTGAATATTACTCCACCTGGCCGAGTTGAATGCATTTTAATATCTAACGTAACGACAGCACAGTACTGTTTTGGGCCTCTCTTCCTTCTACTTCCTCCAATTGCTTGTCGGGCGGTGTTAATGACACGCTGGACTGCGTCAACAGTCGAGCGGGCTCTGCGGAAACCATATTGATTTTCTGACAGGCCTCCTCCCTCCTCCACAGCTTTTTCTAGTCTGGTACTAATAATTCTCTCCAGAACCTTGCCAGCTGTGTCAAGCATACACAATGGCCGGTATGATGATGGATCTTCGGGTGATTTATTCCCCTTAGGGAGGAGCACCAAGCGCTGTTTTTCCATCTTTCTGGATCACCCCTTCCCTCAAGCACGAATAATAAAGATCCACAAAGATGTCGGTGTGAGCGAGTATCGCAGTCTTGAGGGCAATATTGGGAATGTTATCCGGTCGGAGCATTTGTGTTGCCGATTCTGCTGATTGCGTGCAGAATTTCTTCTTGCGTGACTGGAGGAATTATTTCTAGCTCAGATAACGCTATATTAACTGAGTCACCGGGTGGCTCGGGAATAGAAGCTGTCACAATTCTGAGCAGCATACTGGAGCAAGTTGGAGAACGTAGGTGCCGCTGTCTTAACCTACACATGACCGTCTTGTACGGCCTACCCCATGGATCCTTTTCCATCTCGTCACGCAGGCTTTTGGACGCATAAGCGTTTGCTCTTGCGGATCTCTATCTTCAACTGGCTTCGAGCGAGTCTTGCAATTGAGGAAAGTTGTCTGCCACGAGCTCTCTGGTACTGTCTTCTGGCTCGAAGGCACCTCCGTCGTAATTGGGCGATTTCCTCAGTCCACCAGTAAACTGGTGAACGTCGAGAGATTGCGCCCCGTCTAGACATAGCCGCATCACAGGCTTTGGTTATCCATTTCATCACCTGCCCAGCTTTGTCATCTGCGGTACCTGTTGGCACTATCGTCTCCAAACATTGTCGGAAAACTTCTTCGTCGAACGTTTTAGCATTCCACCCAGCTGGCTGATATTTCGGCGCAAAATTATCCCTCCGCTGATTTCTCACCTCGTACAAAAGTGCCTGGTGGTCACTATGGGTCTAGTGTTCACTAACTCTCAGGACACTCCCATTCTCAAAAGATTATCTGACATGAACGTCAGATCCACAACAGATCCACGCCCCTCGGCGGAAGGTGTGTATGTCTCCTGTGTTGGCAGGCTCTACATTCCAGAAGGAAGAGGGATGCCAGAACTGCTCGACCTCGCTCATTAGTGGACGAACTACCCCACTCAACCGCCCAGGCGTTGAAATCTCCAGCTATCACCAAGGGGCTTCGTCCTCTTGCGTCGTACACTAAGCGGTCAAGGAACTGCTTAAACTCGTCCATTGTCGCGTTTGGTGAGGCATAACAGCTGTAGATGTAAACGCCGTTGATTTTACCCAGACAAATCCAGCTCCGGGTCTCGTCATTACTTGCTGGAATGTGTGTTTTCCACAGGCCCAGATTGCCGCCTGGTTGTGAAGGTCAGATACCCACGCTGTATCTTCACGGTTAGTATACTGCTCGCATACTATTGCTAAATCAGCCTCCCATTCCCTAACCGTGTGTGTGGGTGTGTGTGTGTGTGTGTATGTATGTATACATTCGGTCGCTCCGTTCAAAGTTCAGTTCAAGGAGATTAAGCGTTAAGGACCATTCGTCAATACATGGTGGTTTCACTTGGCACAACAATTTAATATATGGTCACTTATCACTTACAGATTGATTTACACAGGTACAGTTAACAAGAGATATTGATTTTCAAACACATGGCAGTTCACATAATTGCACGTGTAAGAGCACAACACGGAGCCGACAGACATTGGTTACGACTCGTATCAGTTGAAATAATTACACTTAGTTGACAAAACCAATTCAATGCTCGGTAATGGCTAATCGCTCTACACGAGACTTCAACGATATTACGTGTAAGTGACCGGGAGGTCCTAGGTTCGAGTCCTGATGGCGGCAGGATTTTCGACACTAGCTTTTCAGCTAGGTCGAATTCAGTCGCTGTCTGGAGGAGAATTCTAGCAACCGGCTGCTCTGATCCGTAGTTTTCCGTAGTTTCTCCGATCAACACCAGGCGAATGCCGGAGCAGTACCCTACCAAAAGGGTCACGGACCGCGCGCGATCTGTCCTTCCTCTTCCTTGTCCTATCCTCTTCACTTACACTAACATGCACTACACTACCACATATTCGGGAGACCGGTCGGGAGCTTAGAGCTTGTCCCGGCTGGGGCGGTGCCCCGCTGGTGGGAGAGTCCTGGTTAGGGGGAATCCCCACTAGCTGACTAGGTCGGCGCCGGATCTCGCCATCCAGCGGGGAAAGATCACCGCGCATATTCCGAGAAAAACATGCACTACACTAACGGGACTAATGACCAAAGCAGTTGACGTGCCCGGAATCACGAAAAAATCAAATTACGTGTAAGGGCGCTTACATGCTGCCCGCAAGAGATTCTACGACATTTTTACACGGCGAACAACTTCGCGAGATTTGGATCAGAAAGCGCATAAGAGTGGGAATAGGCTCCAGCCAATTATTACTGAACAATTGATTTTGTTCTAGAACTAACAGCACAAAGTTCGCTTATATCGGTTGCCGATCTGCCGGCGAGCCGTTGCCACGTCTTGGGATTCGCTCCCGTACACGTGGGCGCGTTGGAGGAAGTGCCCGTGGGCGGGGCGGAAGCGCGTCAGGAGTGGCTCGGGACGCCTTTAGCAGATAAAATTGGACTTACAAGCATTAAGATTATATAAAACTTTCTGCTCTGCTGTAGGTCCGAACACGTATTGTAGCCAGAATCCATGTTTTCTGTGTTCTTATTACCGTAAAACTCGATTGACGGCAAAACGTGTCTGTTCGTCTGTGATCAACACTAGTACCTAAATCGTTCAGCCGATAAAGTCGATATTCCGCAATCGATTGTGACGGAAAGATAACTCTGAGAATATACGTTGTAATTGGGAGTGCTTTGAAATTCCTTTGCAGGTTTATGTAGTAGCATATGGCGGTAGCACCATTAGTTTACTTTCTCGCCCCTACGACGATACATCGTAAGATGAGACATTTATGAAATGCTGCGGGAAACAATTGCGAATTTTCGGCAGAAAAACTCACATTGCCGGGTCCTTGTAACAAGAAAGTGGATAAATCCAATTGCTAAATATAGGGGAAAAAATCCTCTAACAGGTGGTGTAGCGAGAATCCATGTTTTGTGGGTCCTTGACACCGAAAAATTCGATTGACGGCCAAACGTCTCTCTCCCCGACCATGGTAAACGCTGGCTTCTAAATTGTTCAGCAGATTTTCTTCAAAATTGATATTCCGTAATAGGTCTGAGTGAACTCAAAGTTTTGGAAGTTTCAAATGGATATTTTGATTTTTGAAGGTACTTTACACGAAGCCTCAAAAACGTAATCAAAATTTTCTCAAAAATGACATGAATTTTTTTTATCAAACTTTGTTTGCAGGTAAAAGACGCCTAAATAGGTGGAGGTTCCATGCTCGTTGAAATCCCAGATTTATTGAATCTTGCAAAAGTGCAATTTCGTCGTGCTTCAAAATAATTACGACGAATTAATTATTTGCATTATTAAATGATTAAGGTAGTATGATCGTGTCAGTCGCTAGTGAAACACTTGACTATTTAATACTACAAGTTAACAATAGATAGACTAGCGTACCAGCGCCGGACCAGCAAATCTGTAATAGAATATTCAGAAGTATCTTATCCTGTAGATTACGGTGTGAGAAACGTTTCTTTGAGACCTTTGGCTTCAAAATCTTAGTTTTTAAGCTCTAGAACGCTTTGTTTAGGAGTATACATCGATATAGATTCAAAATTGCTATCGAGTGTTGCGGGTTACATTTGGCATGATTTAGGTGCATTTCATTTGGCATGATTTAGATGCATTTTTTTAAACATTCTTCATATTTTTATAGTCAAAGTGCAATTTTCTTTCTTTGGAGACCTAATTTAGTATAAAGATTGGTAGCGCGTGAGAACCGCAAAAGGTATAATACTACTGAAGTAATATAGGAGTCGATTAACAAGAACGGCTTATGCACGTGAACGGAGCGCTTGAATATTTATTTGAAAATAATTAAAAGTGAAGTATTGAATAATTTGCTTTTGAAAAACAATGTTTACTAATGAGTTTAGTCTCGCATGTTTATTTTCACAAGTTGGCAATATGTAATTTATGTTAGGTTGACTTCGGCGCCCGTTCTTTTCTTTCTTCCTACGTTCAATATTAGTCCACATTGTTTACATGTGGACTAATATTGAATTATCGTCAAATAGTTTGTGATACATTTTAATTTAGAGTGGTTTTATCTCGAACCCGAAGAGAATCAGTGGTGACAATAGCATGATTTGTAGCCAAGAAGTCGCCGAGGAGCCAGTTCTTCTGATTGCCATGAATTTCGCAGCAGATATTTATCAACCACTCCTCAGAATGCCCGGTGAGGTAATATGTTATTAATCGCGCAACCTTTCTTGAACTATGAATCAATACCATCTAATTTAAAAAACGTTTTGAATAAAAGAAAAAAGTACTTTCACCATATAACTTTTTCAGAAACTTAAAAGAAAACATGCCTGCCACGAGTTTTTTCGAACGAGCATACCGTAATTCAAACTTCTTTTATTAAAAAATGATATCCGGAAGGGCCCATTTTTCTCCTTACAATCTTGAAGAACGGAGATTTTGCCTTCATTTAAAGTTTTAAAAATTTTGGAGGTACTTCACCGTGGTCGATCTAACCGACATACTACTTTAATACTGTTTTTCGCAGAATCAGTAGGACACGTTTACTCGCAAGGGTGTTTGTACACTCTGTTTTATCGAGATTTTTTTTAATGTCTTAACATTATTGAGCATTCTGAAATGCTAAGATTAGTGATTGTATAAGTCCAGCAATCATCTGACATGTGTTTTTACAAATAATGTTTTTAATTATTATATGATAAGCATTACATTTTAAACTTACATTGTATAGCAGGATTTCCATTTACAGTCCAGAAACAGGTTTTTCAATTTACATGTTTATTCTTGTGTTTACATGCTCGCAGTTTGTTCCAGAGAATATTTATTCCAGAATATATTGTTTCATAATTTGTAATCCTCTAAATTCTATAATCTCAGAAAATAACTACTGAATGGCTTAAAAAATATTTTTGAGGTTTTCTATTTTCCGTATTTGTTACTTTCCAACGTTATAAATGTTGTACAGTTATTTCTTTTGTGTGATGTAATTGCAGCGGTTCACTAGTTTATTTGTAATATTCGAACAAATCAATGGCCTATTAACTACTGTCAACATCAGATTAACTTGAGCGCTAAATTCGTAAGTATTCGCAGCCATCATCTTGAACCCATTTGAGGACTGCATTGAATAGTAACGCCGTGGTAGCATGTAAACACAACGCCTTTTCAGCATTATTTGTTAATAAATATTGTTGATTTGTATTGCGGTAAACATTGTGTTGAAGTGTTAGATGTGTTAATCTTCGACAGTGGGCCATTATGAAAAGGGCCGTCATTTTTAATTTTAATTGTGAGGTTATGCAGACAGCTTTTTAAGATACTGTTTATTAATATTGAGAGTGAATAAATATGTCTCATAATAAATGTTTCAAACCTCTAGGATATATAGGGGCCTAAGATAATTTTTTGGCAGTAATCGTATGGTCGAAAATTAAATTTTAACGGGGATAAACACACAAATTTTGACACTAAGCCCCTGATCGGTAGGCAGTTAACATTGCATGGATGATTGGCGGGTTGCGAATCTTCAGGGTTCACCCAGAGCAGACGCAATGAAAATATGATACAAATATTTTAATCTTTATTGTTCATCTCGAAATGTATACGATCTACTCATTAATAACATCCTTAAAAATTATACATATAGTATTCTGGAGATCACTGACTTGAATACCATAATGAATATTCAAAATTCAAAACGGCTGTTTGGAAAAGGCGAACTGGCTTATAAAAATGAACCCGATGTGTGTAGAAATATGGATACAATGGTTTTCGCAGTCGCGGGTTAATATTGTTATTAATCCAAAAATTATATAAGTAATTTTATTATTAAAAGTAATTATCAGAAGGAGAAATTGAATAAATATACAGAGAAAATAGTTCCTTGTGGAGTCGAAGACACTTCTGGAATATCTAGTGATCAATTTTACTATGCAGCATTGCAGTAAAGTGGGTATGAAGCAAAAAGTGCATGAGTGTGCAGCTAAATGTGTGTTATTCTGATTAAGGGCATTCTACTTGATTAATAAGAAAATGATTGAGGCGGGAATACGCAGGACAAAAAATATAATCCACAATATACATGACTAATATTGTTACGCTCCATAGGTTAGAGTTCAGCCGTGTTATATATAAAATAATTAGATACTTTTTTTTAAGAATATACTTAACTTATAGTCAAAGTCTTCTGTTCGGAAAAATCAAAAGAATCCACACGAAAATAATTGAAACACTTTTATTATACACGACTTAATTCACAAATATAGTCGACAAGAATCAATGAATTCGAGTGTTTCGAGCAACGGTAACTGTACGAGACAGGGAGGACAACAAATGATTGAGTAACTGCATTAAACACCTGTGTAGAAAAGAGAATACCTGCTGCCGGAGTGACAAGGTGGAATTTTAAATCGAGATTTCATTAACGAAAAAATCTCTGTCTTCAATATTATAGTTGTAGGAAGCCGCCCCAAAAGATTGCACTTTTGCAATATTCAAAAAATCTGTGATTTCAACGAACATGAGACCTCCACCATTCTCGCTATCCGAGTTGTTTACGCTATCTGAAGACAAAGTTTGACCAACAAATTTGGTGCCTTATTGAGAAAATGTTCAAAATGTTTTTGAGGCTTCATGTGATGTACCCTCAAATATGAAAATACCCAGGGGCGTATTTACTCGTAGGCTTAGGAGGCAGGATTGTGAAGATTTTAGAGCAAAAATTATGGAGTAAAATTGTGTCTAAGGAGCCTCTTCTTCGTCGCGTGAAATTTTTCTTTTTTAAAAATTTGTATTCCCCTGATACAGAAAAATTGTTTTTTCTTCCGAAACGCCTGTCTGACCGTCCGCCCGACCGCGTCTATCGTTTGTAAACAACTAGCACCTAAACAGAAAATACTTTCTAAGTCACAAGACGTAATTGGAGCGTACTTCAATGCTGGAAGAAGCGTGTAAACAAATTCTCCATTCCTGACTTTTAACCACTAATATTTTTTACATTTCGGGGACATTTCAAATCAGGATTTGTATTTAAACCTTTATATAATTTCTCCTTAGCAATCACGTTCACTTCCCCAAACACTAAGTCCAAAGGCTTTTAATATCTTGAAGTTTCAATTACTTCACTTGAGACAAACCTGTGTTTCCAATTTCTGAATGACTATCGGCAATTATAGAATTTGATTAAATGCATGTGTTTTGAAAAGTAGTATGTTCTTCCTTCAAAAACGTCTCTTCTGACGAAAAGCAGAATTTGACGGAGTAACATTTAGAAAAAATGTTAACTATTCAGTTACAAAAGGCAATAAAACAAAACAAAAATACAAAATTAAAATTAAATTGTATGTAAAATTAAAATATCTTACATGTTTAGCTGTTAGTGCATGTTTGCGTGCATATTTTAGCATTTGATATTGCATAAAAATCCTATCTGTAGTAATGAGGTTTACAAGTGAAGACTGAAATGGAAAGAAATTGCGGGATTACAATATTATGTAACAGTTACTAAGTACGAGAAAGTATGTGACGTAACTCCACTAGTTATGTTCTTTCTTTTTTTCCTCCTTCATCGTCCACAGCCTTAGCATCTTCAATTCTAATACTTCGGACCTTTCTTCAATATTGTCTCCCTTGCACTTCGTTCGCTTCCTGCTCTGAATGACCGCACATCGCAAATGGATTCCACTCTATTCATATGCCGAAGTCGATATCCATGTCATATACCGCCATAATCAATGCCTGGTGTTGTATAAACGTATTAAAAAAATATGCCATTATGTGCTCGTTAGTTTTTTATTCACTCGCGCTAAAGCACGTGTAAAGAAACAATTTGTACATAATGACCTATTTTACCCACTTTTAAAATAATTAACTATTCTTAAAACTGTTTTTAATATAACTATTTTATCATTCACGCAAAACTTCAGATTGTTAATGGTAATTCTACATCACAATTCCTTTGAATAGTTGATTTGAAACCCTTCATATACGAGGAGCGTGCATGGCTCGATCCAAACTCTGAGGGAGTCAGCAAATCCCTTTACACCCTCTTGTGATGCGATCTCTTAAACTCTCGTAGTATCTGGGCTCCTAAAGTGGCTTCGCTCTGCACTGATATTATATTTTCTGGTGGAAATGCGTCACATACAAGTAATTCGTTATATTTTTTAAATGGGACCAGGAATTGGACTGCTTTGACGTGTCGCAATCTACTGCTAATACCCGCGCACGTTTTCTTGAGCCCTCGCTTCGCTAGTTGCGAGAGGAGTGGGAAGTTTGATTATTTTGACAAAAGGAATTTTACATCCAATTTGTAGTTCGTTTCTCGGTGCAAAATAGTTTGTATTACACGGAAGCGAACATATATGGTTATCAGATTTTACCTACAACGCTCGCTGCTATCATTCTTAATTCAACTAATGTTGGCAAAGGAGTGGGGGTAGTTATTCCGGAGCTCAAGAAAACGAGCGCGTATAATACTCGCCATTAGAGCTTTGAAACGCACAATACCAGTCTTCCAAGAACGAAAATGAGAGAAGAGCTCCAGTGCTTTTCATTCAGATGTAGTACTTTATTTGAACGTGATTGAAGTCAGTGTAAGCTATTTCAATTTATAATTGAACGTCAGCGCATAGTGACATTCTTTTCTAGAAAGTACTGTATCTGTCGTGTCTGTTTAAGTCTGGAGATGGTAAATTTGTATCATATTTAATTCTATATGTTGAAATACATCATATTTAATTCTAAGGAAGATTCATTGAGAAGATATCATTGCATTTGCATGCTTGCATTTTCAAGTACAAGGAAGTTTTACTCATTTTGGCATCATTAGTTACTAAGCTTTCACTTCTTGGCTGTGAAAACATATTGTTGTAAAGAAAATGAAAAATTCTCCGATTCTTGAGAGTTAGCATTACATACTGTATACTCACGTAAATGAAATATTTTAATTTGGAGTTACTGGTATTTTAAAAAGACATGTTTTCGAAGTGATTTATTTCAAAATGCAAGTATATGTTTTGGACCAGGATATAAATAACTTGCGTCATGGAAATGACATTAATATGAAACGGACGTGATTATTTCCTTATTTTCAAAAGTTAAATATAAAGGATTGTCTTTACTTACCGCTCAATCCAATGATTATTTTTATCTGCAATATATTTTAAACCATGAATTGTACTGTTCTTGAGATACTCTTGCAACATTCTTTAGTAAAAAAATAATTTAAAATTGAATATTTTAATCAATTGCAAGCCGAGAAATTCCAGCGTGAGAGAAACATTTGACTAGAAACCAGTTGCTGTGTAATTTGCACAGAAGGTATCTTTCCGGAATGAATGGCATGGGACTTCCATCTGTGAAGAAAAAAACTCATTTGTCTGTATTCTAATGTCTTCCTAGTTGCTTTTTGGTGCACTTAGGAAATGTTATATCTGATCGGTCATTTGTGAGATTACCATGATATTTAGACGGTATCATTAACCCCGGAGTAATCACAATGTACCTCTCAGATCCAGGCAAAGGAAAGTGTATGGCATTGAGTAACCGATGCCTTTATTATTTGAAAATGAAATACATATACTTTACTTCACAACACATTGACAGTTTTGCCGCAGCATTACATACATTTTTCTATACTTCGTACCCCGTAAAAGTCTAAAAGAGACTTCAAGTCAATTTGTTGGGAAGTGGCAGTATGTACATAAAGAATTTGATAAACAAGGAAATTTGTAAATGCAAATTTTCAATTTGGTATGAAAGAAATAGTTGTTTTCTATTCATTATAAAGGATTATTAACACTCGCATGGTCGAGCATGATATTGAAACGCAGCCATTAGTGTGGGCGCCTCAAATGACCCTCATAGTCTCTCAGAATTACATTTCAACTCCACTCTATCCGACACGTTTCTAAGGAAAGTCGTAGGCTTCGCGGCCAGAGTCATGTAAATGATCTTGGACACAACAGCCCTGAGGAAGACCACGATAAGATGGTCGAAACGTCGGCAATACAGCCTTCGACGCGGCGTCACCTGTACAGCCAAGATCATTTACGTTTCTAAGGAGTCGTCAGTCAATTACTTTATGGTTGGGGAGGGATTGAGGCTGTAGGGTAAGGGATACTTCCCCTCCACTCTATCCGACACGTTTCTAAGGGTCGTCAGTCAATTACTTTATGGATGGGGAGGGATTGAGGCTGTAGGGGTAAGGGATACTTCCACTCCACTCCACTCCACTCTATCCGACACGTTTCTAAGGGGTCGTCAGTAAATCACTTTATGGATGGGTAGGGGACACTTTTTGGTAACGTAGCATTGATTTTTTATTTTTATTTTTTTTTACATTTTTCAACATTTGCTGAAATGATTTCTTTTTTGTCTTATACTAAAACGTTAAAATATTAACTAATTTCTTTTAAAAGCATAAATGTTCTCTTAAAAAAATGTACAAGGTGTTAACAGTTAACCAATGTTTATTGTGCTCTTGTTACCAGTGGTGTCTCCTTACTCTGGACCTAGGGCTTTCGTACTGAAGGAAAGTGTTAACCCCCACACTACTCTTTTCGCTTACATATTTACTGTAAAATTAAATTATGTAAACAATATCCTTATTTATTTTAGGTTATAATGTTGGAAGAATGAGGGAAAGGTAGTCTCAAAATAACAGCAATGAGGATGTTGTTTTTTCTATTGTGAAGATTGGAATAATTCATTTTAAAGGATTTTAAAAGACATGCTTGACGCTTTTCCCGTTCTTCGGTTGTAGTTTTAAAAATTAAATTCTGAAATATCAGGTTAGGACACGCTCACCCATTACTCAATTACTTGTTTCTTTTCTTCATACAAAAGGGGAAGAAAGCAATTATTTAAAACTATTCTTCCACTTTTTCACTATTCATATCAAAAAGTAACAGTAATTTCATGAGAATCGCTATAGGCTGCAACGCGCAACGGAGAATATCACGATCACGGACGTTCGATCTTCAGCAAGCCGTTAAATCGAGATCCAACGCCGTGGCACGCTTTGAGTGAGTGGGGGGACGTCGCGCGCATGCGCTGGCGCCTCCAGATGCGACCTGAAGACGTTGGAGGCAATCGCCAACGACCTGAGCTGCGCTCGCGCACTACCTGCGTTGCATCGACGCGCTGGTGTCGATCCACGAAGACGGAATAAATGCAAAAAATCTAAATAAATTCAAAGGAAAAACGATTTTTTATTTCCTTGAGCGTTGGCACACGACTTGCACACTTAAAGAAAACGCCACTGCATGTTACAATACCAGAGTTCCAAACTAATACCAATATAACCCGAAGTTGTCCCAATAATGAAGGGCACTGTCGACATAGGCAGAATTACAATATCAAGTATAAACACTTCGGAGCTCACTCGCAAAACCAGACAGTGCTTAGGCGCCCGTGGCTCCTTATATACCGACAACTGAGACTCGCCAAGGGCTCACGTTTCAGGCTGATTCATCCACCCTGGCGAGCCGTAACACCACGCGCTGTTCGGTAGCGAGCGTGCCAGCTTCAAATGCTTCCATGCATCCACAACAATAAATAAATTAAAGGCTCTATACTTGGGTTTTTCTAACGAGGATTGAGGGTAGATTCTCAAGATGGAATATGCAGAGCTTTCGCGTCTTTCTCGGTCGTGCCGCTAGAGTCGCTTGATCTGCAGCACTGCTGGATACGGTCGCAATCGTGGGACATCTTGCGGCAGGGCCGAGAAAGACACATAAAGTGGTGCCATATTCCATCTTGGAGAAACTACCCTCAGATGCCATGTTAGAAAAAAAAACAAGTATAACCGAATAAGGGGGGGAGTTCCCCGGCCTTAATTTGCAATTCGATTCAGATTTTTTCCCCACTTGTTTGGATGTAGAAAATATTATTTTCAAAATATAAGGCTAAAATATCCATATGGTAAGAACTTACAGCGAAAAAAACAACGTTTTTTCATGTTTAAATTAATTTATTACCACCATCATTTTATGGCATTTATTTTATTTCTTTGCTTCTGATATGAACTTCGGAACTGATATGGGCTTGCTCGTGGCACATAGTGAAGTCGCTTGCCTTTCACCACTGAGGTCCGAGTTCGATTCCCGTCGAATCTCATGTGAAATTTGTTCCAACAAAACGAGTTTGGCTGCTTCACAGGCTAGTCAACCCGTGAAGTGTCTAAACCCTACCCCTAGCCTTATTCCTTCCCAACTCTGGCCGCTGGATAGTGACGCAGGGGCGCGTAGCAGGAGGCGCGTCCGCGGAGATGCTACCTGGCGGTCCTCTTGACAACTGACTGCGACGTGACGTGACAGGACTTAAAGATAATGTAATGATTACTCCCCAGCGCGGGGCTTGAAGACGCGTTGCGTCAATATGTAGACGCAATAAATTAAAAAAAAACTGTCGGTTTCGTATCGCAACCTTTCGTAGTCTCAAACTAAAATGCTGCTTTGAACATTTGTATCACAAACAATTATTTTAGTCTATTGATTATTTTCAGAATGTTATGAGATTTCTGTTTTGTTCACACAGAATTGCTGCTATGGGTAAACCAAAGAAAAAATTGTCATTGACAAAAATTAATTATAAAAGAAGATCTAAACGCCTCATGAATTTCAATTCGGTGAACATTGTTCCTGCTAAAAATGTACAAAATGAAGGTAGGACTTATTTCAAAATATGCTATTTTAATTAAATATGTTTACAGGAGAAAGTTTTTAGTTGACATATTATGGCGATATTTGGCATGATTTCTCTAAAAGGTATCAATGTCTAAAAATGAACCTGAGATCAGTGAGCAGCACTGCGGTGCGAATATATGGGTGGGCTACTACGCTGCCCCGAATTTTGCTCGTTCTGCGCAGCACCAGTTTTCGTCGCGAACCACATGACAACACAGGCACTTCGTTTGAAATGCCATTGGCCGCCTTGTTCTATGGGGAGCGAGTAGTATTGAGAAACATTTTGAAAGTGACATAAAGTGAGAATTTATAACGGTGACCAACCAACAATAAAACGAGGGAGTCTACAAGATGCAATATTTAAAAGAAAAGCTTCATATAGCTATCATTATATATAATGCAATATTTAAAAGAAAAGCTTCATATAGCTATCATTATATATAATCATTAATCAAAAGCTGTTTCAATGACTTGTAACAAAGAGATTTTGGTGTCTGCATTTAAAATTCCCGCTAAATTGTGTCGCAAACTAGTGCCTGAAGAACATTGGTTGAAGTCGAATTCGATGCGCAGTAGCTCACCCATGCCTTTCCATCATGAGCAGCACGGCGCTGTGGATCGATGCGCAGATCGACAAGAGTGGATGATCTACGGAAGTGACGAACCCGGTAATACGGAAAGTAGGAAGTGACGAAACCAGTGCATAATTCTGTATTATCTGCGCTCATTTTCTGAGCCCCGTTTTTGCTAGAAGAGAGACGAGTGAGAAGTTTGGTTATTTCAACGGCAGAACTAATATTCAAATTTATAGCTGGTGTTCGATTTCTATTACACGGGAGCGAAAATGTCTGGTTATTAGATTTTGTCAATACATTCGTTGGGACGTTAATTTAACTAATGTTGGAAAAGGAGTGGGGGAAACAGGGATTCCGAAGTTTTCGTAAACCTAGCGCATATAAACGTGAACGGATGGATGTACTGCAAGCGCAAATCTTCTCAAAAATACTCGATTTCCCCATTACGCAGCACTGAATTGAACGACCCGTAGGGGAACCCTCGGAACCCCACGTACATTTCCAATGCTACCTTCTTCTACCCCATACCTTCAAATCACTTATTATTATAATATTCCTTGCATTTGTGCGTTTGTTGTTGGCTTGCTGATATTGATCGTACATTTTATTACGTTTGGGGTTTTTCTTTGGTTCGACAATTACGATTTTCTGTTGTTAGGTTCATTATTTCCTCTTACATGAATTAGGCATGCTCATCTGACAGAATTGTTTATTCGGTTTTATTTGGGAAAGGAATATGAGAGTCGCCTGTGGTTCAAATCAAACGAAAACATATGGGGGTGTCATTCCCACACACAGAAGGTAGCATCATCTGCACCGTGCGTAGGGCAGCCAACGTAGTTGATTTTTATTGGCGGTGTAGCTTTATAATAACGCCGACATGATTGACGTACCAGTTGGAGCGTATGAAGCTTTGGTAAGCTATACTGGAAGAGAAGGGATGGCACACCGCTAGGAATGTGAATTATTGCACAGCAAGAATAACTATATTATTTACTCGCTTTTGAGTTCCCGCAAACCCATTCTTACGAAAGTGATATCGGAAAATAACATTACTTGTGTGCAATCAGGTGACTCGTATCGAGTTCGATATAAGTCACGTGATCACGATAGATTCAATTTGTACAATTAAAAAGGCACCGTATGGCAGACCAAGTAGAGGACGAAATATTCCTCGGAAATTCGTATTAAGAAGTGGCGAAGCTGAAGGGTAATCTGCGAGCCTTAGAATACCCAAATTATTTTTCAATAAAATCTGTCGTTAAGTGTGCCATTTTCAATAATTTTTACGGAATCGTTGAAAAATAATTAAATATTTTCGACTCCTTTTCTGCACTTACGCGCGAGAGATATACTCTTTGGGGCTGGTAGCTGAGCGAGGAGCCTGCCAGTGAATCAACACCGGCTGGGTATACCGTGCATGCGCACAAGAAGGCGCGCTATCTCCCTCTCACTCGCACTCACTGGGCAGAGAGCCTAGGCTTCCGGGAGGCACGGACTTATACCGCGATGCACGTTCACGTCTCAGCCAGGCAAATTTACCTCATCACCTGACGTTGTGGTAAAGTAGAGTTGTATGTGTGATTTTTGTTCGTGTTTTTCTTATTAAACAATTAATGAAGCTAAAGATTTAGTGTTACAGATAATGTCCCACTGGCTATGCGCCTGTTCCATAACTTCTTCACGATATCGCAGTTTTTGTTCAACAATTTGAAATCATGATGCGAATAATATGACGTAGAGATAAAAGTACAAAGTGTAGATATGTAGTAATATGCCGTGTTAGATACGAAGAGACTATTAAAATATACATTAACGGAGACATGACTATGAATGAACTTTCTGGGTCAGAATTATTTCAATAATACAAAATTGTCTCTTTTAAAATCATTGATACCGTAATGATTCAGATGAACTATAGGCTAAAAGATTTTGAAAAATTTCATTTTATTGAATTTCTCGACAAAAAGCAGTTTTCACCTACAAAGCATCCTTTCGTTCAGAAAAGTTTTCTTTCCTAAAACAATATCCATTCTTTGACAGTGAGCAGCTTCGAAATGAACTGACAAAAGCAAAATACATGGCTGCAGATTTCATGCTGAAGAATGTTAGATAAATTGATCTAGAAAAAATTACCAAGTGACGGTTGGGTTGATACAAAGCAGTTGTATCTTTCTCTTTATCTACTGTGTTATGTGAAAGGAACATAATTAGTTTAAGGAGAGTAGACATTCCTGAGAAAATCCACGGGAAATATCAGAATCGGTGATTTCAGTAAACTTGCTGTCGAGAAGTGTCTGCTAAATTAACTGTGCAGAAACGACAGCCTTAAAGAACAAATTCTGAAGTTTTTGCTGAATAAGAAAACCGATGAATGGAGCTAATTTACAAAAAATATAAGTTAAAATTTCCAGAATTCCCAATTGCTAGACTAGCTTCGCCACTAGTATTAAGGTTTGATTTAATCGATAATAAAATAACTGTTTTGAGGTATAATTTCTTCGAATTTAATGTAATTTTTTATTTCTGTAGATTGTGGGACCAATACTTTAAAGAAGAAAGGTAAAATGGGCCATAATGCAATTCAAAACGGTTCCCTTTATGAAAAAGATAGCATTAACGGCAATAAGTGTAATAATGAAGAGACTCTTGAAAATAATATTCTTCTGCCAGGCAATTCCCCTCGAGATAGTACCTGTGAAATTTTTGATGAAATTTCGAATGGTGGTAAGTACTTGAGTTGTGAGAGAGAATTCTTGGACTTATTAAAACTTAATATTGTTCTTATAAATGTACCATTCTTTGTAGATAATATTGAAGGAAAGACAGAAGATGAAGTAGGGTACGGACTAGTGCTCGAAAATCTGAAAACCCAATTGTGTCGTGTTTGTGGAAGAAAACGGACATCGTTATTACCTATCTTCGGAACGCATTTTGAGAATGAAGATTCGATTTCTGAAAAGATTCAGATGCATCTGCCTCTAGAGGTATATTTAAATGCCAAAAATCGCCGGAAGAGCAAGAGAAAATTACACATTAATTGCTTATTTGCACACTGTTCATTTTAATGTTCTCTCGTCGCCACTTACTCAAAATCATCATTCAAGTGGAGATTAGTTTTGTACAGTGTATCTATTTAAGAATGTGCGGAGTTCGGATAGTTTTCTCTCGGGGCACTTTCACCTTGGTCCGCCGGCCCCGCCGGCTCCCGGATCGACGTCGTGGCCCGGTCTCGATTTGGGAGTTCTCCATCTCTTCTTCGCAGAAATGTCCTTTTCATCTTGAACCGCGGATTATCAACCTTTTCCCAATTGTAGCTCACAAGAAACTAAACGGAATGTGTTCGAGTTGAGAATAGAGTATGCAGCTAGCAGCAATTCACATTGAAAACAAAGATTTTTTTAAAAAATTATTTTCTTCCTGTTCGGCAATTCTGTCTTTCTGTGGTTTGTACATTTCTATTTTTACACAAACCAGGTTCGTTCCCACAAACATTTGGGCTAACAACCTCTCGCTCTTGTTGATTTTTACTACTAACTAATGAACAATATTTCATACATATTCTATTTACGAGTGGCTTGCAGTAGCAAAAATACTGCAAAACAAAACTACACATAATAGTAATATAAAAATAGCACGCACTCTGCTCAAGGATAAGAAATAAAATACTCTCGGTTTATACTACAATCAATTAATACTATTTATAACACACATCCATACATTATTCATTCTTTGATCTAGACACTAAATAAATACATTCAAAAATTACATTAACAATCATGGGTTGAAAATTTAAAATAGTTTTTGTATTATTTGTATTTCAAATAACAAATGCTAAGAAATGTCGTAACAGTCTTCGTTTCTGGCCGTCGAGATCTTCCAATATGTCGCTTTTTGTTACTTGTTTTGGGTTTTTGTTGAATGGCAGAGTATTCAAAAGCAATTCACACACCATAACTTAGCTTTAGGAATGTCATATATTGGTAGTTATTTCTAACAGACTGGAATTAAAGAAAAGGAGTCAGAACTTGCTTCTCCGGGGCCAGAATTGCGTAGATGTAGACGGAGAGCATTGTCAACACCTGCGAGGGAAGTTGTGTGGAAGTGCACAGCCCGGGTAAAAGCCGCTGCAGTCAACTCCCACGGAATCGAGAGCTCGCCGCCGAAAGTTCCGCACAGTTCCGAAGTAGATACCAAAAACGAGGTAGAATAGACGCCGGCAGTCTTTAAAAATATGTAATGCTTACTTTCAGCCTCAACTGAAAAAGTTATTTCACTAATTATTTCAGTTTTAAAATCTCACAATATGTACTCTCGTTGTCCTCTTTGTTCGCATTCTTCACCTGCTCTCCTTTTCCCTCGCGATCGCTGTCGAAAAACAGTCGATCCTCTCGAATGTCTTCCTCTCTACCTTCCCTCTCGATCGCTCTCTTTCCCTCTCGATCGCGCTCTTTCCCTCTCGATCGCGCTCTTTCCCTCTCGATCGCTCTCTTTCCCTCTCGATCGCTCTCTTTCCCTCTCGATCGCTCTCTTTCCCTCTCGATCGCGCTCTTTTCCTCTCGATCGCGCTCTTTTCCTCTCGATCGCGCTCTTTTCCCTCTCGATCGCGCTCTTTTCCTCTCGATCGTTCTCGTTTCCTCTCGATCTCTCTGCTTCAATCGATTGCCCCCTCCCTCGCATTGTTTTTGTTTGCTTGTGCGTAATTTTTAATTTTACATTGAGTTGTATCTAGTAAAACTTTGTGGTATAATTTATGTTTGTTATTTTAATACTGCAAGCATATATTTATTGATCTTCTTTAAAGATAAAAGCAGATGACAGTCTTCCTCATAAAATATGCGAGAGCTGCAATGCCACATTGCAGGCTTGGCATGATCTAAGCGTCTCCTGTGTGGCTGCTGATATGGTGCTTCGTCGGACGTTTATGGAGCCTGGTGGAAACGTAAGTATTGTTTAAAACTAGTGCATTGATAGGTGAGAAATTGCTCTTCAGATATTGTATGACTAATAGGTGATCTACTATTTATGGATCTGTATTTCAAATGGGTGATTTGATAAGGGAAAACATTATAAAGATGCGGGGAAAAAAGTCTTTGGGCTATGGAAAGCTTGTCTGGTCTCTAAAGAGTACTTCGTGTGTTTGAGAACTTTGAAGTTGAAATGTTTTCCATGTAATGCTGAGCAATTGGCATTTACAAATGCATGGTTCTTAAAACAGTCATTGTAGCATTTGCTACATTTTGTAATTACTAGCTGAACCAGTGCAATTACAACGCACAGGAGAGCTGTAGAAAATTTACCACAGAAAATTCTGCATTTCCATGAATATACATATGTTTTACATCATTAGGGTGTACCATTATAGTTTTTTCCTGCGTCTGGGATCCCATCGCATTGTCATGATTCGTGTTTTGGCATTCTGTTACTATACATCGAAGTAAAATAATATATACTTCATATATGTAACATCAATATTATGAAATCAATACCATTAGTAAACACGTACACCAATACACATTATCTATTCTTAAAAGGCACGGAAAATATTTTGCATATATCTATTACACATTAGTAGTGTTCTCGCCCTCTTCTACTCTGGCGTTCCCTGCCATGAACGGGCCTCTATCCCGGTCACCGGCCTCTACATATCTAATCGATCAGTATATACTGTTGAGGTGCGTGCGATTCTCATTCGGTTGGCGGTGACCTCATATAAATAGATCGCAGCGCCGTCTGCTAATGTAAAGTGAACATGTACCTGCCAATGGAATGTGGCTAATATTAAGCTAATATGGTCATAGATATTGCACAACGGTGAGTGTACATCAGCAATTTGAACAACACCCTCCCTATGAATAGTTTAAATAATTATTTAGAATGTACTTGGAAATGCACTGTGTGTAATAATTACAGAGCCAAAACACTGATCTACTACATAACCTTCTGTAGATTCTTTTTGCACCTCATTTGTTTAAAACTGTTCACTGGGAGTCGATTAGGAGGGACATCAAAATTGGCCTCTTTACAGCCTTCATATTGCAACGAATATTGCGTCATCTGCCGACGCCACCACGAACTACATGTAAGCGCGGATTGCGACTTCTGCCGGCGGCCCTCGAACTAGATGGTTCCGGAGTGTTCGCGATGTGTATCGCAAGTTCCAGTAAATTCTAGACGGCGCCCGCTGAGTACAAAAACGCGGTGGCTGGCGACCGAGAGTCAGTCTGAAGTCTGAAGTGGAAGCTGAGCTGTGAAGTGTGTGCATTGCGGTGAATAGCAGTGCAGAGGTTGTGATCAGTGACGTGAACTGTGGTCACTGCAGTGGACTGTGCTCAGTGCGTCAGTGCAAAAGAAGTGAATAGTGAAAATAAATAATCAAGAGAAGTGTAGTGTAAATAAATAATCAAGTGAAGACAATCTGTACATAAATCTAGTGATTTCAGTGACCGTGTTAAGAAACAAAATAAACGTTTTTGTTAAAATCATATCTGTGTTTTTATTCACCACAGAAACGTAACAATATATATGATTAATTATAACTATTCTTATGACTACAGAAGATGGGAGAATTACTTTAAAGGATAAACTAATTCTTTTCAAATGAGATGATTTTATTTATCATATTGAAATGTTTTTTAGATATATTATAGTTAAACGTGAACTCAAGATGCATTGGTAGGGCCTACCTCCTTGCCTTTAAATCCTCTTTTTGTACCCATTTTTTATTTTAATGTTTAAATACTTATTTCCTATTTTCTCTCCTTGCTCTTAAATATCCGCATGTAAAATGCGTATCACAGACATGCTTACATATGCATGCTTATTTCCTGTGGCTTAACGGAAAATGCTGAGAGTGGCGCCATACTTCAATAAGATTACTCGTTTTGACCGGTGCTGCGTGTTCTAAAATTAACTGTAAATACTGCCAATGTGACATTATGTACTCATGTTGTGTTCGACAAAGCCGATGAGACTTTTAGAGCACATCCAATATTAGAGGTCTAAAAACTAACATTACTCAATTCTCAAAGTAAATTTGAACGAATTAACTAATGATTAATGAAATATCATGTATAGAGAAAAGACAAAAAATTAAACTCACTGTTAATGTCGTAGGGTTTTTTTTTTAAATTTCGTCGTAATCTGGAAACTCGCCCAAAACCGCACATGTTTTGATGCATTTACGCTCATTGGGCGATATTCCGCGAAGTCACTTTTTGTTTCGCGAGAGAGCGAGTCGTTTTCCCGTCCAAAAGGGGGCATTCCGCCTATTCTGAAAACCCTGTGTCGAAAATGTGGTACCTCGGAATCCCCCGCAGGGGGGAGATCACGATGGCTTAGGCTGTCGTGATCTCTGGTGGAGTGTCGTAGATGACCACCCGGAACATGAGTCTCGCGGCGCCGCTCACGTCGTTAGCTTGAAGTTGCAGATAGTGAGAACGCGATGAACTCCTGGTAGTCGGGTTCGCCCGGCCACCCACCAGTTGGGCCTATGGCGCGTCGACCTTTGGGCAGGATCCGTCCGGCGGGAAACTAGGTACCACCCGTCAGGTTGCCCTGGTTCCGGCCTTACCCACGTCGATAGCTGGTGGTAAGCAATGGGGAGACGGGATGGGGGCTCCGAGCCGCCTGGACCTTAGTTCAGGTGGCCCAGTTGGGCTCTCGGATTCGTCGTGACAGAGGCCCGATACTCTGGGCAAAGAGGATGGAACTTGTTCCTGGCGCATTGTTTTGACTAGCCGTGATAGCTAGGAGCCTGAAGTGGCAGGGCGGCCCTTACCCAGGCATTGTGTTGCCGTGACGGCAAACTGGGTTCCGGCTGTCGGCGTGCTTGCGCGTCGGTGGAGGGTGAGGATAGAAGCCGCAAAGGCAAAGGTGCCCACCCCGGGGACTTGTCCCCCTGATGAAGCAAGTCAATGTGGTGTTGTAGACCACATGGAGTTTCATTCCTCGGAAACAAAATAAGAAAAACACAAAGAAAAAACGGAGGGCAAACACTTGGCAACATGGATATTTAGACTAACTTTTGTAAACTCAAATTTAAATAATTTTCCACTTAACTGTATCATTTTTACGAGCGTAATAAAATTATACTTAAAACGATAAAATATCATTATTCAAACGGGGGTATGTGCCTGGTACCGTTTTATTTGGTTTATTCTGCCTAAATTACCATTTAATCTCACCCAACAATTGCCCGAAAGGAATACCAAAGCTGCCCCGTCATGATAAAATTTATTAGTGGGTCCGATAGACCGTCTCTACAGATATTCGGTGATGACAAATTTACGTAAGTTTATTCTGTTCCCTTTTACTACTATTACCCAGGAATAATAATACAAGTTCACAACATTTCCATGTGTATTCTTCTGCAAAACATACATATTACATCTAAACATAACAGTCGATAACTACAATTTCAAAAAAATAATGAAATCCTCGTTATTATTGGGTACTATTTTGTTTCTAAGCCCCTCCCCTTGCATGCATGACCATTATCATTCTTAAATCCTAATACTGAAATTCTTAATTTATTACAAAACTTGATTGTCCTACAATAAATAATTTACCATGTCCCCTGTTTAGTCACTTTCCTTTCGTGTAGCGTCCATCTTTTTGACCGTTGTCCAGTAATCCATTCCAAGTTCCATTTTCCCTGAATCTCGTGCAGACCAATGTAATCTGCTTCCTCCATGCATGCAATTATAATTCTATTTATATCATTTCACTACGCGTCAGAACATCGTCTCCATCTGCTCCTCATCGCGTCAAGAACTCGTCTGCCCCGTTTCTTTATCTTACGCGCTCTTCATCTGTCATTCTCTCGGCGCGAGATCGTACCCAAACAAGTTTCTCTTTTCGGCCTAGTGCGCAGACCATTCCCTTTCTCGCAGCTATTCCAATTTCTGATTGGTCACTGGCCTGCATTTTTTATTCAATGGTTATCGATTCGTAATACTTTTCCTAATTTACTTTCTCCTCATGGAAATTGCTCACATGTCCTTTCACTGTTTTTATTTACCAATATATTCTCTATTTTCCCCGCAGTCAATTATGTTATCATTCTCTTGTATTCTTGTTATTTACCATTCGATCCGTTGCTTCTCTTCTGTCACCCATTGTTGCTGTCGTCCTGTTTATACATTTATTCGAATTTATCGTTTCAACTAACACACCCTTGTGATACCTTATCACATTTTAAAATACCCTATTTTATTTCCTTTTATAATCATTTCATTCACATGGTTCACACTGTTACTGTTAATAGGTATGATGAGAATTGAATTATGATATAAATATTATAACTATTTGTATTAAGTTAATAATTATTTTGGGGGGCTTTCAGTCACCGAAACTGGTATAAATCAAGCATTGATAGTACTTATCATTTTAGTACTGTTAGCTAACAACTTAAGATCATTAATCACATAAATAATTCAGCTTACAACAAAATAAAATAACATACCCTTACTCTGTTTCATCAATATTATTATTATATCATTAACCAACGTGTCAATCAATAAATTTTACCTGACGGTTCAAAATAACAAAAATTTAGAAAAGTTCCGTAGTCCAATTATGATCAGTAATCTGGAAAAGCAAAACAACATGTATGTTCCTTTACATAAAAATTTCCGTGATGACATTAAACAACTCGGTCATTACAATAAAATAAGTATTTGCTATTATATGCCAAAACAATATCCATGTACGTGTAAAGATCTTGGTAAATATAAAGTGTGAATGTTCATGGAAATGCAGTAATTTGAAAGTTCATTAAATACTTAGAATTGGTAATAATCATAATTTCGTCGGTGGTAACAACGTTTTCACAACGCAACATGTTCTCAAAGCATGAAGTCGCTCGGCCATCTTACTCTTCCATTTCCCGCCAATTTGCGAAGATGCGCAAGACGCCATCTTTTCGTTTCCATTGTAGCCGCGGGTTTCAAACAATGCAAATTTAGTAGCTTTTTATTAATAAAGGAAAGATGCAATCTATTCAGAACATAATTTCCTCCACTCCTAATTTTTTAAACTTTTTTTGTACCTCATTAGTTTAAAACTGTTCACTGGGAGTCGATTAGGAGGGTCATCAAAATCGGCCTCTTCACAGCTTTATATATATATATATATATATATATATATATATATATTATAACACGCCCACCTACTACCTTCCAGCCGGTGGCGATGATGCGTGAAACTATGAATGCTCGTGAAGCGAGCTTTGAATTCTCAGGAAGCAGGATCTTTCGGGTATGAGAAAGGTCTGAACCCTTGACACAATGAATTATGTAAAATTCTGGTAAAATGAGCATATATTCAGTGAAACAAATTACACAGTGGCACAAATATACAATAAAGTATGCACTTTGCGTAGATGGTCACTGCAAAGAAAACAGAAACAAAAAGAACAGAAAGAACACAACCACAAAAGAATGTATAGGCGTCACCTTGACTGCCTGAATACTTCAATAAGCACTATTCACAATACTTTTGCTTCTACCTCTTTCTCAATTATTTCGTGTACCTCATTTAACTTTTGTTAATCTTAAGTTTTCTCCGTGCACGGCCCTTTAAGTGATTCTCTACAATTATTCTATCATAGACTTCACAGAGGTCAGCCTTAAGCTGCGCATTTATTACAATGCTGTAAACTCTTAACACAAGAATAAACGTGACACACACGTTACTTAAATCGTACCCTTTACAAATTATAACAATCAATTATCCCTGACATCATGCAATGGAAACAATGACTTTTAAATAAGATTACTTTACATTACATGAAAAATTATAATTTACTTTAGAAAAGTTGTACAAGGTATGGCATTCAAACGAATTTACTGGTGCGTACAGCGAATGAAATCTAAACTGCCGCTCATACGTTCGAAATATTTCTCCCAGTAATTACTTGGAACTTTCATCTATTTTAGGACGCTTCGCCTGGTGTTTAAAGCTGCACGGTTTTCCAACAAATTGCCGCATAGAAGTTGCCAGTTCTTTACCTCGACATTTCCTTCCCGCTCGCCGTCAGTTAACCTTGGGGTGTTCGGTCGCTCGCAGTCCTCGCCACGTCACTTGACTGGTTCGATGTCCCGCGGTTACACCACTTCCTTCGCTCGATCTCAGAATGCCGCCACACGTCCAAATTCCAAACCTTTCTCTCGATCTCGGGCTCGTACCATCCACGTATGTGGTCCAAGTCCTTCTCGCCTACGCTTGAGTCTTCACTGGAGTCGTCCTTCTGCCGCCTGCCGCGTACCCGTTGCTCGCGCTCCCAGCTTTGAATAACTAACGTGCTTGAATTGACTACTTCTAGCACTCGGCCGACATACCACACTTTGAGCGTGCGTGGTCGTGGCGTACAAAATTAAAACTGGATTTCGTTTTCGATTATGAAACTATTTCAGGTTCAAGCGATCACATCGCTTGCTTTCTCGCGTGATGTTAGTGCTAATAATGTACATGCACTTCGCTTCTGAATTCTATCACTTATTACCGCGTTTCTTAAATCAGCTTTACTTAAGCAAGTAAAATTATACTCCTGCACTAACCAATGACGATCGCCGAAGAATTAAGTTGAGTCGCCGTCGCTGTCGAAGTTGTAAGGGGCTCTACCGAAGTGCGTCGCGGTATTTATGTGACTCCGCCTGGGGAAATTTCTGGAGGGTGAATTTTCTCCTCCTTCGCGCCCTCTCAAGAAAATATTATCCGCTAACTTTGGACATCGAGTGCGAAAACCTGCGGGTAGATGTCGCTTTCTCGGACCATCGCTCCGCCGCGTACCCTATTCCTCTGTGTTCTGTTTTTTCTCGTGGCATGCATATGGTGGCGTTACGGATTCGTATAACCCCGTGACGTCACTATATATAAAACGCTCTCCGTTTCTGTTAAATTATTTCTGCAACCGGTTTCCGAATTTATATCATTTTGGGCGCCAGGAAAGGGTTGCGATTTTAAATTTCCACAAACACATCTAAAGGGTAATGATTATCCTACTAGCCGTGCCGGTTGGATTCTTACGAAAATAATCGTCGCTGGTACCTACTTTCTTCCTAGCAAACGATCATTCAATCCGCTCTCCATACGGAAGAAGCGAGGAATCTGAAATTTGTTTCTAGAAAGAAATTATTAAACTATGGATTGCACAAGATGCTAAAGAAATGATAATCACCTTTTCTTTTCAAAATGAGAACATTGTAAGTTTATTTATCGATTAATTCTTTGTAACATAAAATGTCGCCTTGGTCATGACCGGTAGTAAAAATCGTAAATAGCGCTATTATTCTTACTATTTATATATATCCATGCGCTCTTGGACTATGAGGTCAAGAAGAATCCACTGCTCCGACCAATCTTCTATCTTGTATCTTGTGCTCGGTCCGCTGCTGGGTCAATGTCCTCCTCAACTTATTGTTTCATTTACTACTCCCGTTGCCAGAATTATTCAAAGTTCCCAATAGAATTTTGCACACAAAATATGTCCTCACTGCTCAATTATTTCCCGCAAAATTCCACCAAGTCCCACATCTGTCATTTACAATGACCTCTACGATGTGCACGATATGCGGTCTAAAGCTCCTGTCTCATATTACAAAAATTCAACCCTCGATAACTTCCATACATTCTTGTCTCTTGTTTTACAAAACAATCTCGAGTTTTCTTCTACGTCATACCCCATTGCCAGTTTACCCAATCCAGATGCCCTTATATCACAATCTTGTGGCCGTTACAGTTGAGTTCTGATGTCTCCGGCTCTGTGACGTCATGCCATTTCGCTGTGTCAGTCGCAGAGCGAAGGAGAGGGGGTAGAGTGGAGATACAGAAAGGAAGCGACGGTAGGGAGTGGGGGAAGAGATGGACACTACTATTGAGTTAAAGACATTGGCTTTACCTAATCATTGCCCACCGATGAACTATCGCTATTTTCAGTGTCTTCACACTCGATATCCGAGTCCATATTTATAACAATACTGTTTGTAATATCTGGCACTGGACCGTCCCTACCCCAGTCTTCAATAGTGACTTGAGTGATAGCCCAGATTGTAAGCTCTAACAACTTCTTTGCTTTCTTTTATAAGTCTCTTAATTTTTGCCTATGCCATTTCAGTGGGATTCAGTTCACACATGTAAGGAGGAAGCTGGATGACAGAATGACCCCTACTGGGAAACAGCCCATCAATTTTGTATGTCTTGTTCTGAGGTTTCAGTTGCAGAACTAGTTGGTTTATACCAAGTTTCAGGCTTCCTCAGGTTTTCATTAACCTGAAATTCCTTTTGCATTCAACCATTGAATCATGTTGCGCTTTAATGCATATGCAGTTGGGGTTTTATTGGCGAACACTCTACGATATGGAGCATTATCAAGAACAATTACTGCCTTAGAATGCAGTTTTTGTAAATGTTTCTCTCACAAAATTTCAACTTTTCAAAATTTTCTTGATTCGTCTGACCATGGTAATCGCCTGATGCAGAACCACCTTCACTGTAAATTTCGAATTCGATTTCCGCTTTGCCATTTCGCATCTAACATTCGACTCTGAATCAAAACTGAGCTTTTCCTTCCCATGTAATCAACCTACAGCCCGTGTGTGACTCACGGACGTGTGTCAAACAAATCCTACAGCCCATCACCTTATCGCGCTCCCTTCACCCCGCGGAGGAACTTAGACCCCTCTCACAGGGCCGGAGATCTCGGAACCGAACTGTACTTGCCGCGCTATGTTTACTTAATTCTTGTCCCCAATTCCCATCAAAATATTGTGTGACAGTCTGGTATGTCACAATATATATATATATATATATATATATATATATATATATATATATAATATTTCAGTGAATTGAATTATCATATATATTACGATAATACGAATACGATAGAACTCTATCTGGTTTAAAAGTTGGTTGATTGATTGTAGATCACTATTTTGCATTCCAACTTTTGCCTGAGTGTATATAATACATATAGAGATTGTAAATGAAGATGCGATATTTCCGTGCACATTTAATGTATGCGTCCTTAATTCTAAGCAATTGTTCACTTTATATTTTAGAGATAAACACGTATGAATGAGGTGAAAAGTTCCGTTTTGCAAGCTGTTTGAGTGTGTTTTGTATTGATATACTACTGTGACACTTTTTTGTTAAAATGTTTGTTTTCATTAATTTTAGAATGCCAGTATAGGAGAACGTGACATCTTGGAGAAAAGGTATGTTTTGTATAAATAGAGATTTGTTCACAATGCTTAACTCGTTTAACATGAATGTTCATACAGATTTGAAAATGATGTGATCTTCCGGGGGTCGGATCAGGCTTTTTTTCTTCATCTTTTTTTAATGGCGAATCGTCTCATCGACATCCGTGGTCCTGCGTTAGCGCGATGCGCCACGCATTTGGTCGATCTTCCTATGTACTGGCGCGTTTAGTACGCAGGGCTTCCGGGACATCACAGGCCCCGGAGTTGTGGTTGTAAATTTGGTTTATTTACAGTATTGGAAGCTTTATGAGGAACTTAAGAATCTTCTTTGTAAAATGGTTTTAGGCGTAATGATGGTAGTCGATCTGATTTAAACATGAGTTTTTATACTATGAGTATTTATCTTTAAAGCCAGTTCGTATTACTTGCTCTGGGGTTGCTAGTGGGGGTGGGGGGGTCACAAACCAGTTTACAGTGACTTCCCAGACGAGGGGTCTCCTCGGTAAGGGTGCGTTTATGTTGGAGCAGCGACAAACGATGAGAGCAGCGCAACGAGCGAAGCAACGAGAACGTCCACATGTAAACAGATGGAAGTGTTCATGTTGACAGCGCGCTCATGGGACACTTGTTTTATTGTTAGGAGTCAATTTTGGGGCAAAAGGGACACAAATCGCCGCAATAGCTTCGTTTTAGACAAATTGTGTACCGCAGAAATGAGTACAACACGTAAGTTTTAGAGGTTAGGTTACATTCGTTTTTCACTGAACGACAAGTATACAAATAATTACGGGATAACTGCCATTTTTATTGTTATATTGTGTTGTGCAAAACTAATGGTTAACTTAGATAAAGGACATAATCATCTGCCAGTGATGTTTTATTCTGAATCATTTTTTTGTATTGCAAACCCTCAGAAGTTTTGTTCACTTTGTTTGCCATAATCACCCATTTCATCTGTTAATGAATTTGTAAATTGCATCCACACCTTGTAAAACTATAGAAAATAATTTATTGTAGTTGTGAGATATTGACCCAGAATGATTGAGATGATTAATTCTTATGTGCTTGCTGCCCATGGCACACAATGTGGGTGCAATTCAAGGAAGTATAATTTATAACAGAAATTTTGAAATGAAACAAATGAACTTATTTTTAATTTTGTTAGTTTAATTAAATGATTGGGATGTTTTATCAGTGAATAACTATCACTGAAGAACAATATGAATAAAATGAAATGCCAGAAACAGAATATTTTTTTATTTTTAAACTAGAAAATTTATTGAAAAGAATTATCTAAATTATTGCTTTTGATAGTACATGTATCTCATTTCCTAGAACAACATTTCGAAGGGATGAAAATTGAATGTTTGAAATTAATTCAAAATTGAAGTGATTGAAATCAGCTAGTCCCAAGCCACAATTTGGCAAAATATTGAGATGTTACACTACAAAGCCGTCAGCCTTCCGTTTTGTCATAGTTTAAGATTTAAGAAACAATTTTAAATAAAACAAATATGCCATTTACCTTTATCACTTCCCTTATAATATATTTTCCTTGGAATTCAGAGTAGTTTTTACTTCAGAATACAAAATCATTTATTTACATTGGTCTTTGCAAAACTCAATCATTTTAGAAGATATCCTTTGTACACTTGGATAATATTTCATGAAAAACTTACAAAATTTTGGGAGAGAGTGATATGTTGTTCAGTCAACATGAACAGAGGACACCTAAAATATTAATCATATGGAAATGTTTTTAACACTAGATGGTTTATTGTACATGTAATCTTCAGACTTTACATTCAGTTAAATTAAACACAGACAAACCACCACATATATGCTCTTTACAGACAATAGGAAACAAATACTGAGAATTCAATTAAGATTGGTAGAACTAACAGCAAAATTATTGTCTTAGACAATATTAAAATGAGAAGAATCCTTTCTTATTTTAAGACAATAACAATGAATTTGAATATGTTTTAAATTTTCTTATTTACTCCATGATATATATTGCACAACATATTTTTCTTATATTACAGAATAAACAACCATAAAAAATACTACTTCAAATTAATTATCTCGTTTAAATACTGAAAATGTACCAATCTGAAAACTGTTTTATAAAATGAAACTTGACAGACTAATAAAATATTAGAAAGACTATGAATAATAGAAATTGGCAGAATGGGAGAGCACTGCACACATTTGAAATTTTCTGTACATAGTCACTTTTCTTCACACAATTTCACACTTGTCTTCACTGTTTTTATTTTTCATACAACCTGGCATAAAATACTGTTATGTTTGTGAGATTCACATAGGCATATAGTACACAATACATTTCCTTTCCTCCTTAGAAGACACAATTCCATAATTTTTTCTTAAACATTCATTCACATACAACCAGATTTCTTTCAAGAGACTAGGCATCTTCTCTCTGTAAAGAAAAGGAAAGGCCATTGAGTTCCTCAAATGAAATCAATCACTAACCTCAATACTAAATGGTATACTATAATTATAACCCTGCTGGAAATATACATCTGTTTCTCTTTAACAGTCAATGTAAATATGTTTATATGTATGACACTTAATTTTCCATAAACACTAATGTGCATTAACACTCATTATTGTAGCCATGGCAGCTTACCTCTATAATCATCGCAACTTCAGGCAGGATATCACTTTAGACAATTTTTTTACGTGTCTGACTTTCTAAAATTCTCATCACATTCATTGAAGAGTTTTTCGTCAAATGACGACGCATCGATGAAAACGCCAAGAAAAATATGAAATAACAATACTTTTCCAAAACAAATCAATCGCCACTTCAGGCAGGATATCACTTTAGACAATTTTTTTTGTGTCTTCGCTCGCAGTATAAAAACTTCGAAATACGTACGCTCTAGGACTACTTCTCGGGCTGCACACAGCTGTTTGCTGCATGTTGCAGATTGCGAAGTCACACATCTCTCTCACCAAGCACGCCAATATCCAGCCAAGAAAAATACTTAAAGTGTAATGCTTCCATTGTATAGGGAAATGATGTTGAGGTTGACTCTACTGCGCTTCAACTAAACCGTAACCAAAAGTTCCTAAGCCAATTTAAGTAAATATGTTGGGGTGATTTACATAAGGTTGGTATTGAATTGACAAGTTAGTTTCGCCGAATGTCCTGTAGATGTCTCTGGTGGATTCGGAGTGGCGCTGCTTCGCACTGCTCCGACATGAACACAGCAGCGCTGCGATTTCGCAACACTCTCTCTCGTCGCTCTCATCGTTTATCGCTGCTCCAACATAAACGCAGCCTCCGGTGTCGTTCTTTTTAGCGGGGAGCCGGGGTGCTCACCGCACAGGGATGAGCCCTGCCGTTTCGCCCGAAAGAGGCGTTAGTCGCTCCCAGCTCACTTCTACTTCAACACGTCGAGTTGCGCCATCCACTAGACTCAGGCCGTGTATCAGGCCGCACTAAATTCGCATTATGGCAGCTTGAAAGATTTCCTGTCGGAATAGCCAACTTAGAAACTATAACTCTGATCAAGTCTCTCGCTTTTGTTTTGTTTGTTGTCTCATTCACAATCCTCGCGCGTCTCGAGTCTTGTCCACTGTTCAATAATACATGTTTCGTTTTCGATAGAATTAAAAGAGATGTTCATCTATAAACGAATATTAACTCTGTGAATAATTATTAAGTTAATTAAAATTATCATTATCAACTATTCGAGCTTAAGAAGTGTTAAAAAGTGTCAAGTGCAAATGAAAAGTACAACCTCAAAAGTTATCTGCGGTCATACTTCTATGTTATTAATGCTTTTGAGATGTGTGTTAACAGTTCCTTCACGTTTTGAAGTGGTAGTAATGAGTTTTATTGAACGCAAATAAATACCACAATTATTGAAGTTAATTAACGTGATATACATGGTAGTTTTAAGTGATCTAATGAAATGTTCCTAATAGTCCAGTTATGTCAATATCAATGCAAATACATCCATTTAATTTATCTGTTCAATTATTCATTAGTTTTTAAAAGTAAGTTCAAAAAAATAATGAAAATCATATTAGTGTAAGTAAGTTTTCAATAACTTATCCATTGTTACCAGAGACAGTCTTTGAAAACGTGTTATCTTCACATTATTTTCCAGTTATAATTAAAATGAATTCAGAAAAATAATAATAATAAATATAATATAATTAATTTAAAACAAGAAATACTAAAGGGACACTTAACAACAAATAATGAACTACTATAACTATTTCAATTAACTTTATTATTATTACTAAAGAAAACAATTGGAAAATAAGAAATAAAACTCAAAAACGCCTAGTACTACTAAATAAATAAATTGAAGGATAAAACGCAAAGAACGAAGAGCACCAAAACGCAAAATGCAAATCTTTAGCAACACTCGTAAACTAACACAATTTCACTTGGATGGCTTTGAATGTTGGCGGTATCTACGGAAGTAGTCATTGTTTCATTGCAAACTTAAATTTTTAAAAATGTCCCTACCGCTTGAAGGTAATATATTCAGGGTATTTGTGTGACGGTTGGCAACAACTTTAGCCAACATAAAACGAATCGAAACTACCCTGAATCGAGTATAAATGTATGTTCTCATCCAACAGTGACATTTTTCAAAAGTTGTCCCGTTAGTTCGGCTTTTAGCTGGCCAGCAATTCTAAAGGCGTAATCGGCTGCTACTGTTCTTTCGTTAATGTGTGAGTTTGCAAATAAAAGTTTCCAATGTTTTTTATGACAATCATTTATTTCAGCAATTGCACAACTTTTCGTATCGGATACTTTTATTTGCAAACATATATTGACAATCAAGAAGAAATATTGATTTACTAATGTGTGAGTTCCTCCCGCATTCGGAATTATTCGCGGTAATAATATATTAAAGCTTGTTGGCCATCAAGGTACAGTTGTGTCGTACAATACACGCGGCCACTCGCATTTTACTGTTATTTCTAGCCAATATATCAGACCTGCTCAACTTAGTGTCACACGGAGCGGCCGCGAGCGGCTCGACATCCCACAAACCCAGAAAATAGTTTGTACACACTCGAACGTTTAAGTAATCGAAAGCAGTGTCGATATCAATAACGGGGAAAATCGAGAAAGAGTTTTTGCAAAGTTCTTGTTCTTTTATTATGACAAGGCCCCAGTTACCTCATTTAAAAAATGTTTTGATAAGTTCAATGTACGGAAGTAATTTTATTTTGTTCAACATTTATCAACAATATGTATTTCCATTTTTTGTGCCAGAAACCGGGACATTTTACACCTTTATAAATCTTATTTTGTACTTAGATTTGCGAGAATCCAGGATCATTGGGGTCCGAGATTACCTCGGGAACGGAAACATAATCCATAGTTTATTTGATAAGGATCGAGTACACAATTTGGTTAAGAATTGTGTTCACTGTCAATATACAAATTACATTAAACATGACAAATGAAATAATCACGTTTGCCGTGAACATTGAGAGACAACTAAAACTGAGTGTGGCATTGACGAACGACACACTCAATGTTGGACAGGGGAACCAATAATTAGTAAATTGGGGGAAGCCCCAACATTTCTAAAACCACTAACGGCATCGACAGTTTTGCAATGATTAATGGTGATTTTCCTAATGAGTGCCTCGGTTAATCGGGACATTAGAGTTGTTTTATGTAATTTGTAAGTGAACACAATTCTTTACCAAATATTTGTACTCGATCTTTATCAAATAAATTATAGATTATCAGTTTTCATACCCGAGGTAATTTTGGACCCCAATGACCACGGAAACTTACATATATACCTATATACAAAATAAGATTTGGAAAGGTGTAAAATGTTCCGTTTTTTGCGCAAAATATGCAAATACATATTGTTGATAAATGGTGAACAAAAATAAAATTACTTCCTTATATTAAACTTATCAAAGCATCATTTTTATATAAGGTAACTGGGGCATTGTCGTAATCAAAAACAAAAACTTTTCAAGCCTATAACTCAAAAATGGTTATTTTTACAACAAAACCTAAAAAAAGTTTTTGGATGAAATTTTGTCAACTTTAATAGTGTAGAGAACATAATGTTCGGTGGGATGGTTAGTTGTGGAGATATATGCACAAAAAAACGTCGAAAAAGCACCTTCAAACGCGCCCCACCTCCGCTCACCCCTAACACCGGTATTTTTAGTAAGTTATGTAGCCACAAACAATCGTGCCAAGTTTCAAAACTCCGGGATTTTTCTTCACCCGATTCGTCTAATTCGACGGCTAAAAAGGCTTCGCCTTGGACAATTTTACCTTGAGATAATTTCTGCAGAAATTAGCTCTAGTGACACCTCTTAGAACTACAAATAATGTTGACACTTACTAGTTTATATGTAAAATTATTTCAACACTAGTTTTTCTGTCAAGCGTTGAAAGTGCCTGATGTGTTTTGTTGGAAGTAAAATTTAACCAGGATATCTTCGACATAGGAAAACAAGATAGGCATCGTTATTATATTTTCTAGTGTAGTATTGAAATTGGCATTGTTTAAGCATCGTAATTTTATAAAAGAAAATAAAAGACTTTTAGGCTAGTCAAAAACTTGTTTTGTTACACATGAGCTTGATTGAACCTTGGTACATTTCGTTGGTTGTACCCATGGTGGAAATAATATTTCCACCATGGTTGTACCTTGAGACGTCCCATGGTATAACTATTTGTTTTACTTGGAATTTTACTGTTATTTATGGTTTGTTTTTAGATGGGAAGAAGTTTCTTAGGAAAGAAGAAGGTGAAAACAGAAGCAGGTAATATGGAGGCAACTACCAATGAAGTAATCACACTGAAGCAATCTCTACGAGAAATTGTAAATGTATATGGAATTTCTAAAAGTACTTTTTGTAGGTGTACCCAACTTTGTCAGTTGAAAGCGATGTCACGTATGAAGTAAACAATGCAACTCAAAAATTATTCACCATTCAGCGGGAGCACGAGCTGCTTGTTTATCTTTTAAAGACTTCGCAAAGAAACGTAGGCGAACTACTGACATGTGAAGAGGTGGCCTTCCAATGTGCTAAAGCAAACAACGCCAAGTATCCAGTAAAAGGGAATGAAGATGGAGTAGCTGAAAGACGTCGAACAGAACATTTTGCCCTAATTACAAAACCAAAAATTATGTAGAAAACCAGAAGCAACCACTTTATAACGAATGTTCCCTTTCAACAAACCGAGTTGAGCTGTTGTTGTTTGTTTTTTAAGCTCTGAGAAAGTGCTTGCAAGTACTCATCACAACCGCAGAAAGTGTGGAACATTGATGAGTCTACAAATCACAAGCCATCACACATGTAGACCAAGCAAGTTCTGGTTGTTACATCACGAGAATGAGGAAGTTACGGTGTTTCGGTGATTGCCTGATTGAGTCTTATGACATTTATTCTACCTGTCATCACGGTTGACAACATGCCAACATAATGATTAATAATGCTCCACTGGGTACTTTTGGAATGAACCTGATAGTGGTTGGTCCAATGCTGAGCTATTTGTGAAATACCTTGAGCGTTATATCTCAATAGTATCGCGTCTCCTGGCTGTGAAGTATTATTAATTATCAAAAAATATCTCTTTCTCCTCTTGTCTCTCTCTCTCCTCTCTCTCTCTCCTCTCTCTCTCTCTTTCTCTCTTCTCTCTCTCTTTTCTCTCTTTCTCTCTCTTTCTCTCTCTCTCTCTCTCTCTCTCTCTTTCTCTCTCTTTCTCTCTTTCTCTCTCTCTCTTTCTCTCTCTCTCGCATCAATAAATTTAGCTAAAGAAAAGGTCATCATTATAATAGCATTCCTGCGTATATCAACCACAAGCTTCAACCATTAGATAGGTATAGGCATATTTTAATAAGACTAGCAAGGATTGTATAATCAGCCACCCTGGAAAGCAAATTTCTATATATGATGTATCAGGACTGTTGAGGAATGTATTTCCTTTGGTGTTCACCCAAATAATACAACTGCAGGTTTCAGATTTTCTAGTAATTGTCCTGTCTATGCGGACGGAGACTGGAGACATTGAGTGAGACCTGCAGAAATGACAGAACACTCACTGCAAGAGGAGCAGCAGCAGTAGAATCATGATCAAAGAACGCACTCGAAAAATCCTGAGAAAATGTTCCTTCAACAATTGGTGCGTAGAAATTATTTGCCATTACTCCTGAACAAATTCGCTATCTCCCCAAAGTGCTACCAAGGAAATAATCTTGCAGAGAAAGAAGGCCGGGAAGATGTATGACTGCCATTGATGCTTTAGAGAAAAAGAGAATTGAAAAGAAAAAAAGAGTAAGTCATATCCCAAGAACAACGATTCTAAATGGGCAATTATAAATGTTCATCTTCCTCTGATGAAAAAAATACCTGATCTTGGAAATAGTTCAGGATACAGTATGATCTATTCAATTTTTGAAGAAGAGGAAGGTCTTTCGTCTTTTCATGTAAAGAAGGATCTCTTCTCTGCTCTGAAGGTAGTTGTGTTTTAATACAATTTGAAGATGCTGGCAGAACTCCACAACATGTTAATTATGCTGAACTAGTAATGGAAAAGACCAAAGATGATGGCATTGTAAAATTCCTGAGGAAGCAAATGATCCATTTTGTATTTCCCATACATATGAAGTTGAATTATGAAAACAGCGAGCGTTGGGGTAAGAATTGATAAAAAAAATATTCGCCCCCATATAAGAATCTATGTGCCAAGGTAAATTAGCTACAGATTTTGGCTGTTATCTCTTACCGTGCCGTACATGAAGGAATTTACTTTCTGTCGCAAGAACATGGATAACGATTTTTGAATTCTCCACTGAGCTCAAGAGAAGGTGCACAGAGAATGAAGCTACATTTATATTCAGAAACAGAACAAGGGGCCATCTCAGCATATCTTCCAAGGATCAGAAAACAGGACAAAATATATGATCGAGATGGGTCATTAACCCAGAAGCCAAAGTACAATACTTGTTACAGGTACATGTAGAATTTCAATACTATAACAGTCCAAATGGTAACTAATACATTAAATATCATTGTTGAAATCCGTATTAACTTTTAGATGCTCTGTGTAGTATCTAATGTATTGAAACAGTTATGCAGCCAAGCTTTTACTTGGCACTTAAACTTGTGGATAGATTTTAATCGTTTAGTGTCATCTGGCAATGTGTTGTAAAATAATGTACATGTATTACATGTGAATTTTTTGTAGTATTGAGACCAACACCTGATGAATATGATTACTACGTCGAGTAAGTCATTTTTGACAAAAACCATTAATATGTAAATCAAGAGGCAATGCATTGATTGAATTTGCAGCGTAGTAAAGAGAGTCCTTCAAAAATCGCATGAGTGGGCTTTTGGAGTTGCTTAGAATTGCTAACAATTCTTTTCTGTCATCTGGAAGTCATAGGATGTGGAATATTGTACCATATCTCAGGTAGAAATGAACATCACGAAATACAGGGTACCTATAACGAGCAATATGAACGCTGAATGAAGCTGTAGCATTTTGATCTTAGTTGTGTGTTCAATTCGTTTAACTGGACTTCCATTTTAGGTTTGGCTGACTTGAAAGTCCCAGAAATTTTGTTACCTTAACATCAGTGAATTGCACATATTTCATTTTATATGGAATGGGGCCTATACAATTGTTCATTTGATATGGAAAACTTCATTAAAACCATTTTCCCTTCTTTTACTATTAATTTGTTAGTACGAAACCAATTTGGAACATTTGATGTTCTATTTACTGTTTATTTATTACAAAGAAGACTGTCCTTCCGTTTTGAATCGACGGCATATCGTAACATGTAGTGGGGACAGAATAGACCTAAAATTGAATCTTGCGGGACCCCATGTGCAATTGACATTGAATCGTTAACAGGTTACACAAGTGTTATCTATCTATTACAGAGATAAATGGGTAATGTTCCTTCATTCTAGTACTGCATTTCCACTCTCTGACATCATTTAAAGTACGAACACAACCAATCTAGAGTAATACCATGAATTCCATACGGAGATAATTTTGAAAGTAAAATGTTAACGATCAAGGACGTCAAACACTATTGAAAGATCTAAAAATATTCCAATAGGTGCTTCATTTTGATCCACGATGAAGCGTCATCTTTAAGAAAAAATTGTTTGTATTCGTAAATTTTGATTTTCTAAATTCATGTTGACAATTTGAGTATTTACTGACAAAGGTGCTCATAGAAAAGCCTCTTGAATATCTTTTTAAAAACTGACAAAAGAGAAATTGTCCGATAATATTTTGAATTTCACAGTTGCCTTTTTTGAAGTTGACTAGGCGTTTTAAAAATATTTGAAAATATTCTGGTACTTAGGGAATCATTAAATATGTATGTTAATGGGTGTTTAAAGCCAGTTGCACAAGTTTTTAATAAACATACGGAAATTCATCTACACTGGCCGAATATTATTTTTTAGTTCAACGATTTACTTTGAGAATTTTATAAGAGGAGGATTCGGAATCACACATTGTTGAAATTTTTGGGGGGGAAATGATTGATGTTGAATTTTGTGGTGTTCGATTCTGTACAAGATATACCACAATACCGGAAAAATATTGATTGAAGAAAGAAGCCGCTGTTATATTTGTCATTATTATCAACTTTGTGAACTACGTTCCATGATTCCTGCAGCAAGAAGTCTATGAATAATTTTATTTTACTTTTAGTAAACAACCACATACATGTGTTAATTAATGTGTCAGTGTTTGCGTTTCTTGTAATTGTAAGAATTTGTGCATCTTGGTCACTGATTCTTCGTATTCTAATTCTTTAATTGCAATGGTATATCTAGTTGTGGTTTTGTTAATTGATTGATTTACTTCTTTGAATTGTGGTCCTTGTAGATACATTTATTGTAATATCTAATCCGAAGAAACTGCTCTTTTTCACCAGATTCCCCAGAAAATCAATGTTAAAATCTCATCAAACAGCAATGGATTCAAAAGAGTGATTACTGACTTGGTTTAGAGTTATCTCTAGATTTTTTAAGAGCATGTTGCAATCTATAAATTGCTTTGTTGGATGTCTCTAGTTGCAAAGTAAAATGATTTTGAGCATAGAAAGATTTACGATAGATATTTCAAAAATATTTTCATCTGAATAAATATTGAATTCAGTCAATGTGATAGAATTAGTATCATTTGTAATGTAAGTACAGGAACTTCCATATGCGGGACTCAGTTCAAGAATAACCTCAGTATATTCTAATAGCCTACAAGATAAAAGTTAAGAATTTGGAAAATGCCAAGTTCATTAAGGAATAACTAATGGACCTGAATATTGGGAAAAGAAAAGGAGAGGAAAAGGAGGAAATTATTACAAATAACAAACATTGTTACAAGCAACCTTATTATCAATATTAGTCCTTCATTTGTGAGAGAGAAAGAACTGAAAAATTTTAAGCTGTTTTTGGGAAAATGGTGATTAAGTATTACTTTAAATCCTTAATTCGAAGCTCTTTTCCACAGGAATCTATTGAGTTTTTGAAAAACTTCATTTAAAGTCATTTGAAGCACTTCTACTCACAAAGCAATAATGTAACAAATCATGGAAATTTACATATTAACAGTATTTAAATTAAAAAATTAAAAAGAATTAGGTGCAATATAAGAAAACAGCATTTGATGTTTCTGAAAATGCGGAATTTTGAACTCATTTTAACAGAAAACTGTTGAGTTTTTGAGGAACTTCATATGACATTATTTAAAGCACATGTCCTTATAAATATAATAATGTGAAGAAATCACCTCTAATGTAAATATTACTGATGTGAGAAACAAGTGAAGAAAATTAAATTTTTGAAAGAAAAGAAAAAAAGAGGATAGAGCAATATGGTGTTCATGCCATCTTATATCGCATTTAGAATTACATAACTTTCTCTAAACTCTGTGTATTACTCTGTATATATGTACGTATATGAGAAAGTAAAAATAGTAACGTAAGGAAACTGTTATTGTGATAAAGTAAAAATTATTGATTTGAATATGAAAGGGCAGAAGAAGAAGTGGAACATCTGTGTTCGTGAATTTGGAATAAGTCTTTTATGTTTCAAACAGACTCCGTTATAGCAGATTACTCCAAATATTGAAAGGATTAGAAATTAAACAAAGAAAGTTACAGAGAATCTTAATATGCAAAAGTGTCAGTGGTTAAGTGTGAATGTCAGCAGCAAGATTCGTCAACAATACAAGGTGCATATCTCCTGTTCACTATCTTTCTTACACTTTTCAAAACTGAAAGCAGTGATAAATAGTTTGCAATGTTGTTATGAAACAAATGTAAATGCCCCAGTATCCAGATGGTTTGGTGGAGGAGTAGTAAAAGTGGTTTTGGAAGAAACGGAGATGGTCACTGAAAATAAGCAAAAGTTAAATCTGAAACCAGAGGATTAGTAAATTAATCTACAAATTGACAGCGTATATAGTGAGTCACTAGAAGACACAAAAGTTTTTTATGATTTTAAACCACGGAAAGTTTGTTTACAGGTATGTACCTAATGAAGTTGAGAGTTGCATCGACTATGCCAACACTACTAATACTGCTTTTATTGGTGTTTATGATGAAATGATCTCATACATTATTAGTAATCAATTTGAAAGTAAAAACCTTTGGAAACCCATAATGTATGGAGTAGTTAAAAAGAAACTAACAATTTATTGATAAAGTTGAAATAATTTGCTTTCAGTAGTTTTCATAAATCTGAAAATCATATACCAGTGATGATATTTTCATGTACTAATGAAAAGATAAATTCTTGTAACTGAGAGACATGTTGTAACAATATTATTACAAAACCAATCCTAAATGTAAAGCTTAATTGAACTATAATGTTAGTTATAATACCTGAAAATAAATTTTCAGAGTGTTTGCAAAATTGTTTTTGATGATACCTGTTGGATTTGCCACAGCGGAACTACTATTTTCCCAGTTAAAAATTTGAATAAATTTGTTAAATGCTATGAACCCGTAACAGGGCAGTTAAAGTTTTATTTTGATTAAGATAAATGCTAACAAGTGAAAGCAGATTTTCACAAAAAATATTTTCAAGAAACTCAAGAACTATGGTTTATTTGATGACTGTCAAATAATATTCACCAACACAGTATTAGATGAGAAATAAGAAACAAACAAAGTGAGATATTCTAAAGCCTGTCAGTGTGTCTTCTTATCTTGTAAAATAAACAGGATAGAAAAAATGATAAGTGAAAAAATTGGATTACACGGGGATTCACTGGAGATCCCCTGACTGGACGAAGTTTTGAATAAGAGAGATAATAACTCCTCAGCATTCCTGCAAAAAAGGGAAAAGATCAAACCTTTAACTTGTAACTGTAAAGTAGGTATATGATGCTGGAGTATTAAGTGAGTAATAAAAACGGAGGAAATTCTACTAAAATTTGCAGAAATACTTTTAGCTGTGTTTCTCTAGTGAAATGAAAAAGTTGGACTACAATCACTTTAATTGGAGGACTGTTATGAAACACATACATGTTGGAATTTAAGAGGATACTCAAGTGGGAAGAGTTGTTCATCTCCATGGTTTCATCTTCATGTTCTTCAGTTTCTAATACATTAACAGCACATAGTTTTCAGCACATTTAGAGAAATCTAGAAGAGAAGAAGAGAACAAAACAGTTTAGGGGGATTTTGCAATTATAAAATTAAAATTATATTAATTATATATAATTATATTCTTATAATATATTATATATTATTAAATTAATTATAAAATTAAAATTAATTCAATGGACTTATTACCTAATATGAAAATATGATTTGCAAATATTAATTTTTAAAACTTCCATTAGAGATTCCAACTTACCTCTGTTTTCTTTTCATTTTTTACAAGAACAAGCATAATGGAGCTCTTGGAAATTCAGTCTATATAAATTCAAATAGTTCAAAGTATTTGTTACTCCAACCATGAATTGAATCAACTACAATGATAATGAAGGTGTGGTTACAATTAAGCATTGAAAAAGATGAGACACTTACAGTAATTGTTTTCTCTGCAATCTTTTATTAATTTGTTCTTAATTATGGTCTTTAAACCATATTATTTATATTTTTATGAGTTAAAAATTACCATGCCATGTTAGAGATGGATGGGTCTGAAGTTCAGTTCTTTAAAATTATAAATAAGAAGACTTATTAGACACGAGAATCTGAAATATCATGGAATGTGAAAAATGCAAGGTTTGTTAACAAATATTTTTAAGTGGAAAATAATTTTGCCACAGATCATTTGGACCAAAATACAACTAATGAAACTTAGAATATTTTAATCTCATAACTTACTGCTTTGTGAAATACATTGATGTGACTCATTTGTTTGTGCATGTTAACCATTTCATTGCAATTCAAATATTGGAAAACTAGAAGGGAAAGTAGTAACTCTGTACAAACATATTTTTGTTTTCTTTTGAGTGTTATCCTTCTTAAAGCTACATGTATTAATAAGTGCGTGAAAGAATCAAAAATAAGAATACTCACATCTTGTAGGATGGATTTATGGTTACTAATATTAACGCTGAACATTTTGATGTATTTTGTGATTTTTGATTTATTCAATAGAGTAATCAGCATGTATTAATGTTCTTTCAGAATCGCTAATTGAAAGTAATTGCTAATATCGCTGCTAGAGTTGGAGGTCTTCAAGGAGTGCAAATAGTGTACATGATGGCTAATGTCTAAATAAATAAAACCTTTCATATGTTTGTACAAACATTAAACAAGCAGTAAAAAATGGTTACTTCAAAATAGTACTTGATGCATTACATTATCCAAATGTAGGATCCACATTATACAAAGTAGAATCAGCCATGAACTATACTTTAGAAGGGAAAAAGAGAAGAGATAAAAAAAAAAAAGAGGGATAATAAGAAGATAAATGAGAAAGATAAAATTGATTTTTTTTAAATGTTAAATCTAATTCTTAAAATTAGTCTATGATGATTTTGAATTGTCTCCCTCGTTTCAATATTTGGTTCCTAGTAGTACTCTTAATTTTTAATTTTCACTCATTCTCTGGTTCATACAATAATGTAATATTTTCCACCTTGTAATAATATTTTGCTACAGCTTGGGTTCTATTCTGGATCAACCTCGGGAGAACAGCTTTATTACAGCTGCAGAAGAGGAAAATGAAATACAGGGGCGATCAGTGAAGAAGTTACTGAAAAATAAGGAAGAAAATGCAAATGATGCCACAGATTCCAGTCAAATGAAGTATTGTGGTAGCTACGAAGATTTTGAAAACTTCAATAACAAACAGCACCGTGAGTCACAACAAGCAATATGTGAATTCTGTGGCATTTGTGTTAAACAACAAAATCTGAGAAATCATATACTAAAAGTTCATACAAAAACAATGCTATGTGAAACTTGTGGGAAGTTTTTCAGCTGGTATAGTTTTAAAACACACAGTGGTGAATGTGTTCTAGATCTTATTAGGTACTGTGAGCTTTGCTCTCGAGTATTTCTTACAGAAAAAGGGTACGAGATTCACATGCAAGAGCATGAGCAAGGCAAAAATCAGTTTTTAAGAATGAAGATTAAAGCATCCATTCAGGATGAGTTGTCATTTGTATATTATTGTCCTGTATGTGGCACTTGCTATCAAGACAAAATTTCTGTTATTGTGCATTTAAATGCCAAAAAAATTGTGACTTGTAGACCTTGCAATAAAGTATTCAGTAATGAGAGAGCTTTCTTGGCTCACATTCACATGCCTAACCAAGCATTTTGGCATTGTCGTTACTGCTTTCAAACGTTTAAAAGAAAATACAGCTGGCAAATTCATGAACGAGCTCATAGTCACCAAAATAGATCATATTGTTGTGAAATGTGTAGAAAACAATGTCCTTCAATAGAGAGTCTGCTGCAGCATATTTTATGCCACGGATCCAACAATTATTTTTGTGCACAATGTAACATGAAATTTAAAAGGCAATCATCTCTGAAAGAACATGTTCTGCAGCATGAGGGATTTATATACATTTGCAAATCATGTAGGCAGCAATTTCAATCATCGCGCAGCTTGCGATTGCATAAGGTAAAAATGGGAAAACATGGAAAGAGAATTTTGCTCCAGAAACAAAAAGTCTGATGATACTTTCATTAAGAAAGTTATTAGTCATTAATATACAATTAATGACTGGATTGAATCTATTTTTTATTGAATTTTAATTAATTTTTGAGAGAATGGGAAACCATACGTATTCAATGCAAAAGTTGATTTTTTTACCGAAGAATACAAGCATTCAGTGTATATGAAGATGGATAAATTTTGTTTCAGAAAAGTTGCAATTTGTCAAGAATATTGAAAAAGCCACTAGTTCCAGAGACATTTCATTTTTCAGATGATAAGTGTTGAAAACTGAATCTAGATTTGAATGCCTGTGTATTCTCTATCACAAATGAAACAAATTTGCATTTACATGAATAATTATATGAATTTAATTTGCACTATTATTCATACATTTTTGTAAGTGTTGGAATTAAATGAAAAATTAAATGCAATGTTGTCAATTTTTCATCACTAGGAAATTTAGTAATTATTCCCCTACTTGTATGTTCATAATGGAATATCAATCATAATTTACTACTTATGATGTTATAAAGTATATAAAACAATATAGGTAAGTCCTGGTTGCTCAGAGATGCTCCTACAAAATATATGCTAGTTATAAATTGAAACATGTTACTGTTTATATAAGTCCTCGTGGAATTGTTTTTGCATATCTCATGAATGAAGATTGACCAGAGTTTTGGCCCAAATTTGAAATTGAAAAGGCAGCATCAAAGGCCTTTGCAATTTCCTTCAGATCTTCCTCCCAAAGGCAAAGCCAGTAATTTCAATAGAGAAAAGAATAGTTGCAAAGGTTAAAGGTAAATTCAAACTGTTCATGAAAAAGAACTCAAAAAATTAAATATTTTATGTAATATAATTTATAAAAATTATATTCAACATCATGAGTAGAGTAATTATATTAAAATGTGCAATTCATTTTTAGGTATGAGAGACTATATTTACTTATCTTACACTAACTTGATTTGCTACACATATTGGCGTATTATTTATTTTTCTTTATACTGTTTATGAGCCCAGTATACAAAATTAAATATATCTTTATTTTCCTCTAAATATATTAATGAATGCATCAAGAACTGAAAACATCAAGAAATATACCATGGTATTCAATTTGTACAATACTAACTTTCTTTCTTAAATTTTTTAGTTCAAAAATGTAATTAAAACGTTTGTTAATGTAAATGTATGGTAAATCATAAAAAGCAGGTATGAGAAGTGAAAGTAACAAAGAGATTATGTAAAATACAGATATTCTTCACTCTCATTCCAAGAACCAGTTTGTTATACTAGGTAATTTACATACATTATGTTAACCACAAATGAACACATTAAAAAATTAAAATTGAGCAAAATAAAATAAACGTTGAATTTATTTTCTTTCTTTCTTTCTACTTTCCTGTAAAATATCCTGAGGAAGGATGTTATGAATAGGCCTAGAATATAAAAGCAAATTTAAAAGTACACATTTCCTTTGAAAAGTATTATAGTGAAAAAATGTAGTTTGAAGAATTTTCACCCATCAGACAGGTACGATTGCCCAACCTTAAAAACCAAAATGGACTGGTAGAATTCTCTTAAAAAAATTAATGTAGTATTTAATAGAGTGGATGCTCATGTCAAAACAAAGAATCTATTGACAAGGTAGCTCGTATGATTATCAAGCAAACTCACAAGAAAATGCTTTCAGAAAAGGGAATTAAAGCTTTATTTTAAGATAGTTTGATTTGATAGTTGGTAGGTACTCTATTATAAGAGCAGATGACTTCGAACATTTTAAACCTTCGAACTTCAGTAACATTTTATAATCAAAATGATCTATATAATAATGGTCTCAAAAGTGTGGTCTTAACTCTTAGAATAAATTTATTAAAAAAACCTACATTTGATCAATGCCTTCCTCACACAAACAAATTAAAAAAAAAAAAAAAAAAGTCCAAAATCACCTATCAAATTAGACTTAAAACATTGCTGTATTTTTCTTGAAAACTCAAGAAATTTTTCCACAGGGTGACTTTAAACACCATTGCCTATTGTTTTTAATAATATTTAATATTAAAAAATAGTTCCATATCACATCTACATTATAAACAAATGAAATATAAATAACATTGTGTATTTTTATTTCAGAAAAATACAAAGCAATATATTAAAAAACAACTGAAATGGAGGTAAATGCTCATAGAACAAACAGAGAGAAAAATCTGTCTCACAAACGAAGGTTGAACAATTTGTTTGATTTGTTCCACGTTGACAGTTGCCTCATCCTTGTTAGGGGAAGACAAATTAGATTCGTTATTGCCACTTCCTTCTTTGTCAAATGTTGATTTTGATATCCAGTTTTCACAGTGAGGTACCTAATACTTACCCTTCCTTATCTCTCTGTCTGTGTAAACCAGTCATCACTGTAAGTTGTATTGTGCCTACTGTCAATTTTTTTTATATACTGGTCCAGTGTTAAAATGAACACCAAATATTATTTTACTGATGATAATATAATCCCCAATAATTATGTTGTATACTATTTACAATGTAATTTCAGTTAATTTCTCGTCCAAACTCAGAAATGAATCTTCTACCAGGTTGACATTGGATGTTTTCCAAAGTCACTGGTCAAGGTACACCACTAAATAATACACTAGCACTAAATTTGCCAATTAAGGTACACACACAGAACTAATTACAGGTTATTAATAGTAAGTCTCAATATAAATAATCAAAAAAATTACAATATTTTAATTACACAATTTTTTAGAGCATTAGTTTTCAGCATCTTAAATTTTGATCTTCTGAACTCCAATTTTCAAAGTTTAATGCTACATAATTGTTACCAACATTTTACAAGAAAGTGAAAACAAATGCTGTAAATCCAGTCATTAAACCATGTATTTGAAATTAACAAAAAGCAATATCAAGAGATAAGAGAGACCATACAATTAACCCTGGAAAAATATCAAAAGTCTCCTGCTTTTACGATACTCTTTTTCATGTAGAAAGCACTTAGTATTTGATACATAAGATATCAGCAATGAAATATTTTCTGTATTAAACATGTAATGAATTCAGAAATGTATCATTAAATTTTCTTAATTACTTTATGTGGTGCATAGTGTAAAAATATATTATCTTACCCCATGATATGGTATATTATTACTGTTAAAATTTTTAACAGCAAATGCTTTTGGTGGAATGCAAGAGATGGCAAAAGAGAAACTCGGAGTGTATCTTATTTATCAGTAGGTCTGAATCTGGTTTGCGTCTTGTACATCGGCAAACACAATAAAACATTTTGCAGGAGGCTTCTTGAACTTAGCTGTTTTGTATACTACTTAAGAGAAGTACTACTAAAATAAGCACCAATGAAATGAAATTTGTAACATGATTTATAAATTTGTAGCTAACTAAATAATGATGATTACAATAACAGAAACATGAATACAACATTGACAATATTCACATTAGTCTTGATAACTACTTGCAGCAAGGACAACAACCACAATCCACGAAAACATAATAACTAAACAACGGTAAAATTAAACCACAAACATACTATTGTTACTTGCAAAGCAGCTCCTGTGTTAATCATATTTCCACGATAAAAGTCACGGTTCCCATCCGTGGGTCGATATCGAGATTCATCTTTTATTACAAATGGCCTGGTAAATGGTTCCATATAATCCATAAAGTCAAAGATAGCACCACACTGCAAACGATCGTAAATAACTTTTGCACTGTTGCCATTGGCTATTAAAGATTTGACAAGTGTTCTCCTATACTGATCACAACTCTTATAGTATCCATCAGTAACTATTACAGCGTTGGCCAACAAGAGAATAGCCACCAAAATACTTAATCCTGCAACTAGCCCCCAACACTTAAAACCACTCTCTGTAGTTCTTGTTCTTGCAGAAGTGACAGCAACATCATCTTCACACCTGTAATAGAAATTAGATAGAAACAATTTGGGTGGGAGAAATCGTGATTTTCTTCCTTTTTTTAATTGAAATCCTAATACATAAAATTATGTCTTTGTGAATGATCTAGAATACACTTGAATGTCAGGAGCAACATCATGCAAATTGGTACATAAGTTACTAGTTGCCAGAAAAATAATAGTCGGGTTAATGCCCCTCCCCCTGGAGAGAGTGGGATTTTGGAAGGTGTGGGACAAAATGGATATGCAAATTGTAATGGACAAAATGGATATGCAGGTGAGACAAGCATGATGGCTGAGGATGTTTAATACTCAATTGTGATAAATTAATATGTGGGTAATCTCCTAGTTGATTAAATATTAACATTACTATCACAGAGTACTTTTTTATAACAATTAGAATTATTACAAAAATTCCTTTTTAATTTATCACTGATTGAAAATGCAGACTTACGTCAAATGTGAATGTATGTAAGCACATTATCTCTGAACTAACTAATGTCTTTTAAATTTACTACAATTTAATTAGTTAAAATTTAAGTAAGGTATTTAGATAAATATTTTCACCCAAATTGTGTTTTACTGAGTCTTGAAGGGGAGAAAAACTATTGTGGGATTCTTTCCATAATTCCAGACAATTAGTGTTGACAAGTTTCTCGACTCCAGACAACCCTTCCTAGATATACATATAAGCATTTTCTCCCTTGCCTTGAGCAATATCAGATTTCTTTTATGTGGTTTGCGAGTTCTAATAGGCAAATGAGGGCCTATTCATGAAATTCTCAACTTCATAATTTTTTTTCCATTTGCTATTCTATACCATGCTCAACTATCATTTTAAAATTCACCCCCTTTTATAATAAGATTTCATTGCTAATGTGTACCTTTGAAATTAATAAGTTTTGTTGAAAGCATTTTATTGAACAATACAATGGTAGCACATAAAAAAGGCACAATTTGTGAAAATGTTTATGAAAAGTAGAAAAAGAAGCTTACTAGTTAATTTCAAATGTTCATTAAAATCATCACCACGCTAGAAATAATAATATAAAATGTTCTCTAATTTTTGTAAATCATATTCTTCGTTTCGTTATGTAATGGTTCTGTTGTCTCATTAATGTAATGGTTATTGGAGTCAAGAAGAATGGCAAATTATTACTTTCTATGAGATGTCGACATAGTCTACTAGTTCATTACTACATCAATTGAACAAAATTAATCACATGATTTTGGATGCTGAACTAATTCTTTACAAGAAAAATGAATCAACACACCGCCTCGTACACAAGACTAATATTTTTAAAATATGGAAGTGAACAGTACAAAAATGTGACATGAAGTGTGTCTTGGATGCATTGGACCATTGACCTTACTTAGGTGTGAGCCTACTCCACCCTTAAACAATTATATTGAACAGAATAACTTATTTGACATAGGTGTTGATAGAGGCTGAAGTGTAAAACTTTTACGGGTAATTAGATTTAATTAATAAAATATACTCTGCATTTGATATTCATTTTATAAATATTAATTTACTGACCTGCCTCTTCTGTAAGTAGCTTTGTTAACACGAGTTCTTCTTTTTGATGCAATACAAGTACGATACCCATGATAAATACAAAATGGAATTGCTATTAAAACAATAGGAATAGAAGCAAAGGTTGAAAATTGACAGAATACATTTTTGCCCCCATTAAAGAAATTGAAGCCACTAATGCCATAAAGAATGCATCCACATCTGTAATTTGGACAAGTGTCCAAAATTTCTCTCCAGTGTATCCATGCTGCTGATACAGATGCAAGTTCTACAATGGATAATAAGGCAGACCCAAAGTATAAGAAAAACAAAATCTGCTCAGATTTTTGTTGATCCATCAGCTAAAACAAAAAGGTTTGCAGTAGTGCTTTATGAAATGTATATCTTAAAAGTTGTTTTTTAAATATCCTACTTACTTTTTGCCTAAGAGACACAAAGTTATTTCATAGTGAATTCTTGATATTTTATTTCTCGTGTGTCATACTTTCTCTTGTGAACACTACACCTGTTTCACACCCTTTCTATATCTTACTCAACAGATTAGATAACAGCTGATAGGCTGTTAGTTATCTCTTTTAGGCTTGAACCTTCAATACATCCCTTTACTCAATGAAAATGAAATAAAATTTGAGTTATGTGGCAAGTGAAGAAAAGGAAATATGGGCAGGTATATCATGAAAAAATAGACATGTTGACATAAATATATTTCACATATAGTGAAGGTACAATGTAGAAAGTAAAAGCTGAATTTAAGTCCACTGGAGAAATCAGCCCAACTGTCCTGTAGCTTAACAGGAATGCCCATAAGATTCTGCTACCTCTTCCTTCTGCATATAGAAAAAGAATAACTGTAAGACAGCTGCTGAAAAGTTTCTTTGAGCAGCTGTACTTTAAAAAATCAAATTAACATTTTCCTCAAATATATGTTATGAACACCACTTACCCGCATTAGTTGCCAAAGAAGCAAGTAACGAGGGGAAAAAAATAGGAAATAATCTTAAAACATCTGATGCCTTACATAAAAAATGTGCTGAGAACATTGTTTAACTGTTATCAATGCATTAAGCGTTTGAATTATATGAAGTCCATACAGTAACATTTTTCTCTAGCACATCAGAAATGTAAGAGAAAATACTTTAATCAAAGAAATTAAACTAAAAAAATGTTCAGTGATCTACATAATACGTTTTAATTGGTGAGATTCCTTGTTTAATAGCTGTGCCGAGCACAGTACCATGTAATGCCAAAAGACCAAACATTCCAGAAGAGAATAGTTATATGACAAAAATAACTGATACCTCAAATACCTTCAAATTCAAGATAAAGATCTACCATGAAAACCAGTACAAAAAGGCAATACCAATAATTTTAAATCTTGTTCCTTTTTATACAATTCTTCAAGTAAAAAAACAACAACCTTGTATATGGCTAAAGCAGTAACAAAAACTGGTATGAACTGCCTATAATGAAGTTCATAAGGACATATTCCAACAGTGTTAATGACTTTTGACATCAGATTCTTGTTATCCAAAGAAATAAGCACACAACTTAGTTGTCATTACAGTTCTTGGCAGTATTACATTATGCGGATAAATCAAACACTGAAGAGCTGTAACTTAGAAGAGAATATTCTTATCCCCACTCCTTTTTTTCAGTCAAAAGCTTGTTACTTGCAGAGCAAATTTTTAATTTATATGAAAACATGATACTGCACAATGTCTTGGTTTTTGAAAGGTTATTTTAAAAACATGAATTCTTTCCACAACTTTGGCTAACTGGAACTTGTTGAAATTTTGTTCACCTGCAAAGTTGAGTGTGGTACACAAAAGTATCCAATGACTTTAAAAACTAATGATTTTAGTTGTAAGCATTTTCTTTTTTATAAGAGCCATCTTTAATGTTTACTTACAATAAGTGATTAAGGTATCATAATATCACAATTCCAACTACCCATCTCACTCTCAACATTCATATTTAGATATCCAAATTATATTGTTCATGTTGTGTAGTTATGTTAATTTTTTATGAACTAGTCAGATTTGGAATAGCAATTGCATTCATGAATCATGTGGTAACTTCATTGCTTGATCATTTTGCAAACATTCTTAAAATTCAGTTTTTGCAGAAGCTAAATACAGGTGAAATAGTTAAGTTTAACAATTCATTATTAAAGCAAGAATTTTCAGGGGATGTGTGTTTTTATTGCATTCGATGGGATTCAAGACTGTAAACATTTTTCTCCACAAAAATGTGATCTTAAGTGGTGGAAAATTATATGCAATGATTACAAAAAGCAGTGTTGAAATATTAAAATGTTGACCCAGTAGTGAAACAGCGACTCAGAAATAAGGCAATACTGTAAATCAATCTGCACTTCCCACAACTTGTTACCTTTTGTAATCCAGGCTTGTTATTTCTTTAATTTCATTTTTTCCATTGAAATCTTATAATCTTCTTACATACAACTGAAACAGTATGTATTAAGATAAGTATTCATTCTCTTAATTTGATTAATTAACCAATATTCTATTTCATAAAAATAGGTGGTGTTCTCTTGATATCATTTCTTATGTTTTAACAAAGACAATATTGCAGGTTCAAATCAGTCTGCTGTCTGTCTCCTTTCCCAATATTTACAAACTGTCACCACTTCTTAATATAAATAGCTCTTCATATTAGTGAAGCAAAAATTGTTTAAAGCTTCATTCATAGGTGTGCAAGAACAGACTAGTAAAGTGCCAGATTCTATGATTATCAACAAATTCAAAATATTTTATTGATAGGACAGAAACATATGCTTTGGAATTTGATGTGAAAGGTATGATAAATATGTTAGCAATTGTGGCTACTCGGGCTATGTTTTGGTTCAATCTTCTACTTTGGTTACAGCAGGAGTATATTTACTTACTCAGTTTGGTTATGTTATTGATATATTTGATGGGAGATTTTATTTTATTTTTTGGGTGTTTAACTAAATATAATGCTTTTAAAGTAGTAAAGGGACTAGGGAGGCTACAGATATTTCATATATCAAGATTCTAAAACATTGTGTAATGCTGCTATTTCCAAACACATTTATAGTTTACAAAATAAAATTACGCCCAGAGAATCAGCACCACAAAAATCAACACACTACCACACAACACAACCCTAAATCTTCTGAAAAGCCTTCCACTTCCCAAAGTTTTATCCAAATTGCCCCTAAAATTATTATACATGAAGACTCATCCACCAAAAATAACATGCTGCCAATCATTGCTATCAAGGCTGTAGTAGAATGCAAAGTTAATTAAATCCAAAGTTCAGGAATCTATTTGCAGCATTCACTACAATTCGGTAAAAAGAATTATTAAAAAATATCAGTAAGCCATATACTGGTAACATCAAGGCTAGTTCAAGTTTTGGGAGTGACCATCACCTACAATTTGTAACTGATAGCATATATCACAGGAACCACTCCTTATATTTGTATGTAATAAACAGTACTGCCTTTTGTTATATACATTTTAATTGAAAAATCCACCTATTCATCAAACACAGTCCAAAAAAACCTTTACAGAGGATCAGGAATATACAAAGCAGATAATCTTGAACTCTAAAATACATAACATTTTATTATCTTGTTAGTTAACACACTAACAAATCTAAGTGACATTTACACAAACATTCTAACATTCATCTAAGAAATGCTGCATAACCTATTTTTACAATGCTTACATTACAGTAGTTACATAACCATGGGGCAACAAAAAATATCCTTACGCAGGGTTATATTCTTGTCGAAAATCTTGAAGCTTATCTCTTGCACTCCACAAACAATAAACTGCAGCTAAACTAAATCCAATTCCACCTCCAATGGCACATTTTCTCAGGCCAGCTGCAATAAAATTTGAATATACAATCCTGGTATTATACTTCTTGAAAATGAAGTGAGGTACATAATTTCATAAAGTATGTAAATCAATAAAAGTATAAAATAAATTTGAATAACAAAAACTTTGAGACAATCTGATGAAAGGATATTTCATTATCAAAAGTGAACAGAAAATAAAGCATTACTTCGTAAAAGTTAGCATTTCTTAAGTTTTAACATTACTTCATTAGCAAATTCTGCACCATATTTTAATGACAAAAAATAGGAACAAATGTACAGAAGAATTAAATAAAAAATAACTGTATAATTTTAATTCAGTTTTACAGAAAACAGGGGAGTTTTTGAGATACTTTATAAGACATTATTTAAAGCACATGTACTTGTAAATATATTAATATGAAGAAATCGCCTCTAATGTAAATATTACCAATGTGAAAGACGAGTCAAAAAAAACATTTTTTTAATTTTTGAAAAAACAAAAGAATGGAGCAATACTACAAATTTAAAGAAAAATGTGGAGCCATTTATGAGAAAATCTTGTTTTTGTCATTTTTTTTTATTGCAAATATTTCATGCACTATTGCATCACAACTACTAAAAATTTTCAAAACAATGTACATGACCTTAATGACAGAACTATTTATGGACAACTAAATTAATTTGAAGGAAAAATCTCAATCATTAATTTTATAGTTGTAGGAAGACACCAAGAAACAAAATGCAATGCAATTTTAGAAAATTCTGAGTCAAACCTGAAAATAGAACCTATTCCACCCTTATAACTGTATTTTACTCTATTCTTGCAAGAAATTTAAAGAAAAAATTTGGTGCCATTTTTGAGAAAATTTGGAATGTGTTTGGGGGTCTTCGTGTAAAGTACCCCCAAATTTTAAAGAATTTCAAAAGTTCAAAGCTTCAACTAAAGCCAGATCGACAAGGATTTCTTCAATTCGGAAAAAAATCTTACGCATAGTTTAGGCGCTAGTGTGATTCACATACATGAGACTAATGGATTTTTGGGGGGGGCGCAACACTTCGGTATCAGGGAACCCCAAAACATGCATTTCTGTTGAAATCTCAAAATATATTTTCCACAGCATTACATAGCTTTCTCTATACTATGTATATTACTCCCTATGCATATACAAGAAAGTAAAAAGGTGATTTTACCATTTAACTTCCATAACTTGTATGTGCTAAAAAATGTATGCCCGCAAAAATTTTTCCATAAGAGCCTGTACTAATTTTAACTTCTTTTATTAAAATATTAGGGTGGTAAGAGCCAATTTTTTCCCTACCGTCTTGAAGAACAGAGATTTTGCTTTCGTATAAAGTATTTTTTGGAAGTACTTCACCGCGGTCGATCTAAGGAACATACTACCTTAATAACAAAGATGGCATTACACGATTTTCCTTTTTTGAAAAGAACTTCAATTTTTTTTCTTTCATAACTCAAATAAATCAATTTGTCTCAAAGTTTTTATTCAATGAGAACTTTATTTTATTACCTGATGATTTATATAACAGTCCTGTTGCACTAGCAGCAACAATTGTATTCAGTTCATCATCACAGCCTCTTGCCCATGACAATATAACTCCAAACCCACTGTACATGACAGCTAATACTCCTAAAGTGTTTGCAGTTGCAGATCCTTGCTTCATTACATAATTAAGTAGCCTGAACAAAATAACACATTCTCCAGTAAACAGTTTAACTCTGATAATAAACATTTTTAAGTTGATTCTTTCTTACTGTGTACGTCTCAATTTTCCAGTGTGACCAGCAAGAGTTGTACTCTTCAGACCATTATAGAATCCTCCAATGCCTCCAATTCCAGCACCCAACATACAAGAACCTCCGATTTGGGAAAAAGCTAGTTCGAAACGTCCCCTTTGTCTCGCTACTCCCTCAGGAAATATAAATTCGGGTTGACTTTGTGGCAAATATACTGGATTGAAATTGAGGTAAGGGGACAACTGAGCCAAATTCTGCTGAGAATGCACTGAAAAACAAATAAAATTTATCAATAAATTAAAGGTTACACACGCTCTCGTTATTATATGTAGTGTATTGTATATATATTAACACTTTACCAGACACGTTCATGCTGGGATCTTTGCTTGAATACGAAGCAGCGTATGTTGCATCGGGGTCCGGGTTGCTCATTTTTCCCGCAAAGATCTGAATGCAAATGGAAAACTCAGAAACTTTTTATCAATTTATTCCTCGCCACTTTTCATTGAGATACTATTAAATTATATACGAAGACTGCACACTTACACTTATCAATCGATGGAGTTTACACTTCTACAAATCACTAATTAGGATTGGTAATGTATCTTACTGCTGTTTCAAACTCACTTAATGAACACTACTTATTTGCAACATATTCCAACTACACTTTGTCTACAATTACAACCTATGCTCAATCATCCATCGACCCACACGAGGACACAAGCTTACCACTAAGTTACCACTATTGCATGCATGTATTGCATAGCGCATAGAACTTCGAAGGACGACGTGCTCTTTCAGCATGGACTTTGAACATGACACTTCATGAACGATCATACCATGCAATTCTCGTGTCTTCTCGTTCCTTCGAACGAGTTGACTCTGAACAATGCGAGATGTGACCGAAAGCGGACAAGATCACGATCACGGTGTAAGAAATATAGGTGTGTTCACTCCACAATGTAAGAAATATCTGCGATTTTTCCATAGCTGTGACACTTCACCTGCTGTTACGGTGCCATCCAATCGGGACCTTAACGTGACTCTTTTTGAGTCATTCTGAGCCACAAGATGTCACATGATCGCGAACGCATCAAGCAGTACTGCAGATCAAACGACTCTAGCGGCAGGACTGAAAATGATTAAAAAAAGTCGTGCCGAATTCCATCTTGGAGATACTACCCTCAGCCGCCACGTTAGAAAAACCCAAGCATAGAAATCGTGAACTTACGGACACAACAGAACATACGTGTCCATTTCTTTCCAAACGTCGTGATCATTTTTCGTTGGAGGTTTTCCTCTACCTATAATGGTTTAAAAACATTGTTTTGTTTAGGTACACTTTCCCGCAGTGAATGTTCTTTTTTCTTTAAAATAAGATTATTTTTCACGATAATTAAGTTGTGTCCAATAGTGGACTGGGGCAAAAGAGGCCAGGAGAGACAAAGCAAGCTTTTTTTATGTGCCCTAATGTTCCCAAAAACGAAGAATGTAAACCAGCACCCTCGGAACAAAGAGAACAAAAAGATATTTCTGCTTTGAAGCAAGACAAGTTAGTTCAAGTCAATAGTAGGTTACAGGTTCCACCCATCTTCGTAATTCGCAATTCATACGCCAAAACTTTTCCTGTCATTTTCAGATGTTTCACGAGAAAACGTATGTAGATTTTCCATTTTTTTGCTACAATTTTAAAAAAAAAACAGTAAAGAACATAGCTCTCAATAAATAAGTTGTCATTTACTTGCATTGCTTGAACGTGTAGTTCAAACACAGCAGCAAAATATGTATGAGCTACAAAAATCTCATGGACCATCAAAGTTTTATTTGTGTAAAAGCTAAGCGGTCTTCTTGAAGACATTTGTGTAAAACTATGCCTAAAAATTACGTAGGTCACCAAATCAATTTTTTCTGGCACAAGATCAAGTCGCGTCTCAATTGTTTTGCAAGAAATGGCATCAAGTATTCATTAAAACTTGTCAAGCAAAAGATATTGAAAATATTTTTCATAAAAAATGTTAACATTAAAATCGTTGGGGATAACAATTAATCTTTAAAGCACCTGATTTGAATATTGAAAATCTACCATCGAAATTTGAATTCAACACACGAAACTACAAACCTTTTTTTAAATATAAAAGAGTGAAAGATTTATAATTGTAAATAATCATATACTTATTACAATTTATTAGTTGAAAAATCAATAGTTAAAAATTTATTAAATTCTGGTTAACTTAGTGTTGCAAGTTCCTCCACTCCGTGAAAAATCACGAACATTTTTGGGACTGTGTTTATGAACATTGGATTTTTTCCAGACGATTATTAAAGTTTAAGATAGGTAATATTTCTCTCGATGTTAAAAATTAATATAAATTTCTAAAATAAATATTTTAAAAGCCGACAGTTTATAAAACTGTACGGAAGGTGTCACTTCTAAGCCAATAGCTCAGGGGCTCGAAATTCGTTGGCACTTTTCATAAACGATGAAAGGGTACATGGAACCAAATGTTTCATTCATTTCATTTTATTATAAACCAGCACCTTATCATCATCGTTAAGATCATGATGGTATTTACTTCGAACCATTTTCAAAATGAAAAGATAGTGACTTGACGTGTGTTGATAAAGTAGTGCTTTGTAAAATCCAAATGGTCGAAGAAATTCGCCGTCAGAACCTAAATTAACCGAAAGAAGAAATGATATCATTATAAATAACAAATGTGATAAGACACACGCACCTCGGCAACCGCAGAGTACAGCCCAAAATTTAGTGAAATTCTAGAAATCGCTTACGCGCACAGCAGAGGTTGCCACCCAACACTTTCCCGCCAGTGTTGTGAAACTGTGACGTAATTCTGGACATCTCTATGGTGGCGTTCAATCTTCCGATTGGATGACACCCAACTTATTTACTTCACTAGGCAGCTAAAAAGCATAGACTAAAGAGGTCTTTACTCTATGCTAAAAGTATAATACGTTGTGGGCAGGTTGTAGGTGCTAGTGCTACCGTGTACACGTGATGTTAATCTATGGTGTACAGCTGTATGTTAGGCATGCCAACTTCCGCACATAAAAATTGGCTTATTTGTTAGAAAAACGGAAAGTATTTTAAATATTCCATTATTCATAATATAGACACATAAGAAGCTGCTGAAGAAAGCTATACTATTAAATAAAGCTCATCATAAGTACGTAGTCTCTGGAATATACTGTGCGAGCAGTGCAAAGATGTGTGTGGACGTCGTGGACTGTGTGCGGACGAGCGTGAGCGTGATTGGAGCTCGGAGCACCTGCTGATTGCTGCCAAAGAGTATATCTCTGATTGCTGCGCTCATAGGCAAATAAGTACTCTGTGGCTGTGCTTGCTGAAGTTGAAGTATACTGTAGCGACATGTGACACATGTGACGGGAGTAATCCTAACCTTGTTCTTTGTCGAAAATACCGGTGATATGTGTGTAGGTACAGTTAATGCAAAATAAGATAGTGCTGTTTATTATAATATTTGTAAAATAGCGTCAACCTTATAATGGTGGAACAATACAGAGAAACCCGTTTGTCTGCAAAAATGTAAGTTGTGAACTGGGTAATTTTTGTATGCTGCATGAAATGTGCGGACGGTGTTAATTCGTTTGTAATGTTTTACTTCCCTGCGAGAATTACCTTCTAGTTTTGAGGTACCTTCCAGGTTTAAGAATTCAATTCTCATGCGAGATCGAAATTATAAAGTTGAGCAAACGCGTGTGTTCTCCCACATAACCTTAATTTTAATATTTCATAGAAATGTATTTATTGACGTTTCAGGGTGTATATCTTGGTGCTTAGAGAAGAATATTTCATATCATGGAGTTATTGAATGTGAGCAGTGGGTTGCCACAGGTGGTTGAGGATAGTTGGGAGTTGCAGTTCTATCAAAACCAAATAGTCTTTTTCAGAATAGTACTTTTAGCTTAAGGCAGTAGTAAATAGAAATTTTACATAGAAACTGAGTGTACAATTTGAAAGATTCTAGAAAATTCTAGAGAATACATTTTCTTCATTATATCCTTTGCAATATGCATCTTAGAGAATTTCCAACTGATACAGACACGTATTTATAATATTATTTATAATGATTGTCACAAGGTGGCCACTCTGGAAAATACGAGGTGGGGGAGGATTTCATAAGCTGTAGTAAAGTCGGGGATCATTGAATTTAGAATTGTTAGAAGTCAGGGAAAATATTGTGAGGGTATTATACTAAATATTATTCATTTAAAAAAATATTCCAACTAAAATTAGTGACTCAATATTTATTTATTTAGAATTTTTTAAATTTGTACTTTATCCAAATGAAATTATAGGTGACATAAAAAGTAAGGGGCAAAATTCTTAAATATGAAACACTACATAGAGAAATTTCTAATGATACTTTTGCAAAATGATCTTAATATATGAAAACTGTTCGAAGTAATATCGTTATTAAAAGCAGTTGAAATTAATTACCAGTATGTAATATTTTAATAAAAAGGGACACTCTTTTAATGTTAACATTGTAAGGAAAATTTCTTTAAAAACAAATGTTCAAGTCTGTTAAAAAGCAAATCTAATTCTTTTTTTCTTTCTTTTTCTTTTAATTTTTACAGTTCCCATGTCTCATTCGGGGTGGATAATGCAGAAAAAATTCAATCTCAAGCCCATATACATGTTGTTGCAAAAAGTTTGTATAACCAAGATGCTCAAAGAACTCCAGTTCCATTTGGAGTTCTTGATCGTCGAATGGTATGAGGCTTTTTCCCTAATTTGTTACGAAATTTTGCAACCTTGATTTGCTTACTAATCAGTATTTATTGCAGGGTACAAACCAAAAGTCAGCAGTTTGTGAAACTTGTGGAAAAGGGTTAACAGACTGTGTTGGTCATTATGGGTACATAGATTTAGAGCTACCCGTGTTTCACATTGGCTATTTCCGATCTGTCATTGGCATTCTACAGACTATATGCAAGGTATTTCAGTTTGTATTTGAGTGTTTCTGTTGCTTCCCATTTATAAACATGCTTGATCTTTCTGAAAATTATTTATTTCAATGACAGTGTAAAATTAATGTTGATTTGAATTTCAGACTTGTTCAAGAGTTCTACTTCCAGTGAAAGACAGAGAAAAATTTAGGCATAAAGTTGTGAATCCTAATCTCCCTTATTTAGTTAGAAAAGCTTTGCGAAAACAAATATTGGATTTATCCAAGAAAATTTCCACATGTCCACACTGTGGAGACATCAATGGAACTGTCAAGGGTGCTGGTTTATTGAAAATTTTGCATGATAAGTATCGTTCAAAGAAAAACACAGATAATGTGTTGAGTAAGAAGATAGGTAAGTGAAAACAATCAATTTTACATGTTATTCTGGCAATGTGTATATCAGAAGCAAGTTGATCACCTTAATTTAAACTGTTAGGAATTCTGTAAAACTCAGTACTTAAGCTCATGTGTTTGCCTGATCTATATGGAAGAATATCGTGTCTTGCATGTAAATTACACATATTTATATTTCACATTCCTTCATCTTGGTTTCCTGTTTGTTTGTTTTTTCACATTCCAGCGGAGTACAGTGAAGCTGTAGAAGCAAATAATGAACTGTCAAGTGTAGTTACATCAGGTTTGCTCTATATACTCAATCCTTTGGAAGTGTTGGAAATTTTGCAGAAGATTCCAGAAGAAGACATTCCATTTCTATTAATGAATCCTGACAGAGGCAAACCTAAAGATTTGATATTAACAAGGTTACCAGTACCTCCATTATGTATTCGTCCATCTGTGGTGTCAGAGTTGAAATCTGGAACGTAAGATTCTTTTTCTGAATGAAATCAATTTTTTTGAGTTTTCCTGTTTCTTTTTCGTGTTCTCTTATGAATGGATTGTGATATGAAGTTAAATTGTCATTCATATTTCTTTTTTTACAGTACTGAAGATGATTTAACAATGAAATTATCTGAAATAATATTTATCAATGATGTAATAAATAGGCACAGGCAGACTGGAGCTAAAGTTCAAATGATTAATGAAGATTGGGAATTTTTACAGTTACATTGTGCATTGTATATAAATAGCCAGACATCTGGAATCCCCCTTAATATGCAGGTATGGAAATTGGTTAATTATATGTACCTTATTAGATGATGTACAATAAATGGGCTTCAGTACACAGAAGATAAATTATCTAGAAAGCAGTGGAAAATCTAGCTGTTATTGCTTTTTTTTTTTTTTTTTACATGATCAAAAAAATTAAAAACCATTTGTTCTTTTCAGCCTAAGAAGTCAAGTCGTGGTCTAGTTCAAAGATTGAAAGGTAAACAAGGGCGTTTTCGAGGAAATTTATCAGGCAAGAGAGTGGACTTTACAAGTCGAACTGTCATATCTCCTGATCCCAACCTTAAAATTGAACAGGTAATTGCCAAATGTATGAATGTTTGAAATTTTTAATGATGGAAGAGTGGTGTGAATGATCTCTTAAACTGGTATAGCATATGGAGGATTCTAGTACCACATTAGAATAGATATTTTATGCATCGAGACTTACCATAAAAAAGATGTGGGTTTGTGACATCTGTACACCTGTAGAAAGAAAGAAAGAAAATACAATTCCTGTTTTTATTGAAAGTATTTAAAAATATTTAAATACTTCCTTAATAAAAATTGAGGCATCCAGTGAGAGATGGAACTAACTCACCCAGGTTACAAGTGGTGTTCCTCAAGGTTCAGCTCTGGGCTTCATATTATTCATCCTATATACTTGCAACCTCGGTGATGATCTGTCTTCAAGTTGGAACTGTTATGCAGATGACACCAAACTATTCTCAAATCCACTGAAGAATCACCAGATGCTGCAAAATGACCTCAATAAAGTGGTGAGATGGTCGGAATCTTGATTGCTGCGCTTAAACCCTAATTAGTGTACGGTCCTCCACCTAGGAAGAAATAACCCAAATCTTAACTTTACCATTACCACTCCCCAATTCTACAACAGTACAAAATGGTCTAGGCATTTTTATCACTGAAAATCTGAAATGGGATAACCAAGTTGCTGCCGTTACCAAAAAGCCAATATGCTTCTATACCTGAACTGATCTATACAACATACATTAGACGTATACTTGAGCGTGCCAATGTTGTTTGGTCTCCCTACAATCAAAAAGTTAAACAACATATTGAAAAAGTACAAAGGCTAATAATTAAGATCCCTAGGGAACTACGACAATCTGATTATGAACGAAGATGCAGAGAAATGTCACTTCAGAACTTTTGGAACAGAGAAGAATCAGGGGTGAAATTATAGAAACATTTAAAATCTTGAATGGATACTATAACATTCCTGAATTTAACAACTTCTTCACAAAAGCCACAGATTCTTGACTTAGAGGATATATGATGAAGCTGGTGAAAGAAAAAACATGGACAGGACAACGTTCTCATTTCATTGTAAACCATTTAGTAAATACATGCAATGCACTTCCCGCATGCTATTTAGAAAAGGAAACCCAGAGCACCTTCAAGGCTAGTCTGGGCAATTATAAATTTGTGATTAATTGATTATAATACTTCTATATACTATCTCCATACATATGATCTATGATGTATAGTAGTAATTTAATTATAATTTTGTTAGTATATTTAAATGAATTGTTATATAACTTATCACACCATTGTTAGATATGTGTACAACAGCATGTTGCTGCCATTAATTGATAAAATAAAAATAAATAAAATGAAATAAATATTGCAAATGGTATTGCTACTATTTAACATTCTATGCCTAAAGACAATCGTGAGCGAATACATCTTGGCTCACGACACATAGATCAACGAGGTAGACATGGCAATATTAAGCGTAGACATAGTGAACAGTTTTTGAAGGGAGTTCAAAACCATATCAATAAATTTACCAGGTATAAAAGCCATTATTCAAGAAATCATAATGTAAAGTTTATAGCTGAAATGCATAGACCTTATGAAAAGGAATGTCATAGCTCTGGGACAGAACCTGTAAAATATGAAGCCTATGCAAATGTGTTTCAAACAGAATTTAACATAAGTTTCAAGTTACTGCATTCTGACATCTGTAACATGTATGATTGGATTGCATCATACAGATGTTGTTCCGTTACAAGTGAGTTATCAAATGAAAGCTGACAAATCATACAGTATGCTGAAAGATTATAATATTGAAGTTTTGAATAATAATTGTCATTATTGCTTTATAACGAATGACCTACAACAAGCCTTACCAACACCAAAGATCCCTACAGAATCAGTCTTCTATTTAAGGTGACTGTGGATGTATAACTTGGGATTACATGTGTGGAATTCCAAATCAGCCACTCTGTGTATGTGAATGTCGGAGGATGACATCTTCTCTTTAAAGTAATATATCATCTAGAAGATGTTACTGGAATTGTTAATTCATATTTTCCCAATTAAATGAGTTTGATAGATTTAGAACTGAACTGATTATACCTCTAATAATCCAGTTACAATAATGAGTAATATGATAAATGTATAGAACTTAGAATTGATTGATACTAAGTAAACCATATTGTTTAATGAAGTGAAATCCAAATTATGGACATATGAATGATCAGTCAGTTGTAATTGTTATATGTTTATTTCATATTCAATTGTAAATAACTTTGTGGAAAATGTTCCGTTTTTAGTCATCGCATAAACTATGAAATGTATATTTTGTAAAATGGGCATCTACCATTAATGTAAGAATAAATAAATAATATGTCTCTAGTCTAGTCAATTAATTCTTTAACTAACTTCATTAATTTATTAGTAACTAAAAAGGATTCATAATCCTTGACTTTATGAAAATAAATTTCATTTTATTCACTGAAATGGTTGATACCTGCACTCTTGATGATCTAAATATTTTGTGTTGCCTTATTTCACTTGGAAACTCACAGAATGATTCATGAATTATATTAATGAAAATTTTTGTATTTATTTTTTGTTAGGTTGGAGTTCCAATTTATGTTGCAAAGCAACTGACATTCCCAGAACGTGTGAACAACATAAATCTTCAGCTTATCGGCAACTAGTCATAAATGGTCCAGATAAGCATCCTGGAGCGAACTTTATTGTTGAACAAAGAAACAATTTGAAAAAATATCTTCGCTTTGGGAACAGGCAGAAAATAGCTCAAGACCTGAGGGTATGTTATGATAAAATAATATCTTGTAATATCTGATATGTATGTGTGTAAATAGGAGTGGGGCATGTGTATCTTTTATCTTTGAGTTTGTGTTGAAAGAGATTTGAATCTTGAAAACTTGGCACATTTTGCTCCACATAAACTTTTCAAATCCTAATCAAAAACTTGTAATGTATTCTGCTTGCTCAATTTAGAAGTTTTAATTTCAATTTTTTGTAAACTATATTGATATATTGCTTTTAATTATTATTATTTATTTATTTATTTATTTATTAATTTAGAAGTTTTAATTTCAATTTTTTGTAAACTATATTGAGGGAGGGAGGAGTGAGTGAGTGAGTGAGGGTGTGTGAGTGCGTGTGAGTGTGTTTTTTTGAAGTAGACAAAGTTAATGGACAAAGCAAAAGAATTGAAAGTTCTGTTTGTTGTGATAATTATTATACAGATAAAAGAAATGGAACTTTCCTTCTCTTCGTCCTATTAAAAAATAGTGTTATGACGGTGTATCACCTTTTTTCTAATTGTCTGTTATATTCTTTTCAGCCTGGGGATATTGTAGAAAGGCACCTAAGAGATGATGATATTGTATTATTCAACCGTCAACCAAGTTTACATAAATTAAGTATTATGTGTCATCGAGCTAAAGTCCTTGAACATAGAACTTTTAGGTAAGATTGATTATTGAGGGAGAAGGAAAAGACCGGAAGACTGAAAGAGAAATTTACATACAGTGTGTTATTGCTTATACAGATTCAACGAATGTGTTTGTACTCCATACAATGCTGATTTTGATGGAGATGAAATGAATTTGCACCTTCCGCAAACAGAAGAAGCACGTGCTGAAGCTCTAGTCCTGATGGCTGTAAGTTATTCTTTTTTACTTTCTCATATTCATATCATAGGGAAATTATGTAATGCTCCTGTGCTGAAAAAGTGCCTTTCTTGAAAATGTTTGTTCATTCATCCACTTGCTTGTCTCTCTGTATGTGAACAACACGAGCTCCTAAACTGTTTGTATGTTCTCCAAAAAAGTGTTTCTATTCAACCTGGACAATGTTACATTAGAAACAAATCTTGTAACATTTATTTCAAAATGTAAGAACCTAACAGATACTTCATCTTCTATCATTCTTGATATAATAGCATGTGAATCACTGACTCGTACTAAAAGAGAAGATACTTAATATAAAATGAAGTAAATTTCTTTCACAATATTATATCTATTTGACAGCTTACTGTTAAATTGTGTGTGGTTCATGTATTGGGAAGAGGGAGGACGCAAGTAATTGGGGAGAGGGAGGACCAAGCAACTCATGTAGGGTAAACACAAACGACGAGTGATATATAGAATTTATTAAGTGGCTTACCCGGGTAGCGAAACCTTCTTACAGAGTGAGTGGTGGCACGATACGTGCCTCCAGCATCCCAGCTTTCTAGAAGTGATTGTAGTCACACATAGTTTAAACAATACAAAGCAATAAAATATTCAATAAGTTTGCTAGGAACAATAAAACAGTTTTTTCACTCAGGGTTAGTTAATTCAACAAATCTTTTTTATCAGGTGCATTGCTATGCAAAAAGGAACCGTAAAATTGAGAATGAAGGTCAGGAAGGATGGGCAATCATAGTAGTGTATTAAAGTTTCGACAGTCTCTATAAAATCTTTGCGGAATAACTACCAACCCTTCTGTCTCTGAGGGGTTGGTAGTTGTAGACAATGCAACCTTTCTTCATACACCATGTTCCTGAGTGATATCGGAAGTTTTGTGGCTATGGGCTGAAATTTTTCCATGCTGTTTATATCTTTAAAAAGTGAAGGTGCCAGATAGTGGTAGAATTCTAAGATTAGTCTGCTATATGTTGTGTATATTGCGAACTCCTTTCCTTGGCCATGAAAGCTGGTCGCAATCACTTGAGCAGTGATGGAAGGCTACCCATGTCTAGGTTCATGCTATATTTATAGAGTATAACTTGCTCTGTAATCTTAAATTTTTGAGCGAGTGTGATTTTAGAATGTATTGCACCTCAGTACAGGACAATGATAATCTGGAAACTGAATGGATGTAACTGAAAACGAAAAATAAAAAAACACAAAATTTTGAACATGCAAATCCACTTATACTTGTGATCTTCAAATACCACAGATATAAAGAATATACTACAGCAAATGAACACCCAAGATAATTCATCAAATCATCACAGTAAAAATAAATGTCAAAATAAGAAATTATTGAATGGCCAGACAAAGAACGAGGCAAACAACAGAGCTCTGTCTCCTTCACTTCAAAGAATATACTTCATCCCCAGTTGAGCCATTGGCATATTCTACACATCGAACTGTGCTACTCTCACAAACAAGGGACACTTATGTAATTCAGGTTCAAGTTGATCACCTATACCCACCCCTTTACAAAAAGATTCAGTTCTAATTTTATGTACCAAAGTAGCCCAAACAGATTGGAATGAGCTATTTCTCATTCTGTCCTTTTGTTATTATTCGTTAAAATCCAGTTTATTATTCGTTAAAATCCAATTTGTCATTCACGCTCTGACTGGCTTCTCATGAGCCCACAAGGTCTGGCATTGGGTCACTGAATCGGAGTAAGCATTCCAAACTGCAGCAGCTGCCGATCTCTTATCCTACCTCACTGTGCCATACTCGCCACAGGATGTAACAGCAAGTCCAGCTCCAGAAAGTTGTGATCGTTCTAACAAGGCCCTGGAAGCTCCGCCTGGCACTGGGCAACCGTTCTCAAACTGAACTGGGCAGGCCTGAAGGCAGCATTCGGCCCTGCGCCAGGACTTGGATCACCTCGCAACCAGCGCCTCGCATGGCCCCTGCTCCTTTTGCCTCAGGTCTCTTAAATGTCTGCCACAGCGTTATACTAAACTCAAGTTTTTTGGAAAGCAGAATGAAAGCATTTTCTCATGGACACTTCCCACCAAAGATTGGTATTCATTTGTTTCTTGTAAATGGTGAGAGTTCTAGTTAGGCGCCGTCAGTCACAATTCACGGTGGTTACCACATGGGGCATGCAAATCTCAGGTCTTTGGCCACACTTCCATGCCACAACGTCCCTATATACGGTAGTGCAATTGGGAGAGGAGGGAACTCTTGAGGATTCAACCCTCCCGCCTCCCATAGAAGCCAATGATACCTTCACAAATATTTTATTTTCTTGCATAGTGCCTTCATAGTATAGAAGATGTTGAATGTTGCAGTGAAAAATTTGGTTTTTCAAGAAAACACTTGATTTTTCAAAAATTGAAAGAAGTAAAAAACAACAACAACAACATCAACAACAACACGTTCTGCTTAGCACTTAGGGATACTTTGTTATGTATTTTGGGAAACATTTCTTGTAGGCTTCAATACGCTTGCTTTGGCCTTGGACCCTTCCAGACGGGCAGTCGGAGATAACCCACTCCGATCAATCGGCTTGGACTAGGTCCTGTACTGAACTCCAGGGTGAAGGGATTACAGTTGTACAGCACTGTGTTATTCCCCACTATATCCCGTGGCAACCCTGGCACTCTGATGGAGTGTCTCCTTGTTGGGCTCCGTGGTGGGTGGGAACCAGGGGTTGAATCTGATATCCATCTTCATGGATACTAAACCCCGCCCTCCTCCACAAGGAAGAGGACATCTCCAGAACAAACTATTAATCTCAATAGTTTCTTTTTGAAAGAAGAAGATAGGCCAAAGAAGCTTAGATGGCATGGCATGCGCTGAGGAAGGAAAATCATTTAAAATGGTTGGTGCTATCCATTTGGCAGCGCTGTAGAAGAATCTTGTAGGAAACTGCAAGCTATAATCGACAAAGGAATGGTACTTTTGAAGCACGATCAGATGATCACATCAATAAAATTATGAAAACTAAGCAGATTGTCAGCCTCCAGGTGGAAGTGACCACTCACTCAACACTTAACCTTTGTAAGGAGTGGTCAACCATGATTTTCGGCAGAAAATGAGGAAGACCTAGTTTCCTTTTTAAGAGCCAGGTGTGACCGACGTCTATAGGATCAAGAGGAGGGAGCATGGGTGAAAATCCCCACTTCTGCTCTTATTCTTACGTTCAATCTTCAACTCTCCCTCAAAAGGATCTTGTGCGGTTTCTATAACCTTCACGTACGGCATTATGTACCCAACCCTTTGTGGTGTTTCAAGTGCCAGATGTTCGGCCATACACGCAGCGGTGCATGACAGATAACCCGGTGTGCGGTAAGTGCCGGAGAACGATCTATCTTTGAAAATAGATTTTATTACATGGGAGTTTTTTGATTTTTTCTCCCTTTCAAAATTCAAAATTTATTGCTTATTTATCTTTGAAAATATATTTTATTACATGGGAGTTTTTGGTTTTTTCTCCTTTCAAAATTCAAAATTTATTGCTTATTTATCCATGAAAATAGATTTTATTACATGGGAGTTTTTTTTTTCTCCCTTTCAAAATTCAAAATTTAAGTAGTATATGACTTAGAGTAGGGATCACAGAATTTTGAAAATGTGCACACAATTCACTTTTCCCCATAGCACGTCATACGCAGTTTTAACTGTTTTTTTGACGTAAAATAAATAAATAAATAAATAAACGATGCACAAACCTAAACCCTGCACCACTACACCATATAGTGTTAACTGTGAAGGTGACCACCCGGCCAACTATAAGTAATGGCCCACTTTTCTGAGAGAACGAGCAATCCAGAAGATTAGAGCAGCTGAGAAAGTGTCCTTTCCTGAGGCCAAACGTTGGTTCCAAGCGAGAAACCCTCTTCCTTGATCTCTCTCCTCCTTCTCCAACGCCGTAAAGGTTAAGACTCCGAGGGTAGCAGCGGACTGCCAAACAGAATGAGCTACCCCCATGTGGCGAGCTTCGCATGTCAGGTGTCTCCAGTGGACCTCCTGTGGATACCTCACCTCTGCGAGGTGGGAGAGTGAGTCATCCCAACAAAATATACGAAAATTGAGAGAAAAGCTCAGCCATTGCAGTTGACCAAACCGTTATCTAAGCCTATTTAAATCGAAGTTGATGTCAGACGCACATCTGCCTCCAGACTCAGCTACTAAAAGCTCGTCGAATCCACGAATAATTACACCTTCCAAAACTCGCCTGAGCCTTCTGGCAATGCCCAGGAGGTCTTGGCTTCGAAGTATCTCCCATTGGGAGGAATCTCACGCATCTGGTTCCCAACGACAGAGGAAAAAAGACAATACATAATTCCACCATGGCTCTCATGTCATGGAACACTAATGGTTTTTCCTCACGATTGGACGATCTTAAACTGTTGTTGTCTTGTCACAATCCTCTGATAATCTATCTCAAGAGACTCACCTCACCCCACGCCGTCCCTTGTCTCTTTGTGGGTTTTCCCCTTACAGGTTCGATGTGGATAATGGTCTCCGTGTTCATGGCCAAGTTCCTTCACTAGTACATGATTCGCTGCTGTTTACAGAGGTACCTCTTCAGACCGACTTTCAAGCAGTCTGTGTGTTTGTGTTTTTACGAAGGTAGGTGGAAATCTTCAAAAGACACCATGCGGCCCGTACCACATGATAGTGTGAGATTTTTACCCACTAAAACCAACCTCCCTTCTCCTCCATCCTCCCTGCGGAACCGCCGTTAGGTCATTTCATCACGGGAGTGGAATAAGTGGCTTAGTCACAAGCCACTTCTCTTCGTCAAAACGTAGGAAGGATCAAACGAGGATCAATCGACTTCCCTTCTTTCCCTTTCTATTCTCCTGAGCTCAGCTATTATGGTCTGCGCATATGAGCTCACCGCATCCCAGTTGGTTTCTGAGGCGAGCATGCACCCAACCATTGGTGTCAGCGGGTCGATCCCGAGTATACTCATAACGTGCCGTCGCTGCAGATGGTATCGCGGGCACTGGAAGAACACATGTTCGGCGTCTTCGACAGCAGGTTCACATAATGGACAGAATGGGGTATCCTCCAGCTTGAACCTGTGGAGATATGCCAGAAAGCATCTGTGTCCAGACAACAGCTGTGTCAAGAAGAAATTTACTTCGCCGTGTTTACGGTTGATCCACGGTGCAATGGAGGAATCATGCGGTATGTCCATCTTCCTTTAATGGACTTGTCCCATCGATCCTGCCATTCGAGCAGTGTTATCGAGCAGTCTGGGTTCTCCTCTTCTTTGTGATATCGCCTCCGTCTTTCCTGCGCCAAGATATCTACAGGAGGCATCCCGCGATGACGCACACTGCATCGTTTGACACAGTGCGGAATGCACAAGCTACCCGCAATGCTGATAACCTGTGCACTGACGTCATCCCTCGGATGTAACTATTTATCGACATGGAGTTGGCCCATACTGGGGCTCCATAGAGCAAGACGGACCTCACAACCAAGGCCAGAAGCTTCCGTGTTTCCTGACAGGGCTCTATGTTGGGCATTAGTCTCGACAATGCTGCATTAATTACCGCAGCTTTATTGCTGGCGTACTTCAGGTGGTCAGCAAATGTCAGACGGGCGTCAATCATGAGACCAAGATATTTGATCGACGGCTGTGATGCAAAGTCTCCGACTTTGAAGTGATGGTTTCTCTCTTTTCCTGCTAGTGACTAGGATAACCTCAGTCTTGTGCTCAGCTAACTGCAGCCCTGAGGACTTCAACCACTGACTAACAATAGCAATGTCGTCCGCGAAACCAATAATACTGGTTCCTTCTGGGAGGGGAAGTCGAAGAACCTCGTCATACATCACATTCCATAATGGTGGACCCAATACCGACCCTTGCGGGACACCAGCCGTGATATTATGTACCTTCGGCCCATTATTCGTATTGTAAATCAGGGCTCTATTACTCAGATACTCGGCCACAATCTTCCTCATGTACGTTGGTACGTTGGCACATTAAATCTGCGGAGGGCTTGGTGAATATTACTCCACCTGGCCGAGTTGAATGCATTTTTAATATCTAACGTAACGACAGCACAGTACTGTTTTGGACCTCTCTTCCATCTACTTCCTCCAATTGCTTGTCGGGCGGTGTTAATGACAAGCTGGACTGCGTCAACAGTCGAGCTGGCTCTGCGGAAACCATACTGATTTTCTGAAAGACCTCCTCCCTCCTCCACAGCTTTCTCTAGTCTGGTACTAATAATTCTCTCCAGAACCTTGCCAGCTGTGTCAAGCATACACAATGGCCGGTATGATGATGGATCTTCGGGTGATTTATTCCTTAGGGAGGAGCACCAAGCGCTGTTTTTTCCATCTTTCTAGATACCCCCCTTCCCTCAAGCACGAATAATAAAGATCCACAAAGATGTCGGTGTGAGCGAGTATCCAGTCTTGAGAGCAATATTGGGAATGTTATCCGGTCCGGAGCCTTTGTGTTGCCGATTCTGCTGATTGCGTGCAGAATTTCTTCTTGCGTGACTGGAGGAATTATTTCTAGCTCAGATAACGCTATATTAACTGAGTCACCGGGTGGCTCGAAATAGGAGCTGTCACAATTCTGAGCAGCATACTGGGGCAAGTTGGAGAACGTAGGTGCCGCTGTCTTAACCTACACATGACCGTCTTGTACGGCCTACCACATGGATCCTTTTCCACCTCGTCACACGGGCTTTTGGAGCATAAGCGTTTGCCCTTGCGGATCTCTATCTTCAACTGGCTTCGAGCGAGTTTGTATTGCTCTTGCAATTGAGGAAAGTTGTCTCTGCCACGAGCTCTCTGGTACTGTCTTCTGGCTCGAAGGCACCTCCGTCGTAATTGGGCGATTTCCTCAGTCCACCAGTAAACTGGTGAACGTCGAGAGATTGCGCCCGTCTAGACATAGCCGCATCACAGGTTTTGGTTATTTCATCACCTGCCCAGCTTTGTCATCGGCGGTACCTGTTGGCACTATCGTCTCCAAACATTGTCGGAAAACTTCTTCGTCGAACGTTTTAGCATTCCACCCAGCTGGCTGATATTTCGGCGCAAAATTATCCCTCCGCTGATTTCTCACCTCGTACAAAAGTGCCTGGTGGTGGGTTAGTGTTCACTAACTCTCCAGACACTCCCATTCTCAAAAGATTATCTGACATGAACGTCAGATCCACAACAGATCCCACGCCCCCTCTGCGGAAGGTGTGTATGTCTCCTGTGTTGGCGAGCTCTACATTCAGAAGGGAGAGGGATGCCAGAACTGCTCGACCTCGCTCATTAGTGGACGAACTACCCCACTCAACCGCCCAGGCGTTGAAATCTCCAGCTATCACCAAGGGCTTCGTCCTCTTGCGTCGTACACTAAGCGGTCAAGGAACTGCTCAAACTCGTCCATTGTCGCGTTTGGTGAGGCATAACAGCTGTAGATGTAAACGCCGTTGATTTTTACCCAGACAAATCCAGCTCCGGGTCTCGTCATTACTTGCTGGAATGTGTGTTTTCCACAGGCCCAGATTGCCGCCTGGTTGTGAAGGTCAGATACCCACGCTGTATCTTCACGGTTAGTATACTGCTCGCATACTATTGCTAAATCAGCCTCCCATTCCCTAACCGACTGTGCCAGGATATCCTGGGCGACTGCGCAATGGTTGAGATTGAGTTGTATAATTCTCATTTTCGCGCTTTTGGTACGATGGATACCTGCTGCACCCAGTAGCATGTCTGCCTTGTTTCCTTTTCTTCACAAAGCAAGCACTTTGCGTCATTTGTGCATGACTTAGCAAGGTGATCATCACCACCACAGTTCATGTACAAGTTGGAGCGGTCATGTGAGTTTTTACATGCTTTTCTGAGGTGTCCAAAATCCAAACATCTGTAGCACCTCAGGGGGACCTTCTTTTCATGCAGAGTGCAGTCCACCCATCCTATTCTTATTTTACCGATGGCCAACAATTTGTTAGCCACCGCAACGGGAACGCTGATTATTGCTACATGTGTTCCACCATAGGATGGTCTTAGGATTTGACCACAGTAGCTGGAGATCACTGGCTTCGGAAGTTTGTCCACCAGAGCCCTATGCACTTCCTCTTTAGTTGTGACCTCATCCAGGTCCTTCACCTGAATAGTCACGGTGTGAGTGAGAGCCCTCACATCAGCGTCCGATCCAAACACCTTCTTTACAGAGGACTGAAAATCTGTAGTTTGTCCTCCGGCAGACCGCTTCAGTTGCAGAAGGAGATCGCCGCCAGCTGTCTTCCGGATGTGCGTGACATTCTCGCCCAGATCTTTAAGCTCAGGGTCAGTTTTCATTTTTTAAGGATGTCCGCGTACGACAGCGCGTCGTCCTTCTTGATCATCAGGGCATCTGGTCTGGGTGGCCTTTTCCGCGTTTTAGAACGCTTACGCGTTCTCTTACGAGTGACCACTTGCCACTCGGGCTCTTCTCGTGCCACTTCGGGATCTTCCGTGGTATTTCCGCCTATAGATGTTATTTCGGCCGGATTTTATCTCTTCCCACCCGTTTTTCGCAGACTCCTTCCTTACCTTGGGCACCTGGGAGTTCCGGTTTCGCGAAGGATCGCTTCTCGTTACGAGTACTCCGCAGCCACCTTCTCAGGGACGTCTGAGTGCACTCTTCCTTCCCAGTAGTTTTGTTGCACTGAGGATCTGGTCTGGGTGATCCTCCTTTTTGCAGTGCTACCACCTCGTTAAAGTGCGTATGGATCGAATACGCCAATTTCTTGATCTCACCATGAACATTATGGCGAGGCTTAACAAAATTGAGAAGCTCAGTTATTTTCTTCTCAAGGCTACACAATGCCTGTTGTTTCGCAAGATCATCACTAGTAGCAAAGGATACTACAGCAGCCCAGTGGTCCACTGCTGAAGTACTGCGGTCGCTGGTTGACGACGCCTGGGAGCCCGCTTGCTCACTCCCAACAGACGCCGGTACTGGGGATCCGGGCCCCTGCACCGTAAACTGAGATCCCAAAAGACCTTCCATATTGGTTTTTTGACTGGGGTGTCCTTCCCCGCCTGTTGGTCCGTGAGAGGTATTTTAATTGCCTCTTGACCTCTATATCTAGAGATTCCTTCCTGTACGCCACCTGGGGACACGTCGCTTAGGGGTTACAGGCTCCCCCGGCTTCACCCTTTACCCTGGGCCAGGGTTGTAACCAACCAGACCGTATCCCGACATACTTTCGGGGCGCTCCAGTACGGCGGTTACATGCCATTCCGACAGGAGACTTGTCAGAACCCCCTTCTCTCGTCTGTTGGTCGACCTATACCGTCGGTGGGATTGGTTACCACAGCCTTGGCACGGGTTACTCGACTCGACAGGGTCCACCTCTTGAAGGTGAGAGCGGAGTTGGGATGGAGAGGCTAGGAGACTCTCTTCCGAGATACTTGTAATCGCATCACATCCCCGTGGACCCCTGTGTGTGTGTGTGTGTGTGTGTGTGTGTGCGTGCGTGTGTGTGTGTGTGTGTGCGTGCGTGCGTGTGTGTGTGTGTGTCTCTCACATCCCTCTCACTCGCTGTTTGCAACATTTACATCCTTCCAGGACTGAGTGTATGTGCTCTTGAACTTCTGGGCTTGATAAGTGAACTGCCCTCTCTGTTCGTGATATTTGGGGACGTAAATACCCACGGCCCTCTCTGGGGCTCTTCCTGCACTTGTCTGAGAGGCATGCATTAGACTCAGTAATAGACATAGCAAACTAGGTTATTGTGAATTCCAGTGAACCAACTCATTTTGCCGTCTCCATAAATTCGAGCACGTTTATCATTCTTGCACTCTGCAGCCCTTCTCTTGCAACCATCCTACAATGGTCCATCCTAGATGACCTGTACGGAAGAGACCATTACCCCATTATTGTCCACATTAATGGACTTGCTTGTGGGTTGGCGTGTCCCGCTCAATGGTGTGTCCAATGTGCTGACTGGCTGACGTTCCAAGCGATCGGAGGGTGAGTTTGTCAGTGTTGAAGAAATGGCAGCACATTTTAAAAGTGCTGTACTTCAACCTGCGGACATTGCAATTCCCAAGTCAACCAGTAAATCGCAACATCCCTTGGATTGCTCAAGGGCTGTTGGTGTTCGTAAGAATGCGTTGATTACATTGATTAAAAGAGGTGCAGAGTGAAGGCGGGGGGGACCATTTTACAAAGGAAAACTGCATACATCTCCTCTCTGAATTGCCATATGCCACCTCGTCTGGTATGGAGGAAGGTGCGTCAAATTAAAGGATATCCTTCCTGAAATTCAGTGCCAGGTCTTCTTAAAAACGGTCAGATGATCACAGCTTGAGACACCATTGCAGAGGAACACACTCATTATGAAAATATGTCAAGTTCGGCAAGCTATGTTCCAAACTTCCTTTTGCTTAAAGAAAGAATGGAAAACCGCGCTTTGGATTTTTCCAGCAGAGCATATAAAGATTATAATACCCCTTTCTCCATGTATGAAATGCGTTCTGCTCTGATGCTTGTAAAAAACAAAAACAAAAAAAGCATACCAAGTCCAGATGAAATCCACAATTTAATGCTGCAACATCTTCCCGAAATGGCCATGCAATTCCTTCTCTGGCTCTATAACCATATCTGGGAAGAGCACACCATCCCTACCTTTTGGCGAGAAACCATCATCGACCCAGTTCCCAAAGAAGGCAAAGATTGATTACTGCCATCATGTTATCGACCTATTTCTCTCACAAGCTGTGTATGCAAAGTGCTGGAATGCATGGTGAATCAGCATCTGGTCTGGACCTTGGAGTATAAAAATTTGTTGACACCAATCCAAAGCGGGTTTAGAAGAAACTGGTCAACACTGGATCACCTTGTTTTGCTGGCAACGGCTGTCTCTACATGTTTGTCTTGAGACAACATCTTGTAGCCATGTTATTCGATAGAAAAGGCCTACGACACCACTTGGAGGCACAGCATTCTGCAAACCCTGCACTCTTGGGGATTTTGAGGGAAGCTTCCTCTATTCTTCCAAAACTTCCTTTCGAACAGATCCTTCTGTGTTCATGTGGGCAATAGGCTTTCTCGTAGTCACCTCTTGAAAATGGTATCCCCCAAGGATCAGTCCTGAGTGTCACTCAGTTTGCCAGCCCCATCAATGGTATAGTGTCGACTGTACAAGAACCTTTAAAGGCATCGTTGTTTGTGGATGATTTTGCCAACTTCCGTTCATCCAGCAGCAGCAGCAGTGTGATAAAGAGGCAACTCCAAATGTTGCTCAACAAGCTCCATGAATGGAGCACGTCAACAGGCTTTAATTTTTCTGCTACTAAATGTATCAGTTTGCATTTCTGTAGGATATACCCTTTGCATAGCAATCCAGTCCTTAACTTGGGAGGAAATCATCTTCCATTCACTGAATCTGCCAAGTTCCTGGGGTTCACATTTGACAAGTCCGTCATGTGGTGTGTTCATATCCGTGGGCTACAAACCAGATGTGGCTCCCCCTTAATCTTCTTTGAATGCTGAATGGCACATCATGAGGTGCTGACCACACTACCCTATTGCGGTTATATCCGCTCAGTTTTGGATTATGGTAGTGAAGTGTATGTCTCAGTAGCTCCCTCCACTCTGCGACCCATCAGTAGTACACACCACGCTGGTATCTGTCTCAACAGGTGCATACCGCACCAGCCAAATTCAGTGCCTCTAGCCCAGGCTGGTGAGCCCTCCTTAAAAAGAAGGCGGGACATTTTATTAGCATCTTACGGTGCTAAAGTATCAGGACTCTCTCATCATCATTGTTGCCAAATAATTATCTATCCTGATTATGAAACATCATATATTCTTCAAACATCACTGCCTCAGCCTCCAGGTATTCGATTGCGAAATCTTTTGCGGAACCTTAATGATGGTCTTTCTACCCCCTGTGGAATTCCCAAGTCACCCCATTCCCCCTTGGAAACTCCTCCGCCTGAATATTGACTTCAGACTATACATTCTTCCCAAACAAACGACTAGTCCTCTTGTTTACCAGATGTATTTTGAGGAAATGAGGGTAACCTATCAAGACACATTCTTATACACAGATGGTTTATCGTGCAACGACGCAGTGGCATGAATTTGTATTGTATTTCAAGTCACCAAATCGTATTGGTTACATTCTCGGTGCAGTACCTTCACTGCTGAAATGTATGCAATTCTTGAAGCTTTTAAATACATCGAGTCAGCGACTTTGCATCGAGCATTTCTCTGTTCTGATTCTCTCAGCTCACTACAAGCTGTCTCCTGTTCTTCCTCAGACTACCTCACAGAATCAGTTCAAAACCTCATTTATTGCCTTGTGTCTCGCCACTATGATCTGGTACTGCGTTGGGTCCCAGGCCATGCGGGACGACCATCATGGGGAACGAGCTGGCTGACCGGGCGGTGAAATCAGTGACAGTGAATACTGATGTTGATATTCCTCTTGTACCATGGTCCAATGTTAAAGCTTTTTTAAAACGATCCATCTTTAGAGCGTGGCATAATACCACCTTTAAACCAAGTGCAATAAAAGATTCTGTTAATTCCTGCCATTCCTCATCCTGACCTTCTAGGTGTGAAGAAGTTATTTTAACCTGTCTTCGTATCGGACACTGCCACTTTCTCACAGTTTCCTCATTTGAGGTGAATCTCCTCCTACCTGTGATTCATGCAGGGCGGTTCTTTCTGTGGAACATGTCATCCTGCATTGTTTGAAATTTGTTGGCAGCCGACGAAGACTGTCTGGGCAACTCTCCACGAGAAGTGCTCAGAGAAGACGATTCCGTGCTCTCAGAGCTTTCTTGTTTTTTGAGAGAAAGCAAAATATATAATTTTATCTGACATGTAAGGGCAATAATATTTCTATGTTTTCCTGGTCCCCGATTTACGTTTTTGAAATTTTGTCTTATCTACTTGTATCTTTTATGCATAAAATTGAAGCTTTCCTTTTTTGGGCATGTATGTGCTTTTAAATTAGCTGGTAAGTTGCATCAGCAACACTTTTAATAGAACTTTAATTTATTTATTTTAGAAACACTTACTCATGGGCGCTAATGACCTCAGTAGTTGAAGCACCCCCTTAAACCTAGTCAATCAATCAATCAATTAATCAAAAATATGAGTATTTTGTGCAAAATTTGTGTCAAACGGGCAATATTTATTTTCTTTAAACCGTTTTTTCGTAAAAATGGCACCACAATTTTGATTAAATTTTGGCCTTAGCGTAAAGGGGGCTTGGGAGATTGGCAAGTCTTATGTTCGTTGAAATGCTTGATTTTTCAAAAAATTTAAAATATAATGATTTTTCAGCGTCTTCCTACAACTAAAATTGTGAAGATACAATTTTTTTCTTAATGAAATGTGTTCATCAAAAACAGATCTTCAAGTAAGGTCATGTTGAATTTTTCGAAAATATGAGGGGTTTTTTTGAGTAATTTGGTGTCAGACTTAGTCGCCTGCTTAGAATATCCTGTGCTTCATAATCTACATTCCACTTCCTCATCCACATCCATATCCTGCAAGTACTGGAACATATCATTGCCAAGAAAATCCTTGATTTCGTACTGGCAATCGAGCAGGTTCCTCCAAACCCAATCAGTTTTGAGCCTGAGCATTCACTTATTTCAAATCTCCTTATGTGTCTTCAAGATTGGTTTAAAGCCTTGGATAATGCCACTCCAACTAATTCATTCTAGGGACTCAAAGATTTTTGTGAAATAGAGATGAACATGTGCAAATTGCTACCTTAATGATCAGGGAATTTACTTTGGGTATTTCTCTAGAATACTAAAATTCGATACTGAATCTCCTAGTTTCCATCTTCAAAATAGTACCAGTGAGAAAGTAAGCAACAATTTCAACAATTTCCTATGAGCATATGCATCTTCAGAAGTCCTCTTGGTAAGCATGTTGAGAACCTCCTCCATTCTACTTGAATCCCCTCAATCACAGTAACACAGCATCCTTTCACTCGTAATTTCATATTGGTGAATAAAAAAATCAGAATGGCAAGGTAAATAGTGGAGGGAGTGGAATAATCACAATATTTTCGTAAGTCAGGAAATGTTGACATAGAATACATTTGAGCAGGACCATATTCTATTGGAGCATCCAAATTTAGTGTGTCCGCATGCCTGGGCATAATTCATTGAACTGTACTACCGACCTACTGCCTCACGAACATTGTGGATAACAATCTGTATTGGTAGTCTCGCTAACTGTTCACAATACCAGTATTCCATTTAGAATGGTTTTGGATGAATGCATGTTGATGATCTTCTGGTATAATTGCCTTTAACTGAGATTTATCTGTTCTTGAAGCGTTCTTGAAACTAAAAAGATAGGTTTTTCATTACATCATGGAATTACCTGAGAAGATTTCCTAGAGTCCACAAAAGATTTAGATTGCACTTTTTTGCACTTTCAAACAAATTTCTATACCGTTTATTTGCTCAGTAGAATCTGTCTTGTCAATACCTTCTAAGACATGAAAGTATAACCTTATCAAATCACCTAGAACTAAACATTGTGACCCCACAATTGCACAGCTAATGACCCATTCATTCAAAAGCATAGGCATTGCAAGTGCATAATACTGCCTAATGGCAAACATGTAGTTTGCAATTTTCAGTCTCCAACCAGATGGGTAGCACTATATTCTTGTTCTTACATCCATTTCTTTATTAATATTATAAGATATTGTTATTAAACATTGCTGTGAATGTGAGCTTCTGTAGGTGTGTTTGCTCTTGCTGTATTAATGTGTAATTATTTTTCTCTCCGTACGAAATTTCTTTTGGAAACAACAATAGCCAATTTTTATTTTAAATTGAAAATTGTTTTTATTTATAGAATAAATCAAATCTGGTTACTCCTCGAAATGGAGAACTGGTAATTGCTGCAACTCAAGATTTCATAACTGGGGCCTACCTACTTACTCAGAAAGACTTTTTTGTGACACGTTCCCAAGCATGTCAGATGGCTGCTTGTTTGCTAGCTGCTGATGATTCAGCAATGACTGTTGACCTACCTCCACCAGCAATTGTCAAGGTAAAAAATATTAGAAAAATTATTTTGAAATCACAAATGTATGTAAATGGTATATGCAGATTGAAAGTGTATGTGTCTGCAGCCAGTCAATTGATCCTTCACTGCCCAGGAAATGCCACATTGTAGGCACAGTTGCCAACATTTTGGCTGTTGTACTGAGACCTATGGTGCCCAGTATGGTGGCTAAAACTTTGGCAACTGTGCTTAGAGTGTTGTGTTCCTGGAAAACCAACTATTCTATACAAAGATCGTCTACATTGTTTTTTCCGTTATTTTCTCTTCTTTCCATTTTAGCCCATGAAGTTATGGACAGGAAAACAAATCTTCAGTTTAATATTGCATCCTAATAGAAGTTGTCCTGTAAAAGCTAATCTTCAAACAAAAGGTCGGGCATACACCAAAAATGAAGATCTGTGCTTCCATGATTCATGTGAGTAAACAATGTGATGAGTTACATCAATCTTCTGTAGCACCACCCCTTAAAAATTTACACGTGCATATTTTAGATGTTATTATTAGGAACTCAGAACTACTGGCAGGAACTATGGATAAATCAACTTTGGGATCTGGATCCAAGAACAACATATTTTATGTGTTGCTCTGTGATTTTGGAGAGGATGTTGCTGCTAAAGCTATGTGGCGATTGGCAAGAATGACATCTTATTTCCTTATGAATAGAGGATTTTCAATTGGTATTGGAGATGTTACACCAGGCCAAGGCCTTTTGCGAGCCAAGCACGATTTGTTGACTGCAGGGTAAAATAATTTATTTAGATATTCTTTCCATTAGAGTGTTTTTTTTTAAATTTATTTTAAAGCAACAATTCCACAAATAGAGATTTGTTAATAGATTACCTGGTGTTGGAAGGGTATTTACTTGTAACTCTCACTCTTGCTCTTCTATTCCACACGCCTTAAATGAAGGGTTTAGTGCATGAAGGTGTTAACTCAGTTTTTAGTTTTGTCATCAAAAACCACTTTTCAATGAGTTTCCTTTTAGTTGCTTTGCTACTTTTGTTGAAAATCACAATATTTGTCATATAAAAGAGAAATAATTACCAGTAATATAAAAAAAAGTTCCATGCAAGTTTACTATATCTCAAATATCTCCTTTGGCCATTTTCTGAGTTAACACCTTCTTGCACTTCAAATACATTATGCGTTGCAAAATTTATTTTTTAAATGAAAACCCTTTCCAACCTCAACTTTGAGGTGATTTACAGTATTTTTACCAGATTGCAAGTAATAAGTATGCTGTGTATTGGTTGAATTTACTTGAGGCATTATATAGTTGTGCTGGAACATATACTTGTATATATTTTTGTACACTGAAGAATCACAGCAAATTTTTTCAAAGGACCAAAAATTTGGAAGTTGTTAGCCATATCAAAAAAATTCTTCACTTGTAATTCACATTTCCTTCTTCTGAACACAATAATAGGGAAGATCTATAAACTAGTATAAACTAATTTACCTGCAAATAAGCACTGAGTAAATACTAAAGTACATGCAAATAATCTATAAACTAGGGCATAAAAGTTGGTTTATTGCATGGGAAAACACAATAATATAAACATGTTAATGAGATTTCTCTGCATTAAAATTTTGTTCATGTAGGTATGGAACATGCAATGACTACATCCAGAAAATGAACGAAGGGCGCCTTACCTGTCAGCCAGGATGCTCTCAGGAGGAAACATTGGAAGCAATGATTCTGAAGGAACTATCTGTGATCCGTGACCACGCAGGCAAAGCCTGCCTTAAAGAACTGGACCCTAGTAACAGTCCTCTAGTAATGGCTTTAAGTGGATCCAAAGGTACAGAACTTCATGAAAGTGAACCCTATAATTTATTTCCATTTTTTTGAGAATGTGATCCAATGTAGAAAATGAGAACGTTGACCTTGTTATAATGTTAAGACTGGCTGAACCCATGCAAAAATTTTGCACACTCTAACTCTTTTACATGTTTTGATGGCCAGAGATGTGAAATCAATTCATTAACTCACAAATGATTTCTTTACTCATCTCATCTTGTAAAGCGTTAACTCGAGCAGACCTATTAAATACAGCATGTAGGTTTCTGCAGTCAGCTTGCCAAACATTCAGCTACCAGGTGGTTCAATGGTTTATAAGTCCTAACATATCTCTCAAAAAATACAAGTTTTCAGTTTTTGAAAATTCACATGTTCTGCTAAAACTGACCATTGTGAAAAGTATCTCTTTATACAGTAGATCCCCTCTTTTACGCTTTTCAAGAGAACAAAAAAAAATGGTGTAAACTGAAGGGAAACCCTTTTGCATGCATAATAAAATACTGAAAATTTACAACGCACTTTTATTAAATATTAAATAATATATATTACATCAAAATACAAAAATTTTAGTGTTATAAAAAAAAGTCTAATACGGATGACTGTTTTGTCTTCTTCTGGTGAATTCTTTCAACTTGCTTTTGAAGTTCATACAAATCATCAAAACTATTAACATCACCATCTGCTGCAGAAATATATTTTTACTTTCTCATGTACGTAGTTGTATATGTAGTAAAATACATAGAATAGAGAAAGTTATGTAATGCTGAAAGAGAATAGAGAAAGAACATAGAATAGAGAGAGAATGAGAATTTTATGCTGAGAAAATGTTTTTAAGGCTAAACGCACCGACACTAGTTCAATTTGGCACCACCATGTGGCAGCACCAAAATAATCAAAATTTACTTGACAGATAACATTTGAACAAATGGTTCGATTTTCAATCTGTAAACGACATTAGATGTCTTTTAAAAATAGAATGTACTCTACAAAGCCATTTTTTCAAAAAAGATTTCTTTAAAAAAAAATTTTAATTTTTTCTCATAGTTCCGGAATGAAATTAAAAAATTTGGGCTTATAGCGCAATGACAACATGCTTCCTAAATCCAACCCCATGTCAATCATGCAAATTGGATGAATAAGAATGTCTTAAAGTGAAATTTTGAAAAACACCTCACCCCCTTCCCCGTTCCACGCCGTTGCGTCACCCGCCCGTTGTGGGCTCTCTCTCGACCTGGTGGCACGGCCTGCCCCGGCAGCCTCTGGCGTGGGAGGAGGCCGAACTATCAGGAAGGGCAACCCAGGCAGTCGGTTTATGCTTTCCCACTGTTGGGAAAAATTCTTTAAATTAAGTATTTACATTCTTTGCCAAAATAGTTTTTAAATGAGTATTTTAACACATACTCAAAATACATTCGTTTTTTGAATTGCTTAATACATACGTATTTAAAATACTTCAAATACTCAAAATACAGTAAATACAATACTTTCACATTATAATTTGTGTATTGCAATGTATATTCTAATTGTTAATTATATTAAATTACTAAATGTCGTTATAAATTTAAAAAATAAAATCTTCAATGTAACTTTAAATAATAAAATGACATCAAAAATATATCTAACTCAAATAAATGGAATATGTCTTTTAAAAATGACTAGTTTTTCAAACAAATCATCAGACAATAAACCCCTAGTTAGCAAATGTTCAAAACCCGCAAAGACAAACAGTCATCAACTGGTGCAGATGAGCATAAAGTAGTGTTATAAACAAATAAACACATTTTTTACTGTCGTATAATTGTCCATCATTTTTAATGATTTAGGCTTATTATTTAAAAATGAAGAGAGATAAAATTCAACAGCTGAAAGGGGCTTTTATTTTTGTTTCAATGAGATCCATAAACTAGCAGAATCAAAAAGAAACTAACATCCTTATGTTCTTCATCTGTATTTAAAGTATTTTAAGTATTTCTTTTTCTAAATACATCTATTCGATATATTTAAATACATCTCTAAAATACATGTTCAAAAAGCTCAAAAACATAATTTTTCAAATGCAAAATGTATTTCAAGTACAAGTATTTAAATATTGGCTATTCCTGTGCTTTTGTCCTCCTTTGCATCTTTTTCTCCCCATATCGAACTAGGGATGCTGTAACAGAGGCGAACGGTCTCGTGTTATCTGTAATAGTAGTATAACACTATTTGCATATTTGCACCCTTTGCATATTTTTCTCCCCATATCGAACTAGGGATGCTGTAACAGAGGCGAATGGGCTCGTGTTATTTGTATTAGTAGTATAACACTATTTATCTTGTACTCATAGTATCATACTATAGTAATCCATTGAATCTTCACTTCACTGTCTAGTTTCCAAGATTTATAATAATTGTGAGACTCCATCTTTATATTTTGCCGTGAATTATCTCTGCGAGCCTGATTCAGTCTTCTCAATGTGAAACCATGAAGCAGGTTGTTGCTCCGTGAGTACCTCTATGCATCAGGAGGTCGTTCTTTTACCGCTACCCACTGCTAAGGGCTAGGCTAAAGTGGCTGTGGGGAAGAGGGTCCGGGATTTACAAATCCAGTAAGGCAATGGGACAGTGTTTCACAAAGAGACAACATTGCAAATGCTCACACCAAGTTTACTGATTGGCTGGCTTATCAATCATGCATAAAAGGCAAATGACTAGTATACTTGCTCTGTGCGTCTCATAGAAAACATGGGAGAACAATCGGTAATAGACGGCGATTTGCCCGGCTCTACAGGGTTGGGTAAAAACTTAAAATTCAGTACTAATTAAATACTTCGCCCAAAAACTTTGTAAATAAATATTTAAATACATACTAAAAAGAACAGTTTTTGATTCGAAGAAAACCCATTTCAAATACTTGAAATACTCAAAATGCAATAAATACAATCTTATTGCATATTGATAGTCATATAAATTTCTGAACAATAACTAACTATAAAATATAAATATATTCAAATATAAAATGATATCAAAAATAGGTCTAACCCGAATTAATGAAATTTCCTTCAAACAACTACTTCCTCAAACAAATCATCAGACAATAAACTCCTAGTTCATGAATGTATAAAACCAGCCAAGAAAATAAAAATCACAGTACGAAAGATCAAATTTCATTAGAAAAATCCAATTCTCATACATTATGAAAGATCAAATTTCATTAGAAAACATTTAGAACACTTACACTGTATAAGTGCTCTTAATATACAGTTTTAAATAAAAACTAGCGATGATACCACAGCACTTACTTTCTGGCATTATTTCTAAATTTGCAATTTTCAAAAATGTATATAGTCCAACGAAAATGGGAATTCTTTGAAGTGTCCCTTCTCTCTTTGGAAAAAAATTGGAGCAGTTTTCGAGAAAATGTTTTTTTTTTTTAAATAAATAAATAAACAAACAAACAAACCCAAATTGCACATTTTATGCTCATTTATTGCATGCTCAAACTGCACATTTTAAAATAAACTGTACTTGACCTTTGCAATCTTCCAAAATATGTCAAGTTCGGTGGAAATGGGACTAGCACCATATTTTTATCATCTTTAAACAAAAACTTGGAGCGGTTTTCTGGGAAAAAATATAACTTTTTATTTATTGCCTATATTTCACGCCAAATTACACAAAAACTATTTATATTATTGAAAAACTGAACATGATCTTATTTCAAGATCTGTTACAACAGATTTCAGTGGGCACACATCTATCTTCAATATTATAGTTGTAGGAAGAAGCCCCCAAAAATTGCACGTTAGCAATTTTTTAAAATAAGGAGTGTCAACAGACACAATACTTGCACCATTCTCTTGCATTTTTTGCACTATCCAAGGAGAAAATTTAATCAAATAATTTGGTGTCATTTTGAGAAAATTTTGAAAATGGTTTTGAGGCTTCATGTAAAGTACCCCCCAAAATCAAAATATCCATTTGAAACTCTCAAAGGCTCACGTTCATGCAGGTAGATTGGGAATTATCAATTTCGGAGAAAATTGACTAAACAGTTTAGGCCACACAGTTTGACCACAAACAGAGAGACGTTTTGCCGTCAATCGGTTTTTCGGTATCAAGGACCCACAAAACGTGGATTCTCACCACACCACGTGATAGAGGGAGTAATTTACTATATAGCAACAGGATTTATCCATTTTTGCGTTACCAGGGCCCGGCAATAAATGTTTTACGGTGTACGGTTACATAACTTTATCTTCTTACGAAGATTGAAAAGAAGGAGAAAGTAAATTAAATGTTCACAATTTGAAATTCTATTAATAAAATATTCATTAAACCAAATTTAAAAATTAATACTTTCTCTGCCCACTGTTTTTTTGTAAGAGAATATATTTATCTCTGTCAGCAATGACAATAGTACACACGTAGAAAACTCAAGAACAAGCAGAGAATCTTTGAAGCACTCTCTTCAAAGTCTTCACGTGCGCCTATTCTAAATTAGTATAACACAAAATATGTTTATTGCTAAAAAGATAACATTAAATTAAATAAAAACTATTTTAAAAATTAATCAAATATATTTTCGGAAATTTCAGGAGCATTGGTAGATTTGTAAAATATTGTAAAATTAGCAAAATGAGTAAAATATGTAATACAATACAAAATATGTAACGAAAAATTTAGATATTTTGTTAAGATTGCCACAATTCACTGAGATCACAAATTTCAGAACCATACGTAGAAAGACAATTTTGACATTACTGAAAATATTCTGTTTTCTACATTTGAATATAGAACTCAATTTATACAATATCAGTATATGATATGGCGTTGGGTATTTGAGGCATCTCGCCAGTGCGTTATTTTACCATTATTTCAAATTTCTCCAAAAATTCAAATTGGTGATATTTACACTATTAGTTCAATTTTCTTTTTGAAAATGGTTTCCAAATGGGAATCGATATTTTAAGTACTGCCTCAAAAAATTGTATGACGGTATACAAAGGAAGACGGAGTTTTATACTACTATTTCAGACGATACGAGACCGTTTGCCCTGTTACAGCACCACTAAATTTTTTCTGAGGAAAAATGTATATTGATGCAAAAGGGTGAAAGTATAAACCGACTGCCCGGCTTGCCTACCTGAAAGTGGGACCTCCTCACGCACCGCAGGCCCCCAGACTGCCCCCATCGAGGGAGGGCCTCCAACGGGCGGGTGATGTAATGAAGGGAGAGGGGGGAGGTGTTTTTCCAAATTTCACTTAACAACGCTCCTGTTTATCCAATTTGCATGATTGACACGAAGTTGGATTCAGGAAGCATGTCGTCACCACGTTATAAGCCCACCTTTTTTTAATTTCATTCTGGAAGTATGAGAGAAATAAAAATATCTTTTTTGAAAAAATAGCTCTGTAGTGTAAATTCTATTTTCAAAACGCGTCCAGTGCCGTTTACAGATTAAAAATCAGACCATTTGTTCAGACTTTATCGGTCAATTAAATTCCCAGAGATAGTGCTGTGATCTATTGAATTTCCCTACTTTTTTGTTGCTGTTGTTGTTGTTGTTGTTGTTGTACATTTAGCCTTAATGCTCTTTTCAGTTGTTGAATGCAGAATGCGAATTTTATCAATATGAATTTCTTTTTCATTTTTAGCTCTTGTAAAATGCAGATTCCCATTCAGCAAGTGTCTACACAGCCTTGTCAGCATGTTGTGTACCTAAATCTCGGAAACGATTACTTGATAATATGCTCTTCGTTTTAGATTCTCTTTACAGGCCCGTTCAAAAATATCAAAAATATATATTTTTATTATCCTTGCAGCTTATTGTTATGTCAACATTTACAAGTTGTGAACAACGGATAGGCAATGTAAAAATGTAAAACCTAACTTATTAGACATATTATGTGAATATAAGTTAACCCCAGATTTTGAATGAGATTGGGGCTGAGATGTCTTATATTCAGGTACATATGGTATTATTCAAGTTACTAATGAGAGAAAATACATGCTGTTGTAGCACCACTAGTTTTCATTTGTCAACAATAATTTTTTTTTTTTTCCCCACTCTCTCTCTCTCTCTCTCCTTTTATGTTTGTAAAATGTTAAGTAACAGTATTTTAGTTTGAGTTAGCTTTGATACAAATGTGTGCCACTAGTGATTTGTCATTTTCTTTGTGTTAGGTTCATTCATCAACATTTCCCAAATGATTGCTTGCGTGGGTCAACAGGCCATAAGTGGACATAGAGTACCCAATGGATTTGAAGACAGAGCTTTGCCACATTTCCAGAGACATTGTAAGTTCTTGAGATGAGTAGTGAAGAGAAATAATTATAAAATGTTAATCAAGAAAGCAAACTTTTTTCTACCTGGGTACTTGGGCATAGTGGGAGGCTGTTTGTTTGCTTGGTTTTTGGGCAGTATGTGCATTAGAATTCTGACTTCAAAAATCTGGACTTAGTGAGTAATTACTTTGTAATTTTTTCACAAGATTTTTTTCCCCTGTATTTATTTTAATGTATCGACATGGCTTAATAATTAAAACTATTGATTCAAAAATAAGATTCTTTAAATTTTCTTATATTTTCACAGTTAAATGAAAACTATTCTTGACAAAAATATAAGCCTGTAGGAAAATGGATCTAAAAGGAAGTTTCCATAATAATAGTAATACTATTAGTAATAATGATGATAACAAAACCAGTAACAACAACCACCACCACCTGCAAACAGCAACAAATACACACTCCCTTCTCCACACATTAGACACGCCACACACAACTTTGGCTGTACATATGTAAATATTTCTTATCTGTCAGGTTAATTATGATTCATTTGTTTTAAAAGAATGTTCTCTCTTCTCGTAGCTAAAATTCCGGCTGCCAAAGGGTTTGTGGAAAATAGTTTCTATTCTGGATTGACTCCCACTGAGTTCTTTTTTCACACAATGGCTGGTCGTGAAGGTCTAGTAGATACTGCTGTTAAAACTGCAGAAACTGGATACATGCAACGGCGACTTGTGAAAGTAAGTTTGACACTTTACCACGTCAGTTTTCTTGTTAGATGTTATGATAGTTGTTGGGATGGGTTGTTGACAGTTGTTGGGATGTTGAGATGGGATAAAGAAAGATTCATATATATGAGACAAATTTTATACACAGTACATGCAGGACTCATATGCAGTCCAGTCACATTAATGTAATAACCACTCATCAAAATCATGAATAACCCCCCTTTGCAGTGCTGACCACTGCAAGGCATGCAGGTAGAGAATCAATTAGGTTCTGGATGGTACTGACAGGGATGCATAGCCAACCCGACTCCAGTGTGGTGGCCATTTGCGCTAGATTCCTCGATTGCAGATCTGTGGCGCAAACAGCCTGATCAAGATGGTCCCACAGACACTGAGATTGGGTGTACACACATACACTGCAAATTGTAGGACATATTGCATTGTCCTGCTGATAGATGCTGTCTTGCTGAGGAAAAACTATCTGCATTTTGGAGTTGAAATGGTTCCCAAGGATGGCTGCATACTTCTGTTGATCCATTGTGCTTTCCAAAATAACAAGATTATCCAGAGAATGACACAAAAACATTTACCACACCATTACACTTCCTTCTCCGGTATGGACCCATCAGGTGATTGTTGCAGGGTGTGTGCTTTCAGATGTTTCATACCATGTATGCCAACGATAATCTGTCCAATGGAGCAGAAAACATTATTCGTTTGAAAAGATCACCTGTTGCCATTCAGTAGATGGGCAGTTGTGGTATTGGCATGTAAATTCCAGCCTTCGTCACCAATGAACAGTACTGGTTTTTTGATATCGCCGTTTTGCCATGCACAGTATACTTTAATCATAGTGGCAAGCAAACATTTTACAAACAGCCGTTTCAGAAATGCTTCTGGCCTTAGCCAGAAAGCCAATGATCGTGTCCTTTCAGATGTACGATAAATCGCTCAGTGTCTGGGAAATGTGCTTTTACAGAATACTAACATGAAAATGTATTTCGAGGATTATTTTTAATAGGCAACTGAAGTTTAGGCATGGCAATCAAAATGTGTTACTGAAGCAAATAGATCACTTGTTTTTTTAATGTGATTTAGCTGTAAAATCAAATCTCAAGGTTTTATAGATTATGTTTAGGGAAAGGATTTTAAGGTGTAGCACCTTTTCAAAAATATAGCTGTTTTCATACAGATATTTTAATATATGTATTTGGTGGATGAAATGAAGCAACAATGGTCAATATGCAGCCATAAAAACAAATTTAAATTTCTAGTGTTGCTGAAATCCACTGTCTGTGACCTGAGGAAAATGTTTACCCTTGCCATCCTGTTGCCATCAATACTAAAAGAGCACTGGCGGATTTGGAGGGGAGTCAGGGGAAGTTGTCTGTGTCAATGAGCACAATGGTTCCCATGCAGGCAAGTGCTCCTGCGGGCGCAGTTTGACACGCCTGCGAAGTACGTTCTACTATACAATCTGCAGGAAAAATAAGTTCTGTCATTACTGTTTGTTAAATTAACAATTGTACTTTGTGTACAATTGTTTTAACAGTTTTCTATGTACTACTGTGTTGGATAAAGTTCTATGAATCACCTCTTGCAGACTCTATAAAGAAGAAAAATTTGGGGCAAAATGATACGTATATTCTAGAAATGAGATCATGTAACTGGTTTAAACCTTAATACAGTTGTTTCAGCAGCACCTTTTTGTGAGTATTTTCTGTACCTTTTACGACTGTAATTTGCACCTTGAAATCCTTTCCCAGATGATGTTTAATAGTACAGTGCGTTCAGAATTGGAGTATGCCTGTCAATGATGGTCTCCTGGCCAAAAAATTTCATTTCTGTTGATAATAGTAAAAATTGATATTTATAGGCCCTGGAAGATCTTTGTGTTCATTATGATGAAACTGTGCGAAATTCAATTGGGAATGTTATTCAGTCTCGTTATGGAATGGATGGGTTGGATCCTACATACATGGAAGGTAAATATTTTCAAAAATGTTTAATGCCAAGTAATTTTTGTTCATCTATTTGTGTGTGCTCATCCACATGGTTGGTTGTCATAGGTAAAGATTGTCCAGTTGATTTCCAAAGAATACTGGACCATGTTAGATCAAAATCTCCTCATAGAGAAGAACCTCCTCTTGACGGGCTCCAGATAATACAAGCTACTGAAGAAATTTTGAGGGACTCTCAGTGCAGTTCTCTAGATGAAGGATTTAAAGTGGAAATGCAGTATGTATTGTCTAACAGAGGGTGACTAAATTATATTTCAGTGGGTGGGTAAATTATATTTCATTACAATGTGTTCATTCTAATGTTAATTAATAATTTAACATTAAATTTTACTTGCATTGTTCTTGGTTTTGTGTACATGTTGGCCTATTACTATTTCTTAATATTTTCTGATAGGTTGATGCAGAGGCGCTTTTTTTTTTTTTTTTATCTTGATACTTGTGACTGCTAAATTGCTAAAGGATATTTGCCAAAACATTGCTTTCTACACAGAAATAGCTTCACTGACTCCAGTGGAATAACATGCAACACTATACTTTTTTCCAGAACTTTCTTGAAAAATGTAGCTGCTAGAGTTGCAAGAATCTCTCGTAAATATAATTTAAGTGAAAATACTCCTCACTCTGCTTGCATCAAAGAGTTGGAACGTTTGACCATTACACAATTGGTTGAATTTTGTCATTCTTGCTCGGCAAAATTTACACGATCAAGAATTGAACCTGGAACTGCTGTTGGTGCTTTAGCTGCTCAAAGTATAGGAGAACCAGGAACTCAGATGACCTTGAAGACATTCCATTTTGCTGGTGTAGCGTCTATGAACATCACACAAGGTGTTCCAAGAATCAAAGAAATTATCAATGCGAGTAAATCTATCAGCACACCTATTGTAACAGCAGTATTAGAAAATGATTCAGATCCTGAATGTGCAAGAAGGGTCAAAGGTCGTATTGAGAAGACAACTTTAAGTGAAGTGAGTTGTATTTTCTGTCTTTTCTTTTACTTTGTCTATTCTTCTTCTACTTCTCTTTCTCTCATTCTCCTTTTTCTTCTTTCTTCCTTTCTTTTTTTCTTCTTCTTCCTTTCTTTCTTTCTTTCTTTCTTTTTTTTTTCCTTGCTCTTGATATTTAATATTTGATGCTTTTACATGATATGTAGGAAGTCAAATTAATATACATTATTACCTACTTGAGAAGAAGATGCTTCCTTCTCCATAGCTGACAAGACTGCAGACTCCATTCATTCACTAGAATGTGTACTTATTAATTCATTTGGGATTTTGTTTGTTTGTTGTTTTTATTTTGAAATTGAAATTTTTATTAAATAGAGGTCATTAAAAAAAAAAAACTATAGTAAAATCTGTCTAAGCCGGAATTGATTGGGTCACAAAAGAAATCCGGTTTAGAGAGGTTTCCATTTTATGAAGAGTGATATTGATGTTTCTGTCCTGAAAGTAGTGAAGGTACTGAAATCAATATAAAAAATCTTGCTACAGTATAATGAAAGTCATAGGTCATTTGTCCATAGGAATTTCAAACATTTATTGTGGAATCCCTCTTAGCACTAAATTAAATTCTTTGGCTAGCTCTATGAATCTTATGTTTAGTTTTCAGGTCTTATCTTTTAACCTACCCTACAAACAAATCCGTTCCTAAGCTGTGTGATTGTAGAATCAAAACAGAGTGCTGTGAGATCAGGGAATGAAATTTGGCATACAGTTTTTTGTTGAACAGAATCAAGGTTTTTTTTTTTTTTTTGTGTTAATTGTGGAGACTAAAGGCAGGAGCCTCATTGCAAAACAAGACATGAGTAGGGAAGCACTAACTGAGCTCCAAAAACATTAGCTTAGAAGGTCCTGTTTCATTTTCTCAATGCAGAGTGTGTATTCATTTAAGGTATGATAAGGAATAATAGTGTTTCTTCTTTTTTTAAATGTGGATACCAGGTTTCCTGTTTCCAGGTAAATGCGTAATGTGTAAAATGTAATTTTGCGGGATCAAATTAATTTTTCCTTTAATGTGGGGACCTTTCCCTCTCCTGTTGGTAGGAAACCCTTTCAATGTCAATGTTCAGGGTATCAGAATGCTGTAAAACTTAACTGTTTCCTTCCTGATGTTTTTAATATTTCATTCTTATTCATCAGTAAAAAGCTACAAAATAACATTTTCTGTGTGTCTTAAGTTCCATTATATTGTTTAATTTTGAGAATCTTGTTTTCGTTGTTAGACATGTAACCTTTTGATGACTGTGAAGACAATAATTTTTTAATTTTGCAATAGTTGTGCAAGAATTGTCAGAACAAAATTATTTTTCCTTTTTCATTCCTATCTTTGACATTAGGAATCATGTAATTTCAGTATCTTCCTACAAACATTAGTTTTAAATAATTATTTTCTTTCAATTTCATCAGTGCAATGATCTCAGAGTTATTAGTGATTGTGGACTTCCAGACCAGTGTGACTGGTGTTATATCTTTTTCTCACAATGTTTATAAAAGAGAGGAAGGGATATGCAAGTAAAGTGAATGGAATGTGTAAGCTGGAGATGAGAAGAAACTTTGAAACACTTCTAAAACATTGTATAAGTGACAAAATTGATCTTCCATTGCTATTAATTTTTCTTTAAAATATATTAAACTCTCTAGAGCCTTTTCTAAGTACTGCCTTTCATACCTAGGCTTATTTGACTTATTTATTTTGCCATTAACCACTTTTGGCTATACACGAACTCGCAGTCCTCTGTGACTCCTAACATTTCAAAATAAGACATAAGTATAGGGTTAACAACAACAACAATAAATCTTTTCAAGGGTTTAAAATGGCTTGGAAAATTATCCACATTTCTGTTCTGTTCATGACATGACAATAAAATAAATTATATGTTCCAATTTTGTTTTTAATTTCAGATCACAGAATACATAGAAGAAGTTTATTTACCTGATGATGCATTTCTGTTGATCAAATTATCTCTTGAACGGATTAATCTTCTCAAGTTGGAGGTTGATGCTGAGTCCATACGCTACAGGTTGAGTCAACATACTGTATTTTGTAAATATTAATTATACTGTGGGAGATGAGAGTTTAGTATTGACAGTTCAACAGCATCTCTGTTTCCTTGGTGACGGCATGCACTGGACCAATCGGGTTCAGTTACGTCAGCATCCACTGACCCGTGTTGCCAATGAGGGTACATTGTACATTGTACATCGCCACATGCATGGCCAAAGGCTCGCTTCTTTTATGGCCAAAGGCACGATTCTATTATGAGTGTGGGTGCCGTGTCCAGTTTTGAACTCAAATGAAACATAAGCCCTAGACATAGATTGTAGATGATGAGTAGGATTTCCTATGAAGCATATCTTTTCAACCAGAAAACTCGTTCAACCACACCGCTTGGCAAGGGCTCTTCATACTAATCATTAACATGCATAGGGACACTCCTAAGGGTCAGTCACGGACACTGTTTTTCAAAGGTGTTTCTGGAGTAGTGAAATAGCTGAAATATTTTTGTTTGAGTAAATTCTTGTACTCTCACTTCTGCAATTGAAATTTTTAAGTTTACCTCCAAATCATTGCTTGGGAAAAATATTGTTGAACATACAGAAAGAACTATTAAAAGAACCTCCTATAAATGAAGGTATGATGGAACACAATATTGAAGATTTTATAATTTCACTACAGGATTCCAGTGATAGTGATAGTGATAGTGGCAATGAAAATAGTTGTTAAAAACATTGATTGTGATAGGGACATAGGTGAGACTTTTCCAGTGAATAATTGAATTGTTCATACCCTATCACCTAAGAAAAATACAATGAGTTTACATTGAAAACATCGACTGTAAGTATCTCAATTTTCCACCATAAGGTGGCGTTTTTATTCCAAGGATCCTTTTCTCCTGTATTTTGAACTAATATAGATGTTGCAATATGTAATTTAGAGAAATGCATATTTACAATGTGTAAGATCACAGTGTCGCATTGTTGTTGAAGTGCCATGAAAAGCTGTAGCGAAGGCGGAAGACATGGCACACTTGTACATTTGGCAACAGCGTACCACATGCTCAGTAACTGTCAATACCAAAGTTCCATTTCCCACAGTATAGTATGTTAGAGAGTATGTATTGTTTTCAGAATTGATAGAATTAAAATAAGGCTTGGAATTCCCTTCAAAGTAAGACCAGTGTTCGTCATTGAAACCATGAAGTAATGATAGCCACTAACAATGAAATGCCACTATCCACAATCAAGGTCCTGTGTTGAAGGGTTAAACCAATAGATCAATGTATGACAACTTTTGTTTTTGATTATTTTCAGCATTTGTACTTCACGCCTTAAGATAAAAGCAAACCTTGTATCTGTTGTATCAGATTCGATAATACTTATACGTCCAGGCAAAACAAGTCTTGCAATGAGTAATACATTAAGTGGCTTCAAGGAAACTGTCCCAAAAGTCATTATCAAGGTAAAACTTCACATTTTTCATTTAGTTGAATGTGTACATGCTTGTGTGTCATTAGGATATTTTGATCCATCTATTATTTTTGTTTTGTAAGTTATGACTGAAGGATTCAGAGTATTGGAACTTTGGAATAGTCTACTTATTTTCACCAATTCTGTTCTGACTACAAAGAAATATATTCAGATACAAGAGCATAGAATCACTACACTGCCCTGAAATCAGGAGCTCCAAATGAGGACGCCTCATAGATAGGATTTTACAAACAATAAAACATATCAATCCCCATATTTATTATCTCCGTTGCTCTAGCCATAAGGGACCATCCATAAATTATGTAACAGATTTTTTAGAAACTCATACAGGATACCTCTCCCCTGTCTTGCAAGCTACTACCTCTCTAAATAAAATACTTAATTCTTTTGACCATCCCCCTATTTATATGTTTCTCTGTAATCTTAAAAGTAATATTGTTGTGGTTATTTTTCACCAGCCAAAAACTTCACTTTCGATAATGACTGAATGTAGTTTCATTTAACACTGAGTAATCACAGAAGAGAGGGGAGGAGATAGGAAATTTATTGTATCACCATATGCAATTTTACCACTAAGAACAATACCTGTAATCCTGACAATGACTCTTGACCACGAATTGTGTGTGGCCAAAAAGGGATACGTGTGCAAATTACTTCAAAATTTTGAGTTTTCATAATGACCTGCTTTCTTGCCTTTTGCTAGCCTTTTCCAAGCAAAACACTCCACTGTGGGTTTCAAAATATTTTCTTTTATTGTGCAAAGTTGTATGAAAAAAAAAAAAAATTTTATTGTAGTGAAACTTCTCAAGGCCCGTTAGAGGAAATCAGCGTGTATCAGACAAGTGAAACATAATTGTTGCAGTATTCTGGCATTCTTTAGCAAATTTCTCTCAAAATTACTTCACCCATCATAAACCAATAATTTCTTTCTTGAAGTAACAATCTATAGAAATTGATTAATAAAGAAAAATAATATTTTTATTTAATTAAAAGAGATTATCTTGAATTAAATTCCATCTAACCAAACTAAATAAAATTAGTAGTGATAACAAAGCACATAATTTCAAACTGCTCCGCTATATTATACTACTACATAAACCTGGAAAAGTGTTTCAAACCAGCAATCTTGTTTTCCGCTCTGAGACCTGAACTCATTGTCAGATCCTCAGAGTTCACTTCCCATCACACATACATTACGCCACTGAAACACCGTATGTGCAGACTCGGGCAGTCGGATGAAAACGTAAATACTCGCTTCAGGGAAGAAAAAATAAAAACATTTATTTGAAACTCCCACGCCTCGTGTTTGTTCAGATCGATGTGGGAATATCAATTTTGGAGAGAATGGTCCGAATGGTTTAGGCCCTACTCTTGACCACACACGGACAGACAGACTTTTTGTTAGTTGTTTAAAAGCTGTAGTTTCAAAAATTACAAATTCAAATTTCCCGGGCTACTTTTGATAAAGTGTGTTTCACAAGAAAGCTGAAGAATTATTTGAATTCAATATGTAGTGTTATAATATTACATAATCATCAGTGGCATCTCCTCACTCTGCACCTAGGGTGTTGGCAGTGAAGGAAAGTGTTAACACCCACCCTACTCTTTTTGCTTACATATTTATAGTAAAATTGAATTAATAAAATAAAATCCTTATTTATTTTAAATTATAATATTGGAAGAATGAGGGAAAGATAGTCACAAAATAACAAGGAGGATGTTGTATTTTTTATTGTAAAATTTGGAATAATATATTTTTAAGTATTTAAAAAGATATGCTCGACTCTTTTTCTCATTCTTCGGCTCTCATTTTAAAAATTAAATTCTGAAATATTATCAGATTAGTACATGATTACCCATTATCAATTACTTGTTTCTTTTCTTCTTACAAAAAGGAAGGAAAGAAATTATTTAAAACTATTGTTCCACTTTTATAAGTATCCTTATTAAAAAAATAACACAAATTTCATGAGTATCGCTAAAAGCTGCGATGCGCAATGGAGAATATCATAATCACAGACACTCCAGCAGGATGTTAAATCGAGATCCAATGCATGCATTGTCCTTGAGTGGGGGACGTCGTGCATATGTGCTGCCACCTCCAGATCCATCCTTAAGACATTGGAGACATTCGCCAATGCCCTGAGCTGTGCTCGCACACTGCTTGTGTTGCATGGACGTGCTGGTACCAATCACATGGATGTCCAAATATATGACAAATATAAATAAATTCAAAGGAAATTTTTTTTTTTTTAAATTTTTGTTGGGCATTGGCACACGACTTGCACACCCAAAGAAAACACCACTGATAATGATTATAAATAATCCAAAGAAGTATGTGCTGTTGTGGCCCCAAGTTTACATCAATGAAGAATAGAACATGTTGCTTAAGTTTGGGAGGAGCAAAAGGGAATGACCCATTTTTACTTTTTGCATTAAGAAAAATTTAAAAACAATAATATATTAAATTGGATTCATTTATTAGGCAAAATTAATGCATTGGCTAAAATTTATAAGTAAATAAAAAAAGAAAACTATCTACATGTATACGTATTGACATTCATGTAAATATAGTATCTTAATAAATATAATGTCTGAATCTATCCTGTGAAACACTCACTTACCATACACATTTTCAAGTTCTTGAATTTGAAATTTGGTCAGTCAGGCCTGAGAACTTATCTCTATGTGCTGAAAGAACACTGAATGTCAACCAATCCAGTGGGAGTATTTTAGAATGAGGATATTTCAAAAGGATTCAAACCAACATCCACATTCTCAGTAACATCTGAACTTCTTTGATTATTATGTAGTGTCAGAAATGGGTTAGTAAAAAATAACATGTGTTGGTAATTTTAGGGTCTTTCAAATGTGAATCGGGCTGTGATTCACAGTGAAGAGTCTGGTGGAAAGACTTGCTACAAGTTATATGTGGAAGGTGATAACTTGCGTGAAGTAATGGCTACTCCGGGGGTCAAAGGCACTTGTACTACCTCAAATAATATCTACGAAGTATACACAACTCTTGGTATTGAAGCTGCCCGGTATGTATTTTTTCCTGGTCAAAGTTTTTTTTATAGTAGTCTTGTAAAATAGAGACATGTCTTATTTCTTTCAATTTTTTTAATATTAATGAACTTTTGATATTGACAAAATATTATATATAATAATATAATAATATTTATTCCCAACTTGTTGTACAGAGAGAATGTACATTGTTGTTTCTTGGAATTACTAACCATCGATAACCAGTTGTGATGGTTAGCAATACTGAATTTATTATTTAATATCTGTCTATTACTTATTATCTGTCATAGTAATTTTTTTTGTGTGGCGTGTTTTTTAACAATATTCTTATTTTTTAACATTTGCTATATGTTTTTGTGAACATACAAAATAAAAAACAGTTAAACAAAAACAGTTAAGTTAAACAAAATTTTTAAAAAAATATTCTGCAATTTTGGTTTTAGATTTTTAGTCCAGATTTATTTTAGAGTCGTTTTTAATTAAACATGTAGAAACCAAAAACACATTAATCAGAAACCATAATTTATATTGAAGAATTTTATTTGCTCTCTCCCTCTTTCTATAGTTTTTCTCCCAACACATATAATTGATTTAGTTTATGTTTATGCTCATTCTGGTCTCTGAAGCCCCGGAAGGGGAGAAATGGCTTCCATTAATGAAGTAGGAACTTTTCTTACAAAGAGTAGAAATAGATTTCAAAAAATGACAGAATTTAATTAAGGTGAGTTCTTTTGTACTTGGTACACATTTTTAATGATGTCAATGTGTTTTATGTAACTTTGACTATAATCTTAAAGTTAAAATGTAATATTGCTTTATAATGATTTCTATTTATCTTAAATTTAGACTCCTGAAGAATCCTTGAAACATTGAGATGTAAAAACTTCAAAATTAAGGAAAGATGTTTATATCGTAATTTAGATTGAAGAATTTTGTTTCAATATGTTTAATGAAAGATGACTGTCTAAAATAAATCTAGACTAAAAGTCTAAAAATGGAAATCTCAGGGCAATCTGAGAAGAATTAAATTCTGCATTCTTTCTTTCTTTCCTTCTCTCTTTCTTTTCTTCATTCTCTTTTTCTTTCTTTCTTTCTTTCTTTCTTGATTGATTGATTGAAGGGAGTGAAATATCAAATGTTGTTTTTTTGGTTTCAAGTGTTTTTGTCATAAAGTGTTCTTTGGTTTCATTTTAGAACTACTATTATGAATGAAATCCGACTTGTAATGGAGAATCATGGAATGAGCATAGATAGGAGGCACCCAATGCTTGTGGCTGATTTGATGACCAGTCGAGGAGAAGTTCTTGGTATTACTCGCCATGGATTGGCAAAAATGCAAGAATCTGTTCTCAACTTAGCCTCTGTGAGTTTAATCTCTGCAATGTATTTGATTTTTCTTTAGTTCTGCATTTTACAAGTTTGTGAGCTTTTGTTCTTCGAAAATTGCTTCCCTAGTTGTTTTGAATAATAAATGTTGTAAAAAAAGTATTTTGAAGAGTTAAAGTATAGCACTCAAGATAGAAGTGGGTGTATGTTTTGAGATGTATTTTTTTTATTATTTTAAATTATTTTTAAAAAGTTTAGTTTGAAATTAATTGAAAAAATGCGTTTTATTGTCTTGATAATGTCTCTTAAATAAAATAACAAATGAGCATTAGTAAGATTTGGATTAAAATATTAATCAACAAATTTCATTTTGATGTAATAATCCTAAAATACTATGTTTTATTTTCAGTTTGAAAAGACTTCAGATCACTTGTTTGATGCAGCCTATTATGGCCAAACAGATGCTATTACTGGAGTCAGTGAATCTATCATCATGGGCATACCTATGTCCATTGGAACTGGCATATTCAAGCTGTTATATAAATATCCTTTTAATGCTGTAATTAGTGTTTCCCTCTTTGCAAGCTTTTTCTTTGCTCTCTTCCCCTCTCCCTTCCAAGTTATTGTGTAATTCACATGCTGTATAGATGTGCTGGCACATTGAACCTTACCTGTTTGAAAGTCACAAGAATAATTCTACATGTATCCAAGGAAATGTTCATGTGCAGATTTCAGTTCATTTATATTCATAGTTGATATGGTGTAAGTAGTTTGAATATTTCAATATTTAATGTTACTATTCCTGACTCACATATATTCCTTCCACTCAAAAATTTATTCCCAACATTTTACTGTACTTTAATGGGAAAGTAGTCTTGACTGTCTGGGAGACATTGCACTGTAGGCAGCCAGTGTTTCGGCCACAATATCAGGGCCTTCTTCGGGGCTGAATAGGATGGATGAAATTATAGCAAACCTACCTATGACACATTGTCCAGACAGCTGAAAGTAATCACATGACTGGTTGCAGAACATGTACAGACTAATATCATAAGGGACCCTAAACATGGCCAAACTATGGAGCCCCCCCCCCATATTGAAATGTAACAATAAGTAGTCAGAATTTAATTGTAATATTTTATTTTAAAAATTTCATATAAAACATTTGTAATTGTGAATTAACATAGAATTTTGTTTAAATAGTTATTGGGGGCTCTAATGTGCTTTTAGAGCTTTACATTGCATTAGCACATTTCAGTGCAGTACTCTGATTCCATATATTTCATTTCATCCTGTGGACTATTAACAGATTGTTGTAATCTAAATCTTATTTTCAACTTCAACCTCTTTATACAACATGCAAAACAAAGACTTTTTTACCTAGTATATTATGTGTTGTTACTTTTACAAAGCACATTTGTTGTTTGTTACATTTATTGTGCTTATGTCCCTTCACTTTTTCTTGTTTGTCATATTTCTTGTCCAATAACATGAAGTGAATGAATAGTGTGTCATGTGCATCAGATTTTTTATTAGACTCTAATTTGTAAACACTTTGAAATTTGCTTATCCATGTCTTAGTTGATAAAAAGCCTTAATTATAGCTACAGCTGATGGTGGGTATGATGCTGTACCAAGGGAGTTGATTTTTGATAATCCTGCACATCAAACATCACTGAAAGTTCATTGAGTTGTGTAAATGTAAGTATGTATTGTTTGCGATTCTTTACATTTGAGACTTCTTGTAGTCAGAATAAGATTCGTATTTTGAAATGCTCAAATGTTATGTGTCAAAGAGAAAGGCTCCTCCAGCTGCATATTTGCATCTCATTTCAATGTTGAAAGCATTGGAAGATCTAGAAACCATCATTCATTACACGTAATTTCATTTCCCTTAAATTATTTGATGAATGAGAAGAAGTGGTAAATAGGTGGTATTTTTTTGAGTTTGTGATGTGTTAACAGAAAATTGAAAAGTTTATTATTAGGGTGAAATTTTGAAACTTGTGTACATATTTTCTTCACTGAAGCATGTTACAGAATTTCATTGATTAATGGTTGTATTATGTGTGCATTTGTGATTGAAAATGTAAAGTGGCTGAGAATTTTTTGTATAATCATTGTGCATCTAATAAAAGTTTTATTTTGTATATCAGGAAACAAATGAATTTTCATTACTCTGTCCATCTGCCCTTTCGACTGATCTGTTTCCAAAAACATGTCAAGTAGTACATTGGTAAAATTTTCTTCACACAAGAATGATACTGCAGAAAAGTTTTAATTTATACACCTTGATAATCTGTGTTAATCTATAAACCTTATTTCCAATACACACACAACTTGAAAGACAACTAAGCAACCTTCAGTCTTTTGAGATGCCTGTGGATCTTGAGAAAATCGAAAACAACGAAACAGTTTCAATTTTAACTGAAAAATTCAAATATTAAATTGTATTATTCCACCTATTCTCTTATTGGGTGAACTGTCTGAATTCTCATTCATTGCTTACAACACAGCTGATATGACAGCAAGGCTGTAAGGAAGAGGTCGCTAGCCTTAAATAAATGCTATTCATATGTTGCAACAGTAACTTTTAGAACAGCAACTTTTTTTATATTCTTGTTTTGAAAAGCAGTGTAATATTATGTATCCATACGTACTATAATGTGTTATTGCAGTATTCATGATTGTTTCTGTTAAAATATTTCATTTATTGCAGGGTAGTATAAAAGTATTTTATTGGTTGTTTCTGCAGTGTGGTTTACTTTTTGGAAGACCATTGTCTCTAGTTTTGCTGAAGCAGGTCACTAGTGATATTGATTTCCCCTTGAATTTAGTAGAGATAAGTTGGTAAGTTGTCAGTTTCTTTGAAGGAACATACAGGATGAAATGTGAGTAGTGGGCCAACTAATATGGCCACCTGTTGCAGCAATTTCCAGTTATTTTGATAAAAACCGCTACAATATTAGGCAATGCAGGGTATACAATAAAAAACAATAGTTCTCAGCATGGCGGCTGCTCTGAACCGTGTCACTCCATGGCTTCCCGAATTGTTTTTTGGCCATAAAAATATTCCGAAGAAATAATTGTTAGTTTAAGCAGCGAGTGTCGTTGTACAGAAGAGGCAGTGCATTTCCATCAGGACATGGTTTAGTTTCACCACCCAGCCAATAGTAACGTGTTCCGTCGAGACAATTGCTGATAAATTCATTAAATTGAACCTAGGTAACCCCAAACTCAAATAGGCAAAACCGAATAGTAAAACTAAAAAAAAATACAAATTGCACGCTAATGTGGTGAAACAGCTAGAGAATTCTAAGGTTGGTATCCTATGTATTTTGCAAGCGGGGGGTGGGGGGTAATTATGAACAAATGCCGCACACTACTCATAAGCAGCAGATCGCTAGAATACCCAATTATTTTTTAAATATATATAATATATATATATATTGGTCTTAGTATTGTTAATCATTGTAGCTTAATAAAGTTATAAATTTTGATATCAGTAAATGTGTTTAATGTTTGTTAGTGCCTGACATGTCTAATAGACAGTGTGTACTAAGATAAGCTAAAATTCAAATTATGCATCTGAGAGATCACTGTGTCCTCTCAAATAACTTTTACTAGAATGTGTGCTGCAGGTTTAAAGTAAAGAAAATTTTTTATATTGTTTACAGAAATAAAATAAATAAAAAATAAATTGAAAAATTATTTCTTTCATCAAATTACATTGGCACATTTTGTTTTCATAGATATGGCATTCTTCACAGTTTACAATCAATAATAACGTAATCCCAAAGTCAAACTTTTAACAGATTCTTGACTTTCTCTTTCTTCTTCATATGTATCAACAAATTAGGTACAAATTTCTGAATTCCAAAATTCTTCAGTTGTGTTCCCCACAATTTTTTGTCTGCCATAGTCAAGAATGCTTTTATCAGCTTTTCTTTCAAATTTACTGAAATGCAAAGAAAAACCAACAAAAATTGTTTCTTCCTGAAAACATAATTTTTCTCCTTATTGGAGCAACAGCAGAGCTTACAGCTTAAATTAGTTTCACAGATAACTTACCATCAATATTACTGTTAACAATTATTGGATGAGGTGGGAGAGGTCCAATGCTCTCTAAAACGATGATATCTTTACCACCATCTTGTAGGTACTTTTTATTGTATGCAAGAGTATTGGCATCCACAGAAGCTGCTTCAGCTTGCTTTGATAAAACCATCTGAATTGAATTTAAATGAGAACCTGATTCTATAAAGAAAATTATAATAAGAAATAGTAAGATTTATTCAGTAGCTATGGATACTGAAAAACTTAAAATACTTACTTAATGTATTGCCGAAGAAAGATGCATTTTCTCCTAATTGTTTTAGATTTCTCAAGATAATTTTACAACCACTCAATGAATTATCATTACTGTATGCCCACCTACATCCTCGCAAATCCAGAAATTCCTTAACGTGTTTCCTAAGGGGGAAAATATATGTTTGGATATGTTCTGTATTTCTATTTTTATGCTCTGTGAAAGATATTTGATAAAGCAAGACTCTACATACTTTCCATCCACATGTATAATGATATCTGCATAATAGCCTTTTGTACCATCAGTGTTCTTGTGGTGGTTAAACACAGCCGCAACAGGAAGCAGTTCAACTGAAGGATTTTTTTCATCCAAGAGATTGAAGTATGCTGAAGTGCTCATAAATGCTAGAGAAATAGAAAATGATTATTCTGTTCTGTGAATGAGATCAGGGTTATATATTTTTTTAACATATTTTGCTTACCAATGTCCACTATGTTGTTTGTGAATGGATCAACTCTATCAGGTAATGGGCCTGTATTTCGTGACTCATACAATAAGTATCCTTCACAGTTCAACTCCTCTTCCAAGTATCTTATAAGAAGTTCATACAATTCAACTGGATGGCTAGGACACATGTATGTTATTAAGCGTAACTTTGATTTCTTTGCGGACATCTTGAAACCTACGATTTGGAAGTGTATCAAATTATTTAAAATGCATGAAAAAAAGGTGTCAAAAAAAAAAAAAATTTAAAATGCAATAAAATACCTTTGAGGTTGATGAAAGTAATAGCCATAAAAAAATTGTAGACATTAGTTTTTGCTTGTTCAAGCATCAAGCCCTGAAGGATGCATCACCATCGCGCCGGTTGAAAAACTCTGACAATTATTAATTGTAATATTCGCCAATGTAATATCTAGTGCCCACAAATTTAACAAAACACCTTTTTATTTTGTTAATAATTTTAGGACTTTTAATATAGGAATCACTTAGTACTACTTTTGAAGTTAGTTTTAGAAGGTTTACATTTTCCTTACTTTAGCTTCTTTAGCATATTTTTAGAATTTAGGCCTTTGCATTATTATTTTCCCATGTCTCCTGGCACCAATCTTGATCGAGCTGGAAACACCTGCAGTCATTTATTCTCAGCCTAAGTAATACTTTAAGATTTTTTCAGTTTTTTGAAACGGTTGTGCATGCAGAAATTTTACATTAGAAATTAATTCATAAAGAAAAGTAATTCAATGCAACATCAAATCCCGTAAATTTACTGAATTATTGCGGGTATTCATAAATGACTTTTCTTGCATAGAAATCAATTTCTCTTTTACTAATTTACAGAGGTGCCAAGCAAAGCAATGACAAACAAGATATAATGTATTCATGAATACACACAAGCATGGTTTGAATATGTTTCATGAGTACACATCATCATTGTTTTAAATGTGTTCCATGAACCAAGGAAGAAGTTCAAACATTTACTAATTTTAGTGTGCAAATTTTCATATATTATTTCTTATATTTTCAAAGTAATAACTAGATCAAGATGGTTTGATTTAATTAGTGCTAAAGAATGATACTTATGGGATATTCACCTGAAATATGGCATAATGACAATTTTCTGAGGGAAAGACACACAGACTTGTTGATTTCAGAAAAAGTGTACAATTCACAAATGTTTCCCACAAGCTTTTTTTTTTCCAGTGTGTTTGGAAAACTACCTTTCCTAGTCATTTACAAATTAGGAGTTTTTGTCAATCTCATTTACTCATGAGACATCTTTTCACGCAATAAAAATATCTATAATTACAACACAAATTGTAGGAATCATATTTATCACTTGTCAGTAATTTATGAACAGCTCACTACAATATCCAGATAAAATATATGCATGTTATTTTACAACACAGCCAGATATCATTAAACAAATAAAATGAATATACAAGTTTAATTGCAAAGTAAAATCTTAGCTACATCACTGTTTCTACACAATTAGGGACTATAGTGAGTATCAGAAACTAAAATTATGTTTATTTTAATAATGTTATTAATTCAACAGTTACCATTTGTATTGTAAAATTCTGAAAGGTTAAATACACCTGCAGCAAGTGTTGTAACTCAACATCTGGGTCAATGACCCTATCGTCATCAGATTTTTCCTCCAGTTTTCCGTGATCCATTGAGTAAATGAGATGCCCCCTTGTCTTTTTTCTGGAGTAAATGTAATTTCTCTATCAACACACATTTTGTTGAGCTTGTTAATGGGGGGACTAGGTTGGTGTGTGTGTGCATGTAGGTGTCATTTTGTCAGCAGAATCAATTTGTATTTCCTTAACCTATGCAAATGCATTTTTATTGTGACAGGATTGAAAATTTCTAGGTTTCAAATTATGCCAACCACACTCATTGGTACTTATTTGTATCTGAACTACAGTAGGTAAAGGAGAGGATTTCTGAGGCTGAAAACTTGTGCAGATTATACTTGTCCCATGTATGTCGCATACATTTACTATTTTTGACAATACATGAATAATAAATATTTAAAATGCCAATTCCGCCCCCTAAAAATATTTTCTTTAATTTTAAGCCAATATTGCCTATCATTTTAAATAAATTAATCATTTATAATTCCAAGCTTTGTTATTTAGACTATGACCTGATGTCCACAATATACCCATCAAAATTGTGTGATATATTACAATTTGAGAGTATGTTATCAAAGTTTTATTATTTCTTTCAAAATTTCATGATGAGTATTATTGAAAATGTTTATTGATGATCACACGGCATTAGGTAATAAGAAAAGCAAATATTTAATTGTAAATTAAATATTAAATGAAAAGAAAACCCAAAATTTTAACGTAGGTAATGAAAATGAATCTTAAGTGAGATTTGGTTACAACATATCAGAGCAAAATAATAAATAAATTACTTTATTAATTAAAAAGAAAAACAAAGAACAAATTAAAGTTCTGACGTACATATTAAAAATTACAATTATTGTCATATGCTTAAAATAGAGACTGAAAATATTGCGTGGCTATTTTTCAGATTTCGTAATTAACAATCCGGTTTCCTGATTCACATTTTTTCTTTGGACCCTCCACGGAATAACCGTTTTCAGAAGTGTTATTAGTGAAATTGTAATGTTAGCCACCGACAACTAACGCATTGACAGCTTTATTTTACCCACGTCCCCGAAACTGTCAAAAACCAAAAACTGTTTTAAGTACATTTGATTTAATCCCCGCGCCATTTCTATTCATTGGTTACTCAATAGTGGCACTGGTGAGTATGACTTAAAATGATGCTTATGAAATGATAATCTTACCAGATGTTTAGACACCGGAGAGCGCTTCCCCGTCAGAGAATCCAGAACTTAGCCGCGCGTCCCTCCTTGCTTCAGTCTCTTGCTTAGCAACCAGTACAGTGCGGTGGCCAGGTGACCACCTGTGGAACTCCACTTGTCAAGAAACTTGTTCTGCTATGTTTCCATGCTATGAAGGAAATAACTCTCAAGGGAAAAGTTGCTGTTGGTCGGGCGGGAACGAACTCGCTACAAGGGCAGTTCATTCGCCTGCGAGCTTGTAAGATTATTATTTCGTTTCTTTTTCCCATTTTATCAGTATTTGATAACTAAATGTCAGACATTCGGCAACAGTGTACGTACATCGTGGGCAGCACGTGCTCTAGATGCGGGAAGCGCTTTCTTCAAATATTTTCTTAGGCATATGTTTTATTTATTTACTGTGTGTGACGTATTAACGGCGAAAAAACAGTTACAAACTGTGTGTGACGTATGGGGAGTTGTCTACTCTGCGCACGTTTTCTTAAATTCTGGGATATGGAACATACGAATTATATTATGGCGTCGTCCATAAATTACATAACGCAAATTTGTAGTATTTTGAATACCCCCTCTACCCCTGAAACGAACCCAAAACGCGCCCTTGAACTCCCCCTAAATAATTACGTAACGCTTGCGACACCTCTCCTATAAATGCGAGAAGAGAAAATAAATTATAGAACAGCAAAAACAAATTGTATTCATTTTATTTGTGTTGAATATTAAAATGTGTGATAATAAGAGACGGAATTATTTGGCGAAACTGACTGCACCTAACAATGAGATAGGGAGCAAGTTGTGAGTGAAGGGAATCCGCATATTATAGGCGAGACATTTTTTCATCACAAACGTGCACACGCCATCGTGGATGACGCATGGGTGAGTGTACTGAGTTAATTTAAATGGATTCTAGAACATAACTACATATCAGTTTTGAATATTTTCTTTGTAATATTTTTGTAATTTACATATTCAATAAGAAAGTTATGAAAAATATTTTTATTTTTTGCAACAATTTACATCTAATGTCAATTTATTTGTTTTTAAAACAAATCAATTAGTTAATATTTTAATGTTTACGTATAAGACTCAAACAGAAAAAATAACTACTTCAACAAATGTATAAAAAAAATAAAAATCAATGTTACATAACATAATAGACTAATACCCCCATACTCCTATGTAACGCTGCCTCAAACCCCTTCCTCCATTTTCATTACGTAATTTATGGACGACCCCTAACTAGAGTAAGGGATATGAGTTATATTGACATTCATTCTCCAAGTAGTACGGATATTTAAAGAAGAAAGAGACTTGATTAGAAAGAAGTACGAAAATCTTTTGACATATTTTATGAATGCCGTACAGTGATCATTTGAAATTTCGAAACTTGGGCAAGTTGTAATTTTTCTTTGTTTTCTATGAACTATTAAGTTTTAATACAAATCAGAAGAGTGATTCTGCACATAAAGAAACAACATAAATATAAATATTCTTATTTTATATCCTTTGCTTTCAATAAATGTGAAACATGCATTGAAATTGCTTTACATTGCTACATAAGCAATTTATTTCACATATCGGGGCAAGTCTTTGGGGATGAGAAATTGTAGCTTGAAGCAACTTGGGGTTGTTCCCACGCGAGTGAGCTCCACTTCCCTCGGATTGTGAAGGTCAGTAGGTCCACCTCAAATTACACTTTGAACGGTAAGAAAGATATGGTATTGTAGAAAGAAGGGGATTGTATTTTTCGTAATTTCGTAGTTTTCTTCATTAACTCTGAATTTTCGAAAATCGGAAAAGTTTCAAATTTTTAATCTCCCTCATACAATTACATCATTAAAGGCAGGTTTCTTTTCAAATGATTTTTTTGACCACAATTAGTTCTTTAATTAATACCATGTACTATATTTGTTTGGAAATATTAATAGTCTTCGTGCAATTTTTAGTGAAATATGGATTATTTTTTAAAATAATCTTAAAACGGCTACAAATTTTTACTTGAAACTTCTTCTATGGATAGTACTAAATGCACTAAAATATGACAAATTTAGATGTCTTTTGATTTTTCAAAAATTACACACATTTTGTTATATCTCTCACGTTGTATAAATTATACATTATATACTACGTATTTAATTGTTTAATACGTTTGTTCACATAGAAGCTTTTTTTGACCCCAAATATCTTGTTTTGACTTCGAAAAAATCATTAGAGATACTTTGAGTATCTCTAATGATTTTTTTTACTTGTAATCAAGCAGAGTATAAAAAAATATTGTGTATCGCGATAATTGAAATGCTTTCTAAATATTTTGTTTGGTAACATTTCGTAAAAAGTTTGTAAATATTAAGGAAAATAAGGAGCGTCTTCGCGCGCTTCAGATTTGGCAGATGGAATGCGTTATAGAAATAGGTTACCTTGGCAATTTTCGATAAACAATGTGTTTGTTTTGACGATATCAAATAAAAGAACATGGCGGCCGTTAATGATCAAGTTTCAGAGATTTAGTGTAGTGAATAAAGTGATTCAGGTGTAGAATATTGAAAGAATGATGTATTTGTCCTCGCAGTTTACTACATAGAGACTGTCTGAAGTGTATTAGTTGGAAAAGTTTTATAATTGAAATGGGTTCGTGTGGCTCTTTTGGTTGCAAAATAAAATATTGCAATGCGCCTCGGCGTTTAAATTTCCTAAAGAGGAATTCCTAAGGTTGAGAAATGTTTGTGAACAACGCTAGCGGCTCACAGTGAATGATGAAGCTGTACTTCGCGTTCATAATTTTAAATCGTTCATGGATAAAAGTTTGTGATGAGTGAAGATACTTTTCCTTTTTTAAGTGTTCGATGTGTGTGACTCATAAAATATCAACCATTGTGAACCATGACTATCTCATAATTTTTTCATATCATCCTAGTTATCCTCCAGTAAAACGAAATATTAAAGCAAGAAAATTTCCCGAAGAACTTAACAAGAAATTTTACAAATGGATTAGGAGAATTGTATTAAGTCGTATCATGGTATCAAACATCAGTCGTATCAAACATATCATGGCCAAGTTTGTGGCAAGACATAAAGCAGACTTGTTAACATTTGTGCTTTTTTGCTAGTTATGAAAGAAAACAATTTTATATCTATTAAAATCTAAGATATTTGTTACACTTTCATTAACATTAGTTTTACACACTTTTTTTAAAAAATGAGTAATTTTCCCTTGAAGTTAAGACAATGTATAATTTTTTATTCTCAAAATGGCTCTAATTGTTACTTTCTCGTATACATACGTATATACGGAGTAATATACGTAGTATAAAGGAAGTTATGTATTGCTGCTGAAAATCGATTTCGAGATTTCAACGAAAATACACGTTTTGGGGTTCCCTGATTCCGAAAAAGTGTTTTTTTTTTTTTTTTCAAAACATCTGTCCGTCCGCCTGTGAACATTACTAGCGCCTAAATCACACGTACGATCTTTCCAAATTAAAGAAATGGAGAGTCAGATGGAGACTGTCCATCTGACTCTTTGAAATTTCGAAAAACATTCTTTAAAATTTGGGGTTCTTTACATGAAGCCCCCTGGACATTTTCAAAATTTTCTCAAAAACGGCTCAAATTTTTCTTAAATTCTTGTAAGAATATTAAAGTAGCATATGTTCATTTTCACATTTAACTCTAAATTTTCGAAAATTGCAAAAATTTGTTTTTTTCAATGTCTTCCTACAACTACAAGGTGGAGCAGAATGGACTCCCTGATTTGAAGGATGAATTGTGAAAGAACAAATAAAGGTAATCTCAAAACGTTTATATTTTCCAAAACTACATTCAATGCCATTTTATTCTCATTTGGTTGTGAAAATTAGTTCATCCAGGTGACGACCTTGCCGAGCGATGCACATGTTGAGTCGTTCAAAAAAGTTTCCGAAAACTCTTCTCAGCATATCTTCTGATATTCCAGCGACGACATTTGTAATTGCCTCCTTAAGGGCTTCCAAGGTCCTTGGTCGAACTTTGTAAACCTCAGCTTTGAGATAACCCCAAAGAAAAAAATCGCATGGGCTCAAATCCGGGGAGCGAGGGGGGAAAGTCTTTGCAGGATTTGCTGTGAACGAAGGGCGGTATGAGCCGTAGCACCATCCTGTTGAAACCAAAAGGCTTTTGTGTCATATTTCTGACCATACTCTTCCAATTTAGGTTGAAAAAAGGTCTCTAGCATGTCACAATAACGCTCAGAGGAAACAGTAACAGTTACACCTTGAGATGCAAAAACGTAAGGCCCAATTATGCCTATGGAGGACACGGCGCACCAAACTGTCACTTTGGGGCTATGAAGAGGTCTTTGGTGGAGTTCACGAGGATTTTCAGTCGCCCAGTAACGAAAAGTTTGCTTATTTACTGCGCCGAAGAGGTGAAAATGCGCTTCATGACTGGACCACAGAATAGCGTCAGGTTGCACAGAGGTTAAAATTGCATTACAAGCATCTGTATGTTTCTCCCAGTCTTCTGGACTCAATTCTTGAACGACCATCATCTTGTAGGGGTGTAAATGAAGGTCAGTGTGTAAAATTCGCCTTACCGTTCTGGACGATATTCCAAGGGCAACAGCATGTTTTCGAGCAGAGCGCGATGGAGACTGTTCAATGGACGCTCTCACTGCCACGATGTTTTTAGGTGTCCTCACACTTTTAGGTCGCCCAGCTGGTTTTTTAGGAAGTGCATATCCTGTCGCCCGTACACTATTAATCCATTTTCTAATGGTTTTAGCATCAGGAACCTTATCATGACGAGCCAAACGAAACCGCCTACGAAAAGCCCTCTGTCTCGCCACCACAGTATCATTGTTTTTAAAGAACGTTTCAACGACAAAGCCTCTATGCTCACCAGACCAAATTAAATTCGTTGACAATAAAATTAGATATCTAGCGTGAAAAATGCGAATGATCACTTCACTAAATCAAAGGAAGTGTATCCACCATAAACTTCCGATTTACCAACTAGTAATATAAAATTAGTCGAACTGTGGGTTCGCGGGGGGTTTCGAAGTGGCAGTAGCCTGTAGAGCACTAATAAATTAGTAATACAGTAATAGAATTACTATTAAATTGTAATAATACTATGTGTTTTATGTAAAAGTAACGTTTAAATGTACAGTGTAAATGTTGATTGACTGGTATCACAACGTTCATCTGTTCACATTGCAGAGAATCGATTCCAAAAGGTCTCGTGTCAAAGGAATTGCATCTCTTGCCTAGTGAACTAGTATAACGGAAACGGTCCGATTTTTCAAAATTTTAGTAGTTTCTGTGCAATAGTGCGTGCAAGATTTGCAATTTAAAAAAATTACAAAAACAAGGTTTTCTCAAAAGCCGCTCCAATTTTTTTCTTTCAATTTTTGGTAAGGGCCAAATATATTGTACATTTTGTATGTGCCAAATGTACTCTATACGATGGTATAAACGCCATATTGCTCTATACTTTTGTTTTTTCAAAAATTACAAAAATGTAATTTTTTAGACTTGTCTCTCACGTCACCATTTATATTAGAGACAATTTCTTCACTTAATTATATTTATGAGTAAATGTACTTGAAACAATGTCAAATAAAGTTTCTTGAAAACTCAACAGTTTTCTGGTAAAATGAGCTCAAAATTCAGCATTTTCAGAAACGCTAAAACGCCATTTTCATAAAAATGGCTCCAATTTTTTTTCTTCCAAGTTTTCAAATGGATAGTGCTAATTGCACTGTTTAATATGACATGAAGTTCATTTTGGTGTATTCTTTTGTTTTTTAAAAATTATACAAATGTAATTTTTTAAAGATATCTCTTGCATTGTTAATAGGCACATTTTCAGCAATTTGTATACATTATATAGTATCAATTGGTTTTTGAGGTCGTTAAATAATGAAATTTCAAAATTCAAAATGGCGGATCGACTCACTTAAAAATAAACAAAATGCATAAAAAAATATACATATGGGATTCTGGAGATTACTGATTTCGAATATCACAATGAAATTTCAAAATTCAAAATGGCGGGTTCAAAATGGCTGACTCATAAAAATGAACCCGATATGTCTAGAAATATGGATGCAATGGTTCGCGCGGTCGCTGATTTGAATATCGAAATCGTATTTTGAAAATTTGTCGTTCTCTCTATAACTTAATTGCGTTGCAGACACTATTATGATAATTTATGTTGTCATGTCTTATCCTAAATAAACTGATATTAACGAAATATCTTGAATATCCAAAATTGAGAGGATTTTAGAATATTTGTGCAAATCCTAACTATCGTTGGGCATTTAAATGCCTTTTCATTCTTTTGATATAAAGGGAAAGAGACAGTGAAAAGAGGCACATAAAGTAGATTCACTATCGACTGGTGACTCTCGGGAGATCCAATATTGAGCATACAGATCACGACACCGGAAAACAAAGATCACTTTTGATGTGTCACTGCAAGTTAGATGCTCGAGAAAGGAAATGCTTAATTTCTTAACGGCATGTTTTCACATGCCGTCATTCAAGGCCAAAAGGGCCGTCTAAAATGCATCTAATACACATTTCTTTGCATCACGTGGCGAATTATTATTATCAACAAACAAGTACTTCAAGTAATTATACTCACAAATACGATAATGTATAATAAATGCCCATAAAATAAATATTGGCATAAGAAATATTCCAAAAATATTTTTTGTTTAATTTATAAAAACAACAAAAAAATACACCACAGTGGCATTTATTTCGTGGTATTAAATTCATTTAACACTATCCGTACAAAAAATTTAAAGAAAAAATCTGGAGACCTTTTCCAGAAAATAGCATTTGAGCGTTTCTGAAAATGCGGAATTCCGAGCTATATACATACACAATGGTATAATTATATTATAAACAATATTATAAGTTATATATATATATATATATATATATATATATATATGTGTGTGTGTGTGTGTGTGTGTGTGTGTGTGTGTGTGTGTGTGTGTGTGTGTGTGTGTGTGTGTGTGTGTGTGTATGTATGTATGTATATACACACTCATATGCACACACACACATACATCGCTACTCAAACAATTGCCACCCACCAGTCGGGAATCAATCCTGTACAGTCCTAATTTCGTCCGCACTTATTTATTTGAAAAATATTATAAGATATTGAAAAACTGGTCAACTGTAGTATGAGATATCACTAAGTTCACTTTTACAACCATTGAACTCAGTCTTGGTTTCTTGGACAAGAAAATACGAATTCTTAAAATACACTAAACATTTTAAAGTGCTCGGGGGCATGAGATAACACTGTTTAATAAATCCAAAAATTTATATCAGTAATTTTCTAATTAAAATTAATTATGAGAAGGAGAAATCGAAAAATATTCAGAGAAAATTATTCCCCGTGGCGTCGAAGACACTTCCGGGGATATCTCGCGTTAAAATTTACTTGTAGCGTTGCAGTAAAGTGGCTATAAAATAAAAAGGTGCTGGTATGTGCAGATAAATGTGTGTTATTGTGATTAAGGGCATTTTACTTGATAAATACAATAATTAATTGGGGCAGGACAAAAAATAGAATTAGCAATATACGTGACTATCATTGTTACGCTCCATAGGGTCAGCCGTATTATATATAAATTTATTAGACACTTTTTCTTAAAAATATACTTCACTTATAGTCAAAAGTGTCTTCTGTTCGTAAATACGAAAAGAATCCACAAAAAATCATTTAAACACTTTTTTTTTTTAATTTCAAAAATATAGACGACGATAATCAATGAATTCGAGTGTTTCGAGCAACGGAAAATTTAGGAGACCGTGAGGACGACAAAAATGATTTTAATAACGTTCTGGAGCTGAAGTAGTGTGCTCCAGTCTTCCGAACGAGATTTGATAAGTCAGAATTCTGAACGCGCACTTCGAATTTTGCCATTATGGCCGGGTTTTTGGCCCGATTGAATCAGTGTGCGGCGGCCAACGTGTTGATCAACAAAATATACAAAATATAAAATTCCACACGAGTCAACTTTTAGGAAATATTACCGAACTCCACAATATGTTTTGACAATCGAAGAAATTCGATTTGTTTACAGAGAGTTGTGTAGTACGTATTAAATATAAATTTTAATATTCTTGAACCTTAATGCCCATTTCCATGCCTTTTTAGTGCCTACATGTCCGAGCTCTACTTGTAACTTTAGTGTACGTTTATCCGTGCCAATTGAACGACCGTTTTCCTTTGCGAGTTTTATACATTCCTCAAATAGGGGTTTATTGTCTGATGATTTGTTTGAAAAACTGGTCGCCTGGAAAGGAAATTCCGCTTATTGGAGTTAGACTTATAAGTTATTGTTCAGAAATTTATGACTGTAAATTAATAGTTGATTGTAATTCATAATTTGTAATCACACAGTAAATTGTTGCAATAAAACAGTAATAATAAACAATTATTGTATTTACTGTATTTTGAGTATTTGAAATATTTTAAATACGCATGTATTTAGCTATTCAAAACCTAATGTATTTTGAGAATGTATTTAAATACTTATTTACGAAGTATTTTGGCGAAGTATTTAAATACTGAATTTAAAGTATTTTGCCCAACCCTGATCGAATTTTTTTCAGAACGAGTGACAGCTGTTATTAAGATATCGAAATACTTGTATGAAATACTGCACGGAACAACAATAATACTAGAAAAATCAAGAAAATTATATGAGCGTGAGTAAGTTATGTTTAAAGATTGGTGTGTTGATAACTTATCACTTTGGTTACGTAAAATCAAACTTGACCGCAGTAGTTCGGTGCGATTGATTGATTGGTTAGTGATTCCTGGCGCGTCAATTTCTAAGGTCATTAGTCCGTTAGTGTAGTGTATCGTTTTATTGCCGGAGGTAGCGCTGATCTGGCGAGATCCGGCGCTGACCTACGTCGGTTTACAGGATTTTTCCCCACCAACATGGTACCGCCCCAGCAAGGACAGGCTCTAAGCCCCCGACTGGTCTCTCGACATGTGTAGTAGTGTAGTGCATGTGACAGTGAGTGTGTGTAAGTAAGGGGTAAGAAAAGAACAAGGAAAGATCGCGCGCGGTCCGTGGCCCGTTTCTTAGCATACTGCTCCGGCATTCGCCTGGTGTTGATCGAAAAAAAAAATCCACCGAAAACTACCGATCAGAGTAGCCGGCCGTTAGAATTGTCCTCCAGAGATCGGCTCACTAATTCGATAATGTATTTCATTACGTCATTAATATGGTAAAGAAATGGCGAGAACTACTAAAAATTCATTTTTGAAAATATTTTTTTGAAAATATTATAGACTTTTTGTCTTGAAACCTTCACAAAAAGTTTCAAAGGGAATGTTTCAAAAAGGCTAAAAACTGCATGAAATTACTTATATCAATATTGCCTTTCACGGAAATTGTACTCCATAAAATTAAGAAATGTCCAACAACTACTTGCGTTTTCTTTCTCAGCTTTACCAGGGAAGTAAACCATGTTTTTTGTGCTTTATAAACGACGGTTTCTGTGGCAAGATATCGTTCATAAGGGGGGTTTTATGGTTCAGGCCATCCTGATCCTCCCTGTTAGACCTTCCTTTGGTTCTTCCCGAACATTATCCTCGCCCGTCGTCCCTGCCTCCCCCCCCGACCTCAGCGCTAGTCCTCACCGAATGTCCTCTCCATTTGTCCCATCCTCTCGTTCTCAGTGCCCTTTTTTTTCTTGTCGTCGCCCACCTTTATTCACTGTCTGTCGGTGATAGTTTAATTCGTCCTTATTGTCCGCCATTAATTGGTTGCATGAGATCTCACCACCCATTCATCGCCCCGATCTCACTGTCTACCACTGCCGTCTTCTCTGCCCGTTCTCCGTGTGTGACATAACATCTTATGTTGCCAACTGCAAAAATGCTTTTGAAAATTGTTTCCAGGTTTTATTTGTGACTATTTTATAAATTATTTATGATATTGTTATACAAAAAATAGCGTATACAACGCGTTTATAATGTTGCTTTATTGCTTTTGTACACATTTGAAAACTCACTCCTAACGTCGCTCGTTTTGAAAACATGTAGTACTTATGCAATAAAGCAAAAAACTTCGGGCTGGGCAGAACTTCGTTTTCCGCCCAGCAGCTGCAAGCTCTGACGATGATCGCTACGCGATCGAAAAGATCTTAAGAAGAAATATAGATTTGATACCAGACAACCTCTGTTTATTTACTTTGAAAGCAAAAAACATTTTAAAATAGTTGCGGAATACAATTTCCGAAATGGAGAAAAATCGCACCGGTGCGGTAAAGTACTAGGACACAGAATATGTCATAAAATTTGACTTACGTATCCAAATTGTATAAATATTTAAATGTACGAAACATATTTTACCAAGCATTCTCTTTGGTAATTGATAAATTGTCGCTAGATCTAATAAAATAAAGTTTTATTGACAATTATAAATCATACAATCATAATGAAGCTTCTATATGTTGTTATAAGCTTTATGAATAAATTTTTATAAAAACACATATGTGTTATCATTTGAACCGTATCTTACTGGACCTATTTATATTTAAACTTAATATCATAAATCAATCTGTCTTTCCCCTTTTACCCCTTTACTGTCATTAGTTATGCCAAAATGATACAGTCATGAGAAATTTTATTTTGCAGGTACGATAGGCCGCCTATACAGGATCTCGGCAGTGAAATTTTACGTATGCGTATTTATAATTTCCGATTTGGGTGTGAACAACTTCTCTCTATACTCAGAAATAATGATACATACTTTGAAAATAGCATATTGTATTGTATTCTGCAAATGTGTACATGGATACAGTATATAGAAGTTGATAAACAAAATACAAACCCAAAACAACATTAACAAAATATTATTCTTAATCCCTCATTCTTGTTTTGCATCTTGTATTTTTCTATTTCTCTCCCTAAATGCATTCATGGCCATTGACTTCTTTCAAAATATTAAATTAATTTATAAAATTAAACAAGACTTGATCTTCCTACATTATCTTGTTTTTGAACAGAATTCTCCGTTGCTTACTTTCCTGTTGCAGCAGGGCAGCACTCTTGACCGTCGCTCCCGGTTCGCCTCATCTTCATCTTGCTGCGTAATCCACACAAAAATGTCCGTGTTTTATACGCGCACTCATATTTTCAAATTTACTTTCAGAATTTCCTGATAATTCTAGTCAAACATTCCTTTCTAATTCATAACGCAATCATCCGCGTTGACCACTATCACGTAAAAATTATAAGTCCCGACTTCATTTCAACAATAACGAAAAATCATCATGTTCCGTCTCTACCTCCGACCATCACACGATCTACGCCTCGTCTCCCGTTCGTTCATCCTGCGCGCCTGTCGATTGTTTTTAAACTATTGTGCAACTAGCACGCCAATACGTTTCTACTGCGCGTCTCATTCGATAACTCGAATTTATTTATTTATTTGCGTAAAAAAACAGTTAAAAACTGCGTATGACGTGCTATGGGAAAAGTGAATTGTGTGCACATTTTCAAAATTCTGCGATCTCTACACCAAGTCATATACTACTTAAATTTTGAATTTTTGAAAGGAGAAAAAAACAACAAAAACTCCCATGTAATAAAACCTATTTTCAAGGATAAACAAGCAATAAATTTTGAATTTTGAAAGGAGAAAAAAACTCCCATGTAATAAAATCGATTTTCAAGGATAAATAAGCAATAAATTTTGAATTTTGAAAGGAGAAAAACAACAAAAAACTCCCATGTAATAAAATCTATTTTCAAAGAAAATAAGCAATAAATTTTGGCTCTTATTACTTCCTGCCGCGACAACATGGAAACGATAATTTGAATAAATGTATTTCCCACTGAATTCTAGAAGACGTGCACAGAAATGAAGTTACATTTATGTCCAGAAGCAAAACAAGGGGCCATCTCAGCATTTGCTCAATGGATCAGGAAACTGGACGAAAAACCTGATCGAGATGGGGTCATTGACCCGGAAGCTGTAGTACAATAGTTGTTACAGGTTGTTTATACTCATTTATACAGTCCAAATGGTAAATAATGCATTATGTATCATTGTTAAAATTAATGTTCCTTTTCTTGTGATGCTCAGTATAGTCTCTAATTGTATAGAAACAGTTATGCAGCAGAAACGATTTCACTTGGGATTTAAACTTTTCTATTGAATTTAATCGTTTAATGTCATCTGGCAAAGTGTTGTAAAATAATGTACATGTATTGTATGTGAATTTTTGTAATGAGCTGTTGATACTGTCACCTGATGAATATGATTTCTACGTCGAGTGTTATAGTAATAGACTTCGGCGTTTTCTGAAAATATATTCCCGCCCTTGAGCAAGTCATTTTTACAAAAACCACTGATTCGTAAATAAAAAGACACGGTAATGGTAAAATTCCTAGATTAATGAAGAGAGGCTTACATGAATCACGTGGGTGGGATTTGGTTATTATTCGTACAATTCGTTTTGTAATCTAAAAGTCTGGGAGCTATAAGATGTATTTCCCAGAATATTATGCCATATCTCAGGCGGGAATGAACATTCGCGAAGTATACACAACGAGCAGTATGAAGGCTGACTGAATTTGCAAGAATTCTGAACGCGTAGCATAATGAACTTAATTTTGTGTTCAATTCATTTAAATGGACGTTCCATTTAAGGTTTGACTGAATTGAGAGACCTAAAAATTTTGTTGCCTTAACATCAGTCAATGGTACATTGTTCATTTTCAATGGAGCACAGAATTGTTTATTTGAAATGGAAAACTGCATTAAAACCGTTTTCTTTTCGTTTACTATTAATTTGTTATTTCGGAACCAATTTGAAACATCTGATATTGTACTATTTACGGTTTCTTTATTGCAAAGGATGTTCGTATCATCCGCAAAGAGAACCGTTCTTCCGTTTCGAATCGTCGAGGGCATATCGTTTACGTAAAGTAGGAACAGAGTAGGGCCTAAAATCGATCCTTGAGGAACTCCACATGCAACGGGCAAAGAGTCGGAAAGGTGCGTACGTAATGTTCCATCATTCCAGTAAGGTATTTCAACTCTCTGAGATCGTTGTTTAAGGTACGAACATAACCAATCTAGAGCAATACCACGAATTCCATATGAAGGTAATTTGGAAAGTAAAATGTCATGATCAATGACGTCAAAAGCTTTTGAGAGATCTAAAAATAATCCAATAGGTGCCTCGTTTTGATCCAATGATGAGGCGACATCTTTAAGAAAAGAAAATATAGCTGTTTCCGTTGATTTTGATTTTCTAAATCCATGTTGGCAATCTGAAAGCGCGTCGTGTTTAGTAGAAAGGTTTCCATTCGTACGTAAAAAGTCTCTCTAATATTTTTGAAAAAACTGATAGAAGAGAAATGGGCCGATAATTTTGAATTTCATTTTGTTGCCTTTTTTAAAAGCGGCTTAATTTAGCTGTTTTGAAAATATCTGAAACGTTCAGTGCATAAAGATGCATTAAATATGTGAGTTAACGGGTGTATAATGGCATACGCACAAGTCTTTAACAAAGAATCCGGAATTCATCTAAACCGGACGAATATTTATTTTTAGTTTACCGATTATTTTGAGAATTTCATAGGAAGAAGTTTCGGAAACGAACATTGTGTCTAAAATGTTGGGTGAACTGTCTGTTTTGAGTTTTGTGCCTGAAGACCCTCAGTGAGATCGGCAGCAATTCTCGAAAAGTATTGGTTAAAGAGATTAGCCACTGTTGCCGGATCGTTCACATTTATATCGTTATATTTTAAAACAACATTCTCTACGGGTTTTCTAGTTGATTTGGTAGTATTTTTATTATATTCCACATTGCTTTTGTTTTATTATTTGAGTTCAAAATATCCTGATCGTTTTCATGATTTTAGCCTGCCTTATGACTTTTCGTAACAATCTTCGAATATTATCTAAATTCTTATTGGTCACTTGTGTTACGCGTTTCATATATCTATTCCTTAGTTCTTATCGAAACATTTTATTAAAATATTTTCATTCCCTAAACGGAATTTGCTCTCGTGTCCATTACGCTATTTAAATCTGTCACAATATTGTTTATTTCTCCCATTGTTGTTAAATAGACATTCTCTTATATTACTGTTTACATGTCTTTGCATTTGTTCCTGTCTCCATTGTTGCTATAGTATTTACTTTCCTTAACGAATTACTTTGTATATATTTATCTTTACTCCTAACGATCCATTACACATTATTAAAAATATCATTTTAAACCTCGTTTGAAAACTTTGCCCAGACCACAATGTGTGGCTCTTTTTGAAGTACAAAATTATTAGTTGCGTAGGACCAAGAACGATGTGGTCTCATAAACTCTCGACCCGCAGTCTGAAGGCGTTCCAATGTTTGAGTAGTGCAGCGTCGTAATGCAGAAGTTGAACTCATACGGAAAACTGGCCGTTGATTCACGATTGGATTTTTGAACGAGAAGTTCCAGAATAATTGTCGAAATTTTATACATTGTTCATTCTGAGACCTGGTGGTGGATTTGTCGTTAAGCTAAATATGCTACAGCTTGGGACCTTAAGAGTCCAAGGGGCCTCAAAAATTATTAAACATAACTGCAAATTTGGTAAAAATTATGAAAATATAGTATTTATACAAATTTATAATTAGTTCCCATAAAAAATCGAAAATAAATTTCACAAACACGCTATTGAAGTTTAAAAGCAAATTTATTCTAAGACCGGCATTTGCATTCTCATGCTCGTCACATCGATATGATTGGCGGACTGGAATGGTCTATTTTCATATTCCCGGCGATTGGCGTATTCAAACACAAACATTGAGGTTTGAATGACACTTTGAGGTTGCCTTTGGAATTTTTAAACTTAAATGATTGCTCATTGCACAGGTAAAATATCTTTTAGAAAACTTGAAAGGGTTAAAAACTATCGAGCTAGTATGGGAAAAGACAAACTCAATTAACTGACAATGATGTTCAGTCAAAATGATAAGCTCTGAGGTTTTAACTTTGATGATAATATTTATGGGTTTGTGAAAAAAAATCGTGTAAACGGGATTTTTAGTCAGTTTTGTTGTTATTGATAATTAATTGCCAAATTCTTGTAATCTATTCCTGTTTTCTGAAAATTTCTCTCGTTGCACCTACTAAATGGTAGGATACCTGTGTATTTTATTAGTTCCAAGCAGAAATTACGCGAAAATTTCTTATTTTATTCAAAAAATTGTACATGACCTTTTTTAATGAGCTTATTTTTTGAACAGATTTTGTTTAAGGCAAACATAACCATCTATAATTTTGTAATGTTTATTTAAACAGATTAAAAGATTGAAATTTTTAAAATTACGAAGAGTTGATCCAAAATAAGACCTGATCCATTCTTTTGAGCGTTTCTTGTTATATTCCTGGAAAAAAGTGAAGAAAAAATTTGTAGCAGTTTTTGAGAAAATATTTTTTTTTATTAATTGCATAAATTTCAATCACAAATTACGCAAAACTCCTGGGTTTTTAGTTCATAACCACTTTTAGAGTTGATTTGTTTAGAACAGATTTTATTTGAAGCATACATCTTTATCTTCAATTTTGTAATTTTAAAATGTTAAAATTTTGCAATTTTCGAGAATACAGAGAGTTTGCCGGAAATGAGAATATCACCACTTTTTTTACCATTCTTTGATAGTATACATGTATACTACTGTAAAGGTGTGCAAAAGAGGGAAAAATTAACGAAAAATTTGTTTTTGTGAAAAAAATTGTTAAAAAATAAGAATTTCCTATATTTCACGCAAAATTACGATAAAATTACTCAAATTTTCGAAAGATTGTACATGGCCTAATTTCAAAATCTGTTCTTTAGGAACAGATTTTGAAATAAGGTCATTACAGAAATCACTGATTCGTTTTCTATAATTTTATTACGTATTTTCAATAATCGTTAGTGTACCATTTCCCTGCTAAGTGTATCTCAGTCATTATTGCCGCTGTCTCCTCAACGACTCTCACCATAAGGTCCTAGGTTTCGTGTCCCGATCGCGGCGGATTTTAGACACTTACAAGATAGCTAAGCCGATTCACGAACAGCCGCTGTATGGAGGAAAATTCTAGCAGCCGGCTTCTCTGATCGGTAGATTTCCGCGGTTTCTCAATACCAGGCAAATGCCGCAACAGTACCCTAACACGGACGCGATTTCCAAATTTCCTTCCTCTTTCTTGCCCTCTACTCTCCTTTGACATATACCTTCACTAGCATGCATGGCACTGCCACACGTGTTGGGAGACCAGACCTGACGGGAGCTTAACCGCTTGTCCCCGCTGAAACCCTTCGACCGCAAATGATGTGTTACATTTATCGTGACGGAAAAAACCTCTACGTAGGCGGTTATTTACGAAATTCATGTTCGGAGAATGGGGTAATAATGCTGTTGATCTCTATTAGTTACAGCCTAATGGATTTCAGTTACGGGATCGAGTGGAAGTTGAAGTTGATATTTGTATGAATGGCATACTAAATTATACATATTAATAATTTCGAACTGTTGTTTTTCGAACGACTGTGAGAAACATACAAAAATAAAAGTTCAGTATCTTCCTTTATCTGTTGCCTTTTTCTCCGTTCTTTGCATTATTGGCATATCTTGGAGGGATTAGTTAATAATATGTCTGTTCAATCTCTTTTCTTTTAATTTCATGATAATGAAACATAAGATTGCGCGATATCATTTTAGTTACTGATTCGTAATCTCTTAGTAATATCAAGTGAGTAGTGCACTTGCTGAGCGAAGCCAACAAGCAACGCCCAAATATTTCTAGAGGTGATGCTGAACTATCATGCGACTTACTAAAACAGCTGAGGGGCCTGATGACCTCTAGTTCGTGTAACCAGAAGTGCTGATGCAGAACATTCAAGCTCGATGACTCATATGAAGCAGGGCAATGGACTTAAAGCGATGACTAAAATGAACGCCTGTCGCATGAGTAGCCCTGTATCCGGGAAGATAGAACGCAATTGCGAAGGCCGATCGTCTCGACGCCAAGACCTGACTAGAATTGGCTCTTATCACAAAAGTAGCCAATTTTACGTAATTCCAATTTCCCACCTTATGAGTAATTAACGGTTTTAACTGACCAAAATATACTGTTATTAAAAGTTTTAAAATTTTGTTTGTATCCCTAGCTGTATCTAGAAATTTATGTAACACTGCAAAAAAATCTGATGTAGAAGTTTTTATGGAAATGCACGTTTTGGAGATTCGTAATATCTAAGAATGCTTTTTACCTACTCGTATACGTAAGATAGAGAAAGTATGCTGAAGGAAAAAGTACCGATTTTCTTGTCAGAAAATTAAGTTTCTGGATTCATGGCACCGAAATAATGGATTTTTCTTCCTTCTGTATGTAGTAAATTACTTTCGTGAATGTGAAGTGGTCAGAAGCCACATTTTGTGTTTTTCCCCCTTGATATCGAAAAAAAGGTTTTTCTCATGACATCTGACAATCCGCCTATATGTGAACATTAGCGCTTAAACCAATCACAGGATTTTTCCCAAAAGACATATCCCTGGATCATTTTGGCCACACACGAGGCCATGCAAGTTTGAAACTGATGTGTTGATTTTTGGGCGTATTTTATATTCCTGCAATATATTTGACTGATGTTGCGTCACATTTGAAACGAACCTTTACTTGAAGTTCCTAGGACATTTTTGAAACTGTAAGAAAAAGGCTTCCATATTTTTATTTAAATATTTTGCTCCAATTGAGCAGAGTACGCTTATAAAACGATCGCAGGACAGATTTTCATTTCCATTTCATCCTTCGGAATTTAAGATCGAGATTTGTTTCTAATTGAGATCTCTAAATAAAGTCATGTACACGTTTTTCATAATATTGAGTGAAATTATTACAATTTAAAACTAGTGGTGCTAAAAGCGCACATAGTTTCTCGCCCATTAGTAATGATTACGCAATACTATGTATTCCACAATTTCTCTCCGAAAAACACATCTCAGTCGTCCCCTTAAAACCTTTTAAATTCACAACAATGAGACGTAATTCACAGAAATTCGCGAGAGCGACGCGGAATGCCATTGTTGTCGCGGAGTCTTTGTTGACGAGCCATTGTTGCATCTGCTATTCTCTGAAGGATAGCAATTTTTATTTCATATATTTCAAATAGGTTTTAAAGAATTTCTAAAAGATTAATTTGTAAACATATAACAAAAGTTCCAATGTTAGAAACGAACAAAGAAATATGAAAAAATATACACATTCTAACTTACGCAGCATCCAACTGCTTCAAAATACCTCTAAAATTACGTTCACGAAGAGCATTAAATTCGGAGCGGGCGAATTTGTTTTGTAGTGTTTTGTAGCCAAATTACACAAAAATATTTTCAAAGAATTCAACATGACCCTATTCGAAAATGTGTTTTTATTTGGAAAACAATGTGTCTTCACAATTGTAGTTGTAAGAAGACGCCGATTTTTTTTCCGTAAAATGTGGGATTTCAATGAAAATGGGACCAGCACCAATCTCTTAAGTGTCCTTTACGCTATCTAAGCTCTAAGCTATCTAAGGTCTAAATGTAATAAAAAATGTGCCGTTTTTAAGAGAAAATGGTTTAAAGGAAATAAAAATTGCCTATATTTTACACAATTTGTTTCAAATAGTACTAATGTTTTTGAAAAATTGAACATAACATTATTTTTAGATATTTTCTGATGGATACATTTCATTTTATCAAAAAAATTTTATCTTCATAATTGTAGGAAGACACCCAAAAAATTTTGATGTTTTTAATTTTCGAAAAATCAGGATTTTTGACGAACTTGAGACCTGCGCCATTCTCTTAAACGTCTTTTACAGTATCCAAAATTAAAATAACGGTTTCAAATTCCAGGGGCAGCTACTTCAGCCAGATCGATTGGGGAATATCAATTTTGGTGAAAATCGGCTGAACGGTTTAGCCACTGGCGTTGTTCACCGACGATCACACAGACGTTTTGCTGACAATCGATTTTTCGGAAAGAAGGAGCCGCAAAACATGGATTCTGACTACACCATGGGTCAGAGGATTTTTTCACCTAAATTTAGCATCTGAATTTACCCACTTTTTCGTTGTCAGGGCCCTGTGATAAGAGTTTTTCTGCTGAAAATTCACCGTTTTTCGCGCACAATTACATTACTTTCTCTCTGCCGCTGTAGCGGTAGCGATTATGTAAAAATACTCAGAACCACAAAGTTCTTTCTTTAAATGTTTTTTAATAAAGTGTCGGAGATTCGATATTCATTAAAACGACTGGAGTTTTGAAAATTGCAGAAGTTCATTTTTTTCGAACTGTCCTGTATTTTCAAGATTGAAACTAAATTTTTCGTTCATAATTCAATATTATCCACAATATTAGATAATTGAATGAAGACCTTTTTCAAAACATTAGTGGTTTTCGCAGAATGTGGGGGTAGTAATGGTAACAAAGTTATTTTCCCCCAGGAGTTACACTTTCAATTTTGAAGCTAGATATTTATTTTTTTAATGTAATCTATTCCTCAAAATTAGATCTTTAAATCATTTTATGTATACTTTCATAAAAAAATAGCAATGTTTGCGTAATTTAAGTTCCATTGTTATTTCTAAGTGATGTATGAAATGTTACTAGAATAAAAGTTGCAATATATATTATTACGTAGCCATGGATAAAACCAGGATAATGATCAGAAGGGGAAGAAGATAATAAAAAAATATTATTGTTGTATTATTATAAAAATAGATGACATAAAATAACAATTAATGCAATAAATAAGAATCAATGAGTTAAATTTTAAATTTATATAATGAATAAACTCTAGTAATTAAAAATAAAATTTTTTTATTTTATTATATAAATATTTTCAAACAAAATACAAACGTTTTCACGTTACTACGAATTTTAGAGGAAATTGTGAATTGCTGCAACGAAACGCGCCGATTTTTTGACAGAAAAATAAATCTTGTAGGGGCCAAATACCGAAAAAGTGGATAATTCTCATGTATATAGTAAAGTGGATCCTTATGTATATAGCAAATTACTTCCTCTATTATGTTGTGTATTCAGAATCCACATTTTGTTGGTCCTTGATACCGAAAAATTGGTTTGAGGGAAGACGTCTAACCGTCTATCGAAACCGTTCCCAGAATTTTTATCAAAATTTATTTTTCTCAACCCAAATGATTGGTGTCGCGGCCCCTTAAATTTTGAAGAGGCTATTTTGTTACTTGTGAGTGAGTACCTTACATGAAGACTCAATGGTATTTTCAAATTATCCAAAAATTCTCCATTTCTTTCGAATACAGCACGAATTCGAATATCGGCAAAGCTGGATAAGGGAATCAACTGATGTCACAACAGTGCCTCTGACCGGTAGTTGGTAGGGTTCGAATTCCGACGGTGGTAGGATTTTCGACACTAGTTAGATAGTTCAGGAGGAGGAGAATTCTAGTGGACGGTTGTCCCGATCGGTAATTTTCCGTGGTTTCTCCTTTCAACACCAGGCGAAAGCCGGAACAGTAACTTAACAAACGGGCATGGACCGCGCGCGATCTATCCTTCTTTTTCTTTATCATCCTCTCACCCCTTACTTACTCACCCACATGCACTCTTCTACCACACTTGTTGGGAGACCAGTCGAGAACTTAGAACATAGAGTAAAGAGTTATAGTCATTAGTCTATGCTTAGAGTTTGTCTGGCTGGGACAGTGCCGCGCTGGTGGGAGATACATTGTTACGGGGAAAAAAACGCAAGCCGACTTAGGTAGGTGCCGGATCTCGCCATCCAACGGGGGAAAATCACAACCCCCTCCCCGCGATAAAACACGCACTACACTTACGGAAATAACGACCTCAGCAGCTGACGTGCCCGGAATCATCAATCAATCGAATGCAGCCAAATACGCTCATAAAAATGGCGCAAGTCTGATTTACGGGAAAATCTCGGATTATTCGAACATTTCTGATGTTCAGCTTTCTTTTTAACGGTTCAAGAAGGTTTTTTCCCGACATAGATGATTGGTGGTGGTTACATTACTTGCTTGCTTAACCTAAGCACGTGAGTTCGATTCGTAGCGAAGGCAAACATACTTTGTTGAAAACGCTTTTGAGGTTTCAAGTAATGTTATAATTTTTCTTTTGTTTTGAAAATTTTCTGAATAAGTCCATAAATAAGATTATGCAACGTTATTACACAAAAAGATTTCTCAATGTATTTTTTCATATACGAGTTCGCATATACATTTCGTAGTTCATAATTTGGGTGTTCTAGCGATCTGCTGCTTTTGAATGGAGTGCGACATTCACTTGTTCATGAATTATATCGACTACTTGTTTTGAATAGGATACCAACTTCTACCTTCCAAGCTCGCTGTTCTACGTACGTTCTACGCTTGCTGTTTTACGTACTCGCTGTTGTACCCAGATGGTGTGCAATTTGTGAGTGCTTGTTTTTTGTGGGTTTACTTTTCAGTATCATTTTTTAGTTTTAAATATGGCGAGGTTCACTTCAATGCAGCTATCGGCAATCATTTCTACAGAGCAGACTGCTGCTGACTGGGAAGTGCTTCAAAACTCTGTTCCGACGAAAATGCAGAACTCGTTTTGCATCACGAGGCTGGCGGCTCGAATTGCTAATGATTCCTTTGGAATGTTTTCATGCCAGAAAATCAACACGAGACAAGGAGATAGACGGCTCAGGGCGGCCGCCACCCTCAACACTTTTCTTTCAAATATGCGTTTTGTTGTGTGCAATATCTTGTACTGATGAACTGTTTTGGTTTGGGAGACACACCGAACGCGTTGTGAGTGCTAAAGGGACAAAGAGTCATTTGTCGCCACGTAATGGTTCAGTCGTTTTCCCACCATGTTTCACAACCGCATAATGATTCAGTAGTTTAGGGAGATGTGTTAGGTAGGTTTGAATTGGCGCTACAGCAAGCAACCGAAAACTGGTGGCAAACTGGACATCATTGAAATTGATGAGTGAAAGATGCACCGCTGGAAATATGGTTGTGTGGTAGAAGGGCAGTGGGTTATGGGCATGATTGCTCGGGAAACAAGAGTTCATTTGAATGTGTCCCCAAACAGATCCTTCAACATTGTTGCAATTGATATGTAGCATGTACAACTCAGCTCCACAATTTACATGGATTTTTGGATGAGGTACAATCAACTCGATAAAAAAACTTTATTTAGATATGAACAAGCTGGCGTCCCCTTGGCAGAAGACTGCACCGAGGGTGCGTATGCCATGTGTATACGGCTATGCACTTGGCCGAGTACTTACAGTGACAAGAATGTTTATGACGAGATTTATTCTGGGCTATGGTGGAAATCAGAGAAACCTATTTATGATCTGTGTGCTACTTATGAAATAAATATGCATAAATGTCTTGTAACAACTTTGTTTACTCCATGAGCGCCCATTCCTATTATATTTTTCGTCCCCATGATTATTAGGTTGGTAATGTTAAGTGGATGTTATGTAGAACAAACGAACATCACCCTCCGTTCATAACCAGCAGATCGCTAGAATCCTCCATAATTTTAGTATATAAAAATCTTAAGAAATATGAAGTTGTAGTCATTGAGCATTCAGAATAATGATACCTGAAAATATAACATTTATATTAAAGCAACAAAAAGTGAAGTACTTGTAGAGTAATTTATTCTCCATGTATTACATAAACCTGTAGTCGTTACCACTTTGCATTCGAATTGTTTAAATTTTGGCGCCTGACATCTAATGAACTATTATAAGCTCACCCTGGCAAAAATACAGCTTCAGTTCTTACATTTTTGACTCTCGCAACTGGGAGAAACGTGCGCAGACCATATCAGCTGACTGGGTTCACGTGGAGGTTCAATAAAAACATGTGAATGTAACACCAAACATGTAACGTATAATATTGTTCTTGATATAGAGAACATCTAGTGTTGTGTATTCTCACGTTTGTATGTGCTGGCAATAACGTCAACACGGTGACTCATCAACCTTAGGAGACGGTGTGTATCGATCGCTGTGTTAATGAGCAATAACAGCATATGCACTATAACATAACCTCTTTGTTTTTAACATGCTTTTAGTTATTTTCATTTGGTGCATTTTGGAACGCTGTTGGACGTAATTTCATTCGTGGAATAGTCCTATTCCACACCACTCGTGCTTTGAAAATTCTGACAAGTCCCTTCCTCGCTCTGCGAGTCGGAGATTTATCGACAATTTTCAAAGCACTCGTTGAATTGCCGAAGATAAACTAGTATCACTAACACAATTTTACACATTGCAACACTTTGTAACTTTTCGATTATCACATGTAGTGATCTGACAAAACTGGAATACACTAAACACTACCGGGCCCTTTGATAAGGCCTTTGTTTAACACAGTGTTGCCAATTTAACCACATTAAAACACTCCCATTGAATACTAATTTCTTTCTGTCTAAACCAGTTGTGTCCCGTTATTGGCTTTAAAACGGATATAATTGGGGAGGGAATAGCGAAAAGTGTGGCGAACCAAAACGAAAGGCTGGTTTTCGGTTGTATTCGGAAGGTTCTTCGCACCCTTCGTTTCTTCTTGCCAACGCGACGTGGCGCCACAATCGACGCTAGGCGCACAGCGCACAGGAGCAGGTGGTAGTTGCTGAGACGAAGGAAAGACGTTGCAAACGGACGAAAGTCCCACCGACCCGTTTATTTCCGGCCGGCGGGGAACGATCATCCGGACGCAGCGGCAGTGCACAGCAGTTGAGTCGTCGCCGGGAGTTAAACGCACAGCAGTTGAGTCGCCGTTAGGGTTCAGATTGGGCTTCTCGGCAGCGGGTGCAACGGGAACAGAGCACAGAAACCTGCCGCTGAGCCGTGCTTGCATGACTCTCCACGGGCCGTATTTCGGAATCCATTTTTGAGGGAACACAACCAACATTCATTCAATTCGATTTGAAATGAAATAATTATTTAAAAAGTGTATTGCTCTTCCGTATAAAATCCACACAGGACAAACAGTTACAGAGATTTCATCACTTCACATAGGCAAAAAGGAAGTTACCTTCTAGAACGTAACGAAAGCACTACATATATGAAACAATCACATGAACCAAACCGTTTCCGCCTACAGGTCGTTACGTTCACTTCAGTAAGTTGCCATCCCAGCTGCTCTTACTTCGCTCCCACGATGCGGGGTCAGACGTGCTGCTTGCGAAAAACAATCATATTTTCGTTTCGTGGAATGAAAAGGGGTCCTGTTTCGTATTGCTAGTCTATATTTTATAATTTTTGTTTTGTACAAAACATTTATTTGCAAGTATTACCTGTATAATATGTATTCGGGTTATGGAAGTATACGAAAAAGTATTTAACATTTCATATTAATAAGTATTGAAACAGATGTAATTCTAAGAATTGAAAAGCTCTAAACATAAGAGATGGGACTATCCCCCTTGCTCCTACTTCCCTTTCATGAACCCATTCCTTTTTTTAAAATTCATTGTAGAGATCATTGCCAAACTCAATAAGTCAACTCCGGAGGAGGCCGACATCTTTGCGCCCCTTTTGCTGGTATGACGAGCACAGTGTCTTTGTCTTTGCCTTCCACTACGTGAATCATAGAGGAAGTGATCTGAGGTGTAAATGTTATCTCTCATCAGGGAAACGAGTGATTGTGGATGGGGTCATGGTTCAAATATAATACATGGTGGTATTATAACCCAACCACAAGCTGAAAATATCCATGATGTGTGAGAGTCTCCAAATCCCAGCCACCACCAAGAGACCATATTTAATGTACCATTTGCTTGAAACGATCTCCTGTTTTCGGATCTCTTGGATTGATTGATTATTTCGTACTCCAGAGCGCATCAACAACTACGGTCATTGGTAGTGCTTATTTTTTTAGTCACTGCAGGACGGTAAGTTTCGGCGCCGACCTTCACGACGGCTTGATTCCCCTTCCAGATATCTCCCACCAGCGGGGCAGCCGGAACAATATCCCAGCCAAGACAAGCTCTGCGCTATCGACTGGCCTCTCGGTGTGTGTAGTAGTAGTAGTGCATGTAAGTGTAAGTGTATGTAAATAAGGAGTGAGGATATGACGAGGAGGAAGGAAAGATCGAGCACGGTCCGTGGCCAGTTTGTTAGGGTACTGCTCCTGCATTCGCCTGGCAGGATCAGAGAAACCACGGAAAACTACCTATCAGAGCAGTCGGCCGGTAGAATGCTCCTCCAAACAGCATCTGAACTCGGCCTAGCTATGTAGCTATTGTCGAAAGTCCTGCCGCCGTCGGTATTCGATTCCTAGACACAGAGGCAGTCACATCAGTTGATACCCTGAGCCGGTACCAATCCATTGGGAGTAGATAGTCACAAGTGATATAAACGGCCACTAGTTGATGGATTAGGAATGAAAATGAACGAAACCTCGTGTTCACTTCCAGAAATGTTGCTTTTGTGTCGGGACTTAAAAGGCAAGGAAACGTTAGATGCCCCGTCGACGTTGAAGTGGCAAGAAAGAAACACGTGGACCCGACCCGCTTGTAGAGCGAATTTTCCAGGTCATCATTAGTACCTGTGTCGAGAAGCTCTCTCGAGCTTCAACTAGTCGACGTTGCTGTTTCCTCCGCGGTTGCTTTCATTTGTATTAACTAAGTTTTGGGTCGATGTCTCAGACTAATTAAGACGAAAAGCACTGACGTCGTGATCTGAGCGCCGCGTTTCCCCAAAGTCACAGTAAAGTCTGCTGCCCGTTACGTTAGATTCTTACTTCCTGCCGGGAACATTGCAAGGGACTTAAATATAACTTTATTCACAAGGCACGAATGTTAGGTCACAAGCATGTTAGCTCGAAGATTGATTGATTGTTAGTGAATCCGTGCGCGTCAACTACTGAGGTCATGCGTCCCGCAAGTGTAGTGCATGCTTTTTCATCGGGAGATGGTGATCTTTACTCACTGAATGGCGAGATCCGGCGCCGACCTACCGTCGACTAGCGTGGTTTTCCTAACTAGGTATCTCCCGCTAGCGAGGCACCGCTCCAGCCGGGACAAATGTAAGGTTACACAAATGTAATTTTTTAAAAAATATCTTTCATGTCGTGGATACTTATATAATGAGTGCTTTTGAACTTTCTTATGAGTACAAGTGCTTAAAATTATTTCTTATGACGTTTCTCGAAAACTCAATTTTTTAATGAAAATGAGCTCAAAATTGAGTATTTTAAGAAACACGTAAACTAAGTTTTTCAAAAAATTGTTACAAATTAATTAAATTAATATACAACTTTCTATGGTTAGTAATAATGGTTAGAGGTGTGCTTTCGAATACGCAAATATTCCCTGGAAAGTTTTAACATTAGGAGAATTCGCGAAAATCAAAAGTAAACTTCTTATATCCCGGCCTGACTGTGGGGCAGACAAGCAACGCTTGAAGAGACATCTTGTAGCATAAGGTGACCGTGTGGTGACCGCAGTTGTATTCCATATATATGTTGGAGTGTGTTTTAGTGAAGCAGTGCGTACAAAGAAAAGCTACAAAGAGTGAATCCACGAATGGAATTTTCCCCTGTGGACTGGCATTACTCTTGCCCCATCCTCGTGCCAGCTGTCATCTATCGCCGCCCAAAGTACATTTTTTTTACATTTTCTCAATTTTTAGGTTTCCTAATAGTAAAAGCGAAGCTCTTTTTCACACAAACGTTTTGAGTTTTCGAAAAACTTCATTTAAAGTCATTTGAGGCACTTTAACTCACAAATGCAATAGTGTTTACAAATAGCTGGAAATGTGCATATTAACGGCGTTAGAGATATTAAAAATAAATAAATTTCTGTTGAAGAAAACAAAATAGCACAGCAAAATTATTATTATGTCATATTAAACAGTGCATTAAACGTTGGAACAAAATTTGCATATTAACACTAAACGAGCACATTAGAAACAGTGAAACAGTGCACATTAGCACCAAACGTTAGTAAAAAATTTAAGGAAAAATTTGGAGCCATTTTTTGAGAAAATAGTGTTGGAGCGTTTCTGAAAATGTGGAATTTTGAGTTCATTTTAACAAAAAACTGTTGATATTTCTAGAAACTTTACATGACATTATTTATAGCACATGTACTCATAAATACAAGAATGTGAACAAATTGCTGCTAATATAATATTAATGGCGTGAGAGACAAGTCACAAAAATAAAATTTTTGTAACTTTTTAAAAAACCAAGGGATAGAGCATTATGATATTTATGTTATCTTATAGAGTGCATTTATCACTATCCCTACCAAAAGTTTAAAGAAAAAAATTGGAGCAGTTTTTGAGAAAATCTTGTTTTTGTAATTCACGCTTCAACTTGTATCACCGGATTATTGTGGACTGCTGCCGCTAGAGCGCACTGTCGTCGAAAACAATCAATTTGTCTGCCCCAAAGGGCTCAGGGACAATAAAATACGACGTCTCCGGTTACTCAAGGTTATAGTCAAAAATTTCATTTTTAATTTTCATAACTCACTAACGAAAATTGTTCTAAATTGCATAAAATCCAGTTGTATTTAAAAGTATTAATTTAATCGTTGATTTAAAATAAATAATATTTATTACATTAAATACAACACAGAGAAGCAAATTCATTTTACGTTCTATATAACTTGATGTATATGAACCCAGCATAGAGGTGCTAACATGCAGATGCATAACGTTTAAAATACTTTTAAGAGTATTTTAAACAGGCTTACTAGTAAATGTGTATTCCCAACATTCGCTACTCAATAAATTAATTGTATACAGTCTGTTCCTCGTAATTAACTGCCAAACTACTGATAAGTCACTCTTTCCTTGACCTCAATATCTGCCCTTTCATTACATAATTTCTTCAACAAAACAATTTAAAAACGTTTTCCGTTACTTTCGGTTTTCAAATATAAAGCATATTATACCTATTTAACTCGACACTTTTTGTCAAACACGTCACATATTTACAGGAAAATTTCAAATTTTCGTATAGGTGTTTATTTGTGAATAGGGATTTCCTACTTCGTTCGTTTGAAGAACATGAATGCCGAATATCAACTTCCTTATTATCCCGGAAACTCCTTCTGTGCTCCAAGGGATTGGAATGGGTGTACGTGAGTGTTTCATTACTCTGTCAGAGATGCTCACCACAGACAGTTTGTGAACGACGGTCTACTTTTTGGTATATTTATCGTAGTTAATTTGACACTTTCTGCTAAAGCTGTGCTCATTTTTACGTCAATTTTTCTCCCCGATAACAGTCAAGATTTCGTAAATTGGAGGCCATGAACACATTGTGGGAATTCTGATTGGATGTTGTTGACGTTCTTATAAGAAGAAATAAAAGAGGTCATCTTCGTCAACATATCATATGATATGTTGACGAAGATGACCTCTTTTATTTCTTCATGAACACATTGGTTAAGGGCAGTACCTCAACCCAGAATATCAATTTAATATAATTAAAAAATAATAAATTGTGCCTATTTGTACTTTTTATTATCTAATGACTAGAAGCAACCAGTCAAAAATGGTGAGATGAAATCAAACTCCCGTATTAATACATCATTTTAATGAACAGTAGAACACAATTTAATTTTGTTAATATAAAATTTAATTTTGTTTTCATTTCAAAATTTCCTTTTTATCCGTAATAGGTTCTCAAACCACGTACCTCTAGAGGTTACTGAAGCAATTTTAAAGGAGATCCTGAAGGGGCCACCAGCAATTGATTTTCAGTTCGCCAAATAGAAACTGTCGTTATTGGATGCATGCTGCATAACCGGAATAGCTGTTTATTTATTTTTAATTTATTTATCCCTCAAAAAACAGTCAAAACTACCTGTGACGTACGGGGAAAGTTTAATCTGCACGTTTTTTTAGGCTTGAGAATCCCTACTCCTCGCTGTTACTGTTCTTAGTTGAATTATGAATATAATGAGGGCGATTGACAACGTTTTAAAACTAACTATTTTCACTCCCAAATAATATAAAACGTATTTGCATCGTCAAATGATCTACAGATTGGTTTTGATAGAACTGTAAACAAAATAACAATCCTTGCCTTACACTTTTCGCAACTGGCAAAAACAGCTCAACAAAACATGCGCATTGTGAAGATACATTTATGGACCAGAAACAAACCGAGAGGAAACTGGATGAAAAACTTGATCAAAATAGAACAATAACTGTAAATGAAGCAATGAAAAAAACTTGGGCAAGATGTTCTTTATTGGAAAAAAAAAATATTGTCAATCGATATTGTTACTGAAAAATCTAATGGCATATTCTTATGTTAATTAATTTGTCTCTACTGTGTAATTCGCAAAGGAGGTTTCAAGGGCTAATTGGTCTCAGCTTCCCCTTGCTATTGTAAGGTACCATCTTTCTACAATTTCACAAATCAGTAAGATCAGAGGGAGAGTAAGCAAGACTTGTTGAGTTTCCCTTACACTACAATAATTCTCCTGGCTTTGGAGTGGAGTTACCTTTATAATACGAGTTGTTAAGTTTATAATGCGCTTAACTAGCAAATTTTAAACAAATTTTGAACAAACGAGTTTTGTTCAAATTCTCTACATTCTTACGCTTACTACTAGGAAGAGAGTCCTCGCAATACAAAAATAAGGTAATTCTGAAATTCAAACAAGACCTTTTCACCAACCCGTGCTACAGAGACCCATAAGAGCTACCTCTCCAAAAATATAACATAAACCCAAGAAGGTCTCATTTTGTAAATTACGGTATCAGAAACATACGAGTCCCTTTCGGGACACGAGCACCAAGTGTTAAGGGTCATGTTTCAAGTACTCCTTTTCGAATTATGCGTGATGGAAAATTATAGAGAATGTAATAACTCAACTCGTGATGCAAATTGCATATGTGCCTGCTATTTATTTAAGTAATAATTCTGATCTATTAAATGTTTGGTCTTGTCTGTCCAAGGCTCCCCACGGGGGAATTTCTTATCCAGTAGTAGCACATACATAAAGTTTCGTGTCATTGACGTCTCGAGAATCGTATAAAAATCGTCGAATTTTAGTTGAAAACAAAATATTTCGAGTTTCGAAGAAATTAAAATATATACGTACGCTATTTGACAGAAAATTAAAATTGATGAAATTAGAATTCCAAATTTGAAAAATAAGATGCACAAAAATAAATTTCACGAATAGAAGTGGATTAATTTGTATATTATTTCGAAAGGTTACGTAAGAAATAGTAACTGACGCTTGTAAAAATGCTCTTCAAAGAGTATTAGAATTGCTTTAAAAACAGCAGGGGATGAAAACACACGTGATGCGAATCGAAGGTTGGTGTACTTGGACATTGGGTTGATTAAGAATATAATTCATTCCTGTGAATCGCCACGTGTAAGCATGTGTCAGGCACACTTCCCTCGCCTAAACAGTGCTACGCGGCTTAGCTAGCTTCTTTCGCAAAGGAGATTTCTGATTAAAAAGTACACATTGGACTCCCATACGTATTTTGGCCAAGCCATGGCCACTGGGTGGATTACATGAAAACGAAACATGGCCCACGCAACATTACAACGGTGGGGTAAGGCAGCATTCGTTCGACTGAGGCCGCGCGAGTCGGATGGGAACGGGGTGGAGTGTGACGAGGCGAGATGGAACGGGTTGGGAGGACGTGGCGGGACAGCACGAAGGGTTGTGGGACAAAATGGATCGGATGGGATAGGAGCAACCTGTGAATGGTTGGTTGGTTTGGTTTGTTTTTTTTTCGTGTTTCCGGGCGCGTCAACTGCTTTGATCATTAGTCCCGTTAGAGTAGTGCATGTTTTTTCTCGGGAGATGGCGGTGGTCTTCCCCCGCTGGATGGCGAGATCCGGCGCCGACCTACCGTCGGCTAGCGGGCTTTTCCCCTAACCAGGACTCTCCCACCAGCGGGGCACCGCCCCAGAGAGGATAGGACAAGGAAGTGGAAGAAAAGATCGCGCGCGGTTCGTGGCCCGTTTGTTTGGGTACTGCTCCGGCATTCGACTGGTGTTGATTGGAGAAACCACGGAAAACTACCGTTGAGAGCAGCCGGCCGCTAGAATTCTCCTCCAGACAGCGAATGAATTCGACCTAGCTGAATAGCTAGTGTCGAACATCCTGCCGCCGTCAGAACTCGAACCTAGGACCTCCCTGTTAGTGGCGCTGCAGTGATATCAGTTGATGCACTGAGCTACTGCTTCCGGTGCGCGACCTGTGAATGGGGGATGGAGGAGGGGGGGGGACGGGATGAGGGGGTAGGGTGGGAACAGCAAAGAAAGGACTTGCCTGGGACTGAACGGGGCGAGACGGGGTGAGTGGGATGAGACGGTACGAGGTGAGATGGGGCAGGACGGGGGGCGGTCGGAAGACGAGGTTGTAGCAGCAGAATGCGGTTTGGCGTAGCTGAGTGATGTGAATCATAATAGCGGAGATGGGATGAGAAGGGTGGGACGGCTGAGAAGGGGTGCCGATGTAAGGAATTGAATGAACCGTGGTGGGGCTGGGCGGAGTGAGTTGGGGGAAAGGGCAAGGGAAAGACGGGGCGTGGCGAGGTTGGGCGGTGCGGGAAGGGAAGGATGGCGGAGCGGGGGCGGGGGCGGGCGGGCGCTCGCGGCCATTTGCATGCCTGCTGGCGGATGTGCCCCGCGCCCTCCGCCGCCGGCGCCCGAAGGAGACTCTCACCCGATCAAACGGGGACAAACCAGTGGAAAGTCTCAACAATGTAGGTCCGCTCCGCTTCGTCCACGGAAATGCCATCTGCATCCGGTTGGCCGGCGCGCGCCGAGGCCTTCGCGGCGATCTGCAGGAGCTCAGCAGGGCGCTCCTTTCTGCACAGACAACAAAAAAACTCCTTAGGGACAATGATAATTTGAAATATATACACAGTGAATTGTCATACTAATTAGCACACCTCAAAACTCCTATTTAATCAGTTTTGCACTGAAAGAAAAAAAAACATTGTTGTTGAACTAAATTTTAGTTTCCACTCTCGCTAAACTCGTAAATACTGGAGAACTCAATTTAAGATGCTCGATTAGCTCATTATTTTTAATTTATTACTATTCTTTCGCAGTAATATTGTAAAGAAATAAAGAGGAAATGAAAGATGAAAATGGAGTTACGAGATTTGCTCATTAGCATGACGTCATATAAAGATTTAGTAAATATGATTCTAAATCTTTAGAACAATAATATATAACGTGAGTCGTTAGTTAAACATAAAACCAATGTGTATGTATCTGTTTCAAATTTTGTGCCACCTATATTAAAAATAAGGCACGTGTTAATGTGATTTCACTTGTACCAAGTAATTTTCAAAATTTATTTTGACGCCCACCCCTGTAATTGGGCGCCTTCTTGAAGTACGACGTGTGGGACGATGGCTCACTGGCTCTGTACCTTGGCTTGCTTGAGAGACAGCTTGGGTATTTTGAAAGCTTCGTGGGAAATACACCGCCGAGTTTTCAGTAATTTCTTTTATCGTGATTAGAAGAAAACTTTTATGAACAGTGAATCTAGTTGACTATTTATTTTAAAACATTTTCAAGTTGAGCATGCAAAGCACCACCAAGAAAATTTTTATTCACTCTTCAAGATTCGCAAGCTTGTAGATTCACTAGTTTGAATACGAAACCAGATAATGTTAAATTGCGATCGGCATCGAGTCAATATCGTTAACGAAATTGCGATAAGAAATGTTCAAAAATGGTTTGCATTGAAATAAAATTTCGTGTTTAAATTAAAATATCTAAACAGTTTTTTTTATTGTAATGCTTATTTTTATTTTTGATTATTTGCTGAATTATACTTATTTTAAATGTACTACCAAATATTTTTGAGTTCTGTTTTACTACACTTAACCATGGATTATATTGGCTCATGTTGATCATTCTACACTCTTACATCTTTCGGATACGTCGAAACAAGGCAGAGAAACAACTGATTCTTTCTTGGAATAGGGGTATTTAATCCTCAACTTCTTCCAATTCTGAAAACGACTTGAATACTTAAATCTTTACGGGATTTTCTTCATTCTAATCTTCCAAATCATGTATTTATAAATATCTTTATTTCCCATTATTCCCATTCTTATTTATGTGTTAATATTTCATGTATTGAAGACCGAATGAGTAAAGTTTTATTATAAAATAAGACATTGCCTGTTCACTACGATCACCCGTCACTGTACAAAATTCCTTTCGTTTATTTTATGTCTCCGTGTTTTTTACTTTTCTATTATTTTCAAAGATATAAGACAATATACTTCGTTACAAAATAATACTACGTTCCTTAACTTGCTCACACACTTAAGAACATAAAACACGTGTATTGTGAAGTTTAATTGAAGTAAAACTCATATCTTAATTCAATAATTTCGTCACAATTAATTCATATTTCTAGATTTGCTTCTTAAAAATTGTTTAAATTTATTATCTGCTCGAGAAAAAAATGACCTGGGTGATTTCATCTAAATATCTACGCAACATTTTATGTATTAGAAGCGTTTTTCTGAATTATTCTGAAGTAAGTGAAATTTGTAATATGTAAAGCAATAAAATATTCGTTTGATTGATTTAAGGAGTCATACGAACTTTGAATTGCGCAAAGCAACCTGATTCTCTATGAAAGATTGGAAATATTCTAGAACGTTGTAGGAGTGATATTCAGATTGAAGAAAATTAGTCGTCGCCCACCTCTACTCCTTTCCTTGTTCGCGCTGACTCAGAGAGTAGGCGCTGCTTGTCCCACACTCACGTCGGCGTTGCGCTCCCTGCTTTGTGAACGTGTCGCGTCGCCTGAGAGAACGCAACATTTCGGCGGAGATTTGACAGCTGCGAACTATCCAAGGCCCTCTGCCGGAAGAATGCCTTTATGAGCGCCGCCCGCGTTGGATTGATTGCTCAACGGGCGGCTCGCGAGCTCACGCCCCGCGCCTCGCTCACGCAGCGAATCAGGGTCACGCCGAATCCGGGGAGCGTGCTTTTCCCAAGAACGAGATGTCGAAAGGAACTAACAACTTCAGTTAGTTCGTCGCCTACGACGATGATCCATACCGCTTCATACGAAGTTCCTGACGTGAAAAGTAAGCAATGAAGCCGCAGCATTACGTAAAAAGTAAGCATTAAAGTTAAAGAGAGGCACTAAATATTTAATTAGCTTACTGATCTGCTGGGGAGATATTTTGAAGTAGCAATGTCAGTTGGCGATGTCATTTTCAATTTCAGAGGGGAATTCCAAGCCTTTAGCACTCATCGTATAGAAAGAATGAGAAAGAAATATTTTAAGATCGAATAATTGTGAAGTACAAATTCCACAATTGTTTCCACTACAAATAAATCAACTAATGTATCTCTTGTGTTTATAAATGAACAAAAATGTACGATGCTCTATAAACAAAACAGAATCAGCCGTCAGCGGCCAAAAGATGACACCTCAAGAAGTGAAGAAGAAGAAAGAGAAGGAGGAGAAGAAGAAAAATGTAATCAAGCATCATTATTTCTTCACGAAGTTTATTCAAAATTAAATAACACATCTCTTTTTACTTCTCGATAGTGGGTAATCAGTTTGCTTTCGTTCTTCCCTTTAACCATTGAGATTGAAAAGAACACCGCTCGGGATTCTGGTATCCAGTCATCTCCGTGACGCCCAACATCGCCCACAGAATCTTCCGCGAGTTGCCGTGTGGCGCTCTGAAAGTCAGTTTGCGGCCCTATTGTCCTCGCAACTCATGACCGCAACATTTTACGCTTCTGCCTTCTAATGTAAGCATTGAGGACAGAAAGCTTCGGTTTTCATTTCCTCACCAATTAAAGGGGGAAGTGGAGGGAGGAGCCTTCATCCGTTTTACTTAAAAACGCCTAAAAAGGTTTCCTAAATATATTAAAATGTTATGGATGCTCCATCCTCTCATGGTCTGCCCCCATGATTGAGAAAGTGTCTGACAGTGAGTTAGAATACTCTCAGCTGTGAATTCCACATAAAAAGATCTACTCACGGAAATAAAAAAAAAATTGAGAGAAACTCTCATGACTTGGTTTAATGGAAGCTGGGGCTCGGCAATACGCCACCCCTAGGTTCCTGAATCGCAGTCTCTTATCACCATAGAGAGAGACTTTAGACTAGGCGGCTCCCACTCGGCAAAGCACATCGAAATCTAATGATTCCAGCTCAGGGATCAGAAAGCGTTTTCTATCCAAGAAAGGAATGTAGGTATGTGAGCAGAAGAGATGCTCTCCGTGAGTCTTTGTGAGCTGCGCTGCGCTTTACTTGCATTCCGTTCATATCCGCCCCCTCCCCTCCCACAGGCCCATCGCTCGACTTTCGCGCGGCTCCCGCCCCCGCATTCCGCCCCGCCCCGCCCGGAACTTGCCCGCCGGAAGCAGGCCACTCGCGCGGCGGAGACGGAGGCGGCGACGGAGGCAGCCCAGTGCCGGCCGAACGGAAGCGTGGCGGGGGGGGGCGGATTGATTGATTGTGTGATTGGTGTTTCCGGGCGTGTCAACTGCTGTGGTCATTAGTCCCGTGAGTGTTGTGGAGGTTGTGTCCCGGGAAGTGACGGTGTTCTTCTCCGCTGGTGTATGACATCCGACCTACATGTCGGTTTGTGAGATTTCCTCATTCACGTATCTCAGCGTGGACAATTTCTAAGTTGTGGTCCCTCCATATGTGCAGGGGGGCTCTTGTGCATTGTATACGACTTCAACCAATGAGCTTCAGACACCAGTTTGCGTCACAATATTAGTGGGAATTTTAAATACAGTCAGATACCAACTGCATTAGATCCGTCACATCGTTACAAGACATTAAAACAGATGTATGAAGCATTTCATTTAAACATTGCATCTTGTACATCTTCATCGCGTTATTTTTGGTTGGTTGGTTACCGTTGAAAATTGTCATTTTGTACGACTTTCAAAATGTTTCTCAATACTACTCGCTCTCCATGCAACATGGTGGCCAGCGTCTGGACCGGCTTTTCAAACGAAGAGCCCATGCTGTGGTCACATGGTTCGTTGATTGATTGATTGATTGAGTTTTTCGTGTTTCCGGGCGCGTCAACTGCTTTGGTCATTAGTCCCGTTAGTGTAGAGCATGTTTTTTCTCGGGAGATGGCGGTGATCTTCCCCCACTGTATGGCGAGATCCGGCGCCGACCTACCGTCGCCTAGTGGGGTTTCCCCCTAACCAGGACTTTCCCACCAGCGGGGTACCGCCCCAGCCGGGACAAGCTCTAAGCTCCCAACCGATCTCCCAGAATATGTGGTAGTGTAGTGCATGTTAGTGTAAATGAGTGTGTAAGGGGAGAGGATAGGACAAGGAAGAGGAAGGACAGATCGCGCGCGGTCCGTGGCCCGTTTGCTAGGATACTGCTCCGGCATTCGCCTGGTGTTGATCGGAGAAACCACGGAAAACGACCGATCAGAGCAGCCGGCCGCTAGAATTCTCCTCCAGACAGCGACTGAATTCGTCCTAGCTGAAAAGCTAATGTCGAAAATCCTGCCGCCGTCAGGTCTCGAAGCAAGGACCTCCCGGTCAGAGGCGCTGCAGTGACATCAGTTGATGCACTGAGCTACCGCTCCCGGTCACATGGTTCGTGATGCGAATCGGTGGTGTGCAGAACGTGCAAGATTCGGTGCGCCGGAGGAACTCACCCATGTATTTCCATCGTGGATGCTGTGGTATTATAGAGCGTGTTAGTGTAAGGGTGTATGTAACTGGGGAGGATAGGACAAGGAAGAGGAAGAGGAAGGAAAGAAGCCGCGCGGATGTTCGTCCGTTCGTTAGGATATTGCTCCCACATTCGCCTGGTATTGATCGGAGAAACCACGGAAAACTACTGATCAGAGTAACCGACCGCTAGAAGTTTCCTCCGGAAAGAAGCTGAATTCCATCTAACTCTCCAGCTAGTATCGAAAACCCGCCAGCTTTCTCGATCTTGAACCCTAGGTTTTCTCGATCAGAAACGCTTCGAAGGTGATGCTGCCTCTAAGCCGGTACTGATGCGGGGGCGTTGGCAGAGAGGTAGGTGGCCGTGCAAGTGGTGGTGGCTACAATGGCAGAGCCGGAGACGACTGGGACGGGGGCGTGGCTGACGCGGAGGCGGCGGGAGTGGCCGAAAAAGTGATAGAGGTGGAGCGTGGCGCGGAGTTCGCGGTGGGAGTGTTGGCGGGACCGGAATCGGCTCGGGGCTGCATTGGGAGAGGCGGCGACCGGGGCAATGGAGGAGGGCGACAGTTCGAACGGTGAAGCAGCGTCGAGACGCATTGATAATGATGGTGGTGGTGATGATGATGATCATGATGATGGAGATGGTGAAGATGGTAATGGTGGGTGGTAGTGAATGGTGGGTGGTGGTGATAGACAAGGGCACCCGTTACATTACTTCAAGCAGCGAATGCGGAAATGGCAAACCTTGATACCATTACCGCTTCACGTTTTGTTCTGGGGGGGGGGTGTTTTTCCTTTTCCTTTAATACTTAGAGACTTACTGTCTGAGAGGAAATAACATTCGCTTTTTCTAAGTTAAATCGATGAAATGATACCTGCTATGAAAAATAAATGTGAATTTTAATATTTCATTTTTTTGTCTGAAGATAATCAGAAAAATCTTGGAATGACAAGTAAATCGTATGATTTCCTTTTTGAAAATTAAGTAACGATATTGAAAATATCGATATCTCATGTTCGATAATTTAAATAAATCAATATCTTCTTAACTTATTGGTATCGATACCATATTGAATCGATTATTTCCACATCCTTTATCAGTGGCCACATCTGGGGTGCAAATTCGTATTGAAGTCAATCATATCGAAACTCATGCACGAAGATTTATTTAGAAGTGACCCTTTACCCGAACTTTTCACTTCGTTGTTGTTAATGCATTCATTAACTACCATTTAATTACTATGTCGTGACAAATATAGAGTACATTTTATATTACATGTGTTATGTTTCAAAACTCAAAAGTCTTTATCATACTCTCATTGATATCAAGTGTTTCAGTGCATTGTGCTCCATGCCAACAAAACATTTAAAGAAAAAAATTCGACAAACTATTTTTAAGAAAATCTCTTTCACGTTATGTAAAAATTATCCTTAATATGCTCAAAATTACGAAAGAACTATAGAATACCACAGACTTTCTGTACTAGTTAGTTTCCTAATCTCTTTAGTCTGGGTTAGCTCGTCGGGTTTGCTTTACCCTCTTACCATCTGCTACCTTTATTGGCTTAAAATACATTTTTTCACATATTATTAATTTTTCAATCCATTGATAGTACAATTGAAATATGACATTAATAATAGAATAACAGAAGAATAAAACCTGGTTCCGTACGCGAATTTTCATTGAAAAATATGGATCTGTTTTTGAGAAAATGTTCTTCTTTAAACATTTTTGAAAATGTGCAATTTTGAACACATTTTCACAGGGAAAATGTTGAGTTTTCGAGAAATCATTAAAAGCACTAGTTCTTACAAACGCTGTAATGTACTAAAAACTAAAGAAAATATTAACGACCTTAGCCATCTTTTAAAATAAAACCTGTGTGCAGTTTTAAAAATAAAAGAAATACATCAATCTGGCTCTTATGTCATATTATTTAGTGCATTTGGCACTTCTCATACAAAAAGTTTCAAGGAAAAACTAGAGCCGAATTTTGAGAAAATCTCCTTTGAGCGTTTCTGAAAAGGCGTAATTTTGAGATCATTTTCTCAGCAAACGTTTGAGTTTTCGAGAAACTTTGTAAACACCAGAACTTGAAGCATTTGTAATAACAAATGCAATAATCAAGAAAAATCGTCTATAGTGTAAATACTAGCGGCATGGGAGATGTAAACTTTTCTGTAACATTTGAAACAAAACACGTCAATATTGCGTTTATGTCATGAAATACGGTGCATTTGGGACGATTCATACATAAAGTTTAAAGGCAAAATTAAATTTTATAATTTGAATAAAATTTCAACTTTGCTATTTTCAAAAAGTAAGAGAATTTAATGAAAATCGAACATGTGCCATTTTTATGTGTACTATGATCAATTGTAGAAAAAATAAAGAAAAAAACGTGGAACTATTTTTGAGAATAGTTTTAAAATGTCTTTGGTATTTCATATGAAATACCCCAAAAGACTGAAATATTCGTTTCAAATTCGAGGGACTGCGTTTCAGGTAGATCGATCGGAAAATACAAACTTTGTGAAAACCAGATGTAGACCCAAGTTTATCCACAAGCAGACAGGTGGAGGGGCAGATATACCGACGTTATCAAGTTGTCTTTACACCGCTTTTTGGTACCAAGGACAAATAGAGTGGATTCTGAATACCCTATATTCGAAAAATTAATTTAGTACTCATGTTACTGACTCCGGCCGTGGAGGCCTATGCACTAATTTTGTACGCGGAAACAAGGAAAATGAACTTTTTCGATGCCTGAGACCCACAAAATGAGTTTTCTGGCGAGAAATCGGCACTTTTTCCTGCAGCATTATGGTAATTTCTCTACACTATATTTGGATTTATTCAAAGTTGCGTCTGACGTAAATCAATTGCTACGCTGTCAACCAATCGGAAGGTCGAAGCAAGCGATACTGACGTCACCGTAGTGAAGTGTAAGTTCCCGATTTGATGGCACCGTAACAGCTGATGACCTGACAGACGCACCTGACAGAATCTCTTAATAAATTGCAGTATACGTAACCGACAAAGCGAAAATACATTAACGATGAACCATAGGTTTCCAGCTATAAAACGTTAATATTCGTATGTAAAACTAGATGGATATAGGTGTAAAAAATTTTCACGAACACTTTTTAACGTTGGAATGATTGCTCCCAATTTGTGTAAGAACATATTTGGGCCCATAAGATAAAATTTAGGGTTTCGGTATCCCAGTTTTATTGGAAAAGATGCAACCCGCAATACATCTTTGGAGCAGCATTCGCCGCGGGCGGCAGAGCGGGCAGAGCCTGAGGGCAGAGCGTGAGGGCAGAGCGTGAGGGCAGAGCGTGAGGGCAGAGCGTGAGGGCAGAGCGGGAGGGCAGAGCGGGAAGGCAGAGCGGGAAGGCAGAGCGGGAGGGCAGAGCGGGAGGGCAGAGCGGGGGGCAGAGCGGGGGGGCAGAGGGGGCGGGCAGAGCGGGCGGGCAGAGCGGGCGGGCAGAGCGGGCGGACAGAGCGGGCGGGCAGAGCGGGCGGGCAGAGCGGGCGGGCAGAGCGGGCGGGCAGAGCGGGCAGAGGGCGGGCAGAGCGGGCAGAGCGGGCAGAGCGGGCAGAGCGGGCAGAGCGGGCGGATTATTCGATCAACGTAGCGTAATCAACTAGTACATAATAGGATCGAGAGCAATTTGATGTTGAAGTTTTGAGATTTTAAAATTTTACGTTTCAAGGTAGATTTTCAATGCAGTGTAATTAATGTCTGAACTTGGGATGAATTTTATTTAATACCACATGGCCAAATTTTGTTATTTTAAAATACTGTATATATATATATATATATATATATATATATATATATATATATATATATTGCAGAAAATCGATACAAAGGGGTTGATGGCAATATAGTGACGTAGTGAAGAAGAGTGGTGACGTAGTGAAGAAGAGTGGGATTTTAGAAAGGAGCGGTGGGTGGTAACAGGTGGGCGGGCGCCCTGCTGAGCGAGGGAAGGGGAGCGCCGCGCGCACACTTGCGTGCGGTCGCGCCGGCCGCGCCGCCGGCCACCGGGGCTCCATTTACGTTTTAATGAGAAGCACATGCCGCCGCATTCATTACAGGAGGCCAGGAAGTCGAAATATTGTGGCTGCTTTTATGAGGTGGCGTTTAAGCGGGCAATGCCTTACTATCTGTATGCATCCGAATATTTACGTGTTGAATCAGTTCGTTGATTTCAGAGTAAAGGTGTTACGTTTCTATTGAGCGCCATTTCCTGAAGATACTATCATATAAGTCATTGAAAAGCGATTCAATGAAAGGCGGCGAAGAAAGTAATAAAAATAACGACCTCATTAATTAAAGATCGTTACATAAGGTACCATTATTGCTTAAAAATTAGTAAAACTTAAATCGAAGCAAGCTCTTTTGCTTTGATGTTTATCGAGTTTGAAGTACGGATATCACAGCGATTGAAAACATTCAGGAAATTTCAAGTTTTTTAAAGAGTTTCTCTTTTCTGAAGAAGTTTTTCACTCGTCATTTCTCATTTGTGTGGGTGTGCGTTGCCTGAAAATTCTACATTGGATTGCAGTGAAACCCACTGAAACGCCAATCTCGTGAAGCCGATTGATCTTGCCATAATACTGTGTAAACATTCTCACTTTTAAGTGAGTTCCTGGACCCGCCTTCACGTCTTCCTAACAAGTCCATAATTCTATAAAAAGCAGAAGACTACTGAATATTAGCGTTTACTCAGTGTCTTTGGGCGTCGTGACGAAATATCAAATTAAAAAGAACAGAGATATCTAGATTTGCTTATTTTGTGGAATGATTCAATGGGTTTTCATGTAACAATTTTTTTACGAATACTCTGAAAGTTTTTAGAATGAGAACTGCAGCTTGAAGTCTTGTCAGCTTTTTAATGAGAAGAAATAACCAGTGGTATGAAAAAGAAGAATGCTAATACCAGGAATTTCATTAATTTATAAAAGAGTTGTTTAAGTGATCGTGTGCAATCAAGTTTTATTACGTCGCTTAAAAGAATTGTAAATAAAAATATCTAAATAAGCACACTCTATTTCAAATAGTAGAATTAGGCCACATGCCAGCTTCCTATATTCTCAATTTCCATTAAATTGCCACTTGGGTTAACGCACATTTTTGTGCCATACCATGAGCGACCGCTTCAGGTTTCACAATATATAATTATTAACGCCACCTAAGTTTTCTTGAAACAATAATGAACACATATTATTGAGATATTTTAACCGTATATGAAAAACTTATCAAATGAATACGTAGTCCTGTTTGTAAAATAAGAGAAAAGTTAGTGTCTGATTCGTAGCCTTTTTTGTTCTTTAATCCTCCTAACAAACATATGACCCTTCTCTGAACAATATTTTTAAATGTATAACCTAAAATTTCAGTAGCTAATTAATGTCATAAAGGGTCATTTTTTTTTGTTTAATGATAATATTTTTATGACGTACTGTACGTTGTATAGATGTAACGCTAGTAAACAGAGGAAAGAAACCTTTAACGGCCGGCATACCAAATTTTAATAGTTCCCGTTCCTAAAAATAAAAGTGGAAATAATTGAGATATAGGTAAAGATTGCGTATGAGAACGCATATTCCGAGAAACGTTAGTTATTATTCATATAATTTTTACTTCTAAGAAGGCGATATTAGGAAAAGCATTGAACCTTACACGGCCACTGTCACAAACAACTGGCTTGGTTTGTTATTAACGTCGGCTATCCCCTAGGTTTACAGCTTCGAGCGCGGCTGTTGTTAGCTCTGCATGGACCTTTATGAAATTAATAACTATTATGGAGTTATCGGGGGACAATGCACACACACATCTTATTTTTTAGGTCATAGAAGTTCGACCCTTTCTGATTACACCATACTTCTGTTAATGAGTTGACCCGGGCGATTACACTAACCATGATTTATCCGGAAGTGAGTACTCGGGAAAATTATTATGTTAAACACTTTTATGTATTTTATTGTGCAGACACTAATAAAATATACATCTCACCATCTGAAATCATTCCATGGACCCCGAGTTAAGAAACAGGATATTGGTGTATATTATTTAATAAGGAGTTAACATTCTTAGAAAATGTAACACTTCTCGAATTGAAAAAAGATGTTCATGAGGGAACAGTTCGCAATTCTATTGCATTTATTCATGACGAAACGACGCTGTTTGAGCATTGTGGGCCGCAAACTCGCATCGGAGAATCATTGACTCATAAATTGGCAAACCTGTTTCAATCGTAGCCGATGCTAATTGAAAAGAACGCGTTCCACCGGAAGCCGGCGTTCATTCATTCGCTTATCGTCTCATCTGCCGCCAGCCAACCAGCTGGTGCGCACCGCCGCGACGCGGCGTAAGGCTCCCCCTCCACTCTGTTCAATGTGGCTCAGAATGAAAGTAATACGAAAGGAAAATACTTTAATAAATAAATACAAATATACTTACTAGAGGTTGAAGGTATGCTTTACGGATCGTATTTACTCGAATACTTCAAATTTAGAAGTATTCCAATCAGTCACTTATAATTAAAACGTACAAAGCTGTACAACAACCATATGCTAGAATGTAATTATTGAAGGAATAATATCAAATTACGAGATGGATTTCATTGTAATTACATAACTCGTCGTATATCTTCTTAAATCTAGAGCTAGAGTAAATATGGCTTAGAAAATGATATGTTATGTAAACTGAAGAAAAATGCAGTGGTGTAATGCAGAGGTATGGAATAAAATAAAATGTGGAACCATGAAAAGTTAAGGAGGTATATTATATAAAATAACTGTTTATAATGAATATTAATAATATGACCGATCTGTCTGTACGAAATAAAGTCACCGTCGCTAGTGAATTTGTTTATGATACAAAAATGTTAGAATGGCCGATTTAATTACAAAAAAATATAATTTAGTTCGTAGATACAGTAGAAAAGAATATAATGTTGAAATATATGAATAGTAATGGAGAATAAGTAAACGGATGCGATTGAAAGGAAGGGAGTCTGCTGAAAGCTGCAGAAAATAATTCAAAACTAGAGCTGATATGTTGTGTCTTCAAGAATGAATAAGAAGACAAAGTATGACAAAATGTTTTATTAGTCATCTTGCAAGATCGTTAATGAACAATGAATGTTGAACCAAATGAGAAGGAAGGAAAAAATGAACATCGTATTGTTGTGCATATTTTACAATTAATAACGCTTTTTTTTATTCTTTCGTTAAAAAAGTCATAAATAATACGTCGCCAAATGTCGCGCGAATTGATCAACAAGTTCCAAAGCTCGAATGGTATGACTATTTCGGTTAGTTTATTAAATAAACAAATAAGGTAATACAATCAAAATTAATAAACTCAAATAAAACGATTAAATAAACAATATATATATATATATATATTGTAATTTTAAGGTTCCAGTTTGTTACGAAACGTCTATCTCTGCCTTCTTGAATGATTTCATGTAATGTGTGGAAGTTATATTATGAATATGAATTAAGAATTATTTGTTCATAATTTAAAATATCTACTTAGCAACGATTAATACATACAAAAATAAAACAATACTACGAGAAAAAAGAGCATTCATTAAATGAACAATAATTAAAAACAATTACCACTTGCCCAATTATTCAGAAAGTTTGGCAGTCTTAATTTGCAGTTAGTGATGAATATTCATAATTTCTTTTATAGCAGGCTCACTGGACCTGTTTCAAAATTCAATTCCTGAGAGTTTGTTTTATTACTATTTAGGGCATTTAATTTCTATTTTCACATCTTTCTTTATGTGAAGTTTCAATGATTCGTTTCTAAGACCTTAAAACTTACAGTGCTTCTTTGTTTTCACAAAAGAATGCAATGAACATACGATTACTTGTATTCACGGAGTAAATGCTATATTTGCTTAATGTAAGAAAAACAATGAACGTTGCAAGAATTACATTGTCGGTAAAATTTGATGATTTCTTGCTTATAGCAAGTTGAAATTAATAGAAGTTTCAGTGAATTATTTCTTATTAATGGACACTGAATGAAATATTCAAAATAATAACGTTTTATTCTAAATTTCTTTGTTGGGATAATGAGAAAAATGGGGTGGTGACTCACTGGAGACCCAGGAGTACCTCCCATGAGATAAGGAGGATTTCATCGGGGGGCAGAGGCCGAACCCAATGGCAACTAAGTTTGGGTTTCATCTTAGCGAGGCGACGTTTCAAATGGGTTCCCAGGATTTCTGTCGTAAGGTTTCGTGAGCGCTAGTTTCAGGTGTGATTTTCAAAAATAAAAATTCAAAATGAATAAAAAACGTGTTAAATTTTTAATAATTTTGAGATTACTGAATTAACATTAAATTAACAGAAATTCGAATATTTTACAATGTACCGTGGAGAGGAATCAACACATCCAATTGTAATAATTCTTTTATCCTAAATTAACAACGCTTAACACAATTTTGTCTGAAATACAGAGTATGTCTTCATAAATAGCTGATAAACATTATAGAAAAGAATATGTTGTAAAGCTTCGACCTATACGTTCTGTTACGACTTTTTGATATTACGTTAAATAATTCAAGTATTCGTCAGGATTGGAAAGAAGCATTTGTAGTTCCTTTTTTTAAGGGTGGGTCTCGATCAGAAGTTAGAAATTATCGGCCTGTTAGCCTAACATTAGTTGTCTGTAAGCAGATGGAGCACCTAATCGCTGAGTATATTAGAAACGTTTGGAGAAGAGAAAAGTCGCTATTGGGGGCAACATGGCTTCAGAAAGGGTTACTCCTACGAAAGTCAAACAATATCTTTTTGCCAAGATATCGCGGATGCACTAGATGAGGGTGAATCGATGCGGCGGTAATAGACTTTACGAAGGCTTTTGATCTTGTCCTCCATGATAGACTACTTCAAAAACTAGACAGAACAGGGCTAGACTCGAGAGTGATACTGTGGATTAAGGATTTTCTAAATAACCACCACCAACGAGTGTGGGTGGGAAGCAGCCTATCGGAAAGAGTGAGTGTAACGTTTTGGGGTTCCGCAGAGGAGTGTACTTGTACCTTTATTATATTTGGCGTATGTAAATGACATAGAGGGAATAGGCTCAAAAATAAACTTTTTCCGGACGACTGCTTCATTTACAGAAAGATCGAGAACATATCGGATCAGGATAAATTACAGCGAGACTTGCGATGTTTAGAAGAATGGACGGAAATCCATAGAGTGAAGATAAATCCGGATAAATGCAAAATACTCCTAGTTGTACGCGTAGTAGAAATAAAAGGACAGCTAAGTATTATGCTTGCAGGTAAGATCATTCCACAGGTAATTAGTTGTAAATATCTGGGGTGATAATTAATGAACAACTTGGATGTGGGGAGCACGTCAACTTTACTGTTGGGAAGACATGGAAATCTTTACACTTTGTAATGCGAGCGTTAAGGAAGGGAAGTAGTAAATCAAGAGAACTACCGTATACAACCATTGTGCGTCCGGTGTTATAGTACGGAGCAGCGTGTTGGGATCCATACAGAAAGGGCCAAATAAACTCCATCGAAAGAGTTCCGAAAGTAGCAGCAACATTTTTTAAAAGGAGAAATTCGTTAGGAAATATTTCCAACAAAGTATCCTAATGGGAATCATTGGCGAGCCGTAGGAAAAAAGCAAGGTTGTGTATATTTTACAAAGTGTTAGGGAAAAATCCGGCAATGAGGGTAATTCAGGAAATAATGCATAAACCCGTCTACTTAGCATGTCACGACCATATTAGAAAAATAGTCCAAGGGAACAGAGAACTGATGTTGGAAAATACTCTTTTGTAAATAGGACTATCGAGTCATGGAATAGCTTGCCTGCAGCATTAATGGAGACTTTTCCCACAAACATTAACACTTTTAGGTTAAGATTAAATTGTAGTAATAGTGTAAGCGATAGGATCAGTAGTGTGTGAAGGGCCTCTGCATTTAGTAGGCATTCCTTAAATGAAATAATTTTGTACTGTGTATTGAATTGTATGTATTCATTATTACATTATGGTATTAGATGTGTAATAAGAATTTTCCACCGGGCTTAATGCCCAAAGCAAATTAAATAAATTTTCTGTCTATCTATAAAAGAAGTAACATTTGAAGAGTCTTGCTTAATCATTTGCAAGATAAGTGGAATTCCAATTATTATCGGATCTAAACGGGAATCGGCTCGGCTTGAATAATCGTAAATTCGGATAAAGCTCAGAAATTAAGGAAAAAAAAACGTTATGGAAACTATTCATTTAAATCAAGACATTAAGTTTAGGAAACATAAGAAATAGAATCCCATAAATATTGTTTTACATAAAGTATTTCTATAATAATAATAATAATAATAATAATAATAATAATAATAATAATAATAATAATAATAATAATAATAATAATAGCCATCAATATACGTTGTGGCTTCCTGTTAGGCACGGTAGCTTAAGTTGAAAAAAACTCCTTGAGCGGCCACTTCGAGAAGACTATTTCTTAATATCACAAGTCACTTCACATTATACCACTGTTATTGAAACTCATTAAATACCTTAATACCATTTGATATTTAAACTCATTAATAAGAACTTGAGTTTGTATTTTCACCTCTTGCACACTTAACACACTGACTGTTTGTTGGTTTGTGAATAATTCGCACCAACATTTCTATTCTGTCCGGTCTTTTGCCGCCAATCTCTTTGAAACGCCTACCCATTCTCTGTTCTGTCTTCCTACATTCCGGCTGCCTTCCTACCATTCCCACAATGTTAAACGATGAATCCAACGTGTTTAATTGGATGCACAAACCATGCCCTCTCCGTTTCAACTTGTCAGCTTTTGGTATGGCGTCTTCGATTTGTGTTCTGTTCCTTAATTCTACATTTTTTAAATCATGTGTGCAAGGGCTAGGTGTACTATTTTGCTTTCCATTTTTCTCTGGTAGACCGTGATCTTATTCTAGCATTTTGCACTGTGGGACCAGTTTTGTGCGCCTTAAGTCATCATTGGCGAACTGCTTGTAGTCAATATTTCTCTTTTCATTTATAGTCTACAATTTTTATTCAAGAGGATGAATTTTTGAGTCCAGAATTTAGGCGTTTATTTCCTTTTCCATTTTTCTTTTGAAATGACATGACATGTCCTAAGTAAACGTAATCTTGTGCGTATTCAATTCCTTTGTTCTGTATGATAATTTTTCTTCTTTTTAGTTTGTCATTTCTGATGGTGTGGCTGGTGAAAATAAAATATGTACATTAATTTTGTTGTATCCTTCGTTTCTTCTAATTTTGCTTTTTCCTATTTTGGACATAAAATATGAGTGCATTCGAATGTTGTTACTCTAAAATCATGACAGCAATGATAATGTCAAACATAATGCTTTCTCATTTTTTGTGCCCGGTTCTTGATGTCACCATTGTAAGATTTAAAAATTCAATTTCAAACCAGCAATCTTCTGTACTCACGGTACTTAAACTTGGCACATAGTTCGATTTTTCTAACCGTGCCTCTGCCATATATCAGCTTTTAACGGTTTCATCCAATCGGGAGCTTAGACGTTGCTACAGTGACGTCATTATTGTAATGTTTAAGCTCCCGATTGGATGAAATCGTCAACAGTTGATAGCTGCCAGAGGTACGGTTAGAAAAATCGCACTATAGGCACAGTTATTTCGATTTTCAAGTTGGATTGCGTAAGTTTAGAGGATTTTCACTGAGGATTCTTCACTTTCTTTTCTGTTAACCGATTCCCCTTATGTTCATCGGGACCATCATTCACTTTCCACATTATCATAACTTCTGTTATAATACACTTCATAACGTGGATTAATAAATAGTAGTAAATGTGCAGATAAAGCGGATTTTTTGAAGAAATGTATAGCTACCTTAATTTAAGGAAATTTATTTTTTCTCTCTTCATGGCTACAGGAAATAGAATCATTCATATTTTTTAATATTAAAAAAACAATAATAAGAATAATCAAATTTTTCTTAAATAAAAAAGCTTAGATCAAATTAATATACGTTTACACGATTTAAAAGTACATTTTGCTTCTGGATAAATTTATTCACCAACCTGTAACATGTTATTTAAGACAACGTATTTGAGAAAAATCCTACTGTGATAAACATGCATTTCAAATAAAAAATGGACTATAATAAAATATTAAAAATACTTTCCGGGCTGGATGGCCGTGGTCTATCAGACATTCTGTGCCCAAACATTAATGTCCGACAGACCAGGGCCATCCAGCCCGGAATGTATTTTTAATAGTATATCCAGCCATGAAAGGCCTTCATTGCTTTATACTAAAATTGTCAACAATTATTCCACATTATTCACTATTTTTAACACATTCATTATAAATAGTTTTAATATAGTTACATTCAGTTTTCCGTTCCCAATCATTCGATCAAAGCACAAAATTAATCCGTGTTTTAATTTGTCTTAAGCACTATGTCAGTAACAATCTACTGCAATATATACAATAGTTAAAAATATCGAGAATTATTTTTCTTACTAGAAATTTAAATATTCAGTATGTAAATATGAATGACTTGACAATCCTTTTACCATCTTCAGAATCGTTTCAAATTGAAATTGGGAAATGTGGGGTTTGAGATTCGGAAAGCGTTTGGCTTGCAGTTCAAGGCACTCTTCCCGCTTTGCATGGGTTGCGAGCCACTGTGTGGGCCGGCACGCCTCCAAGCGTCGGTCGGCACGGCGGGGCGCAGGACGGAAATGATAATGTGACATACATACATAGGCACGAGAAAACAGGTCTTTTCCCCACTGGCGCGGCAGTTCCCCGTTGTCTGCAAGGCCGCCCGTCGTAATCTGTGCCTTCTGGCCATGCGACATGCCGATACGGTCTTACGGCAGGCCTCAAAGGCATGCGATTGTGACCTACTTTATTTACTGAAGTAACTACGTGGAAGGCACAATAGAACCAGATTTGTGGGAAAATGGGAATAAATTCTCAAAGAGAAATGTGGAAACCTTTGCAGATTACATTAAATAAATACATAGAAGCGTACTGAAACGATCGTCTCCATTAAGTGGTCACCTCCATTAATGGATATTTTTTCATGGATCCATTCCTTTCTCCATGAGACATAAGTAAATAAGCGATTTTAAGCGATCACGTGACCCCTGAGTCACGGGCCACGCAAATTTCGTATATTAATTTTCGTAGAGTTTTTATGTTCTATTTCGTAAATACTTCTATATAACAACTTGCTGATAAGTTTGTTATTTTTGATTTGTAACGCTGCGAAAAGCAGAAAATCGGTGGATATTACTGTTTATTCACGTTTATATATGTACGTGGTGACGCAATGTGAAATTACATTGCATTCTAGCATTACCAGCATTCTAGAGGTGCTGGTTTTGCAAGGTGATTAATTTGTGTTTCAGATGTCAATAAATAATTTTCCCTCAGGCTGTGAAATTTTCTTAGGCTGAGAATTGCAGCATCATATCTAATGGAAATCAACTCCATGAATGGGAAGAAGTGACAAGTGGTACGAAAAAGACGAATGCAAATTTCATAAACTGAATTATTTTCGTCGTTTCAATGCATGTGATAAAATGCTTTCTGGATTTTGTAGATTAAGTGTAAATATTAGTCAGCGATGAAGGGGTGAATATCGAGACGACTGCTGCGATGGCGGCGGAGTTCATCGGAGCGACAGCAATAAAGAATGAACATTTACAGGTGAGAAAGAACATGATTTAATTTGCTTCAGGTAAACTGTCGAAGTATAGTAAATAAAGAAATCGAATTTTGAAATTTAGTTGATTGTAGTGGTCCCCACATTGTGATAAGAACAGAATCATGGTAAAGTGAAGACGATTCAAATCCAGAATTCTCACGTTTAAATTATAAAGTGCACCGAAGAGAACTAGGGGTGAAGAATAAAATTAGAGGTAGGAATTTTTTCTTTGCGTAATGACATCTATCAATGTTAGGAACATTTGGATGGAAAACTATATATTGGATACTAGTCTTGGAGATTGATGTTTTGGGAAGTTCAACGGAAATTACAACATGCTATCGACCGTCCAACGACAGTTATGATTTTTTTAAACTTTCTTAGGTCAGCATAACTGCTTTACAGGGATTGTTTTAGTCTAAATACCAACTGAAATCACAAACACAAAAAATTAAATAACAGCAATAATATGAAATTTTGGAAGCAATCGTTCCAGAATAGAGTAAGCACGGTCGTACTTTTACTATCGCTGGTTATCTAAACCTTTGCAAAGTTAATTGATAAGAAGACGTGTGCGATAGGCAAGACTAGAACTTAGACACTAGGTTGCTATGGAATGTCGGATTATTTCAGGTAGTACGTCAATCGACATGGCAGAACGCCGCCGTTTTCCTTGTCAACAAAGTGGAAATGTTATTTTCATGCGACGTGTTCGAAGGCGAAAGCAATCACAAATCTTTCTTAAAGTTGCGTACACACTTAATAAAAATAAAAGAGGAAGCATGAAAAGAAGTAAATGGTAATTCAAAAAAATAAGTGTTGAAAGAGTTTACGGAAACTTTAAAGGAACAGTACACAGATTTATCTAAGAACGGAGGGGTATGGAAGAACTGTGGACGACGTTTAGAAATCATTTCAAGCGCCTTGAAAAAAGTATTCCGTTTAGGTTTCTGAAAAGTAATTATCCGTAATGTTTCAAGATAATACGAAAATAAGTCGCGTAAAGTGGAAAACAAGGAAAGCTTTGACACAGACATTGCAGCACCGCGCTTGTGATTCTTTTCAGAAATCTGCCTCGAGAATTGGGAACAGAAAAGAACTAGTGGAGCAGCAGCAGTGCAAAATGTTTTGTTTTTAATGTTTTTTTAACTTTTTCAATTTTCGAAAATTTAAAGAGTTCAACGGAAATGAGATTCACGCTATTTTTAGCTGCTCTGTGCTCTGACCGTGCAAAAAATCTTTAAAAAAATTGGAGCATATTTTGAGAATTTTTGAGGCCCCTTGAGCATGTTGGTTAATAATTTTTGAGGCCCCTTGGCTTCTAATACCTCAAGCTTTAGCTTATTTAGCTTGATGGTAAATCCGTCACTGAATGTGCCTCTGCTGGATCTGCACTTTGATGGAGACCAAAGTTATTCTTTTTGTTTTAGCTTACAAATATCGTGTACAAATTATGAAACGTTGCGGAACGATCGATCTTTTTGTGACCATATCTCTCGGACTTTTATCGTGGGGCTTTAAACCAATATTAACTACAATTCATGGACGTCAATATAGAAACAAAATTGGCAATTGTGGAAGCCCAACCCTAGGGAAAATATATCCATTCTACTGATGTTGAGAGCCTGCATTATAATTTCCCTTTCTCCAAATTTTTACATATTGACGTCATTATTTAGTAGCAACATTCCTTTTAAACGAATAATAAATAATTCGCCTCCTGTCGGAGAGGAAAGTATCGTTATTACAAAAGTTAACAAGCTGGCTTCCGAATTTCTCAAGTCGCTCCATTTGTCACATTAGAAAATCTGATTCCCTAGAACTCTAAGATTATGAAAAGATTTCTATACGCATAGCTTATCTAAAACATATTCACATATAGCTTAAAACTGTTAGATGTCTATGGACCTCCACTGTAGCCCATATTTTTTTAATGGAAAGATCATTGTTTTCTTTCATAACTAGATACAAATTACAATGGTTTAAAAGTTTGTTTAACACAGAACGTTCAAAATTGGCTCTGACATCTCTTTCACAACACTTTATCCAATATCCCTCATCTACTACATTCTTTTCTGCTTACATTCTTCAGATTCTTTGATCTCTATTGAGTTTCATCGTGTGATAACGCAACAGGTTTGAACAACTTGTGAGATAGTCATCGTATCGTTTTTTTTTCGAAGCGTCGGATCAATTCTCCATTTACAATAGTTACAATTGTTTCATCCCTGGACACCATATCTATCTAATCTATCTATCTATCTATCTATCTATCTATCTATCTATCTATCTATCTATTATCTATCTATCTATCTATCTATTTTTAATTAACCTGGCTGTTTGTATAATTCAATACTTAATTCTATCACTCAGATCTGGGAGCTGCAGTTGGTCTTGCTTAAAATTGTGGCGTGTAATTCGAATTGAAACCGATGGCTGAAGGAATCGACAATGCATTGTTTTGACGCAAAAACTGTATGTTTTGTGGGCAGGGGGATCGTTTGTTTCACAACGCGGCGCATCGCTATATGATTCTGGCGCACGCTAACCAATTGTATTTTGTAAGGATGGAAGAACGAAAAAAAATAAGAACCAAGTGTTTCGCCGAGAGATGCGTTTTCTGTTGTTTTCCTCTGTGCATTTCTTTATGTAAAACCTGCAGGCAGGTTAGAAACAACCACGCCAAGCCGTCGTGCATATGTATACTGCCTGTCTCTGTGTTTCTTGTCTGCATACTGAATCGAGCATACAAAACGAACAGAATAAAGAAAACTTGTTAGTTATTTCAGAGACATGCAGTTTGTAAAGTTATCCTGTTGTGTTGATGGAACTCAACAGCAAAATCGAATGTTGCATTTCTTTTGTAATTTTGGACACAATCTGTAAGAAAATTTTGATACCGACTGATGACGCAGAAATAAAATGAAATAGAAATGAACTGGATCGAAAATTCCGAACAAACAAGTGAAGGAACATTGTATTTGTGTAATCACAGTAATATTAGAGAAGGTTCTAAATACCTAGGAAATATACTTTCGTTGTAAGAGGATCCTTACTTCTCCTGTTGCAAAGTCGATGTGTGTGAGACCAGAACAAGAGTGTTGACAAGAGCATTGGCACTTGGGATGAGACTTTGTGGTATATTTGTGTGCTCACTAATCCTGCAATTCATAATTATTACACCAGGCACCTGGACAAACATCACTTGTCTATCCACAAATCATGTTGCTATAACTTACTAAGGTTCCACGACTTGAAAAATAACTAACTGAAGATAATTCAGTTTCTAAGCTTGGGAATGAAGATGAAACTCGTTTACATTGCCAAATTTCTACATGTATAATATAATTTTAAAAGAAAGAACGTGCAGTAAACCCTAGTTAACCTGAATTTATGATACCAAAATAATCGGTGTTCGGGTTAATAAAACTCGTGTTATCCGATACATACATAATATCCATATTAGTACGTTTCCTTGCCGAAACCCAAATTGTTCGGGTTATGCGAATTCATACTAAAGAGAGCTTTTTCTATTTTACATGTACATTCAGCGAAGAATGTACAGGTAAAATATATTTATATTGTTCAGGAAACAACATAAATGTTATGAAACTGATTTTACGCACTAGATACCTACGTCATTAATTTTATATCTCAAGTTTCATTGAGAGTTTTACAACTTATCGAAAAAGACTTGCTTCAGTTTAAGTTTGAGATCAATTAATTTCTTTGGAGATGATTTCCTGCAGGATTATTAGAACGAGTAACGCGAAGATAGAGAGGAGTTATTTTGTACTCTCATTTTTTGCATATTCGATACACTCTTTTTGGGGAACTCGTTAGTTACGATTATCAGAAGTTTTGAAATGATTTGGACATTATTGGGAGTTAAAATCGGATGAATCAATATTACTCGCTGTTTCACTTGCTCCTATCTCCGTCTCCGCCCCTCCCTCACCCGCGCCCACGTCCACGCCCTCATCCTCATTCTCGTCCCCGCTCTCGTTATGGGGTTATTAGTACTTGCCATCCTGTCGTAGCACTCGCCCACACCCTTGACAAAGCCCTTTCCCCTCGCCTTCATCCTAGCAACTCTCCTTCGCAATTGCCGACCCATTAACCTCGCTCTTGCAACCCTTTCCTACTCCCCTCGCCCCCGCCCTCGCCTCCCCCTCTTGCAGGTTAGAGTGAATAGACTAAGGGGAAGTCTTCAACATCTTCAAGATAAGGAAGAGACTCTCCAAACAGTGAATTTCAATAGAAAATGCTTTTCCAATGTCAAAACGCTGTCCCTAACAACACCGAATTTTATTTTTTTTAAATACATTTTATTCACAATTTATATTTACAATTGAACATTTGATGAATGTTTCATTAATACAAAATTACTTGAGAATGACCTTTTGCAATTTTTCTTAATTATTTCCTTTGTTTTTGCCTATTATATCTGTGTCCTTGTGTGCAAATCTAGCGGGAGGTATCTGTTTAGATTCCGTCAGGTTTCCCTGTTGTCTAGTTTATTCGAGGAGAAGATGGTTTGGGTAACTGTTCAACTGCTACTGTGCTTTTATAATAGTCATTAGAGTTAATTGATATTATTATTATTATTTTTAAAAATGTGTTTGTGACTTGGCTCACACCGTATTTTCAAAACATGAAATAGTTATCTTGCAAATTTCTTTTGTACGTTTCTGGCAATGTTTATCAATTCACTATTCTGTTCAAAATTTTGGTAGTGAGAATTGTTCTTAAAGTAGAATATATTTTTGGAAACCAGACCGCCTGTCTCTGCCGTCTGGAAGAGCTGAAACGGAAGGGACAGAGGCAAGAACCCGTCAAGAGTTTTTGTTTCCAGACGCGTCAACTACAAGGTCATTAGTTCCATGGGTGTAGTATATGTTACATCCGGGGAGGTGACAGCGTCCTTCCCGCTAGTGCATGACATCCGACCTAGTATGATCCGGCACCGACTTTCATGTCTTGCGGGATTTCGCCCTCTCCAGATACTTCCCTCCCGGGGAGTTCTAAGCTCTCAATTGGTCCGTCAAGTGTGGTCATGTAGTTCATGTAACTGCAAGTTCGTTTGGAAGGGACTGAAAACGATAAGGAAAGGAAGATCGCGTGCTGAGAACCGTGGCCTATTTCTTAGGGTACTCCTCTGCCATTCACCTGGCGCTGACGAAAGAACCATGGAAAACTACTGATCAGAGCAGCGGGCCGCTAAAATTCTCCTCCAAACAATGGTTGAATTAGACCCAGGTCCGTAGCTATACTCGGGTTTTTCTAACGTGCGGCTGAGGGAAGTATCTCCAAAATGGAATTCGGCACGACTTTTTGCGTCTTTCTTGGTCCTGCCGCAAGATGTCGCAAGATCGCGACCGCATCAAGCAGGGCTGCAGATCCAGCGACTCTAGCGGCATGACTCAAAAAGTCGTGCCGAATTCCATCTTGGAGATACCCCCCTCAGCCGCCACGTTCGAAAAACCCAAGTACAGTGTCGCAAATCCGCCACCGTCGGCTGTGGAACCCAAGGACGATCGGTGAACGATGCTGCGGGGGCGACGGTGTGTGCCAGTGAGCCATCGGGAGCACTGCGGCGTGGCGGTGGGGCGTGAGTGCGGGCTGGGCCTGTCGCCTCGTACCTGCCGCGCTCCGGGGCGGACAGTGGGCGCGTGGGCGGTGGGCGGCGGGCGGCGAGCGGGCGCGCATTCCAGCGAGCGGGTGCGCTGCTCCACTTCCCGGCGCCGCGCCGCGCAGAGGACGTCAACCCAGCGGCCGGCCGCCGCGCTCTGCCCGCCCGCCCCGCCACGCCACGCCACGCCTGCGCGGCCGCCTGAGCTGCCACGATCATCCACGCAATTACTGCTTCCACACGGAAATAGGGATTGTTTATTTGCAGAACCGGATCCTGGAGGTTGGCTGATCTGACCGGTCGTAGACTTGGTTTCCCTGATCAATTCCCTTCCCCTGATCCATTTCCTTGAACAAGTAGGGCTTTTTTATTTGTAGAACTGTATAGCGAAGAAGATCTTGAGGTCATAGACTCCAGATCTTCCCGACCATTGGTAGATGTCCGACGATTGGTAGATTGGGATGATTGGTAGAGTTTAGATTCCAGCTATGAAACTGAGTCGGTCGATGACACTACCTGAATGGGGACTCTGGAGGTTGGCTGATCTGACTGGTCGTAGACGTGGTTTCCCTGATCCATTTTCCTTGAACAAGTAGGGCTTTTTTATTTGTAGAACTGTATAGCGAAGAAGATCTTGAGGTCATAGACTCCAGATCTTCCCGACCATTGGTAGATGTCCGACGATTGGTAGATTGGGATGATTGGTAGATTTTAGACTCCGGCTAAGAAGCTGAGTCGATCGATGCCACTACCTGAATGGGGTCTCTGGAGGTTGGCTGATCTGACTGGTCGTGGTTTCCCTGATCAATTCCCTTGATCAAGTAGGGCTTTTTATTTGTAGAAACGTCTCTAAAGGGAAGACGATCTAGAAGTTATAGGCTCCAGATCTTCCCGATTATTGGTAGATTGATACGATTGGATGATTGGTAGATTTTAGACTCCGGCTAAGAAGCTGAGTCGATCGATGCCACTAACTGGATACGGATTCTGGAGGCTGGTTGATCTGGTCGGTCGTAGACGTGGATTTCCTTACGAATGGTGCAATTCCATGCGGATGATGAAGAAGCATTTTAAACAACCGTTGAAGAACCACGCGCGATCCTTCATTCTTCATCCTGTCCATACAGTGCCATTCTAAAGCAGGACGATGGCGATCCACTGTCTCTAAATAATCCATTCAATTTGTTCTATAACGATTGTGGCCGGATTGAGAGACCGCGGATGTGAAAGATCTTCACGGTCGAATGATTAGGAAGGAGAAAAGGGATGTGTGTTTTCTGCGAGAGATCGACGCATCATAAGACTCTCAATCCCTCAATCGTGCGTGCAGCGATAAGTGCCCTAAGAGGGAGCTTGCTAACGGGGAGGTGAGTAAGCGAGCGGCTAAGGAGGGCTGATATACAGTACATAAATGTGACACATCTTCAAGGATGTGACGCATTTACATACAGTGTATCAACCCATTTTCTTCCCACGGGACGCTGTAAGTACGGATAAGTATTTACCGCATTAAAGCGGTCGGGAATCGCTACCCGAATGTGGAAATTGGGAGGGGCTCCTCTCCGGAGAGGAATAAGGCAGAGGTCAGGAACAGTCTGAGGGTGTTTAGGGAGCGGCGTTGAAAGAGTGGGCAGCAGCGGGGGCAGCGGCGGGGCAGCGGCGGGGGCAGCGGCGGGGGCAGCGGCGGGGCAGCGGCGGGGCAGCGGCGGGGCAGCGGCGGGGCAGCGGCGGGGCAGCGGCGGGGGCAGCGATGCGGGGCAGCGGCGGGGGCAGCGGCGGGGCAGCGGCGGGGGCAGCGGCGGGGGCAGCGGAGGGGGCAGCGGCGGGGGCAGCGGCGGGGGCAGCGGCTTGTGGCGGCAGAGGCGGCGGCAGTGGGAGCGGCGGGGAGAGCGAGGGTGGCGGCGAGGGCGGCGGCAACGGCAAAGGCGGCGGCGGAGCGGCGGCGGGGGGGACGCGGGGGCGGCGGTAAGGGTGTCAACGGGGGCGACGGTAAGGCGGAGCAGGGCGGGGAGAAACGGGGAGGCATGGGGTGGAGCACGTCGGCGCTTGTGGGAGCGGCACGTGGCGAGCGCGAGCTGGACCTGCAGTGGGCACTCCGCGCCGCGTGATTCGATGCCAAGACGCCCCGCTGCCCCCGTCGCCACCACCGCCCGCCCCGTCCGCGCCACCCGCGCCTAGATCCACATGATTCACGCCACCAGGCGCGGGCGAGTGCATTTCACTTCCGTGTCCGATACGGCGAGATGAGCGCTCGCTCGCTCTGATGAAGAGGGGGCTTGTTCGTGGCAATGCACGTTCTGTGCAGAGATGCCTGAGGCTTTGCTTAAACGAGGTAAATACTTGTAATAGTTAAAAAAACTTCCTCCAAGATGTAATATGGGAAGAAATGAAGAAAAAAATAATACATATAACAATCTTAAGATATAAAAATGGGGTTTCTACAATAAAGTTTGAGTCATTGTAGCGATTGCTCTCAAATGTTTCTCAAATACTTTCGATCGAAAAAAAGACATGGGGTCCAAAATGTTAATCAAAATTTGGTTATTTCCGATCATTTGTCTTACTGGAAATCTGATATTTGACATATTTGACGGGTGTCGGAAATTTTGCTGCGAGTTGCCCGGCAGCTTGAACCTGAACATAATTCAATGCATCGGGTTACTTCACCTAGTTAAAAGATACATGAAGTTATTTCAAGAATATCCCTCTTTTCCGGTTTTTTTTATTTATGACAATCATCTACATATTCGCGAGGAAAAGGAAAGAATTTAAGCTACTGTGTAGTGGAAGTAATTTCATTTAAATCCCCTGTGCTGCTCCGGTTCCTCCTGCCCAGCCCACCACGCCCTCCCTATTCGGCACCGCTCGCTCCCCCATCCGACTCCTCCTCCATGCCTCCTCGCGTCGCTCTGCCTCTCCAGGTCTCGTTTCCACTTTGCCTCGCCCACTGTGCCCATCGGCATTGCTGTGCCGCTATCAGCCGCACCTCAATGCATTGCAGATTGCTAAAAAAAAAAAAATTATTTACCCCCAAACCAAAATTCGCTAGGGGAGCCCGTCTGCCCCTCCCCCTGACAAACTGGGTCCAATTAAATGACTGACCCACTCCCTATGCCTTGGAATGCGCCCTCAACCACGTCTGTAGGAAGTCCAGGGATTGCACAATAGGTACAGCAAACAATAGGCGCTTCTCTCTTATGCTTTAAGATGTCATCTCCAATGAATTTACTCTATGTTTTTGGCGGGTCGGTTGTTCTGTATAACAAACTTTAGAGTTTTGTAGTATTATTTATTATATTATGAATTATGTTAATTTCGAAGTGTTAAACAACAGATATTTCACTGTGTTTTCTAATATTTTGTTTTACATTTTCTTGTGCTCTTGTGCATCGTGCTTGTGTTTCAAAGAGAAAATATATTTGAGCTTATCTTTTACTAATACAGTCTTTTAATGATAACGTCATGTTTCTTCACATATTCGTTACACTATTTCTTGATATTTCTAATTTTAATACTAGTTGTACAATTTTTGAAATATATAGTTTTACGGAATTCAGATACTATAATATTTCACTAAAAAACCCTTATGAAACTCATATTAAGTGGCTACATTTCGTAAAGAAAGATCAATTCCTAAATAATGTTGATCGCAATGGGAAGCGTTTAGCAGTATAATCGCGAATACTTCATTGAAGCTTCCAGGTTCCGTATTCAAGTGGGGACTGACGGTTTTTCGATGCTAACTAAGGAGCGGGGCGGAAGACGATGCTGCCTTGACGCTCTGATAGGTGAAAGGCATGGTTTCCTCCGATCAATTGCAGACGGAATCAGAGCAATCCCCGAGGCTTAAGCAATTAGCTAAGGACCGCGCGCGATCCTCCCTTCCCCATCCGACCGAGAGGTTCGCGTCCTGTCCGTCTCCTTAGTTTTGAAGATAAAAATCTATACTTAACTTCCGTATACCGTTGTTACAAACTCCAAATTAACGACCAATTTAAATATGACTAATGTTAAATTGAAAAGGAGATCGAAACATTGAGTCCATATTATGTGTGTTGTGACGTTTCAGCCTATAGACGTTGAAGGGAACAGAAGTAGAGGGAGGAAGACAGACGGGGAATCAGAGAAGGAGAAAGGGGTGGAAGTAGGTGGAGACAGAGGAGTGAGAGAAAGAGAGAGGAAGTGAAGAAAGAAAGACGGTGAATGAAGATTTAGAAGATGCATATGTAGAGGCGGGAAGAGGCAGAAAGAGGAAGGGAAAGTGGAAAGACAACGTGCAGATGTAGAGAGAGAGAGAGAGAGAGAGAGAGATGTAGAGAGAGAGGAGCGAGAGAAAGAGAGGGGAGGAGAGGAAGGAAAAGTGGAGGAAGAGAGAGGGAAGAAAACAACGAAAAAAGAAAGGAAGTAGAAAACGGAATGCAGAGAAGCGAGAGGAAGAGACAGAGGGGAGGGAGAGAGAGAGAGAGAGAGAGAGAGAGAGAGAGAGAGTGGAGAAAGATGAAGCGGAAAGCGAGAGAGACGGAGGATCCTTATGTAGAGGGAGGAAGAGACAGAGCGATAGAGTAATAGAAAGGGAAAAGAGACAATGAAGGCGGTTGCACATGTAGAGGAAGGAAGCCAGCTGCGCTGGGGCAGGGTCCGCGAGTGACGTGGGCCGCGAGGCGCCCGGTCGAGCGTCCGGCGAACGCTCTGCCGCAGCACCGCGCCCGTCGCCTCATCCGCGATTGATTGCCCCTGGCGCCCGCTCTAAAATTACCCTCCGCCGGGGAAATATCTTATCTGGGCGGCGCGGCGCGGCGCGGCGCGGCGCCCAAGGCCCACAGGCTACAGTTGAAGGGCGAAGGGGTCGCGGGTCAAGCGGTTTGCGGTTGCTCTAGGCGACAACTCCTCCGCAGACGCGCTCTTCAACAAGCGAAGCGCCGGCCTTATCGCGCCGCCGCGCCGGAGTGGGCGTGAGGCGGGGAGGGGCCGGCCTTTCCTCGCGGCGCGGTGGCGAAATGTGTTGTTGCCCGCGATCGCGAGCGCTGGCCCACTGCGCGCCCTCACTGTGAGGCAAGGAAAACAGCAGTATTTCACGTCTCCCAGGACTGTACTCAATGGGCACTCACTGACTACATACAGCACGTGCGGTCCAGGAGAGAGAGGAAGTTTTATAAGTGGTCAGAGTGTATTCGACTGTTCTCTGATAATAAATAATACATAAATTAAATAATAAAAAATCAATAATAAATAAACATTAATTAATTAATTAACAATAAATAAATAATAAATAAATAATAAAAATATCATAAATAAAAGGGTAATTTAAACCTTTAATTTTAAGACTGCGTATGCATGCGAAGTTGTTACTTCCTTACAAGGACATAATGCTTAATCACTAGTTGAATGTGGCGTCGTCGACTCTGTAAACGCTGTAAGTTATAAAAGTTTTCCCTGTGATGAAAATTTCTGAATGTCATGCATAGCTTTCAAATAAGTCCTTACAGTCTCTGGCAATGAATAAACCAATGAACTGTTGTAGCTGATAATGTTATACACCCGTTCAAAAATTCCCAACCCTCAATGACCTTGCCTGTTATCTCCACACGAGATATTAACTGGTAACATTGTAATTTCAAAATTGTAATCGCCTTAAAAAATGCTTGCAGGTATGGATGATACGAATAGTTACAATTTAGTATAGCTAAATTTGTTCCTTTTTGCAAATATACTCAAAAATGCGTATAAAAGATCACCCATAAGCTATTCTTCAGCGTTTTCTCTAATCCTAATATAAGATCATTCTCAATTAGTTCCGAAAGTTCTGTGACAAAATCTTCTACAATTGATTCTTCTCTCTATTTGCATGCTTAAGAACGTAAATGTGCAAAGTCAAATACGCATGTGCTTCCGTTCTCTAACATTACTATCAGTTCTGGTTTTCCTCATATTCGCTTGGCGTTTTTCAAATTTAATGAGTTTCAATGTGTGTTCAAATACTGTATGTAGGTGTTTGCAGATTTATTATTAAAAATACGATTATATGAAAGAAACACTTCACTTCTTGTGTCCAAAGCAGCATCACTATTGATAGTTCTGCCGTCACATATTCTGTTGTGTTTTACATATTCCAGAACAATCAAGTGTTGCCATCTTCGTGCAAGACGATTTTGGCGTCGTGGACCGAATATTACTGGGATTTAATCCACGCCATCTACATAAATCTATTGAGGGGCGTTGGCTTAATTCTCCGTCTACCCACTAATTTCGCAGCGCTAAAACACGTTTCTGGAAATTTCTAAGAATCAGTTGGCCGGATCCGAAAACAAATTACCAGTTCCCCTCCAGGAGACCGAGACGTGTCGCGTGACACCTCATATGTCTCGATTGGTATATGGAAAGTGATCTAATCGTGAGTGACGGATCCGCACACACGAGCGCGCGCCCCCCCTCACAACACGACACTCACAATTACTCAAATACTGTACAGGGATTATCTATTACGTTAGTATCAAGCCGCTATTTTAATCACGTGATTCACAGCTCTCTGATTCTGCTTAACTAGAATGTATGTGGAGGGTTAGAAGACCACTAATGTTCAAATCATCATCTTTATCGAATAATGAACGCCTAGAGATTCTTTTGATTTCAGGTTACAATTATTATTTAATTAATTATTCGATTTTTCTTATAAAGAATAATAAAGAAAAACGCTGAAATCTTGTTGTATTTTCCAGCACTTTTCTCTTGATATGTGACGCTCCTTGGCGACTCCCACCACTGTATTTATGGCCTGAAGTTCTGCGTTACCCTCCTCAGCCTGAAATACTGGCCTCCCGTGCGAATAGAGTTGCCGACCTCGCAGGGAGACACACGCGGCTTTTTGTCACAGCCTAACGTCGAGCCGCGGTCTCTTACACCCAGGATTAAATGACAAAAACGACTTCGCTTGGCCCCATCTATATGTCCTCTGCATTTTTTGTCTTTTTTTTTTCTGGAACAACCTGTACTGCATATCTCCCAGAATATTCCATTACGATGTACCGTTTTCCTAGTGGATGAGAGGGCGGTTGGCCGCGGCTCGCCACTATGAGGCGCGAATGCGACAGAAAGAACGAACGGGTGAAGACTTGCTCTTAAAACCCATAAATTTTAGGAGACTAAGAGGGTAATTACGAATGATTGGCCTATGTTGTAGTGGTCAAAATAAACAGTTCCATCTCTGGGTACCAGGCTTCAAATTCCGATCCAGCCATGCGGAATTTGGGATTAACAGAGCGAGTTCGCGAAATGTGTTCTCGAGTTTCTCCCATTTCCCCTGCCTCTCATTCCATCACTGTTCCGTCATTATTCACATCACTAGTGGCCTGCAGCAGCAAGAAATGCTGCTGAGCGAAATCATCCAAAATATAGAAGGCACAGCCCCCATAAAACGCTTTAATTTTTGTCTTGTGAGTTGAGAGGATGGTTCGCGCCCACTGTGCTTCGCAAAATGCTGCTGAGCGAAACCATCCAAAATATAGAAGCACAGCCCCCATAAAACGCTTTAATTTTGTCTTGTGGTTGAGAGGATGGTTCGCGCCCACTGTGCTTCGCAAAATGCTGCTGAGCGAAACCATCCAAAATATAGAAGGCACAGCCCCCATAAAACGCTTTAATTGTTGTCTTGTGAGTTGAGAGGATGGTTCGCGCCCACTGTGCTTCGCAAAATGCTGCTGAGCGAAATCATCCAAAATATAGAAGGCACAGCCCCCATAAAACGCTTTAATTGTTGTCTTGTGACTTGAGAGGATGGTTCACGCCACTGTGCTTCGCAAAATGCTGCGGAGCGAAATCATTCAAAATATAGAAGGCACAGCCCCATTTAATTGTTGTCTTGTGACTTGAGAGGATGGTTCGCGCCCACTGTGCTTCGCAAAATGCTGCTGAGCGAAATCATCCAAAATATAGCAGGCACAGCCCCCATAAAACGCTTTAATTGTTGTCTTGTGACTTGAGAGGATGGTTCTCGCCCACTGTGCTTCGCAAAATGCTGCTGAGCGAAATCATCCAAAATATAGAAGGCACAGCCCCCATAAAACGCTTTAATTGTTGTCTTGTGACTTGAGAGGATGGTTCGCGCCCACTGTGCTTCGCGCGTCCGCGGATTCCCGGGCGGGGGGGGGGGGACGGCGACCGTCTCGGCGCCACGGCATCTCAGAGCTGCGCAGCGCAGCCCGACAACAGAGCTAGCGGCCCGCCGCGCCGCGCCGCGCCGCGCCGCCTTCGCCTCATCCGGTGGGGCTCCCATGTCCTGAATAAGAGCGCCAGATGACGTCCACGATAGCGTCTCGGAATTCCTGCGGAGAGATTGCGCGCGCGGACGCGGACGCGGGCGCGGGCGTCGGCGGAGGCGCCGGGCGCAGAAGTGCGGCAGGCTGTGGAGCGGGCCTCCCCAAAACAGAGGCCCTACGACACGCGCGTGGCCACGGGCAATACTTAAACGGAACTGATGCCATATTTTACGTGGCTAGACTCAGGCCATGAGGCCTGCTCTTCTGCCTGACTACGCAAATTTTCTCTACGCTCCTTTTACCAACTAGGGGAGAAACAAGGTATTTCTTGGGCGACGAAACAGGAGATTTGAATTTAGCTCAGAGGCTTCATTTTAGGCGTGAGGATCTTTTACATGCAGTAAATCTACTAACATGGGGCAGTCGGCTTTATTTTACCTGCGAACTTGGGTATAACAGTCCGATACGCTAACCGTTGCACCATCGCCACCGCACTTCACATCGGTTCTGGGAAGACCAGCTTCGTAGATGGAGTGACTCCATCCGTAGGGGTGTGCAGCCTAAAATGTGACCATTAAACCTTCCATTAAACCTTTTTTATTTACATACAAAATATTTTACTAGTGAATCAATTCTACAAGGAAAAAACAAGCGTAATTTTATCTGTACGATTGAAAAATACATTTGATGTTTTGTTGAACCAATGACAGGATTACAAGGTGACTTGGATGCTCCCTAAATGCCACATAAAAAATCCTCAAATTATCAGATTAAGGGGGGGAAGTCATGAATTGAACTATTTACGTAAATAAAACATTTTAGTGAGTAAGGCTAGGAAGCCCTTTCAAAATTTTCAGGGAGGCTGAGTCTTTGTCCTGATTCTGCTGGTTGCTTTTGCAGAAGTTTCAATACAATCTTTCTCAACATGCTGTCAGACCTGAACGCTTTACGAATAGAAATAGAAACAGCTATATCAATGAGGTGCGACGGATCTTCCACAGATGACAAAGGGAGATGGTTGATTGATTGATTAGTGATTTTGGGCGCGTCAAACCGGTAGCGGTAGCTCAGTGCATCAACTGATGTCACTGCAGCGCCTCTGACCGGGAGGTCCTAGTTTCGAGCCTGACGGCGGCGGGGTTTTTGACGCTAGCTTTTCATCTAGGTCGAATTCAGTCGCTGTCTGGAGAAGAATTCTAGCGGCCGGCTGCTCTGATCGGTAGTTTTCCGTGGTTTCTCCGATCAATACCAGGCGAATGCCGGAGCAGTACCCTCCCAAACGGGCCACGGACCGCGCGCGATCTGTCCTTCCAATTCCTTGTCCTATCCCCTCCTCTTACACACACATTTACACTAACATGCACGACAATATCACATATTCTGGGAGACCGGTCAGGAGTTTAGAGCTTGTCCCGGCTGGGGCGTTGCCCTGCTGGTGGGAGATACGTGGTTGGGGAAAACCCCACTAGCCGACGGTAGGTCGGTGCCGGATCTCGCCATACAGTGGGGGAAGATCACCGCCATCTCCCGAGGAAAAAGAACATGCACTTCACTAACGGGACTAATGACCGAAGCAGTTGACGCGCCCGGAAACACGAAAAAATCAATCAATCAATCATTGATTATTTCGTGTTTCCAGGAGGGTAATTAGTCCTGAAAGTGAAGTGTGTGATTTTATCACGGGTGGCGATGTTCCTCTCCAGCCGGATGGTGAGATCCGGCTCCGACCAGCATGTGAGCTTGCGGGGTCCCTCGTCCAGCTGTCTCCCACCAACAGGGCATCGCCCCAGCCAGGACCAGCTCGAAGCTCCCGACTGGTCTCCCGACAAGTATAGTGCATGTGAGTGTAAGTCGTGTAAATAAGGGATGAGGAAAGGACAAGGAAGAGGAAGGATAGTCGCGCGCGGTCTGCGGCCCCTTTGTTAGGGTGCTGCTCCGGCATTCGCCTGGTGTTGATCGGAGAAAGCACGGCACTCTTATCGGTAATAAGAGCAGCCGGTCGTTAGAATTATCCTTCAGGCACTGCATATGTAGCTAGTGTCGAAAATCCTGCCACCGTCGGAACTCGAACCCTAGGACCTCCCGGTCAGAGGCACTGCAATGACATCAGTTGCCCTGAGTCAGCTAGTTTTATTGACACTAAAGCCATAAAATGAAAAAATGAGAATCGTACGTAAGACGCGAAGTATTCAACCTTAAAATGTTTAATTGTTTTTTAATTCTTTTGTTATTTAATTGATGCATGTAGCAGCAAAAATACTGCTGACGACCGCGCCAAATGGTGTTGCAACAAGTAACACGCACACTGCTCAAGAACAACAAGTAAAATACGCTCGTGTTAGCCTGGAATTTATAAAAAAAATACTAAAACAGTGTGCAGTGTGTGCCCGGTGTCTCTTCTTAACCGTATCCGACAATTCTTCTCGAGACGAGCTCCGTTGGCCCGCGCAGCAGCTTACATATATCTGAATGAATATAGACGAACGCGCGTTTGTGTGACAGTAAATTTTGTATACAGTCTTCACGAATACTGTAACAACGTAGTACATATATTATAAGTTCTTTACATACCAAGAATATAAAAACAGTTGCTGTCCCATAATGCAACACGTAATCGCAAATATTTAAAGATGGCCGGCCTCTTCCTTGAAACCTTGCAGTCGCATAGCATCAGCAGTGCCGTAAACTGTGACGCAATGAATATGATATATCAGTTGGTCGAATCGAAACTTTCATTGTTTTGGGATTTTTCCCGAGTTCCTGGATTTCTGTTGAAGCGATGGATACCTCATACGGCCAGAGGCTTCATAGTTTTCTTTCAATTTCTGCGCGAATTGGAAATTAATAATATAGATGTACAATATTTACCTATCGTAATTATTCTTGATTTTCTGTTTAATTTATTATTTCGATTTACAAAATGAGAATAATTCTATCGTTTGATTGGCGGCCGTTTGACTGTTTCCATATTATGGTCACAATATTATGGAAATAACCTACAGGCTATAACCGAAAACGCGTTTCCGCTTCACCGTATTTGGTTATAAACGGGTTTAAAAAATCAATAACCGGGAAAACTGATTTGAAAGATAATTAAAGAAATTAGTATTCAGTATTTTTTTAAATAAATGGTGCAGTTAGTAAAACTGTATTATGTAAATGGCCATCGGGTCATTTAGAGTTTAATTTTCTTGGTATATTATTGTGTAGACCATAAAGACAGTTCTTACATGATTGTGTCATATATCAACCTGTGATACTCGAAATATGTTTCACGCAATGTGTAAAATTGTATTTTTGTTTTGTACTTGATGCGTGAAATAAATAATATTGTCGTTTTGACAATTATTCTAAATATTGTTTAATAATATATTGAGAGTGTTAGAAGGTAAATATTGATTTGTGTATAAAATCGCTTTCAAAACGAAAATTTGCTATTTTAGTAGCCAATAATTTTAAGCTGATATAACCACCAGGTTAATTAGAATTTGAAAATAACTGGAAAATTCCATAAATTGTTAATTTTGTAACACCAGCCGTCCCGAAGAAGCCGGTCGGCCCGCGCCGGGCCGGAATGTTTCGGGTCGGGCGGGCCGGCGGGTCGGGGGGGCGGGTCGGATCGGATCGGGTCGGGTCGGGTCGGGTTGGGTCGGGGCCCCGGCTTCGACGCAGAGTCGGGCCGGATCGGGCGGGGCGGGTCGATCGGGTCGGGTCGGGTGGGCGGGGCCCCGGCGCCGACGCGGGGGCCGGCCCCCCCGTCCGGCGCGTCGCCTGCCACAGGGGCGGGGTGGGGGTGGCGACGGTGACGGGAGAGTGGAAGTGGTGGGCGGCGCCTGGCACAGCGCGCTCCCGCCCGCCCCGTGGAGCCAAGAGACCGCGTATTGTCTGGAATAAATCAACTCTGCCCCACAAACCCGCGTTCGTCCGTATTCTTTCAGATTTATGTAAGCTGCTGCGCGGCCGACGGCGCTAGTCCCGAGAAGGATTGTCGGAGGCGCTTAAGTGGAGACACCGGTCACACACAGAGGGGAAAAGACTATTGATTCGACTACGCTTTCCTCCGGGCCTTTGCAATCTTCAGTCATCTACCGCGCAAAGTTTTTTGCTACAAACTATGCAAATTGTGAAGTACAAGCGTGAGAAGTTGCTCATTCTTTTCCTTCATGCTGCAGTGCCCAATGCTTCTGATCTTGGACCGTTAAAGATTAACTTATATAATGTAAAAACTAACAATATAATAACTACACTCCAGTTATGCTGGGAAAATGTGTGTGTAATTTGTCAACATAAAACTAATTGGGAGTATATTTGAATGCCAATAGATAAATAGAACTGAAGTAATAAAATTCTTAGGAGAATTCATAGATCCTAAAGTGAAATTTGCAAATATCAAAACTGAGCGAAGGCATAATATTCATTTTTTTCTTTTTTATAAGTTAATAAAATGAGAGACATGAGAAAATTGTATTTTGTGGGGAGAAGTAGTCACAACCTGAACGATTATAGCATGTGAGGAATGTACGGCAAAACTTTGAAACCGCTACTAAAAGTAAGTTTTAAGGAAATTAAAAAAAATAAAAAAAATAAAATGGCATACAATTAATAATAAACATACGTGTAAATACAAAAAGAAAGAGGTAAAATCGATTAAAAGAATAATCGAATAAAAGAAGATAGAGGTGTTGAGCAAGTATTTTGAAAGAATGGTGCAAAAAAAGCATGATGTCATTAATCTTGTTAGAGCATGTACAATATGAAGGGAGGATTTGGAGAACATAAACTTTGAGAAATCTACAATTACAAACTTTTCAGAAAAGTAATAATAATCTTCACTGCATATACTATTCTGCTACACTGTATATCTTTTTAAATAGTGCAATAGCTCAGTATACATTTTTAGATTTATACAGTGTCATTTTACACTATTTTCTCGTATGTGTGTGAAGACGTATAAAATAAGCAATACAATAAATATGGGGTTCGCACAAAGGCATCTCGCCCTCAGCAATGTCATTGTAACATGTATGCAACCTGTTAATTCAAAAATAAAATAAAATAAAAAAGCGTAATCAAATATAGATACGGATGTGTTCAAAACTCTCTCAAGAAGTTCGATTTTGAATGAAATAAAAATAACTGACAGGTAAAAAATGGACAGGAAAACATTCTGACCTTTAGAAATCTGCTCGCAAACCTACGCTGGTACGTAGTATCATTTCTTTAGGAATTATAAAACTGAAGCTTAGTCACTCTTTGATAACATTATCGCTTTTGAGAAGAACCATTGGAACATTTTGATCATTCATGCAGCAAGTAGTTGAGTGTATTGCATTCGTTTGACCTCTGCGATAATACCAAATTTGTAATGTACAAGAGATTCTACGAAACTTTACGTGACTCAGAATAAATATTACACACTCATAGAGCATGAAATGAGGTCGAAAACGAGAACTTATTACCAATGAACATGTGCTGGGAAATTTCATATAACGAAATTATACATACGACATTTGCGCTTGATTGGTGGACTTGGTGGTGCTCTTGATTGGAAATTATGCACGGGCATTTAGTAATACACGAAATCCCTCTGTCTGCACCAAAATGTGACTCGCCAAACACCTGTGCTTGCTGTTAGGTATCTCGCCATCCATTCAGGGGTAAATGTCAAATATAAACAAGATTTTCTCTAATATAGCTCTAATTTTTTGTATGTATTTGGCGTTATTGGGTCGATAGTCAGACTTAGCCGGCCAGCTACCGGTGTCCCCCTTGCCTACTTAAATTCCCATGCTTGGGAGTAAGAGCGACATGAGGTGAACACGGCGTATTCTCTTCGCCGTAACTAGCAAAATCCGCCTGCTTGAGCTTTTCTTCGTTACAAGCTACAGGAACTGGGACGATTTTAAATAAAAGCTACAACTCTATATTTGCTTCAGCCGGGAATCGAACTCGGGACTACGGCACGGGAAGCTAGTACGCTGCCCATGAGGCATCCCAGAGGCCCACTCTAATTTTTTCATTCATATTTTATTGCAGTACAATCATGTGACATAAGAGTAGTGGCGCACTCGAGGGGGCTTTTGAAGCTTCAAATCCCCCCTCCAGACAATGATAGTGTACATTAAGAAATATAGCATTTAATAGACTGCACTAAAGTCATTCGATATATCAGTTGTTTACGTTATAAACATTAACTATAAGAAAAAATAAAAATACATTTCATATGCAGCATACATTTTTTTAAATAATACGTCAATTCGGTTAGAAACTATATCAGAGAAAAATTCTGAGAACGCCACTTTTGGAATTGAATAGATCATTTGTCGGCCGCTGAGGATCAAATAAACAAGAAAAAAATAATTTACTTTTTTCTAATTCTTTAGAGAGATGCATGGGAAGAAACTATTGCGGCATAAATTGGGCAACCTAGTCTTACATTTTTGTAGTTTGAGTAGGATTCCTACCAAACAAGTTCCCATATCCCCTCGCCTCCGCTTTCCGGTCCTTATCTCCTTTTTGACGACGAGCCACAAAAGCACAGGAATTTCCAGGGGAAGAATATTTTTACACTACTAATGAAAACATCATAGTACATGTTACTAACTATACGCATATTCTGTGAATATGAATTAAATAAGAAGTAGAGGCTATATAAACTGTGCGAGAAGTGCACTTTCGTTTGAATTTCGTTCTTCTCACTTTCACTTGGCGTCAAAGAATGTTTACTTGAAGTGGTGAAAATCAGTCGTAACTCCACATTTCAATATACCAGCATCATTTCGCCTAGCCTTGTTGCGCCAATTCCAAAGCTGTTCACGACGGACCGCACATTGTTTCCTAACGGAGTTGGGAATCGCTGGCTCACCACATGTTTAAGATACGTTACGGCACTTCCGATAGTATACAATACATTGATGTTATCAGTAGAGCTATCGATACTGACATACTTTCAACTGGGAAATTTTGCACAGCGAAACATTAAAGTAATCGATCACTATCTATCTTGTACGTACATGCCATTCGACTTTCGCATCACTTTTGTGCATCTGCGCAGAATATCGATATTGCTGTCGATTGCCGTACGCTATGCGGTGCAAAACCTCCTTAACCTCCTTAGCGTACGATATACCTGTACACTATTTCGATATTATCAGTATTGCTATCGATATTGTTGAATCAGTAATATTGTAGTATCGTAACCAAAGCTGCGGTAATAGTAAAATTTTCACCGTATAAGAAATACTAATATGCGTTCCGATGGTCTTTGAGTCTGTTAGGAAGGTAAATAACATTTTTAGAGTTTAGTGTTTTAGACACATCGATATTTTGTTTTGTCGTCTCTATCGATATCAACTATTATTTCAAATCAAACACGATGCAAAAATAATAATATTAGATATAAGAGGTGGGCATTTTTTCTGCCCCATGAAGACAAAATTCGTCTGACACATGATTAATCAAAACGATACTTCGACATAGTCTGCAAATGCAAATTATTTTAACAACTAATACACATTTTTGAGCATTTTTATGTTCTCTTTCAAAAAAAAAACGGAACCCGAGCTTATAACCTCTCGATTAACGAAAGCTCCAGTTCCGAAAACACAGCTTCTCAGATTGATGTCGGTGTTGCTGCATAATAAATCGTTAATTGGGGGAGGCGGCGTGCAGGCGGCAGGGGCGGCGGCGGCATGCGGCTGCTAACGGTTCCGTTCGGCTGGAAGCAGGTCAGCGGGCAGGACGACGCGATAACAGCCAGTGGTATTTCACCTGCTTGCAGGGCGCGCGGCGCGGCGCGGCGCGAGCGGGCGAGCAGGCGGGGGAGTTTGCACCGCGACGGCAAGGCAGCGCTGCCTACGCGTCCAAAGCAAAGAGCTCGGCGTTGGAGCACGGTCCCACCCACGCACAGGCCAAACGACAGCATACACTGCCTCAGTACTGCCCCAGACAGATCTCGTTGATAATAACCAAGGGGCGGATTTTGATGAAATAAAACATCGCCAAAAATTGTCAATATAATGCTTTTAAAATGCCCTAAAAGCAAAGGAAAACGAGGTAAAAAAAATTGATCAAAAGCCAGTTTAGGTGAACAACTTAAACTGTTGGAAATGTTACTGATGTGATCGAGGCTGCTTCTAATCGTTCAAGTGAACTCAGGTTGCAAACTTTTGGGTTGGACTGTTCTTTACCAGGACTATTATTTACCCTCTTTCTTTAGTTACTTCGAAGTCGGCCAAAATACAATGAACAAATTAACACAGGAACCTCAGATTACATACGTTTGAGCGAAGAACTCGAATAGGGAAGAGAATTATGTAGAAAGAATTTGTTGCATCTCGTAAATATTATTTAAAACAAGTACTGTAAAAATCGAAATCAGCGAAAATGCCTTAAAAATTTGGAAAAAAGCTAAAATATGACTTATTGGTCGATATCGACGAAAAATACAAAATGTCATATAAGAATGGGTCACTTTTGTCAAAACATAAAATCAATATCTATACTAAAAGGCATTATTCTAAAGTGAAAAGAAAAAAAAATTAAATCCGCTCTTTAGTAATAACAGTATACCCCACTAATTGTAATACTGACGTAGGTTTGCTTCTTCTAGTATGATTATCAAAAGTACTTTGGAGTTTTCGAGAGTTCCTTTTTGGAAGACTGAGTAATTTAAAACTTGCCTGACATTTTCGTTGCTTTAACATTCTGGAAGGAAATTATTAATTCGTAAAGTTCACAAAAAACAATGCAGAGTCTGAGATGGCACATGACATCATCCGTTGCCACCACAAGCTGACATGTTGAGCGTCGCCAGATCTGACGTTCTAACAGGGGAAGAACTGCACCACCTCTCGATGTAGTATAACATGCACTGCGCTTATGGAACTAATGACCAACTCACTTGATGCGCCCGAAAACACAAAATCAATCACACGAAAATGAAGTGATTTTTCTTGGCTCTTATCCTCTTTAGTACTGTTTCAAATACTCTTATAGGATCCTATTATTAGAATAAAAGGCACAACTGCCAGAACTGTCAGTAATGCATACTTCATCGCGAATCTATTGTCCCCACACCGGCGTGCACTCCTTCAACGCAAACAGTGTGGAGTCGTCCATGAATTACGTAACGCTAAAGAGCGGGGAGGGGTTTGAGGCAGCGTTATGCTGCATTACTTAGGGGTAGGGGGTGTTGGTTTAGTGTTCTGTAACACTGATTTATTTTTATTTTTTCGACTCTGGTGAAAAAATTCCTTTTTTCTGTTTTATGACAAAACATTAAAATATTTTTACTTTTAATAAATAATTTAAACTTTTAATACATTTAATAGCTTATAATATATAAAAAATACTTAAAAATATAAATAGTTTAAAATTATTGTGTAATTTGTTACAATAAATGAAAGTATTTTTTCATTATTTTTATAGACTGTAACGAAGAAAACATTCACTACTGACCTATCGAATATTCTCGAATCCAATTAAATTGGTGAAGTAGATTGTCGCCCATGCGTCATCCACGAAGAGGTGTGCACGGCTTGTAAGATATGCTCACGTCTCTGCGTCCTTCCTTCGCATAGCACTTGTTCCCTCTTATTGTTACATGTCAGCATCGCCAATTAACTACGATCTTAATTATCATCAATTTTAAAATAGAACACAAATAAAACTAATACAAATTGTTTTTCTGTAATATAATTTAATTTTTTTTTTCTTGTAAATAGGGGAGGGTATCAAGCTTTATATAATTACTTTGGAGAAAATCGAGCGCATGTTAGGGATGCGTTACAGTGGGGGGTGGGGGTATTCAAAATACTCCAAATTTGCCTTACGTAATTTATGGACGGCCCCTGTACAAAACCCTTTTGGTCGTCGCGCATTGCGCACTTGACGCGAGCGCCCGACCCGCGCCGCGCCGCGCCGTGCTTCTGTTTTAGCCCCGGCCAGCTGTCCGGAGTGATTAAAGGACGAAAATAGACCTATTAAGGCCGGCGGAGCAGAGGTTTGCTGACAAAAGATGGCGATCTGCGCGCGCAAGTGGCGCCGCCCGTTTTATTTAGCCCTTCGCGCGCCCTCCGCGCCTCGCCGCCGCCTGGAGCAGTGGGCCGAAGCGGCCCGCGCACCTGCTTTCTACCTCTGCCGCCCGCACTCAGGCAATTTTTTTTTCTTTTTCGAGGGAGGGGGAATCGATATATAGACATTTAAACGGAGAGCCCATTTGAATGTGAATCTTTCTTACCTAACATTTCGCCAAGCCTTGTCACTAAATAATAATAATAATAATAATAATAATAATAATAATAATAATAATAAAACAATAATAAATTTCTCTGGTCATTTCTTGCACGAGGGTTATACCAAACAACATTCACAGAAACTTGAAGCATATTCAAATACCTTCAAAATTATGCAAAAATATGTTTTCTTGAACACATGCAGTATTGTAAGAAAATTTCTAAATTGCGATGAAACGTGAATTTACTTGTGTCTTGGTTACTAACCAGCCGCAAAGTCACGAAAAATTGTCGAAAAAAACATATATATTAATAGTAATAATAATTCCTCGACAGCCCGTGACATAGAAGTAGGTGTAGTTACGGAAACTCCGTGATCCTGGGAGCTGCGTCGGTGATAGTGTAGCTATACTGCGATTTTTCCATAGCTGCTTATGACATTTCATCAGCTGTTACGGTGCAATCCAATCGGGACCTCACACGTCAATACGGTGACGTCACTATGGTAGCATTCAACCTTCCGATTGGATGACATCGTAACAGCTGATTCACGTCACAGCCAGCTATGAATAGTATACTGGCAAGGCTTCCCTCGGCGAATATCTTTATTGGGAGGGATCTGGCGAAGAAGTACTCCAGAAAAGGAAGAAATTTTGGAGGCATTGTGAAGACGACGGAACAGGAGTCTAGAAGAGCCTCATATTGTCTGAAAGCAGTGTCTGACCTGCTTCAAACAGCTCAAAACAGCGTCAGTCTCCATAGAATCGGCTGTATCAACTCGTACGGGGGGAACTAAGGAGAGAGTGAAGGGTCATGAATCCTTCGTCTTCGTGTTAACGACCTATACAGGATACAGGAGAGAAGCTGTGGTAACACGCTAGGGATCTCATTGGAGTGGAAGCCACAAGCTTGCATAAACATGGCTTCAGTAACTAGTGAAAATTCCGTAGAGTTCAATAATTTCCATTAACGATCGGAGAGATCCTTGCTGTAATAAAATATAATGAACTATAATGAAGTATCGTGATATTCAGATAGAATCGGAAATATTCTGGGAACGGAAAATCACGTTCGTCCCAGTAGTAATTGGGACCGTAGAAGCCACACCCAAATATCTAATGAAATATCTGAGTACCCTAGGGCTTAATGGGAGTCAACCGTACTAACTGCAAAAGACCGCGATTCGAGAGACCAACCCGTCTCCTGAAACTTCTCAACACCCTGGAACCTTTCTGATTCATCACATAATGATTTCACCAGCAATTAATGAATGCAGGTAACTGTATAAGAAGAAAATTTTCAAAGACGTTATTACTTTGTAGGATTTATCACGTTGTAGGTAGAGATAAGAATACGGAAGACTAAAGTCGAGATAACGAAGTAAAGAGACTTATAAACATCGAACAATCAAAGAAATTCAGTGGCGAATAAAGCAACAAGATCTTCTCTAAATATGCAGAATTTGAGAAATCGAACATCTTAACGAAAGTTTTTTTTAGTGAAAGTGCGATGGGTTTAGTTACGCTGGTTCCGTCCCTTTTATTTTAGTTTCCGTTTCTGCCTTTCCTATCGTATTTCGTTCTTTTCTAATCATTGCCTCTTATTTCATTTTTTCCGTCTTTCTCTTTCTCGTCATTGCACTGGAATCCATTGCCAAACTCTTCCTGGCCAGCTGTGATCCTTCATCCGCCGCGGAGTTCACACACGTGGCTGTCTTGAGTCAGTTCTATTTATTATATCAGTCCAAAACCAATTGTTTCATATAATTTTTCATTATTACTCGATTTCGAAGTTACCACTTCACAACATACACACTCGGAGAAGCAACAATTTAACAATTTATTTATGTGGGTCCCTTGCTCTCTGTGGTCTACTCTATGGCAAATTTTTCATATTGCTCTCTTAATAAACGGAATGAGGAAAGTTGAACGACTGTTATTAGTGTGTAGAAGCGGTAGAATAGGGAAGGTACAAGACTTTGTGAGTGAGTGGAGTAAAACAAAATCTCGACTCTGGGCCGCATTATTTTCTCTAGTATAGTTATCCATTTTCATCAATCATTTCCTGATACATAGACTTTACTTATTTCCCAAGTCCACGCTCTGCTCGATAAATAGCATTAGTTTCAACACAAAGGCAGCTCGTTATTGGGGCTTGGTCAATGGAAAGTTGAAGTTGAACCGCCATAAAGCAGCTGTCTCTACAACTCTATTTATGGACATAAGGTTGGTTGGATTGATTGTTAGTAATTTCGGGCGCGTCTACTAGGGTCGTCTCGTAAGTGGAGTGCATGTTTCTTTTTTCGCGAGGTGGCGGTGTTCTTTCCCCACTGGGTGGCGAGATCCGGCGCCGATCTACCTGTCGGTTTGCGGGGGTTTCCCCAACCAGGTATCTCCCACCACCGAGGCACCGCCCCAGTCAGGACAAGCTCTAAGCTCCCGACCGGTCTCCCGGCATATGTGGTAGTGTAGTGCATGTTAGTGTAGGTGTGTGTAAGGGGAGACGATAGGACAAGGAAGAGGTAGGAAATATCGCGCGCGTTCCGTGGGCCATATGGTAGGGTACTGCTCCAGAATTCGCATGGTGTTGATCGTATTAAACTACGGAAAACACCCGATGAGAGCAGCCGGCCGCTAGAATTGTCCTCCAGATAGCGACTGAATTAAACCTAGGAGACAATCTAGTGTCGAAAATCCCGCCACCGTTGCTAGTCGAACCCCAGGACCTCCCGGTCAGAGGGACTGCAGTGACATCAGAGGATGCCCTGAGCCATCTCTCCCGTATGGACAGAAGGATTTTCTAGTAGTTCAAACAATAGATTTGCCAATCTGAATTTCGACCTTTGTTGATCGAATGCTTTTTCGTTTCGTTTTGTTCTTTCTCCTTGGTGTTCGGGCCATTGTGCGCCCCTCCTCCGCCCGCTCGCCGTCGTCAGCAGGAGCTGCCGCCACCGCCACCGCCGCCGCCGCTGAACTACTTATAAGGGCCGCGGCGCGAGCGGAATGCGCTGGCTTCGCGAGCAGATGTTTCCGTCAATCCAACGCTCCTTATTCTGTGATTAAAACAGACGAAGTCGCCCGGGCTCGCCAGACAAATCGCTAGATGCTGTGCCGTTTGCAAAGAGTACCGCCGATATAAACGGAAAAGTCGAAAAGTAACACCATTGAAGTACAATTAACATACATGCGCAATTAATAGGTATTAAATATTGTGATAAACTGATCGAAAAAAATTAAGAAAAATGTACTGATTGAAAAAACGAGAGAACGCCGTATGCTGCCGAAGAAATTTAGGGATGTGCCTATGTCAGAAAGGAAGAAAACGTTAACCCCCCCTCAAAAAAGGTGTGGGAGGTGATCCGTAATACTGTGCTTGCTTTCTACAGCTGCGACTGGAATTCAATTCCCGGCCTATGTATTCGTTGTAGACAAAGTGCATACGGGTCAGCTTTCTCGTGTTTTCCCATTTCCCCTTCGTCTCATTCCACCATTGCACAATCATCATTCGTATATCTTCATAATAATATCCTTCAAATCATTCAACTACTTCAAGAAAGCCATAAATCTTGGTCACTATCACCGTAATAAAAAATATTTTGAAAAAAGTATCCTCATTAAAATTGAGTAGAAATTTCAGAACCTGTGTTCTATTAGGAGAGTTTCCCCGACAACACACCTCACTTGCTAACGTAATAAAGTACTATTTTGTTCGTTTCAGAAAGCCAGAGAAAGCGGTCTGATGTCTACAAACGAATTAGCACAATCAGGTTGCCAAGGCAAGGAACACGCGGGTGGCTTTCCCAATCCGAGAAAAAATTGGTAGCAATGTAAAATAAACTAAAGTTTAGTCTTATTTCGAAATTTCCGTTTTATATTATTTCATTTACAAATTTAAGGGCACTGAAGACTAAGAAAAATATCACTTACTGTAGATGCTCTTAAGAATAAAATTTTAATTTTATGACAAGATTGACACGCCATCTATTGATATCCAAAGGATTCAATTCATTATAGTTTTCACGTAACTCAGTTATTAGCAACTGTTAATTTTATAGAGTATAGACCCTCCTTTAATCGAGGTATTAGCAGCCAGGGTGTTCAGTGAAAATCAAAAACCTCCGATAATAGAAATATTTATTATTGTTTCAAATGTGTAAATTAAAACATGAATTAAGAATGAACTTATAAAAAATATACATATATTATACATTTTGTACAAAAATGTAAATATCAAGTTACTGAAATCAATTAATTTAGTGTATATTCAACTTTTACTTGCATAAGTAATATTTTTTAAACTTTCCTTACTTTTTCTTTCTTGAGATTATGTCAAAATTTGTTTCTAAATAAATTGATTAAATTAACAGAATCGTCCCGAGGTTGCGGGTTAGCGATTTCACTAACACATTTCATTCAATTAATCCATTTAATCATTTTAATTCTGAAATAGTCCAAGGATAATTGGATTCCCGGATAGCCAACCACCGGATAATATTGTTTTCACAGTATAATAACAATTATAATTATAAATATGAACCCACAGCGCAAGGGAAAAAAGGTTATGTGTCTCAACGTCAACGTGCTGAGTTTCCTTTCGTTACGTTTGAGCAATCAACGGATATTAGAGATGGAAGTTGTTCTCAAAATCAAATTCTATTTCCATGTTGGGAGTGACATAAAGTGAGCTAAGTTACTTACAATTCAATATGGCGGACACTAACAAGGTAAAGTATTCAAGGGTCTGACACCAATTGATTTAATTCCGCGTAAAAAACGTTCAGAACTTTAAGGAAAAACATTTTTTCTTCTGTGTAAGGTATTATTAAAACACGCGTGCTACACCGTAAAGAACTATCTGCATGAGTGAACTAATTGAAAATTATCTCGCCACTGTAGAAAGGCGAAATACCATGGACAGCAGACAGTTTTATTCCTTCAACGACACCCTTGTGGTTCCCCTCTGGAGAGTGGTTTCGCTCCTTTGTGTCCCCAGGGGCCCTGCGCGCCTCTTGCGCGGTGATTCTGCAGCGGCCAGGGCACGCGGAAACGTGAATTAGCGGTGAGGAATGCGGCGGCTGCGGCCCTGCAGCCCGTTGCGGGCGCGTGATTCACGATTCAGTGAGGTCATGGACCACATTTAATGTTTCTTCGTCAGCTGGTTGTTTGCTTCTATTTCTTTCAAGCGCCGCATTCCACTCATCACGTAGGTCTAAAGGTTGCTCCGCGGAGGTTGATTCGGTATTTGAAGCCATCTCTTCGACTTGAACAGGACTGGTGTTTAAAATTTTACGACGTCTTAGCATACCTCTTTCATGCAGCCATCGTCCATAAATAGACGGACGAGTTTTTGTGTGAGATGGAGCGACGATTTCGCGTCGCTGGTGAGGATTGCTCCGGGGGCCTGGGCGTGCACCTGAAGTGTCCTTAGCGCCCGCGGAGGGCCGCGTTGACGTCCCACGGGCGTCGGGGCGCCAGGCCCTCGTCGCCCCGGAGGCGAGGCGAGGCGAGGCGAAGCGAGGCGAGGCGAGGCGGCGGGGCCGGGCTGGGTGATAGCCCCGCGCGCCTTCGCCGCGGCCTTATCGCGGGCGATTTCCTGGGCGAAGGAGCGACGGAGTCCGGCGAGTGTCTGTGTGGAACGACGGGGCACGAGGGCCTCGCGAACAACGGAATAGCCAGCGGGCGAGCGCGGATCGCGATCGCTCTCCTAGCAGTCTAGCACTATTTTTAACCAGAGTCTTGACCCCGTTTCCGCCGGGCACCGCGCCGAGGGCGGGGGCGGCGGGGGCGGGCGGGCGTGCGTGGCGGGCCCGTCGCCTCGCGTCGCGTCGCGTCGCCGCAGGACGCGTGGCTTACCTCGACAAACAGGACGCGATCGCTTCGCCAGCGCTGGGCGCGCCGACGTCGTCGACGCCGCCGCCACCGGCGCCGCCTCCGCCGCGCTGCCAGAAGCCCGCCGGCCGGCCGGCCGCTCACTGACACGACTCTTGCCGCTCGCTCGCGAGCCGTCGGCCCGCTGCGCCGCGCCGCCGCCGCCGCCGCCGCCGCCGCCGCCGCCACCACCCACCCGTCGCCTCCGCCGCCGCCACTGCCCGCCCGCCCGCACGCCACTAAGCTCACCAACTGAGTGACCCGCCAGTGGGTCGCGCTTCCGAGGAAGTGATACACGCGAAGCAACGAACGCCGCGACGTACGGATCGCACCAATCGCGAAACGTCTTCGGCCCGACCTGCCGACCAATCCGCGCCCATGACACGAATCAGTTTTCTCTTCACTCGAAGAATTTCCCTGCCGAGGCGGCCCGGTCGCTTTTTAATTACGTATGTGCAATTGGACAATAAAAATTAGCGCGGCGTCGGAGCCGCGCGGGAGGGCCGGCGAGACGCGGCGCGGCGCGGCGCGGCGCGGGCGACCAGGGCCGGGCAGCCGGCGCCTCGGCGGTCCCCGCGTCGCGCCGCGCCGCGCCGCGCCGCCCCACCCGCGTGGCTCGCGGATTGCCTCCGCCGTCTTCCGCGCGCCGCTGAGGGCCGCGCCGCACTGAGGTCCTCGGCGGCCGCCTACAGCTGCGAGCGGAGGAAGTGCCGGTGCAGGCGGGGTTCATCGATCCCTCGACGTCGCCACCGCCTCCTCCTCCTCTCCCTCCTCCTCCTCCTCCTCCTCCTCCACTGCCGCTCCGCCGGCAGCAACCCGTTCCGTGGCAGCGCTCCACGTACCACGTGGAGTGAAAGACCCTGACCTAGATTCCAGAGACGAACCCAAGGCCATTCGCCGCCACATCCGCTTGCAATCCCGGTCATCGCCACTTTCACGAAAACTGGCGTGACGTAACCAAAATGACCTATTCCGTCTAAAAATAGCCGGAGAAAATGATTTTGGTGAGGCGGCGGCGAGCACACATTTCCTCCTGAATGGAGGCGCTTCGGAACGGACGTTTCATTCACAACAATGCGAGAAAGCGGCGGCCATATGCCGCGTTCGTACGGCCGTCGCAAGTTCTTCGGGCGAAAACGCCGCAAACGTTTCTTTCCGTCGCTAGTTTCTTTTCTAATTTTATGGTCAATGAACTACATTTCCCAAATAGAAGACACTGAACCTGTAGCGATATCCATGCAGACATAAAGACTAGAAACAAAGCCGAATGTTGCTGATTAAAGCTGCTCTGTTTCGAAGCCCTTGCCTGCATTTTTTTCTGTAGTCTGATTTTGCAGTCGTTTGCTGTTTCATCGGTCTTCGCGGTATCCAGCACAATTTGCACTTCCGTTTGAGTGACGTCCATCAGCTCTTCTTTTGAATTCGTCTAATGAAAACCTCTTGCCATTCCAATTACATATTGCAATGCTATATTAATATTGGAAATTCTAGCAATAAGGAGAGTTTAGAAGAGAGCAAAATGTACAAAAATGTTACTGCGTCCTCAGTTTGATTAGGCTTGAGATATTAGTCATTTAATTATTCTGATGGTTCTGTTTGTTACTTTAATGAAAAAAGATGAAATTATGCATTCTATTATATTATGGTAAATGGAAACTGTTTTAAAGATATGCCAATCACTTTACATATAGCCACGCATACCGTGCGAGAAATTGCAGGAACTTTTCTCGTACGTTTTAAAAACCCGGAATCGATACTCCCGGGTCTAGGATGTCCGACGTCCTCGCATCTGATTCCAGTAGCCTCTCGTGTTCGCTTTCAAGTGGCCTGCGGTGCGCCTGCCGCCGAGGGCTCCTCCGGCGGCGGTGCGGCGCCTGCAGACCTGCATACTTCCCGTCCGCAAGGACGCCGCAGATTCAGCCAAAGTTCCGGTTCGCTCCACGTTTTAGTGGGCCAGACAGACAGCGGCCTGAGCCTCGACTGACCTCAAAGCGAGACTAGGCTCCTGATGGATACTGACCTAACGCAAACCCCTCCGAGAACAAGGTCGTCCGCGAGAGGTTGTTGACCGCTCTGCCGAGATATGCAGGTTGGGCACCCTTGGAAACGCGCTCGCGCTCGGGCCTGCCTGCCTGCCTGCCTGGCCGCCCTGCTGCTCCTCGTCGGCGTCCGAATGATCGATACAGGGCGGCGAGAAACGTTCTGAATGCTTCTGGAATCGGTATTGGAAAACAAGATTTGGTCCCTATGGCTTCGTTTCAAACGGTAGCCAAAATCCGGTATGTAGCCGTTGTCGTGCAGACCAGCGTGTGCAAAAACCCAGGAAGAACAACAGAATAGAAATTCCAACGCTAAGGATCTGAATGAGATTCTCCTAATGGAATCTTGCCACAATTCTGGTATGCGCTTAAATATGAAGAGCATTAGACTTTAGGGATTTTTTAAAAAATCGTTTCAGTTAGGATTCTTTTAGGTATTTACGTGTTTTGGAGAGTAAACGATACAGATAGCTCATTCAGAACGTGTAGAGGTTTGTTTCTGGAATTGCCTTCCCTTTGCCATGGGAGCTCAAAAATCTCTGCCATCGGACTCCCGAATGTCCTGAGGGAAAGGCTCTCGCATCGAGAGGGCCGTAATTTAAAATTTTATTTTCAAGCGGTGCAATTGTTTTGTCAATGAATTTTTGAAATACGTTGGTCACGATTCGGCCGAGGTACAGTTATCTTCGCCTACTTGCAAATCTAATGTCATGTACATCCTGGAAATGCATTTCACTGCAGCCCTCTTGGAAAGTGGACCGGACGGCACGGCGGGCGGGCGGATGGTACGTAGGGCCGCGGAGCGCGCATCCACCCGGCCCAGCGCCTTTCGAGGGCTCCCAGCACCTCCCGCCTCGAAAGGGCTTGCAGGAAAACCAAAGACGCTTATTTAACGCCACAAAGCAGTGAAACCTGTGTGTGACGATCGGGGGCATTTAGTGTTCAGAAGCAAATCACAGGACTTTCTCAGCTTTGATTGAAAGCCTCGAAAGGGCTTGCAGGAAAACCAAAGACGCCACTTATTTAACGCCACAAGGCAGTGAAACCTGTGTGTGACGATCGGGGGCATTTAGTGTTCAGAAGCAAATCACAGGACTTTCTCAGCTTTGATTGAAAGCCTCGAAAGGGCTTGCAGGAAAACCAAGGACACCACTTATTTAACGCCAAAAAGCAGTAAAACCTGTGTGTGACGAACAGAGGGCATTTAGTACGCAGAAGCAAATCACAGGACTTTCTCAGCTTTGATTGAAACGATAAAGGAAAGCTAAACGAAAACTCGATCAAGATGGGAGGCTACAAACTTTGATCAAGATGAGAGAACTTTACAATAGCGGAAAGAGGCTCATTCAGTCTTTTAGAATTATTCAAACATGTGTAAATGCATCAATATAATTGTTGCCAAACAATATTATTTTCGTTTTTGATAGAAAGTTTGTAATTTTATGTAAAACTGCTAAAGTACAAGTATCTTGTAAAGTAATGTACAAGTATGTGGATTTTTAGGTGTGCTTTGATTTTGAAACTTAATGATAACTATGACGTGTACGTAATAAGATTTGCACAATACCTTTGAGTTCAACTAAACTACGATATAATCAACATTGTATATTAGAAATTATTGGATAATACGGAGAAACGTTTCTTCCACTCCTAAATATTACTTTAACCAACGCTAAAATATCACATTGCGTTCGATTGTTAGAGCTTATATTAGGAGAAACCAGAAATTGTTTGAATTAAATGAAAATAATACATAATCAATAACTTTAAGAAATTGTCTCACAATTATTCAATAGAAAATTATGTCTGGAACAAGTGAAAAAATGAGAAAGTACAAAAAATATTCCGTTTTGAAGAAATTGTAATTATCACAGAATCTTAAACATTTTAGGGATCAAGATGTTGAAGCAGGGAATCTTCAACAGTAAAAGTTTGAAAAAAAAGCTGGAGTGCGTTGGAAAATGAAAAGAAGGTTAACTGAAAACCACTGTAAGAATACGTATTAACCAGAGGGACACCCAGAATGTTTCTCCGCTAGGGAAGAGATGGGGGTTAAGGTATCGTGTCAAGCCGACTTCACGTTTTCTTATAAAGATTTTTTATTTATGTTGAATATAAAATGTATTTTTTATTTGTTGACTTATAGTTAATATTAATAAAGTTAACAATTGATATATTTCATTACTTTCGTTAGTACAGAAAATTAGTAAAAGCTATACTTTTTAATATGTATTGGCTTCTGGGGCGGGGAATTGAAACCCCATGAGCTCCAACTTGGATGTGTCACTGCTGTTAACAGATGTTAATACGAACGGGAAATTGAAACGAAATTTCAAGTAAACGCGGGGCAAACATTAGCTTAAGACATACACGTTTTCAAGAGTTATTAAGAGTTTTGTTGTATTTACCCATTGTGCCTTTTTCAAGAATTCTTAATTTTTATTGTTGTGCCAATACCACTTACTAAGTGACTGTCGCTAACGGTCGCTCACATTTAACTTAAACGCGACAATTTTAATTGAATCGCACTTCAGACTAAGTACAAAGCGCATTCGTGAAATCTTACAGCCACAAATAACGCATTAAAATGTCGCAAGCAATGCGTTATTGTAATAAAATTACAATATAAAACTATTGTCATGAGAGAGTCTATCGTTTGAACTGGAAGGGATTATAAATTTACTATTAACGTCATTGTCTCATTTCTGGAATATATATAAATTTGTAAATTTTGCATGCCTGGGAAGTATTATTTCACACAAATAAGTTGAAATATGTAACACATACACCTGCAAAAAAATACTGGTCTTCGACCCCTCTGCCCCTACAGTTCCGACACCACTATCGGCTTATTACATACAATACTTTATTTATTTAAACAAACAATAGCTCAATATATACTTGGGCACAGTAATATAATTATAACACTACTTTTTTCAATAAAAACAAAGATAAGAACATAGTACAAAATTAACTAAGTAACAAAACGTGAAAGAAAAATGTTCATTCTTTAAAAAATATTCATTAGTTCTAATGCTTTCAAGCTGCCGTTGCCCTTGAATTGAAAACTTTCTACTGTAATTCATTTTTATTCTATTTTTTATTTAAAGTCAAAAATAGTTACTATGAATGTATTGAATTACTATTATAAAGAATGAATGAAATGAAATAAATGAACGAATGAATGAAAAGCCTTACGTTTCTTCTAACATGAATGGATCAATCTACGGAATGTAAGGTTGATCCATTCATTGAATGGTCATACACATTAACCACGAAATAAAATTATAATCTGCACATTTAACAAAAGCTGAGTATTTTAAAGAGTGTTCTCCGCACCTCTGTTGCCAACCCTTCGATGCGACCTTTAAAAGCTGCGCGGTCCCTCTTTTAATCCTCCGATTGAACAAGAAGTTGAGCGCCCTACTTGTGCATTGTTGATCTTCTTTCGCGCTCACGATCCTCGGAGGCGATGAGATGGGACGATTTCCGGTTCCAACCGAGTCCTCCCACAATCGGCCGCGATCTGGACTGGAAGGAGGCTGGGGGAAAGTGTCTCCCGGATGGCGTAGGGCTGACGGAGAGAGCCCCAACATCTCTCGGTGCAGAAGGATGTGCAGAGCTAACCTGAAAACCATGCTAATGGCGCGCGGCCCCTTTCTCGCACCTCAGAGTCGAGATCAAAAAACGCGCGTTTGTCACTTGTTTCACTCTGAGGTCTCTTTTTAAAAAAAGGTGTCTGCTGGAGAAATTTATTGTAGAATCTCGTCATCCTATGATCTTTTATTATAAATCTGATACCTATCTGAAAAAGACTGTCATTTTACAGAGTCGGCCTTCTTCAGATACTGCAGGTAGCTCGATAGACAAGGAGGGTTATTACTTGTGCACATTTTCTTGAACCCTCGTTTCGCTAAATGCGAGAGGGTTTTTATTTCGACGACAGGACTATTATATCAAATCTGTAATTTGTTTTTCGATGCAAAATAGTTTTTATTACACGAGAGCAAACATGTCTGATTATTAGATTTTGTCATCAACGCTCGTTGCTGTGTGTATAATAAATACCAAGATCGTTGTAATCACGCGTACCATTAACGAAACCACGTGTACTTTACCTAAAAACCTTTATCATTAAGTCTTTATTCATAATATCCTGAGGCAATAGATAAAAATTATCTCATTTAGGACTATCAACAGATATGTTGAGTCTTAAAAATACAGAATTAAAAAATCAGTGGTACGAAATATACCATATAATACACAATCGCAAAAATCTTACTAAATTTCCAGATTTTTACACATTTGGTGAATTTAATAGAAAAGGTATGAAACAAACCATGTGGCTTGGAAAAATCTCAATGTTTTGTTTGATTGTGTGGCAGATTGATTTTAAACAAAATTAACTTTCCTCTAACATTATTCTTTTCTCCAAAAGTAGTGAAACGATATTACTGAATCACATAAAAAAAAAACATTTTCATTTTTCTTGTCTCGTTTTTTAACGAATTATGTCATTTTTACGTACCTAGGATACTTTTTATATTGTAATAAGCGAAGTAATTATATATTGTAATATGAATTATAACCAACAAAGACTGCGACGAGCATAAAAGTAATGCCGTTGGGATCGAGTGTACCAGAGACTGGCAGGCCACGGGTTAATTCCTGATAAGCAGGGCTCGGATTCTGATGACCTAAAAATTCTTTGAAAATGACATACAAGATTAGTTAAAAATTAGAGGAAAATGACCTATAAAGTGACTTAAAGATAAGAGGGAAATTACGTAATTTATTTTAAATACTCAAATATGTGTATGAAAATATTTATTATTTAGTCAATACATTTTACAATATGAAATAAAATGTACTTATATAAAATTATATTTAATATAAATTCCTTAGTTTAGGAGGAATTAACTCTGTTTTTAAAGGTCGAGGAAACTGCCGACGATGCGTGTAATTTTGAGAGTTCGAAAACAGAGTCCATTGCAGCAGTGGATTTCGTCATGACTTGATGATATAACAAAAACTTGTTTTAGTCCGTCATTGTAAATTCATGGAACATTCACTAACAAAAAAACACGAAAAGGAAACAAAATGACAAAAATGACGCAAAGGTAAAAAAATACCTAAAAATTGAAAAATGACAAAAATAACAAAAAAAAATGTCCCAATAACTATACATTTCTATCTCTCATGTTAAACAATGATTTACAAGTTACCTATGTCTAGAATGCACTAATGAAAAGATGGTATGCCATTAGAATCCGAGCCCTGCTGATTAGGTGTCAGAAATTTACTTTGATGCGTTTAAAATGTTTGTAGTGCCCTAAATGGATTTCGTAGGGTGACTTCTCTTATCAGTACTTTCCCTTGTCGCTTCCAGACGAATGTCAGAGCAGCTTAGTAGAATGGACCATGAAGTGCTCGCGACCCTTCCTTCTCTATCCTGACCTTATCCCCATCCTTAGTACGGAGCGACGGGCAGATCACCCAACTTTGTATGGCCAATCTCAAATTATTCAGAAAATCTTCGACAAACATCGGTGGTTCGAAAACAACGACAAGCTGGGAACCTATAGATGCACTTGATATATCTTGTGGTAAAATAAATAAATAAATACATTTATACTCTAATATTACACATTGTTACGTGAGCCATGATATCCACACAGTACAGCATTTTTTCTGTGCTGGGGGAGGGGGGGTTCTGTGCTAGGGGTGGGATAGTGTCCAGCCGGCTTAATCTCTTTTTTATAAATAATGTTTAATTTATGCTATTTTTAAAAATTATTTTTAGGTCGCTTTTCAACTACGTTGCCATTAGAGATCTAGATAATAATAACACAAATTTAATTTGTTGATACAGTAAAGCTTTCTCAATGCATAGTTTCAAGTAACCAGTATATTTTTCCGATTTCAAAAGATTTCGCATTACACAATGTAATATTGTAGAATTTACGTGTACTAGGCCCGGAGTTTATGTTCACATTGGACAGATTTCTCCATTATACTCATTCCGTAATGAGCTAATTTTACTGCATTAACAATTTCTACTGAGCTGTTGAGTTGAGTATTTAACACGAGGATAATTTAAATATATTTTGTTGGAGAGTTATAAACATAATTATTAATTTCAAAGTTGTTCTTAAGTTCAAGAGTTCCTGGACAAGTTGTTCTTAAGTTCAAGAGTTCCTGGACAGTCAATAATAATAATAATAATAATAATAATAATAATAATAATAATAATAATAATAATAATATGGGTTGCAGAAATTGGGGAATCATAAATTGGAGTGGGTCAGAATTTTTTGGAAAAAATGTGATTTTTGAACAAATATTATCAGAATTCTGACTATCGATTAATATATTTTTCTTGCTCTATTTTTACATTGATACATGTCAAAGTACAGCCCCTTATTATTCTACTGAGCCCTCCAATTATTTCCGAAGTACCGGAACTCCGTTCCTTCGCGTTTCGCCAGAAATCAAGCTCTAATTAAGTAACTACATTTGTGACTTACAGTAACTTTAATATTCGCACCTGTGAGTTAATAAGTACAGCTCTCGCAGTGCTAAGATTCTTTCACGATGCCGCCATAATGAATTTCGAATTCTTTTGCTGTTTGATTTTTAATAAATTACCGCAAAATTTGTAATAAAAGGCAATGGGCTTTTTAAATATTATTTTAGACTTTTTAGGATATAGTTTACTTACCGGAATCAACACGATTTTGCTTCACCTGTCACAGTATTATCCTCATAATTCCGTCACAATCCTCACAAAATCCCCGCAAAATCCTCACAATACCATCCTCGTGGATTTTTAAAATAAAGTTTGGATTTATTTAGCCAACATATTAGAACTAGTGTATATTTGTAAGCATGTACATTGAACACTCGCGAGTGGAAAGGCATCATATTTACAAATCATGAGCCTATGCGATTAACATAAAACATCGTTGACACAATCCAACGCATTTCTCCAGTAACTCGGAGAACGGCCTTCCGGATTTACAAAAACCATCGTGTATTTCGGAAACAGTTTATCAAGGGAACAATTCCCCGGAACATCTCTGAACATTTATTTTCGTCTTTCACAATTTCTACTAACTTCAATTGATTTCCATTGATGTAATGTACCCATAGACATATAGTACTATATGTCTACGAATGTACCTCAAACCGGAGTTTATGTTCACGGTCTAATAATCTCAAACGCCGTACTATCGGCAAAACGACTTTTAAGAAGTTACACATTTTAGATAGGCAACAGTTTTCTACAAATGAAATACGCTCACCGGTCGATTCCCCATAAGTACACTTGGCATTTTTTATATTAATTATAATTATTCACACATTATATTGCATTAATAACTTTGCGAATATTTTCGTAAAAATCTAGAATGTTTATGAAATTGTTCCAAAAGATACGTGATTAAAAACATTAACAAAATGCGGTAATATGTATGGTAAAATGTTTTCTTTTCATAAAGTATTAATTAATACATAAGATATGTTCATTTACGTTCATGAAAATTAAATTAATATACAAGAATGTACGAAAAATTTGAAACATGTTACTTGCAACATGGTATTGCAATCGAATTTTGACCGTGAAATCTTTCATACATTTTGTGACGTAATCATTCTCTCGCGTCAACATGGTAGACGCGCGGTGCGCGAACACGGTTGAATGACTGATTTAAGTAATTTAGTAGCGTTGTGTTTTTAACGTATCATTGTATACCATTATTAACTCTTTAAAAAATTTCCAGTGAGGCAAATGAATCTAGTTTGTTCCGTTAAGCTCCATTAAGTTTACCAATGATGTTGTGCTTCGTAATAGGTTATGATACTGTATTAAACTGTCATTGTCAGTCAAACTCCTTATAAGATCCTTGTTATTCAATTAATTATCAAATATATTAATAAATTATTGAAAAATCTGCAATTTACGTTTTTAAATTATTGAGTAATTTGTGAATTCAGAGAACATTTTGCTTTTTTAATTTTTTCATTCATTAATCATGAGCAAAGGTTGCATTCTTCATTGGTTTCGTAAAGGATTACGAATTCATGATAATCCAGCACTTTTAGCAGCTATTGAGAAGGTTAATGTATAATTTTTCTGTTGGCACATAATGCATGTTTTATGAAATTATTACCTTTTTCTCTATTTTCTAATCATTATTTTATATAGGTCCATACAATGTGTATATTTTATTGTTTTGATGTGTAAAGGTTGATGGAGTCAATTATGAACTCAGGCCTATATTTATATTGGATCCTTGGATTGTGAAGAAAATGAAAGTAGGGCCTAACCGCTGGAGGTTTTTGCAAGAATCATTAGAAGATTTAGATAATCAATTGCGTGCTATTGGAACAAGGTAATCCCAAGAAAAAGAAGCAAGTATTTAAAACTAATTTTTTAGAAAATGTTTTGTCTTGTGCCATGCTACATTTATTTTTGTACCATTTATGAATGTACAGTTTCTATGGCCTTTTAATTCAATTTTAAAATGTTTTGACCTGAGAGTTGGGTCAATAATTTTCTTAAACAAAAAGTGAAAATTCAAAGGAAATAAACATTCAATTCTGATTTATTTCATTCTTTTAGTAAAACTCTAATTCAGATGGAAGCATAAGTCATGTTGAATGAGTCAAGTCACGCTTGTTCACCATGTCATTTGCTTGTTGAATCAATTTACAGCAGTTCTGCTTTAAAAATTATCGTCAAGATGAACTATTTTAAAAAAGTATTCTTGAGAATTTATTGTAAATCAAATATTTCAAAGCAATTAAAAATTAAAAAGCCACAGAGAAGTTTCAATTTATCTCCATTTATAAATTGGACTGTTTGAGGAACAAAACTTGCCCACATGGTGATGGTTAGTGTCGAAAGAATGAATTTGAATTTATTTTACTCATGTACCTCATCGATTATTAACTCACTTCTATAGGAAATACTTTCGTTCAAAGTAACAATAGTGAAGCATAACCCCAGGAATGGCGATTAAAAAAGGAGTTAATAATAAGAAAAAAAACTTTTTGTGACTAGTTATGTTATGGAAATCTTTAATATTTTACCTTTTATAATTCTCATAAAAAAATATAAAACTTTAATTAACTAACTTAAACTTCCTGGAATATTAGCTCCTAAAGGAAAGAAGTGTATTTTGTAAGTGCTATTATATCACATACATATTTCCAGGTTGTTTGTTTTAAGAGGGAAACCCGAAGAAGTATTTCCAAAATTATTTACGGAGTGGAAAGTGAAACTACTTACATTTGAAGTAGATACAGAACCTTATGCAATTGAAAGAGATGCAACTATAGAAAAACTTGCCAAAGTTGCTCATGTTCCTGTGGAACAGAGGGTATCACATACCCTCTACCACTCAGAGAAGTATGCAGTATTACCAACTTTTAATTGATAAGAGATAATAAATGTTAGTGCTATTATGAAATGATTTAATAACATAGTAAGTGATGACTTGAGAGTTAGAACATTATTGGGTAATAAGTTTTTGTTTACCCAAAATTATGAAAGGGTGTTTTTTAGGTACTAGTAAGTAATTAACTTGGCATTCTTTTGATTCACTCTTTAACTATTTTTGAAAAATTTGGGAGTAATGTTATATTTTTATTATTTTCTTAACATGTTACCTGAGGTTATCTTGCTGAATTTTCTGCATTCAAATTCCGTTAATGATATTTTGTGTCTGTTAGAATCATCAAGGCCAACATGGGAAAACCACCACTGACATATCAGAAGTTTCTTGATGTAGCAAATTCTCTGGGACCTCCTCCTCGACCTGTTGCGACTCTAGATTTTCTGGATATGTCATGTCGACCAGGAAAGAGTGTTCTTGAAGATGATCAGTTCAACGTTCCAACACTTTTTGAGTTGGGTGTTGATGAGTCCTCTCTTGGACCATGTCTATACCCAGGAGGTGAAAGCAAAGCACTCGAAAGACTAGCAAAATACATGACAAACAAGGTTAGCGTTGATTTTTTTGTTGTAATATTTTTTAAGGTTTATTCTTTTGAAAATGTTCTTGAATGAAGTATTGTAAATTATTTGTGTTATTTTTAGTCGTGGGTGTGCAAGTTTGAGAAACCACAGACATCACCCAACAGCTTGGAACCAAGTACAACTGTTCTTAGCCCATACCTAAAGTTTGGATGCCTTTCTGCCAGGACATTTTATTATAGATTAAAGGAGGTATGTATATTTTGAGTTTAATTTATTACATTTTCAGTTAATGTTTCTTAGAAAATAAATTTTGAAAGTAGTAGTTGATAATTCTAGATTTTTCTAATGGCAAAGTAATTGTATTGTAAGTATTTAGCCCAGTCAAGTTAGATAAATTGAGTGAATATAAACCCGGAGTTTTGAAACTTGTCATGATTGTTTGTTGGTACTAACTGCATAACATATTAAAAGTCCTAAAGTGTGTGTGTGGGTGGGTGGGGGGGAGCCAGGGGCAGGGTAGCCATTTGAAGGTTTGAATGTCCATTTGTATTATTTAATGTAATTTGTATGTTGACAATGAACACAATTTTTTACCAAATATTTGTACTCGATCCTCATGAAATAAACTATATATTATCAATTTATGTACATGATCTCCGACCCCAATGACTACAGATACTCACAAGTCTATAAACAAAACAGGATTTGCAAAGGTGTAGAATGTTCCTGATTCCCTCCCGCAAAATATGCAAGTACATATTGTTGATAAATTTTGAACAAAAATGGAATTACTTCCAGGCATTGAATTTACCATAAATAATTTTATAAGAGAGATAACTAGGCCTTGTCGTAAACAAAAACAATAATTTTAACTAAAATGTTATTTACAACAAATCTTATAGTTTTTTAAATTTTATCTACTTTTCTTTTGTATAGGACATGATTTTCTGTGAGATTGATAGTTATGAAGATAAGCAAAAAACGTGGAAAAAGCACCTTCAAATGGCTGCCTCGCCTTTGGCTCACCTCCTACACTTTGGATTTTTAGTATGTAATGCAGTAGGTACCAACTAACAATCATGCCAAATTTCCAAACTCCGGGATTTTTTTCCTTTGATTGCCATTATTTGGTCTAATTTGACTGGGCTAATGGTGATGTTTTTATTTTAAACTAAAAAACAATTTATCAACAAGAAAAATTCGATTACCCTGTGGAATGATGTTACTCTTAAAATAAAGTCTACTTGTCTACCCACTGGTAGGTTAAGTGGAAATTCAGTTTAAGATAAGGCTATGATATTGAAATGAAAACTCCATATACAAAAACTAAGGAAATGATCTTTGATGACTAACCTTTCTTCAATAGCTCATCTAATTTTAATTATTTTTTAGATATGGGAATATCATTGTCCAATTTAGAATCTTCTTTGATGGTTGGTTATCACTGTGCAGTTTCCGGTTTTATTTTAATAAAAAAAACCTGCAATTATCAATCAACAACAATGTTAGATGGCTGATTTTAATGAATTTTGAGATATAGGTAGATTATGGCCTAACTGAGGATCTGATAACAAGAAACAAAATAGTTATGAGCATTTTACACAGAGAAATCTAAATCCAGAACCTCCCACTTTTGAATGGTTAGTTAGATTTTTATCCAATTTGCTAATCCTAGCAAAGTGAGTGAGTAGTGTTAGAAAATAAGTGTCGATTAGAGTGTCATGAATTTTCAGATGAATATTTGTCAAGAATTATGAGGTATCATGTAAATGTCATATCTTCAAAACACCAGAACTGTAAGATAATTTTATTTGACTTTAAAACATTTGAATACATTTAACAGAATAGAAGTTGAATGTCCAATAATAAAAAAAGAAAGGCTCCAAAGTATCTTAAATTTTTATTGCAGTTGAAATATTTTAAAAAATATTTTAATATTTTTTAGTGTGTTTTTTAACAAGAACTTCAAAAACTGAATTATGTAGTATAACTAATTTCTTTGCTTTAAATATTTTAAATAAACAGGTAATTGGGTCATCAGCTCACACAAAACCTCCAGTGTCACTGATTGGCCAACTAATGTGGAGAGATTTTTATTATACAGTTGGGTGTATAACTCCAAATTTTGATAAAATGGAAGGAAATCCTGTCTGCTGTCAAGTGCCTTGGGATACTAATGAAAAATATCTTGAAGCGTGGACTCTGGTAAATTTGAGAATAAAATTTAACAGGAAAAATTCCACACTGCTATTGCTTACATATTTTAAATTAAAATGCAATTCTTCAAATCTAGTATTTCTTTTCAGGCTAAAACAGGCTACCCTTTCATTGATGCAATAATGACTCAGCTACGTCAGGAAGGATGGATCCATCATTTGGCTAGACATGCTGTAGCCTGCTTTCTTACAAGAGGCGACCTCTGGATTTCATGGGAAGAAGGCCAGAAGGTATTTAGACCTTCTGTAGAAGTAGAATATGTGCTTTGAATCTGAAAATCATGATCTTATCATGACTCCTTGGAAACTCAGAGCATGAAAGAGAATATAAATTAAAAAATTGAAGATGTGAAACATTTCACAATTTGATGGGTGTTGCCTTAATTATTCTTTAATATTTTATAATTATCCAATTCAATGTATTGTATTTGATAGCAGTTAAGTGTTTATTTAATTTCTGTTGAAGTTCAAAATTACCAGTAAATTTGAAGTGCACAGAAAATTAATATGGTATTGACAACGCTTAAAAGCCTCTGTAATTAAAGATCAAAGGGATTTTACTTCACTAATTGCCTTGGTGGTGCAGGGTTTTAGGGCAGGTGCATCCAAGTATGTTACACCAAGGCTGTGGTGGTCTTAAAACCTTCACCCTTGGCCTTACTTCATTATGATATAAACACATTTGCTATGCTATGGGCAGTAGCAAAGGCTCTTTTGGAAATTGTCCTCCTATTTCCATGAAAAGTTGAAAGCGGTATGTCCAGCTCAAGTATTATCTCATGAAGCAGATTCTAGGCAAGAGAGGCCCTAGGACTTCCTTGGAAGTGAGGCTTGGGGGATGGGAGACCCCGTGCTAGGCTTGACCCAGCAGAGCAGCATTGATACATTTTGTATCATCTTTGTATTAACTTTTCCTTACTTTATCATCACGATGGATTAAACATGTTGACCCACTCTGCCTTCAGGAGTGCCCTTTCCAACACTTCATTGGCCTGCTCCTACTCCTTTTCTCAATAGTTTTTTTGCCACTTGATCTTTCTTTTCTTCAAATTTGTTGCAACGTTTCCTCAACACATTTCTTAATCCTTCTTGGGCATTGAATGTATTAATCTCTGGAGTAATCCTTCGTTAAGTTTTGTTTCATGCAGTCTGTCAGTGCCTTTTACCGCGACCAGGGGTTTGACCATGTGTCCCAGCCATTAGTAACTATGTGTCCCAGACGATCATTCATCATTGAATCCTTGGTGACTCCAGGTGTTTAACTTTCATGACTTCATAGAGCATAGTTGAGCTATTTGGCCAACAGTGACATCTTCTGACATTCTCAATTAATGATTATGCCCATTTCTTCTTAGTATGTCTTTCTTCTGTTGGGTTGAAGCTCTTTAGTTTGCCTTTTGGATCTGAATATTTGTGGTGTACTATTGAATAGCTGCTAATGATCTTAAAACTCACATTTCAGTACCTGCAAGTTTCCTGTTATCAGTTCTATTAATCCATTAAGTCCCGTCGTGCTAAAGCAACATTTCCAATATATATAATTTGATATAAATTTGTTCTGTATCACTATGGCACTAAGAAGAAATGCTATTTGTTCAGCTTTTGCACTTTTCATTCGTATCCAAGTGTAAATTTGGCTTCATTGAATTTTGAAACTTGGAGATAATGTAATGGATTGTGCTATTGATATTTAATTTTTAATTTAATTATTACACAATCGTTTGTTAAAAACATGCACTACATTTACAAGACTAATGAACTTAGCAGTTGACACACCCAGAATCATCAGTCAATCAAGAAATCCTGGTGTAGAGCACGTGATTACAAAGGAAGAAGCTGAAGTCAGAAGGAGGTGCAGATTGTGCAAAAGCATTACAATTTACAAATGTAAAAAATGAAATGTTCATCTCCATTAAAACAGTTTTCAGTCATCTCATATCAAGATGAATCAATCTACCCTAAGATCCCAAAGTTGCATATATGCAACATTTTGTTGTACATTGACTATTAGTTAAAAAAAATTATAAATGAGTTTTTCATCCTTTCTAGCGTAATATTAAAGTAAATACATGATATTATTTTAAAAAATATTATTATTTCAATGGTCCTTAGTGGGTTTAGTGCCCAATATTTACATCCATAGGTAGTACCAATTTTTTATATAGAATTTTAGCTGAGTATCTTTATGCACTTTCTGTCTCATAGTCTTTTGCATGATACCACATTTTCTCTGAAATTTCTGAATTATTATATTAATGTATTTTATGACAGTGTGAAATATTACAATATTACAAACAAATATTACACTTTTTTTTAATTTAATTTTTTAATTTTAGATTGCTTTGTAACTACATGGTCATAAGTGATTAAAATCTCATGTACCACATTACGTTACAATACACATTTCACTACATTACACATCATTGACATGTAATAATTTATAACATTCTACATAGCAATAAATACCATGTTTGCTGGTGATAAGGCGCAGTTTTTTTCTTGCAAAAACTCATCAAAAAACAGGATGCGTCTTATACAACGGATGGGAATTTTTTTAACTGTTTGAATATTCAGTATACAGCATTACAAAAATCAAATTTTTGTATACTGATAAGCAAAAATGTGTATTTCCACAAAATTGATTATTACAGAAGCTACAAGTATTGCAGAAGAAAGAATGCTGAAAATTTCATTGGGTTAGCGTAATAGTGTAGAAGATTCATGAAAAGGCACGGTCTGTCCACATGTACTAGAAAAATATCATAAAGACTCCCGGCAGAATATGAAGAAAAGATCATTGCTTTTCCTAGGTCACAATTCCTGTTCCTTTCATAAAAATAAAAATTAAGTATAAAATTTAACATCAAAGAATGAAATCCTTGAAAATAGGGGTGCATCTTATATACCAGTTCATCTTAGGCACTAGCAAATATAGTACATTTAATAATACAAGCATTGTGAATTAACTCATTGACTAGATATTTTCAATAATTAAAATTTGTTTTATGCGTGACTTTTCTTCTTTTTTTCTTTTCTTTTCTTTTCAACAAATAGTATATATTTGCCAAATGCAAAATCATTGCACATTTTGAATGTACTTTATATTTTTTATTATTTAAATTTTACTTCTGAAATTGTGTTACTTAAAATTTAAACTGGATATTACAAATTCGCAATTATAGTCACCAAGTTCATTTCAGTTTCACAAAAGATAAAGAACTTGTTACATTGATATGTCATTAAACTTTGTGAAACTAAAATAAATGTATTTTATACAAAATGTAATGACATATGTGAAAAATATTTAATCTCTCCAAAAAGTATGAAATAATTGGAAATTGTACAAAGTGTACCTACAGTGTTACAAGTGAATTCGAGACAAAAATGTGAAGAAACTTAAAATCCATCCTTTGTAGGTGGTCAATTTATTTTTCTGGAGATATGAGAATTCTTGCTGTTACTCTATTCCATAAGATGTATTTTAGATCACAACTTTATTTGTTTCTACCATTGAAACAACACTCTCAGTGGACCTTGGACATCTTATAAGAAAATTGGATATGTTATTTTGAATAAATCATCATCATCATCAACAACATATTAAGGTGTTGGTCCCTTAGCCTGTTCCTTGTTTCCAGTATTCCCCTAAACTAGTTAAGGTCTTCCTGGTCCTCCCACTGTTTCCTTGGTCTACCAGGATCTCTATTTCCTCTTGGTTGTAGTTCGTTACAATCTTTGAAAATCTACTTGGTTGCATTCTTTTTATATGTTCTTGCTATTTTACATGATATTTCTCTATTTCCGTGACCCTATTCTTTGTTTTGAATGTTTTTCATATTGCTTTGTTCCTTATTTTTTTTTTGAAGTTTCTTCAGATACCTCATTTGGGCTGATGTCGTTTATTTTTTATTTTATTTTTGTATTTGTAGTGATATCTTGTTGTCTAGATATGTGAAAGTTGTTACTTGTTCATTTATCTGATTATCCATTACTATTTTTATTCTGCAGTAATATTTTCCTGCTTTTCCCATTACCATGGTTTCTCCTATTGATATTTCATTTTATATTTTGCTATTCTATGTAGTCTGCGTGCTGCTTGAGTGAAATTATAAAAATATATTAAAAGGATATGTTAAAATATAACAAGCCCCTTGGCGAAGGAATAAAAGGCATTGACTGACTGTGACGTTACAAGACAAAAGACAAAACTTAATGGAGAATTACTCCATATATATGTATGCTCAATGCGTAATATGTCTTGGAGAAAAACACTAAAAATATTTTAGTTTGAAATTTGAAATAATTTTTTTCCCCCATGGATTACATAACTCTCAGTAATATTTTTTGGTGCTTCAGATAATACATTGTAATTTTTTAATTGGTTGGTTTTAAAAATAATTAAAGAAATTTGAAACGTAGGACATCATGGCATCAGACATACATCCAGGTATCAGACAGTTCATTATGACATCTACTCCAGAAGCTTACAAATACCACAAGTAGTGTTGTACCATGATTTCTGTGAAGAAGAAAAAAATAAATAATTTACGCCTTTGCATCATATTCAGGTGTTTGAGGAGCTATTACTTGATGCTGATTGGTCGCTAAATGCAGGAAATTGGATGTGGCTCTCAGCCTCTGCATTTTTTCATCAATTCTTCAGAGTGTACAGCCCAGTGGCCTTTGGGAAGAAGACTGATAAAACAGGGGATTATATAAGGTAGACCTTCACTTTTATGTGTATTAAAATTACTTTCAGGTTTTATACACAGGTTCATGGTTAAATAAAAATAAGACCTGTATGACACCTTTTAAGTGCTGTAGCTGTACTGTGGAAAACACCGATTTTGCAATACTTTCACAGTTCATTGTAAGGTTTTAATGTCTCTTGCTCAGTGTAGATTCTGATACTGTTCTGGGAATATTCTGGAGAAACTAAACATACTCTCGCATTCGAAGAGGAAATTTAAAAAAGCTAGTAGATGCCTCTGTTTAATTTGTGCAAAATATTCCTACTGCCAACAAATCCATTTGTCCATCAGTTATGCCAAAAGAGGTTGGGAAGGGAAGGGAAGGGAAGGTACTGTAACATATTTAGTTTTAGTGAAGATGGTTCAGATAGAAATTAATGAAGCCTTAACAAGGATAAATTGAAAATAAATAAATGAAATTCACAGAAAAAGTATTTTCTAGCCTCAGTATCTTTTCTTAAATATCTGAAAGGGATGAATTTGGAATCACACCTTCCACAGTGACAATTGTACAAACTGGGCCAAAGGAAATGTGAGGTCCTCTGCAACACTACGCTGTCGAAACAAAACAACATTCAAGATGAGATTTCTAGCATGACCCTTGATTTTAATGTTTTGTATCTAAGGTTTTTGGCAAGAAATATTATTTACTGGACACCTGTGAATGTGTTTGTTTGGGGATATTAGACACAAGAGAGAAGTTATGCAATTACATCAATTACTGGTGCTGAAGAATTTTTAATTATTCATATAATTTCAAATTATTTGTATTGATATAAAATTACAAGACATATTTATTATTATACTAACCACTGAATCAGTAGAAATCAAATGTGAACTTTTCATTACTTCACCAAAGTTGTTTTTTTTTAACAGGAAGTATGTGCCTCAACTTAGAAAGTTTCCACCTGAATACATTTATGAGCCATGGAATGCACCTCTTTCAGTGCAAAGACAAGCCCAATGTATTATTGGCACTGATTATCCTAAAAGAATTGTGATCCATGAAGATGTTTATAAGAAGAATATCAAACGTATGTCAGAAGCTTATAAAAATAATAAATTAGGTATGACTACATCTTTGTTTACTTGCTGATTTGAATAATTTTTCATGAATCAATGACATTAAAAGATCATTATTATTTTTAAGAATGTCTCTTCTGTGAAAGCTTTAAAGGCATTCACAGTTAATTAATTAAAATATAAGGAATATTGAAATTGTATTTATCATTGTCTTACAAAACATGTCTTTTTGTCAAGGGCAAGACTCCAACAAGCGGGAAAATACCCCAACATCTAAGAATGCCAAGAAAGCCAGAAAAAAATGAGGTATATTGTCATTGCTTAACTCAGGAACTGTATATATGCCAGTTTATTTTATTATCAATAATAACTTCTGTTATTTATCATTTTAAATAAGAAAAAGAGAGAGAAGTCCCTTGTCTGATTGTTTTTGTAATTGTTTCTAAAATGGTCTGTTGGGGTATCACCTTCTGAGCAACAGGCTAATGAGGTGTTGGTATGATCAGTTTGAAGACATGATTTGAGGGAGATTTGTTTGACCATTAATGTGTTTTAAATTTTTCTCATGATATTCAAATGTTAACTGTGAATTCCCATCCGCAACACAAGAATTAGTTTTCACTGTCCTTGTATATCATTTCTGATCAGTCATATATCTATTTAAAATTATATTTGTGTTTTTTGGGGGTTTTATTAATTTTCAATTAATTTCCCATTCTCAATTGGTTTTTGCCTTCAATTCCTCAATAAATATATCTGCGGCTTCATGCAAGAAGGGTCAATGTCAGTATTCAAAGTTTTACAGAATGGGTGTTTTTCTCTTTTGGAAGAAAATTACATCAAAGCTACAACTTCTGTACAATTCACTATTTCTGGTAAGATAATAGTTTTTAAAACTTTATATCATTACTTTTAATTTGGCCAATATAATAGTATTGTGGGAATTCTGATTTGGTGTTGTTGACGTTCTTATAAGAAGAAATAAAAGAGGTCATCTTCGTCAACATATCAGCTTTATTAAGATAGCGTTTACGGCTTTGCCGTCATCGTCAGTCTACAGGATACAGAAAGATACAACAAAATTATAAATAAATACACAATAAGATAGAAAATTAAATTACAATTAATGGATACATCTAAAGTATTTAGGTACAGATACTCTGTAACTAAATACTTTAGATGTATTCATTAATTGTAATTTAATTTTCTAAAAAAATTTAATAATCTAATTTAGTTACAGATACTCTGTAACTAAATACATTAGATGTATCCATTAATTGTTATTTAATTTTCTATCTTATTGTGTATTTATTTATAATTTTGTTGTATCTTTCTGCCTTTTTTTTTAATATAATTGTATTAAATTTGAATTGTTTAAACCTTTTTTTATGATATTGGCTCTTATTAACCATTCTGAACGTAGGTCTTTGATGTGACTTGGCTGTGTGAAGGGGTGGAGTAGAATATTCCTCTTGTATTTAAGGTATTAAGTATCTTATGTATTATGAAAAGAAAAACATGTCTGAAATTTTATCCATTCTTTATTTTTCTTCAACGAAATAAATAGTTACAGCATAAGCAATGACAATGGTTTCGAAAAGTACAATTAAGTAATTACCCCCATCCAATTTCAAGTCCATCCTGTAGTTTTATTTTAATTAATTTTATAAAATTCAGACCGAAGAACAATAGAATGATGTACTCAAAAATGTATTGTCGTCTTTAGTCAAAATGTATAGAAAAGGAATATTATGATGTTCTTGAACTGGCAGGTAGATGTAGAGATTTGGACTGAAGACTTCATTTTCATATCTAGTGAAGTGGACTAAAAAGAACATTTCTTGCCACTGCTGAAGCACCAACCAATAAACACATTGCTTGCTGCAGATTTGTTAACCTCATTGCTCTATTTACTGCTGCTGCTACCACAATCTTCAAGGTTGCCATAAGTTTTTACGTTTATTATCTGTGTATATTTATGAATCCATGAATAGCGGCATCATAACGTGACCTTTTTCAATTTCCCATGTATGTACATATATGGAGTAATAAAAAGTACAGAGAAAGTTTTATAATGCTGCAGAAAATCGATTTCAACAGAAATACGATTTTGTGGTGTCCTAATACTAAAAAAGTATTTTTTTCCCTAAACACCAGTCTGTCTGTTGATGTATAAATGACACTAGCTCCTAAACTATTCTTACTAATTTTGTCAAAATGATTCATGTTCCTTCCCAATTTTTTGGGAGGCCCCACATGCCAATGGTTGTGTATTTAAGTTCACTAATTTGTGCCAAGTTTTTAATGATTGTAAACACTGAAGATTTTTGAATACTTGAATTTGTGTGCTTTTTTTTGTGGAGAATAATAAGATGATTTACATGAAATATCTGTCAGGAACTTCAATTAATGTTTATCTTCCATACCTAGTTACTGAGTTAACTATTTATTTAATGTAAGAATGAGACCCAACTCTACATTTACTCTTAGAATAAATACATTTTGCCTTGGATATTTAAGATTCTCATAACAATGAGCTTTAAAAAAAATATATTCACAAAAATATTTATTTCAAAATAATACATGAATTCTTCCAAAATCACATTTAATGTAATTTATAAATAAGTTCACAGGAGTTTGTCATTCAAAGTGTTCATAAATGTTATGAAACAGGCAATAAATTTAGACACATTCTAACATTGCACTTTATCAAGGACATGTAAACAATAGTTTTATCACTGCGAAATAAAAGATAGTCCTCAAAGATTATCTGATGATCTCCATACACATTGATAAAAATGATCTTTCCTGACAATGGAGTTGTTTATTACAATGTAAACTCATTACATAACTTCTTATTGTTGGCAATCCCTTAGATTTTCACACTACAATTTTGCATTGGTTTATTTATATTAAGCATTACAATACATATAAACGGGACTTGGAATTTCTAATATCAGTAGAATTAATATTTGTATATAAATATTTGCTTATAATTTTAATAAGTAACAAACATAATAAAATAAAGCAGAATGATGTGAATAAGGTTCTTTGCAATACAAGTAACAAAATAATAGCACTAATAATTATTGTTAATAGTACATAATTATCAATGATTATAATGACCAATGATTCAGATATGAATTCGAAAGTTAGGTTACGTGATGCCATGATCAACGCTGTAGAATTGGGCAAAAAAATCCAAAATAATAAACGGATACAAACATTTGGATTAATTTCCAAATTTTAATGTATATTTCAATTCAAATGAAACATTTCGTTCTCCATTTTATAAGTTGCACTATCAATTGTTTTCTGGCAACAGTCATTTCTTCGCTAAAATTCAGGTTGACCAACACAAAGCTGTGGATTGGATGAAGGCGTCGAACACTTGCACGATGAAACGAGGTGCATGTGGCGCGTTGTAGATTGTTTATAAAGCTGGGATGAAGTAGTGTCTATCGGACTGTATACATTTGTTGATCATGTGCATGTCGTGTAAGATTGGAAATTAATTGGCTGAAAACACATGTAATCAACGTGATTGATCGAGTTGTTCATTGAATCCAAAATGAGTTGTCAGTGTAGTATTTGCGGACAAGGGCTTTCGAAGTACAAGTGCCCGAAGTGTTCTCTTCCTTAGTAAGCAATTTTTCAATATTTTTTAAAATTATAGTTTAAGAAACAAACAGCGGCTGATAGTCTCCATTTATATGCATTGATTTTAATGTGGAAGGATTAAGGAAACGGCCTGAAGACAAAGCTTCACAATTGACATTTTGTGAAATGTTTATGATACGTTAATCTACTAGAAAACTAGAGCTAATCCAGCCTTAGCTCATAGGTACTCTCACGTGTTGCCTTTAGCGTTCCACCATGCAGCTCTACACGAGAGAAACATTATTTGTTGAAGTATTGTCTCCTTTGACACTTTATTCTATGTGCATGGACATGAGTAAAAGAGAACATTATTAAATCCGATCTTTTGTTCTTTTTTTAATTTTAAATGCTCTTTAACTCTTTCAACAAATACTGGAAAACATTTTTTTTATTTTTACTTAATAGTTTATTTTGACAATTCAAGTTTTGTCAGGGATAGAAAAAAAGTATTATTATATATCTCTATAAACATGTCATAACATTTTCAAACATATTTTATCAAATTAATGTTAAGCGTATCGAAAATTTAGCCATTAAGTATTAGATTAAACCACAAAATCCTTTCTGCCAAACTTGAGTTCCCTTCATAGTCATAATCCACTTCAGATTAGATAGGAACTGGCCATTAGTATATTCTCATAAAACTATATGCACTGCAGGTATGTATTGTCAAATTTTCTCAATGTCTGACATCTTGGACACTTTGAATGAAACTTTTCATGAAAGAAAAGCTGTAATGCCTAACTGTACAACATCATGAGTTTGACCACGAATAAATGAAAGATAGATCGAGACCTCTCATGGAATTTGTACCCTCATATGTATCTTCTTGTATTTGGATTGTGTTCAAGGTGGTACAGATTGCGATCAGAGAATGTGAATTTCTCACTTCTTTATTTGTGTTTTGTCTCCTCTGAGACATCTGTCGTCTTGTACAAAGGCTTCCACCAGTTCTTGAAATCAATAATATTTGATCCTGTTACTTCATTTACCTCAAATTGCCCAAGTTTTGCATTTTTTAAAATTTGTTTATTTATGGTCGCTTTATAACGACTCAGTTCATCAGCGACCTCATTGTGTTTACATCACATCATTACATTGTGTTACAAATAGTTGAATCATTACACCATAAACATTATATCAATATATCGTAACAAAAATTCATTATTATATTACATTCAACAATTTACTTATTTCTAGTAGTTTCAAAATTTTTTTACAACCTTCTTCTGATTTGAACAGTGAATATAAGCTGCCTTCTATGTTTAATGATTTCCTTATATTAACAAGTCCTTGGCAGTCAAGAATAAAATGAGTAGACATGGTAGCGCCACATTTAGGACAGGGTCCAGGGTTGGATTTTTTGAACAGATGACTGTAATTTAGGTTAAAGTGACTGATCCTTAATCTTGTAATGATGACTTCTTCTTCTCTTCTTTTGAAGTTTGATTTTGGTAGACTTAGTTCCAGAATGGAGTTTCTTACTTGATGTAGCTTTGTAGACTCCATCTTCCATTGTGAGTTCCAATACTTTAAACAGGAGTCCTTGAAAAGGTTTCTAATATCTTTCTGGGTGCCATGGATTTGCGGTTCAGCATTTCGTAATGATGTTGCCATTTTTGTAGCAATGTCTGCCTTCTCATTCCAGTAATTTTCTTATGAGAAGGAATCCAAACTAGTTCTATTTTGACTCCTTTTGTGTTTTGGGTAAATATAAGTTCTTGGATAGTTCAGATTATTGGGTTGCTGGTGTATCGGTTTTCAATGGCTTTAAGGGTTGACATTGAATCTGAAAAGATGACAATAGGCATGTTGTTAGCAGATCTGATGCTGATTTCAATGGCATTAAGCACTGCCCATGCTTCACATGTGAAAATGGAAAAGTAGTCCGGGAGACGATATGAATTGACTTCATTATCATTTGTTAGAATTATTGCACAACCAGCTTTTCCTTCTCGTTTTGAACCGTCAATGTAAACTTGGTAGAAGTTACCATATTTTTGGAGCATTTCTTTTATCACATCTTGTACATTTATATTAGATTCAGAGAAAGGGCAAGGAGTATTTACTAATTGGGTGTTTATGGTAATCTTATGGTCTTGCCAGGGTGGGATGGAATTTAAACGTCTAGGTAAGATGAGTGGTTTAACAATATTAAAGTCATTCATGTATTTAAGGAGTCTTTCTCTCAGAGGTAGTGGGGATTTTGGATCTGTTTCATATATGGTTGTTTTAGGATTTTGGAAAATGGTTGAGTTTGTGGGATGGGGTGGGATACTAAACGTTGAATATGCATAATTCAGACATTGTAGCTTGCGTTTTAGTGCTAGTGGTATTTGTTTTTGCTTCCACTAATAGGCTGTTGCAGGGGCTAGTTCTAAAAGCACCAAGACTTAATCGAAAGCACTGTTGATTATTGGGTTCAGTGTTTTCAATATGTTTTCTGGAGCTGAATTATAAATTACTGCTCCATAATCCAGTTTGGATTGAATTAGTGCCCTATATGATTTGATTAAGCATTCAGACTGTGCGCCCCATTTAATAGAGGACAACATTTTAATAACATTTAGTCTCCTAATACAATCCACCTTTAAGGCAGATACGTGATGTCTCCATGAGTATTTGGAATCAAAGATCATTCCAAGGATTTTACATGTGTATGTTCTTTTAAGTAGATATCCTCCAATTCTTAGTGTAACTTCTTCCTCCCTAATAGAGCGACTATTTGAAAACACTATAAATTCAGACTTGGTTTTCGAAATGGAGAAGCCTGAATTAGTTGCCCAATTACTGATATTATTTAGGGTTTCTTGAATAATGTTTGAGGTAACTTGAAGATTTTGGCCACTACATAGTAAGGTGATATCGTCTGCAAAAAGGAATATTTTCACAGGCTCTTTTACTATAAGGCTCACTTCATTTATTGTAATGAGGAAGAGTATTACACTTACTACCAATCCTTGTGGGAGACCATTAGTCATCTCAGTTGCCTGTGATGATTTGTCTTGGATTCCGACTTTGAGATATCTCATTTTTAGAAAGTTAATAAGGAAAGCTAAGATATTTTCTTTTACCTTCAAATCTGTAAGAATTGATACTAACCTGTAGCTTGTAGTATGTAGCTTCACTATGCGCACATTTTGTTGAACTTTCCTTTTGCTTGTAGTGGTAGTAGAGCTTAGCGTGAGATTCTATTTTGTTAACAATACAGAAAAATTAAATCTGTTTATTCCTTCACCGTTAAAAATAAGTTTTCTAAAATTTTGCAACGATAATATCTAGTTTTTGAAATGTTAATCCCTTGCTTTTTTAAATTTGTTGTTGTATTATTATTATTATTATTATTATTATTATTATTATTATTATTATTATTATTATTATTATTATTATTTTTCATCTTTCAACTATTAATAGTTAAATTGTTGGGAAGGGATTCTGAAACTGAAGAAAGCTTGCTCCTCCATACATCACATACAGTTTTTGACTGTTTTTGACTAAATAAAATTAAAAAAAATTAAAAAAAAAAAAACAACCTGTCTTTACAAATCATTTCATAAGCTTTCTCAATGTCCAGTGAGACTGCAATCACATGGTGGTTCATTACTAATGCATCACAGATTTCTGTGTCTATGTTTACCAGGTGATTGTTGGTTGATCGAAATGATCTAAAGGCACTTTGATGTGGTGAGATCAAGTTTTGTTTTTCTAGGATCCATTTCAGCCGGTGACAATTTTTTTTATGACTGTTGCTTCTCTCCACTGGTTAGGGAAGGATTGAGTGGTCCAAATATTATTATATAATTGAAGTAGGTATTCAAGGCCGACTTCAGGGAGGTTTTTTAGAAAACTATTTGGTAAATTATCTGGTCCAGGTGCTGAATTTTTACAATTATTTAACACAAATAAAAGTTCACTCATAGTGAATGGTTGGTTGTGTTCTTCATTTTGTTTTAATAGTGTGATAATGTGATCTTGGTCTATGCTAAAATTTTTTGGGATTGAAGATAAGAAATTTGGGTCATAGTTGTTGTTGCTTGAATTATTTGCAAACGTATCAGCAAGAAGGTTACTAATAGCTTGTGGGCCATTCTTGTCAATAAAATATCTGGGAAGATTAGGTGTTCTTATTCCACTAATGACCTTGTTTTTCTTAAATTTCCTGAAAGCTTTCTGTTTGTTTTTTATGGCTTCTGTACACTCTATATTCCACCATAGAACTTGATTTTTTAAAATTTTTCCGGTAGTTTGTGGGATTGACTTTTCAGCATCTGAAATGGTTATCTTGATAAAGTCATTGGTTAAACTATTGATATTTTGTGGGTGTAAGTTATCAGGTTTTTAAAATTTTTCAATATTTATCTTAATATCTTGTTGAAATTATTTCCATTTTGCTTGCTCTATAATCCATTTAGGATAGTGTTTAATGTCAGGGGTTGGATTTGAATATGTGTGACTTGATTTTAACTTTCACTGCTATGGCTTCTAGGGTGGTTTGGAGAGGTATAGCTTGTATAAAACTTTCATTCTTGACTAAGATAGCTACTACTCCACTAGAATTTTGGGTATTAATTCTATTGTGAACAGATGACTTGTATCCTTGAAGTTTTACCAGAATTGTTTCCTTTAAAATTTGTTTCCTGCAAGCATCATATTTGTGGTTTGTTGTCATTTACTAGTAATTTCAGATGAGGTAATCTGGCGTAGAACTCATTACAGTTCCATTGAATGATTTGCATTGAGAAGGTTTATTCTGAGAGATCAGAATCAGTTTCCTCTTTGAAGTGATTCTTTTAACTTGTTCGTAATTCTTGTGAATCTGCTTTTTATTGATTTTTCTGTAAGATTTGAGTAAGTGTCTGACATCATATGAATAATAGATTGTATATCATTAGTGAAATCTTTTGCTATTAAAGTTGGGTTGCTTGAACCAGTTGCCTTGTTTATGAAGTTTTTCAGTTGATTATAAGTGAGAGGATATGTGTGTGTATTGCTTTCTTTTTTCCTTTTAGGAGGAAGGCTAATAATTTATTATTAGACTTTTCTTGGGTAGCATTTTCTTCATATATTACCTGTGACTTTTTCTTTTATGGTTGTTTTCCTGCTTCAGTATTAGGATTTTCTACTTTATTTTTGTCTGGATCTATTATTGATGATGAATCTAATGGGAGGGCTCTTTTTTGTATAGTTGGGAAGTTAGTATTATCTGCTCTTAAGCTTTTCAATTTCGGTTTGCTCATCTACCACTTCTAGGTGTGTTTCAGTTATTTCCATTTCCTGTTGATCTTGTTTGTGTTTTGCACTTTTAATAATATGCCTCATTATTTTTTGGACATTACCTGTCATGTCTTCTTAGGCTCTGTGTTATGGTACCAAAGTCCCTGCATGTATTTTTTTAAAGCATCATCAGTCACTGACGTCACTACTTTACTGTTTTTTGAATAAATATCGTTTCATATGTTCAATATTTTCAAAATCGTTATTTTCTTGATCAGGTACTGGGAAATTAATATTTACATATATGTTTTTTGCACATTTCTCCTTGTTTGTATTTTTTTTATAGCAATTCATAATTTTAAAAGACATCTTTTAACCTTTTGTATTAGAATATTTTACACGATTCAGAAAATTCTGTAGAACTACATTTTAAGGGGGACCTGTTTCCCCCCTTTCCTTCTTTCCACGAAAGTTATACCTACATTCATTAGATAATAGATATTATATCTTTTTGTGATATTTATTTGAGCATCTACTTTCCTAACCTCATTATTAACATAAGTAAATGAATCTACTAATTTCTCTGAGATTTTATTCTTTCTGTTAAATGTTTCTTCTTTTTCCTCTTTGAGTGTAAGCTTACTTTTATTGACATTAATTTTTATTCCTTTGTCTTCATGGGCAGAGGCTAATTCTGTGAATGCTATTTGAACTTCCTAATTAGAACTCCTCTGCTAAAAGAATGAAAGTCTCTGAGGAATGCAAGCAATTCAGTTTTCAGTTACTAGTTATTAATATAAATTGCATTTAATATTATCCGCATTGTTATATTTAAATTTCAAAATCTATGCTTTAAATTTACAGTTGTTCATTGTCCTGTTGGAAAAATCACAAAGCCAAAGAATGCGTGCCTCCTGCTACAAATGGACATATTGAGGAAGAAGAAATACACCCTCCTCAAAAATATGAATTTGAAACAGAAGATACTGTTCCTGTAGAGAAATTGGCATTATTAGGTATGTTGGTAACTATTAAAGTGTTAAAAAAAAATAGCAAAGGAAAATGTGACATTTTCATGTTATTTGTTGCAGAAAATGATGATGGTCTTCGGCTAATTTTAGAGAATCCTCATGTCAGAAACATATTACTGCATGTTGACAATGCAAGAGATCCTGCTAGAGCAATTCAGGAAGCAATGCTGGAGCCAATATTTGTCGAATTCGCTGACTGTTGTTTGAAAGTAGTTGAGCCTCCTACTGAAGGTGATTGACATTTTTTCTTTTTTCATTTTGGATGAAATTTCTGCCATTTTACTACTTTTTATTTCATGAGGTTCATGATTGTATAATGGCCATTTGAATTTTTATAACCGTACGTTTACAAGTGTATGAACAATATTTTCTATTTTTAATTTCTTGTGTGTGTTATTTCATCAGTGTTTCATGATGTACATGTGAGATTGAGTATTAGGTTAGCAGATAGTCATTGGAAATTATTCTGTTTTGAGAAAGATTTTTCAGAGATTGCAATGTGCACTGAAATGGTGCTTTGTTTTGATTAAGATTTTAATCTTTAATATGTTTAATTGTGTTATATATAGCGTTATGGAAAACTGTTAGATGAATAACATTTTGTTTTGGTAGATGTAAATATTAATTGTTAGTGATTTTAAAAAATTAAAAATGACTTGTAGTTTTTGATTAATTATGTTCATATTTTGACCTCATTACAGTTATCAATGCTGTGATAATTCTGCCTTGTCTGTGATGGTATATAAGCTCTCTGATTTGTGTAAATCTTTTGTGTTTTACGGGAAGGATTTTCCTCTCTATTTCCGTCCACTCATTTGAAGTTTAAATGATGCAAAGGTTGAAAGTTTTGAGGTTCTAACACTAATTCTGTTGAATATTTTTGCATTCTGTTTGTTCATATTTTCTTTGTTCTAATGTAATTAATTTCAGTACTCATTGGGCAATTTTCCATTCATTGTCGAATAAATTTTCATAACTGAACCAATGTACAGCCAGTAACACCCATTTTAATACTATTTGACTTTTGAATTTTTATTTATTTGTATTCTTGCAGTCAGCTGTAGTACTGTGTACGGTAAGTCAAAAAGGACAGATTTCATTAATTTCGTACTGTTAAAACGCTTCTAACATGTCTCATAGACGGCGATGGGAATGAAACGAGACAAAAAGATTTCTTTGGCAACGATATCGGTCGCTTATTTTTTACGACGATTTAAAACGACGGTTTCGGCAGGAATCACGTTTTCTTATGATATGCGCCGAGGAAGGAAAAAATGTAAAAGTGTGAGTGCAGTCCGTCTCACGCGAGTTAAGTTCGTAAAGCGGTAAGCGGTGGTCAGACAAAGGAATGGAACCATCGGTTTTGAAGCACTCCCCGACAAGCAGATGGTTATGTTAAAAACCAAGCAGATGGCCGTCCTCCAAGTGCAAGTGACCACGTATCCTACCTCCAACCTTTGCATGGTGTGGTCAGCGAGGATTATTTTTCTTCAGAAACGGAGGAATTTCTTTCCTTTAAAAGTTAGGGCAGTATCTACACAGAATCAAGAGGAAGCACGGGGGGATTCCCGCTCCCCACTACTTTCATTCTCCCATCGCACTCGGAAAGGACTCGTCGTGGGTTTTATTATCTTCGCGCGCGGCAGTACGTACATGCCTAAACTTTTGCCCTCTTCAAATGCCAAAGGTTTGGCCGTACGCAACAAACGTGCATGGCAGAAAGCCCGGTATGCGCAAAGTGTGGCGAATGAATGCACGAAGAACTCTGCGCTACACCACTTCATTGTGTGAACTGTCTCTTGATAGAGTTGGCCATGCAGCCAACTCTATCAAGTGTCCTACCTTACTGAAGGAGAGGGAGATTCAGAAGATCCGAGGCACATAGAAGGTATCCTTTCCCCGAGTCCAAGCTCGATACTTGGCGAAAGAACATTTAGGTATCTGTCGGTCTTTCTCTGGTGTCTGACCAAGACGGCTAAAGTAACGTCGAGCTGCCAAACTTTACCTGCTACGCCCCGAGTGGCGCATTGTTGTCAGGTGTCTTGTTGACTTCTCTGAGATATCGCGCCGGCAAGGCGGTAAAATAAGTCCACCAAACAGAAAAGGCCAACAAAGTTACTCAGTCTTCGAAGTCCAACCAATCATCCGCTTCCACAGTCCCACATGGAGGTGGATGTTAGCTTATCCATCCCGGACTCGCTTCTAAGTGACCGAACTTCCAAGCCCCAACCACCTACTCCTGAGTCTCGATCTGAATGATCACTCAGCCTGTTGAGAGCAACATATTTTGACCATATATTAATATTTATTGATTTCTCATTTTCCAAAGGTGCAGTGGCATGTTGTTTTCATTGTATTTGGGTCACCAAATCATTTCGAATGTACACTCTGAGTACTGCTGAGATGTATCGAAGCCGTAAATATATCTACCAGCGGCGATTCTCTGCTCTGATTCTCTAAGCACTCTTCAAGCCATCCCCCTTTCTCCTTCAGATTACTTCGCGACAACATTATAACATTTGATTCATATTCGACATAAAAATGACATAACAGTGAACATAACTGATTCATCATTTGTCTCCCAGCTATGATCTAGTTTTTTTTGTAGGGTTCCGGATCATGTGGGATTCCTGGCAATCAGTTAGCTAACCAGGCTGAGAAATTAGCGACTGAGAAGTCTGACATTGACATTCCCACTGTCCCATCAGCAGATTTACAGGCATACTATCTAAAACGCTCCATTCTCAGTGCACGGAAGACAGAGTGGCTCAATGGCACAATCAAATTAAGAGCGATTAATGATTGTGTAAAGTTCTGGTCATATTCATCCCGTGCTGCTAGGTGATAATGTAATTTTGACGCGTCTTCGCATCAACCATTGTCGTTTTTTGCTTGGCTTCCTCCTGCGAGGTGAAAATCCTTCCATGTGTCACAGGGCACATGAAAGGCGGACCTTTCCGTGAAACATTTCGTACTTTGTGTAAAATTTAACGGCATTCGACGTAGACACTGCGTGGGCAGCTCTCTAAGGGAGGCGCTTGACAACGCTGAATCCACGCTCTTCAAACCCTTTTCCTTCCTCGCTACTGCTTACGCAGTATATAGTATTGTAATGCTCCAGGAAACAACGGTGAATTTTCGACAGAAAAACTCCTTATTGCCAGGTCCTGGTAACGAAAATATGGAAAAATCTTGTTTATATACATAGTAAATTACTTCTTCTAAAACGTTTAGTCGGACTCCATGTTTTGTGGATCATTGATACAGAAAAATCGATTAAGAGCCAAAGAGCGTGCCCGTCCGTCTGTGGTCAATGCTAGCGCTTAAACCATTCAGCTGATTTTCTCCAAAACGGTTATTCTTCAATCGATATGGCTGATTTTAAAACCCATTGAATTTGAAATCGCTAGTTTAATTTTGGGGGGTATTTAACGTGAAGTCCTTGTGGCATTTTAAAAAAAAGGGTCCATATTTTTTAATTCTTTTTGTCAAATAGTGTAAAGGACACTTATGAGAATAGTACAGATATAATTTTCGTTAATTCTTGATTTTTCGAAAATGCAAAAATTCAACAAATTAAAAATTTTTTCGGCATTTTCCTACAACTACAAAATTGAAGATCATTTTTTTCCCTCGAAAAAACACTTGAAATAGGGTCATTTCAATTTTTCAAAAATGTAAGTTTTTTTGCGTAATTTAGCGACAAACAATGGCAATTATTAAAAGTTTTCTCACAATCAGGCTCAAAATATTTTAAATAAAATCCTCGGATGTAACGCATTTTAAAAAATTTCGACGTCTTTTATTTTTAAATATTTTCCACGTATGTAGCAAAGAACGACAAAGAAAGTGGCGCTGGTCCCATTTTCGGCGCACTCCCTGTTTTTTTGGAAAAAAAAAAATCGAAATGGTAAATTCGAATTTCCCGCGCTTTCTTTGACGCCCTGCCTGTTCGCAAAATGGCAACAATGCGGTTGGAAATTCATTAAAATTACTGAAACTTCGAAAATTGCCAAAGTTTAAAATTTTATTCGACATCCTCCTACAACCGATTTAATAGTGATGTATGTTTTTTTTAATACAAATTATTCCTCAATGTTAGATCTTTACATCGTTTTATATACATTTTTCATAATATAAGTAGCCGGGTAATTTTAGTTGAATTCGAGCACGTTTTCACTGCTACATAAAGAAGGTATACATCAAGTCCTCTCCAAATGTTTATTTCAAGTTTTTCGAAGGATAGAGCACAAAGTACTAAATCACACGATGTATCATTTTCGACTCAAAAACTTGGTCAACAGTCACAATTGCCGGGTCGTAGTAATGAAAAAGTGGATAAATTCAGTTGCTAAGTGTAGAAAAAAATCCTCTGACACGTGGTGTAGCCAGAATTCATGATTTGTGCTACCTTCATACCGAAAAATCGATTGACGTTAAAACGTCCGTCCGTACGCAATGGTAGCGCATAAGTCGTTCTGCCGATTTTCTCCAAAATAGATATTCCCCAATCATTCTGGCTAATGTGGCGGCCCCTAGAATTTGAAACCGATATTTTAATGTTGGGGGTACATAAAGCCCCTCGGTTATTTTCAAAAAATGGTTTTAAATTTTTGATTAAATTTTGCTGTTGGAAGTAATTTTTTGCCAGTGTTGTGGACAAGTTGTCAATTGTGACAAAAATATATCTTGCAACACAAGAGTACGGCAAATCATGCCAAAAATGCAGGAAAAATGAGAAAGACTATTCAACCTTTTCTTCAACAAGGACAGCCAGAAAATGAGGGCAAGAAAGAATTCAACAGTAGTTTGTGCCGTGCGTTGATTGCAGCAAATATTCCATTATCAAAACTTGAAAACCAAGTTTAACCATTTCTTGACAAAGTACACAAAATAAAATTAAATCAACTTCTTCGAAATATTATTTAACTTCACAATATGAACTAACAATCAACGAAATTCGAGACGATATTGGCGCTTCAAAGTTTTGGTTGTCTGTTGATGAGACTACAGATTGCTGTTCGAGGCAGATTGCCTATGTTGTCGTGGAGAAACTAGACTGTCATTGTCCTAGTAAACCACATTTAATTTTGACTAAAGTATTAGACGCTACTAACCATTCTACAATTGCCGATTAGTAAGAGATACTATACGTATCCTCTTCCCTGATGAAAAATGCTGATGATTTTTTTTCTTTTTCTAACTGATGCAGCAGCGTATATGATCAACTCAAAGTTTGAAAGATTTTTATTCGAACGTGATGTACACAACTTGCACTGCTCATGCCCTTCATCGTTTGGCAGAAGAACTTCGTCGGCATTTCCACGGTATAAATAATTTAATTTCCGCAAGGAAAGAAGTATTTCTGAAAGCCCCGAGTAGAATGGCAGCTTGTAAGTCAGCTTTTCCAACACTCCATTACTACCGCAACCCGTGTTGACAAGATGGAGTTCTTGGCTTGAAGCTGCCATGTACTACGCAGATAACTTCAAAGAAGTATCACAGATTTTAGGAGATTTTAACGACGATCCAGCAGTTGCCATTAAGGAAGCCAAGGAAGTGTTGTCCCCGAATATCACGAACCATCTTGCTTATATAAAAGCAAATTTTGGACATCTACCCAAAGCCATTACAAAACCAGAGATGAAAGCACATTCGATCAGGATTCTCCGAGTAAACACGAAGTATTCAATTGAGACCAGAAGTGTCAAAATCGTCGGAATAAAGGGCAAAGTGAATTCCATAAATGGCTTCTGGCGAACAGCTTCAATGCGGGCAATATTTAAGGAGTGCGTGAGCATGTTGAAGGCGATCGTCACAAAGCTGTTGCCCATTTTGCATCAGAGGTGGGTGTAAGTTTGGAAGTGTCCATGTCATTGTATCGTATGACGACTACCGGCGGTTGGATCGGATGGCGGCTAATCGATTCACGATGTGACCCTGCCTGAAAACACTAGCTCTGACTCGTGATAAATTCAGGAAATGACACTAGCAACTTCTAGAATCCTCACTGTACTGTTCGGACTTGTTCCCATGTTACTACCATACGTTTAATCCACTAAAGGAGGTATTAGGAGAAGAAAGATTTGAAGACGACACTACGGTCAGACAGTACGTGAACAATTTGCTACTGCGGCAGCCGTCTTCTTTTATCCACGAAGGAATAAGAGTTTCCTATGCGATGAAGAATGTATACTGTATTTCTATTCAAAGAAATTAGAGTGAAAAATAAAGGTTTCTATTTGTATTTTTATGTATCACCAATTGCGCTGTGATACAAAATTCAGATCCTTATTTCAATGACCTCGTTATTAAAAAAAATGACAAGTGTTCGACGTAACAACCCACAAAACGTATGTATGAATGTGTACGTCATTGAGGGAACAACACCCTCCTTTTTGTTTGTGCCAGAGAAAAACCAAGCGGAGAAAGTGGTACGTCAAATGTCTCCTGGTTACAAATGGCAGCGCTGGGCGATGGGAAGCGTCCATTGTCAGTTGTGGGCCGGGCGGAGCCGGAGACCGAGCCGGTGGCGGTGCCGTTGGGGCGCGTGGGAGCGGCCCGCGTTCCCAGAGTGCGCTGCCGCCTTCCGCAGGCGGCCCGCCACGCCCCCGCCTCGCTTCGGGATTTCCACACCCGCCTGCGCCTACTCAGGCGAATGTTGACAGAGCTCGGCTGCTGCACATTGTCTTCTCGCCTCGGCCGCTCCCAGGGAGCTATTTTCGCCTGAGACGTTACATACCGGGGCACTCGACGACTACTGGTGCTCTTCTGTAAACCTCATTTCCAGCATTGAAAATGCTCGTAGAAATCACACGTGTTAAGAAAGATAACTAATCATCATAAAAAAATTATGTTTAAATAGGACATATCATTATCAGGACAGCAGTCAGCTGCAGCTTATGTGGTAATTTTCTGATGTACTTTTTCAATCACCTTTACTGCAAGTAAATCTGCATTGTGCAATGCTGAGACGTGCATCGTATACTTGTGGTATGTTGTGATCGATTGGAATACATAGAAATATACGAATGAAAATGTTTTTGGGAAGATGTATAAAACACATTTTTCTTCACATTTGATTGAAGCATATTTCATTACGCAATTCATTTTCGTAATTTGCAAGTTCTTAATTGTAATATGCGTCATCTGGGCGCACAGATTTATTCCAAACTATCCATGTTATAATTTAGTGTACGTTATTTATAGCTTTCAAATGTTTTTTTCGCATAATTAACCATGTTTGGTATAAACACGTGTGGTTCTGATTCTCTTCTTCAACGGACATGTTTAGGTGCGGAACGGTCATAACATCAAGAATTTTACACGTGTTGAAATCGTGTTCTCTACAGTGTTTGCAAGGCTTTGCATCAAGGAAGTGAAAGTGTTTTATAGAATAAAGGTGCACAGCGTGTACTCTATTCAAAGTTCTGTACATATTGTACTCTTACTCCAGTTATTAAAACTTATATTTTTAGTGAAAAGTTTAGTCATACTAGAATTGTACCTTTATTTTAAGTATTTTTTATTATTATTATTATTATTATTATTATTATTATCATCATCATCATCATTTTCATCATTAAAGATATTTTTCAGTTCTTATCTCGGTTGCTGCTTCTCTGGATTCTCTGGACTTCAGGATCTAGGAATCGGAGTAATTTTTACGCATGTGTAACACTGCAGTGTATGAACAATGTCTTTAGTTGCGCAGATTTTTGCAGTAAATAGGCCAGACCCGCAGCTGCTGTAGTGTTTCATTACGTTTCTGAGTATGGTCCATACAGTCCCAATTGCTACTGGGGCAACTATGACCCTCCGGTCATTCGAGTTGTCTGGGGATCACGATTTTTCGTTAATATTTCGATTTCCTTCTGATTTATTTTTGAATGGGCTGGAATGGTCGCATCCCCTATCCATATCTGCTTCTTAACAACGATGAAGACTGGCAAGTTATGATTCAACTAATGGCTTTGTAGCGTCATGCACAAACGCAATTGTAACGAACGGCCGCGTGGCATAGGCGATGCTAAAGCACCACGCGTTAGCCTTTGTTTAGGAGCGGATGTGACGTCGGCAGGAAACCCTAGGAGGCAGCGTGGTGGGGGGAAGGGCGAGCGGCGGAACGCTCTCTTGGTTACGGGACGCGGTACGGCACGGATCGAACGACCTGGGTGGGCGCGGGCCGCGAGCTGTGCAAGAGCCGGCAATGTGTTGCCGTACAGAGGCTGACTCGAGGTTGAGTCGTAGGTGGGTTGCGGCGCTTGACGCCATCTAATGCTTGAGATTAGTGCGTAGTGGTGTGGTAGCCGTAACGGGAAATTACTCCGTGTAGGGATATTAGTAATTACGTTATTTTGTAATAAGGTGGTGGACTGATAATAAACCTCTAAATTACTAAACCCACACTCGTCTGTGTTATTATTGCAACTGCATGACGCCACACTTGAATGGCTGTAGTCCTTTGACCCTGTTTATGGGTATACTGCGATCAGATCTTCGCCCTCTTTCTTAAGAGACCCATCCTGCCGCCAGAGGCAGGTGATCTCCCTTTCAGTGACTTGGGATTATTATCCTTACAACGGATTACCATACCAACATTCGGCGTTTCTATTGTTTCTTCTTTCTATTGATAGAGCAGGCGTTTTCCAACTTAAAGATTACATTCTGATGTATTTTAACGAGCTAGGTCTCCCTTGAAGTTTCAAAGCACTCTAGTTCATGTTTCTTTACTATTGAGAGGAAACGAGCTGCAATAAAGTACAATGGACATAGTGAGGCTCCTTAGAACATCCGTCGGAGTGTCCTCAGATTTCAGGGGGAGGGGGGGGGGCTTCGTAACTAAAATGAACATTTTCTGACTTGAGGTACTTCATGACTTTTTACTAACGCCTATGCTACTATTAAAACATTAAATCTGTTGATACGTCGTCAGCTGTGACGGTGTCATCTAATCGGGAGCTTGAACGTCACTTAAGTGTCACAATAGTCAGTGACGATCAAGCTCCGGATTGGATAACAGCGTCACATCTGACGGGGTCAGCATCACAACTGACGAAGTGTCAACAGACTTAATGTTTTAAACCTAGAGCACTAACCATGAGTCGAATCGAATGAATGAGCCAAGTTTATCATGTTTTCTCAACACTGGCAAAAATACATTTCCAGTCCGCCGTGAATCTTCTCCATAAAAATTTTAGCAATGCACTTTTTGAAACTTTCTCTTTTGGTATTGTAGTAAGCATGCTTAACAGGAACAGCAAATTTACTGATCTGGAATGCACGAAACTTCAAAACCCATACAAAATTATCGAAGAAAACTCCCCCTATCTTGTGTAATTCTCCCTTTCCCTCTCTTGTGTAATTCTCCCTTTCAAACCGGAAAGATGCCGGGAGTCGATTTGTGTTCTTGGTAAGGAATAGGTAGCTCACTAATCATTGTGAAGATAGAAAAAACGAGAGCAATTTTCTGTACTCTGGAGCGCCCGACGGGTTTCGGCGAAATATATAAGGTGTCAAATTCTCAAACGTCTCTAAGCGGTGTCCCTGCTCGACGCGTTACTTGCAAGAACACAGGACATAGAGCTTCTCGATCAGAGGCAGATTTTATGCGGTTGTTACTTGTTTGGTAAAAAAAATACCCATCCGTTATTTCTGAAAAAAATATTGTAGAAAACAAAATATGGTGAAAACAAAAAATTAAAAACGCGGAAAATTCAATATAGGCACTTGTAGGCTCTTAACGCTCAATTAGACAATTATTGCTAAAATAGGCATTATAAAAACCTCGATAAAGCCATTTCTGAGTTAAACATTAATAATGGGGTAAGTTGCCTAATCCCTTCCTAATGCCTTCAAAGAAATAAAATAGGCAAAAAGGGCAATGACCAAGCTCTAATGATAAGTGACTATAACAAAGTAAAATGGATACCTTTGACCAACTGTGCCACGGAATGAATGCTGGGCTGAAGACAAAGAGCCATTACTTGTACTACATGTTGAATATAGCATTCGTTTGTGATTTATTTACATAACTCTTGCAAGGCAAATAATAAACCCGTTTCAAGAATTCAATTCATGCTGGCACTTATAAAGAGCTGACCGGACCTTGGCAACTCAACCTTAACATAGGTTGAGTATCCCAATAATTCTATCAAACCTGAAGGTTTTAAAAGAACATACTTTAAAATTACAGAAGCCAACTCATGATAATATATCCCAGGAAATTGCAAATGAATCATCAAAAAAAGAAAGTATTGTGGCTTCTGTAACTGCAAAAAGAAGGTATACAACATCACCCACATCAACATCAACATAAATTATAGAACTAATGATTGATAAAATGATCATATTGTCATCGAAAACTGATTAGTTTGTAAACTTTTGATTAGACTGAACAACAAACATTGTTTAATGGAAAAGAAAGTTACTGAACTTATTTTCTGATAAGATTTAAGTACCTGCTGCATTACATTTTTAGATACATTTTTTAGCAAAAAAAATATTTGAAATTTTTTACAATACCAATTATTGGTTCAGTAATTTCAGGTTCATTAGGCGTAATACTTTGAAATTCAAGGAAAACCAAAACCAAAATACATTAATTACACTTGTTTTCGATGGGTGAGTCAATTCGACTCATGGTTGGCAATAACGTACCTAAAAATATGCTTAGTGTTGTAGGGTTAATGCTCTATAGTGACGTTCAAGTTCCCGTTTAGATGACAGCGGCACTATTAACGAAGTGTCAACAGACTTAATGTTTTAATCAAAGTATAAACTTGTAAACTCGGGCTGTTTTAATGCCCTATAGTGACGATCAAGCTCCCGATTGGATGATAGCCTCGCAACTGACAAAGTGTCAACGGACGTAATGTTTTAATGCTCTATAGTGATATTCAAGCTCCCGTTTAGATGACAGCATCACAACTGACGAAGTGCAACAGACTTAATGTTTTAATCGAAGTATAAACGTGTTAACACGCGCTGCGCCGAGGAAGAGCGAATCACGAGGTGTGCGCTGTTGCCACAGCGAGGGGCGCAGACCTGCTGATGCGGAGCGGAGGAAAAGTGTTGCGACGCGTTGAGAGCCAAAGGCCATTCAGCCTCCGTGACCCGTCAGCTACAACCTGTCCTTCCCTCTCCCTGACCTGCCACCCTACCCTACCAGGCCCCGATCCCTTCCTTTCGCCTCTCGTCTCATCCATTTACTACCTCCGCCTTGTAATTTCGCATTCCATCACGCCCCTCCCATCCCAACCCGTTTGGTCTGTTACCTTCTTTATCGCCCTGCCGACCTTCAAGGGTCGTTAAGCTTCTTTAATAAAATTGAAGTTCTTTCTGTATTCAAAATAACTGTCTTTTTTAACAGGTGATTTTCTTACTGACCTATTAAACCCCCATTCAATGGCTTGTTTTTTCTTTAATTTTTTTTTCGCATTTCTGACAATGTCTTGCTATATGCAAGAAAGCTAACGAGGACCATTCAAGAAGTGTGAATGTAAGTGTGTAACCTCACTTGGATGATATGTAGCTGAATACAGAAAATACTAAATTCAACAATATGCAGAGCAACTGCTAACGATTTCATTTTGTTTTTACACTTTGATCACATCTTACAACCTTCTTAAAGGAGGGCTGACAAGTATTAGGAAGTAATGCAAGTGTGTTGAAATTTGATCTTTTTAAAATTTTCATTTGGGTGCATGAACCTCCAGGTAACATGTGTGTTTCTAACCATTTTCCTCCTCAGACCCACGTAGAACATTAAAAAAATATAAAAAACGTGTTTGGGGCGTTTTTAGCATGGAAACAGATTTTCAGAGGACTCATTCGATTCCTCTAGATAAGACATTTACAAGTATATACTTTTGGAATATATTGGACGCCAGATCCTTGTAGACCAGGATTGTCCAACTGCGGCCCGCGTTGGCGTTTATTATGGCCCGCGATAGGTTAACTGTCAAACATGAAAGTCCCTTGCATCTATGTCGGGCGAGAACATTGTGCGCCCAGCGCACGTTTCCTGGCGGGATCAACACCCCTTTAATGTAATAATAGCTTAAGTTTAGATCTCAGGATTTTTTTTCAGTAAACTCTGATATTCAAAATCATCCCAATGTTTCTCTCTGCGTTACGCATGGTATGCCCAGATATTACGCATGGTTCGTCCCCCTCCCCCGCTCCCCGTTTCAGAGCAGCCAGGAAGACTGCCGAGATCAACAAGACGGGGTTACGTGTGGATCGTTTGAGTAAAGTAAATATGGCCTGCGACCATGTTAAAGGTTTTAGTTGCGGCCCTTGAGGTTCGACACTCCTGTTCTAAATTATATTGGAAGGATTCAAGAAGAAAGTATTTTTGGTAGTTTCAAGACGCCTACAGCTCAAAAAGATGAAAACTGCTATACTAGTTTCAGGCATAACATGATTAATTACGAACTATTGATGTGTGCTAATTATTAATCAATTTTGTAAAGAAATACGATAATTTTTTTAAAAAAATTGGCAATTTTTATGTAACTTTCTATGCTCGGACCAGGCAAAAGTATTGTGGAAAAATCTATTTTTATTATATACTTGCTTAGCGTGAATAAACTATTGGTGCTAAAATAGCACGAACTTTGTCGCGATTAGTAATGGAAATTAAATAGTTTCAAGCAATATATTTTTTATTAAAAAATATATTTCTCTTCCTTTTATAAGGTATTCAGTGTATTCACAAACATAAGGTATGAGCTTTTTCGCCTTACAATATTCTTCGTAAGCAGTATGCGAGAAAGTAAAATAATTAAAAGTTAATAAATAATACGATACTAATAGCGTTGGAAAACAAATGCAAATAGATCGAAAAATATATAATAGTAATTATTAAACATTGTAATATTCTATAAATATTTAAAAGTATTAGTCGGTATTACTGGGAACGAAAGGCAGCCGTCATCATCGCCTTCTGTGCGGCGTTGCTTCAACCAACAATATCCGTTCATCTATTTGTTTTCACATTTAACACAATTAAAGAACGCAATTTAAAATGAAATAACGTAAATATAATAATAATAATAATAATAATAATAATAATAATAATAATAATAATAATAATAATAATAATAATAATAATAATAATAATAAAATATGGAATAATATACAAATTCTAACTCGCGTAACATCTAACTGCGTAAATTGTGATCGAGCGACTGAAGGCTAGTAATTTTTATTTAATATTATTTCAAATAGATTTTAAATAATTTCTGAAAGGCTAATTTGTAAACTGTAATAAAAGCTCCAATGTAAAATACGACCAAAGAAAGCTGAAATAATACACATATTCTAACTTATGTAGCATCCAAATGCCTCAAAACACTTGTAAAATTATGATCACAAAGCGCAGGATTTTCAGAGAGGACGATTAAGTTTGACGGCTAATTACTGAAAAAATTCTCAATTTTCGAAAATTTCAACATGAACAAAGATCTGTTCTTCATAATTGTGGTTGTGGGAAAACACCGAAAAAAATGTTGAATTTTTTAAATTTTCGAAAAATCAGGGTTTTCAACCATCACGACACCTAATTTTAGTTTTTTGTCTATCATGTACAATTTTTGCAAAATTTTCGGTTTTTCGTATTTGAAATTAGCACGCGCTATGTCGTACGTAAACGCGGGGCTGCAACAATTCGCTGCTTTTGATTAAAAGCAAGGGGACAATGAGTCGGTATTGCAACCTGATTAAATATGTGGATTTGGTTTCTTCACATCGCCCACAGTTTCTTTACGATTAATTACATTTCAAATAATCGTTGACAATGTATTACTACAATAACTTAGAGCCATTAGACCCGTATCACATGGTCCTGACATTCCTATACCAAACCCACTAAATGATCTACCATCTATATCATCTTCAGATTATTCAGACAGCTGTGATAGTGAAATGGACGTTACTGATTTCCTCAAAGAAGAGAGAAGACCCAAGTTGTTTAATCAAAATTTGGGATAAGATATGTCAGTGATCTTTGTAGTTTCTTCAAAAGGCAGGTTCAAAGCTGTTCTGCTTCATAATGAAAATCAATAAGCCTCAGTGCCAATAGCTCATTCTGTTCATTTAAACGAAAACGAAAACATGGAAGAACTTAAAAACAATAATTAAGAACACCAGTGTGTTGTCTGTGGAGACATGAAAATTATTGGAATATTGTTAGGACTTCACCTAGGATTTACTAAGTTCCTCTGCTTTCTAAGTGAATGGGATAGCAGGGTTCTTGAATTGTACTGGGTCAAAAGTAATTGGTCAATCAGAAATACTTTGAATCCCGGAGATAAAAATGAAATAAGAAGTTTGGTTAATCGTGAAAATATTATTTTGCCACCAATCCAAATCAAGCGTGGTATAATTAAAGTTTGTCAAGGCTCTGAATAAGAATGGAGATTACTTTAAATATATTTGTTCAAAATGTTCCTTTTCTTTCAGATGTCTAGCTTAAAGGAAGCATCTTTGTTGAATCTCAAATTAGAAATCTGATGAAAGGTGATAACTTTGATACTTTCATGAGTGATGAAGAAAGATTGACCTGGTCAGGTTTCAAAACTATCTTAGCCAATTTTTAAGGGAATAAAAAAATCCGGATTTCAACTCTACGATGGATGAAATGCTAATTTCCATGAAGAATTTAGGATGTAACATAAGCATGAAACTTCATATTCACCACAAACACCTTGATTTCTTTCCTTAAAATCTGGGGGATTTCAGTTAGAAACAGGGCAAGAAATTTCATCAAGACCTGGAAGAGATGGGAAACGTTATCAGGGCAAATATGTTGAAGTGGTGATGGCAGACGACTCTTGATCCTTAAAGAGAGAAAGTGCAAAATTGCACAGAAGACGACCAAAGAGGCAAAATTTCAGCAAAAGAAAGTGTCAGTAGAGTATGAGATTGTTAGTATAAATATAACATTATTGTCAATGTAAATATGTTGTCAAGAAGCATAAAATGTGCACAGTTTATACACATATTTATACTTATTTTTCCTTAAGTAGAATTGTGTATATCTAGTTTTAAATCGTTTACTCGTAGTGTGTTTCTTGAAACTTTCATAAATCAAGAGTTTTTGTTTACCAGTCTTTTCTTTGAAATTACAAAAACATCTTACGTGTTAGAGAAAAATGGATTTCATATCTATTAATTATTAGCTAAAATGCATTCAAATCGCCCATCAGAACCAAAAGCACCGAGAATTAATTTTTTTTCGCAGCCCTCTGTAATTCTTCCTTACTTTAAATAGCTATTACACAAGGTGACCATTTTCTGGATGACATGGAAAAATCAGAAAAAGTCGGGGAATCTGATTGCTTATAGAACTTAATAATGGATATTATTTCTTTAAAAATATTAGCCCAGCAAAAAATAGTGACTCAATTTTTTTGTGGAGAATTTTTTTAAATTTTTACTTTATAACGGTGAAATTAGAGCTGATACTTAAATATCAGGCTTGCTTTAAAATGTTCTAAAAGTGGTGTGAAATACTCTATAAATATTATCAGTGAAAAGTAATAAAAATGCATTGAAAAACCTGAAAAAATCAGGGAAATTCGTTCCAGGAAATAAATGGCCACCCTGTTTCATGTATTCGTTCTAAAAGTATTTAATCAATGTGAAGAATTTGTTGTAGTATAATGTTTAGGATTGTAAATGACAGTAATTTTTAAACTTTTAAGCTAGGTTTTTACGGGAAGAAAATATTGATTTGCAGCATTGAAGAAATTCTGTGAAATGTATAAATAAAAAGAAAATCATTTAATCACAAAACCTAAATCTACTATCACACAGAAAGAAATACATATCTTACAAACACACTTCAGAAGTTCACAGTTCAGTCTTATTGTGCAATGTCGATGAGGAAATTATGTAATTATCCACTGTTTCTCTTCTAGTGCCTTCTAATTCTTCACTTAACGCCCAATAGCGGCGTCTCAAGTGATGAGCCGATGATTTGGGTTGTCGGTCCCGTGTGAATATTCCCTTCTTATTTCCACCGACTCGTGTGTAAGCTGTAAAAAGACAAATTTTTACGAGTGTGTAACATTGAAAGTTTTTTGATACCTTTTTCGTAAATGAGTCTACGTGATTCAACTGAAAACCTTAATAGTGTCTTAAATTGTTTATTGTAACAATGGGAAACAACTTATGCAAATCATTTCTCGACATAGTCTACTTAACGTTGAATACAAGTGTTCCAATGCCTTGAAAGTGCCTGGATACTACGTTGCAAGAAATATTTTGGTCGAGACTACAGCCAGTCGTGTTTCACCTCTTCGTCACTTCTGAAATGTGGTCCCCCCTGATGAGTCACTCCTTTTTCCATGTCATGTTCCAAAATGACTCCTTTTGCATCCCAGAAAAGTGTGAGCTTGACTTTCCCAGCAGATTGTTGAGTGCGGAATTTCTTTGGTCTTGGCGATGACCAGTGGCGCAATTCCTTGCTTGACCTTTCCTTTTCTGATTGGTGATAGTGCACCTAGGTCTCATTGCCGGTAACAATTGTTTCCAGAAGAGCATCACCTTGGACGTGGAAAAGACTCAAAAGTTCTTCACGGGCATCAACGCGACGATCTTTAAATTCGGCAGTCAATTGACGTGGCACCGATCTTGCAAACGCTTTATTAAATTGCAAGTACATTATGGCCAATATTGGGCGTGGAAACAAAATACTAATTTTCAACGTTCTGAATATTTCGTTCAGTTACACTCGTTATTCTTCCCAAGCTATTCCACTAACGTGATATTCTTGTGCATCCCTACGCGGTCAGCCTACCCGGGTTTTGGGCATCCTTCACAGAAGTAACGCCGCTTTTAATCTTTCTACGCCACTCGGCTGTGCGCTGCAATTTTGCGATGAATTTCTATTGGTTTCAGACCTTCACTGCCCCAAAGCATGCATCACAGATCGCTGCGCTATCGCCATACATGTTGCTAGCGGAGCCGCCATATTGTTGGGGATGCTACTGCCTTCTCCTGCGTTGTAGCATAATTCTTCCAGTAGCCGGCTACTTTCTGGATTTCAAGTAGGGGCGGTTTCTCAGAAGGAAGGAAGGGAGGAACGCCATCCTCTTTAATTTTCTTCGTCAGAGAGCAATTAGCATTTAAAATATTTGCTTTGATATGTGACGGAAAATGTACAATTTTTGAGTTGATAACTATGAGGGATTTATATTGATAGAGGTTTTTAACATACGCACGCTATTATGATACATGAAAACGATAGCAATTGTTGAGGTCGCCCTGACGAGAAACGTTCAATCTTTCCGTCTCTCGTGTGTAAATCGCCCATTTTCCTGGAAGCCACTGCCAACTAATGAAAAAATTGTAGGACAACTTTTCGAAAGAAATTCTATGACGTTTTTAAGGTTTTCATTTGAATCTTCCTCGTTCATTTTATGGCATGAGCAAAACTTGCAAATAAAAAAAAATGTTTAAAACTAAATTACTTTGTGCTGTTTTAAAATCAGCAAAGTTCCATATCATTTCACCAATGAAAAATCCTTGTTCACGTAATGCATCAAAGGCTTTGAAGTGTTCAGACATTAATGCAACTTGGTATTCTTCTGACCAAATGTAATCTGGGTCCTGAGAGAGAGAGAAAAAAGTTCATGAACATTAATGGAAAAATAATTAGTTTTGTGATGCTTACCGGGTTATTATTTAAATATTTAAACACGAGTAGAAATTAAATTTATTTAAATAAATGCATACCAAGTGAAGTCCTTGCATAGTATCTGCTCCATATTCAGCTACAAAGATTGGTTTTCTGAACTTGAAGAACCAGCTTTCAGCTTCAAGTTGAACGTTCTTCTTTATTGTGTCAATTTTTCCCGGATTGCTGTACCAGCCATTATATCGGTTAAATCCAATAATGTCCATATATCGAGCCTGAAAACATTTTGAAACTATCTATTTATACATTTCAATATTGTAGAATTATTAGAACATGAACTTACGGGATGTGAATATAAATATCAGATTGACCAAACAAAAATAAAAAAATTACACAATCTCCCGAATGATAATACAGTTGATTTTAAACATTACTTATCAAAGTGTACTTAAAAAACATTCCTCGCTCTATGAATGTTGAATGTAATTTTAATGAGAAATATTGACTTTTGTTTCAACAGCAATGGAATATTTATTTGCAAAACATAATATTGAATATTGCTGCTTCTACAGACGATTTTTCATTATTTTTTATTATATTTTCTTGTGATTTTTTTTCATTAAAAGAAAATCAATAAACATTATACTAAATATCTTTTTAGGAAAAAAATACGGATCAAGTCATATTGCAAAGATTTTCTTGTTCCTTCTAACATTCAATCTTTCTTAATTGCCAATAATTTTATGCATTTTAATATTTAAAAGACTACCCATTTTTAAATGCTAATACGTATATGCTACTTTTACTTCCTCGTTACCGTTAACGCAGTCGAGAGAAAGTTATGTAATGCTACTACAAAACAGCGAATTTTTCGTCCGTCGGTCTGTCTTTCCATCCTCGGTCTGTCATTCCATCCGTCGGTCTGTCTTTTCGTCCGTCCGTCCGTCCCTCCGTCTGTCTTCCGTCCGTCCCTCCGTCTGTCTTTCCGTCCGTCCGTCTTTCCCTCCGTCCGTCCGTTTGTCTTTCCTTCCGACCGTCTGTCTTTCCCTCCGTCCGGAAATTTTTCCCTTAATGAAATCCCTTAAAGGTAGCTTTTGAAATAATGCCACGTACACTTTTTCGAAAATTGAGTACTTTTCGCTTAATTTTTCGTGAAAGTACGGGCAAGAAAGTGTGTGCTTTTTTAGCACTAGTTTACGTTTGAATAGCTCTTCGCTTACCAATGGTTTTATCTTACCGCTTTGTCTTCATCAAAACCTCGTGCTGTGACCATTGTTACTGGGCGTGTAGTGTCTAAACTCTTAACATACTCCACTATATATCTGGAAATAGAAGATAACATTTTAGAATAAATTTTAACACGTTAAAAAGTACTATGATTGTAATAAATATTATTTATAAGAATGTGTTCTTACTCAAAATAAGTATCAGCCCCAGTGAGATGAGTGCGAGCTTCGTTTGCTACTGACCACATTACCACACTGGGTCGGTTCTTGTCTCTTCTTATGAGTTCACCCAGAGAGTCAGCATGTTTTTGCAGCAAGGTTGGGGAGTAATTCCTGAAAAGTACTCATCGTGTTCATTGCCGCCCGAATATATTCACATGCTCGTAGTTAATAATTATTAACTAAAGTTAATTATAATTGACTTTTTTGCAACTGTAAACTGTGGTGACTATTTTTCCGACAGACATATCGGTCACTATATATTTTGTAAATTTATTTACTTATTGTTACAATCAATTGATATAGGTTTATTTTACGAAATATCAAGGAATTTAAAGTACTTCTGTGAAAATATGATAAACCATTTGGATTTGTTGTTAGATCATTATGTGAAAACCTTAAAATTTCGTAGTTAAATTGGATCCTCACGAATGATTGACATAAAAATGCTAAATTTGTGAATTAATTTAAAAGTATGTAACGTTAGGATAACCAAACGTTCATTACCATACATACTACGGAATTTGACCCAATACAATCACCGATTGCAGTTTGGAGCAGACGTTCTGTTTATAAAATTTTGAATATGTACATACTCTGTATCAACGCTAGGGCATTCATCAATAATGAGGATCCCCTGCTGATCAGCTTGATCCATTATTTCTTCTGCGTAAGGATAGTGAGATGTTCGATATGAATTTGCTCCAATCCATTTTATGAGATTATAATCTTTGATTATCAGAGGGTAATCCAAGCCCTTTCCTCGAATCTGTTGAATTACATTAATTTAATTTTTTTCTGTTGTAATTCATTTGTGCATTCTATTACTTTCTGTAATACTTACATCTGAATCTTCATGCTTTCCAAATCCTCGTAAATATATAGGCTTTGAATTTATTAGAAAACTTGTTTCATTCCATTCTAATTTTCTAATTCCAATTGGGAGTCTGTATACGTCTTCAGTGCCCCATTCATTAGATTTGAGACGGACCTTAACGTAAAGTTATTACTGTTGAGTTTTTACGTCGACATGCAATGTGCTCGAATAATCACATTTTTTATTCAACAAATCAATCAAATCCAATTATTAATGTATAACAGAGAAAAGGAAACACAGAATTGTTAATACATACACACAATAAATGTACACCCAATTGCAAATGGACACAAATAGCACAATTCGCAATTTACGCAATTGCAAATGCATACACACAATTATTGTATTATCTGCTTTGATACGTGCCTGTAAAGTGTAGAGATATCCTGGATTCTCATGCATAAGATACGGCCACCAGAATTTAGCGTTCGGCACATCAAGGCGACCTTGAAGACCTCCTTGGCCGTTATCTACCACTACAATATTTCCATCTTTGTCCAGGAGGTCGACGTAGCACGTAGGTTCTGATGCAGGCTGTATATAACCTCCATAACTGATGTTGTAATAAACGACACCTGCAATACATATATGTACACACCATTACTCTTATATAGTAGTGTTATTTATATTCATTATATTCATATTTCAATTGTTGTTGCTATATCAAAAGGAATGATAAATATTACTATGATATTGCCAATTTTCACCTTGCGCAAGAACTTAATTCAGCCCTAAGTATTTATTATATATTAAATCAAAGTTTTCAAAAATCTATAAATGTTATAGAATTACCTATTTTATCACTCAGAGTAACCAAATGCATTTAACGATAGTTCAAGTTTCATTGCAACGATTCAATTTTGTAGGTCCGAGAGAAGGGCTTAGACATTTAAAAATTTAATAATCAATGTATGTGTGTATTTGGCATTTTAGGATCGGATTATTCCGTCTTTTCTAGCTAGCGTTGTTCCAAGCCTGCGACTTGTCATTCATTATCCACGCCTGGGGGCAAGAGACACGTGGCGAGATGACGTATTCCAATCACCGTACCTAGATTTTTTGGCGCGCTTGAGGTTTTTCTTTCGTCGCACAGCTAGAGAAACCGAGACGATTTGTATTAGAAAGCTGCAGTTTCATTTTTGCCCCATCCGGAAATCGAATCCGGGACTCAAACACAGAAAGCTAGCACGCCATCCACGAGCCACCCGAGGGGCATAATAATCGAGCAATTATTTAACAAACAAAATTAATAATTCTTGCGTGTTCTAGAGCAACTGTACACGCTTACCATAGATAATGATCTGATGTCAAAGAGTGCGAATGCTTTGCTTTATTACGAGCATTACACGGGTCAGGGTGGGGTGGGGCGGAATGGGTTATTCACGTAACAATATTCTTCTTCTTCAGTAGTGAGTTGCACCACTGGGACGGCTCATGGACAGCGTTCTAGCTTCCCGTGCTGTGGTCCCCGGATTCGATGCCCGGTCGAAGAAAAATATAGTTGTAGCTTTCCTTGAAAATCGTCCCAGTTACTGTAGCTGTGTTATGAAGAAAAGCTCGAGCAGGCGGATATTGCTAGTTGCGGAGAAGAGAATTCATCATGTTCGCCTCATGTCGCCCTACCCCCCAAGATTGGGAATTTAACTAGGCCCAGGCAAGGGGGACACCGGTGGCTGGCCGGAGAAGACGGACTACCGACCCAAAATGCCAAATACATAATACAATAGTGAGTTACTTCAAAACGGAGTTCTTGGAGAAGAAATCTATCTACAAATGACGTTCATGGGTGGGGAGGGGCGGATGGTATTGTCTTTTAACCGACCAAATAAACGCACAATTGTAATTTTCAATAGATATAGTTTCGAGTCATAGAGTTAACTTGTATGTAGTCACACACTGGCTCCTCCACTACTTTTGAGGTAGATCTAAATATTGGCATTCATGAAATTAATTCAACGAGCATTTATATATTTATTTTTTAACATTTTTGCTGACTTTTTTTATGAAATCGATTCTTGTGAAGTTGGCTTTTAAAGACGTAATGAGAATCTTTTCTTTTTCAATACCACTCACTAAATTAAGATATTACCTAAATCTCCTTCAATGTCGGTCTCCACACTAATGTCATCAATGAATATAGCTGGTGTTGTATACAGGTGAACAGGACGATGAATACCAGCGTAATTGAAAAAATCAAATGTGTATGTCTGCACAGCCTTTGTACCATTATTTCTGGAAAAGAAATTCATAGTTTAATTGCATGTTATTCATCTATATCAGTGTTAAAAATATTTTCACACATATTTCAGCATTATATAAAAATATATAAAAAGGTAAAAATTAAAAATTTTAAGTTTTTAACCTTTTTAAATCAACGATTATTGATGTACTGTCATTGATATAAGTGGTAAATTGCATTTAAGCTTTCACCTTTTTAAATTATATTCTTTAAAAGTTTTTTTTCTAATATTTTTAAATACTATATCCAGATTTTCATTGAAAAATCTCTTTATTTTCCAAATTTCTGAAAAATGTAAGTGTAAAAATGTAAAAACTTTTACTTTCTTGAGTACTTTGTGTAGAGGTAATGTAATGCTGTAAAAAATGTCGAGATTTTAAAGAAGATACATGTTTTGGAAAATCTTGATACAGAAAAGGTGTTTTTTAAAACGTCTGTCTGACAGTTCGTTTGTCCATTTCTCCGTCCGAATATTCAACACTGAGGCCAAAATCTTTTACAGGTTGATCTCCAGAACTGATATTCCGCCTTGGAGCAAAATTCGCATAGAAAATGTCAGTCCTTTGATTTTCATTAAAATCTCTACATTGACTTCTGATGTCTACCAAACATTACACATCCAAGAATTCTTGCAAGGTAAGATGACGGTTGAATAACTGTGGCACTTTAAAAATATTGGTTCAAATGACCTCAATAAAACATTGAATTACAAAATATGAGACTCGTGTTCAAATCCCAGCAATGCTGGGTTTTTGTTTGATCACGTTCTATTCAGGGCGGTCCTGAGGTGTCCTTCTCAAATAAGTTTCAGTATTCACTGGCTTTATTAACAGTACATATTGGGAAAAATTATTCTTGCACAAGCATGACCCTTGCCACGCCATCTTCTTTCCACTTCCGAGTCATAATTAGACCTGCTAGGAGGATACGATATACTCGTTACATTTATTGCTCAGGAGGCCTTCAGGGTTGAGTAGTTGAATTGGAAAAGTAACGGTCGGTCGGTCGGTCGGTTGTTAGTGATTCCTGGCGCGTCAACTACCGAGATCATTAGTCCCGTAAGTTTAGTGTATGTTTTTTAATCGGGCGTTGGCGGTGATCTTACCTCGCGGGATGGCGAGATCCGGCGCCGACCTACCGTCGACTAGAAGAGTTTTCCTCTAACCAGGACTCTCCCACTAGCGGATCACCATCCCAGCCAGGACAAGCTCTAAGCTCCCGACCGGTCTCCTGGCATGTGTTGGTAGTGTAGTGCATGTTAGTGTAAGTGTGTAAGGGGAGAGGATAGGACCAGGAAGAGGTAGGAAAGATCACGCGCGGTCCATGACCCGTTTGTCAGGGTACTGCTCCAGCATTCGCCTGGTGTTGATCGGAGAATCCACGGAAAACTACCGATCAGAGCAGCGGGCCGCTAGAATTCTCCTCCAGACAGTGACTGAATTCTACCTAGCTGACAAGCTAGTATCAAAAATTCTGCCACTATCGGGACTCGAAGCTGGGACCTCTCGGTCAGAGGGACTGCAGTGACATAAGTTGATGCCCTGAGCCATCAGCCATCTCCCGGTAAGGGTAATGGGTGGTTGATGGCATTCCCGTAGGGCAATGGTAGTTGGCAAAAATAAATAACATCCATTTCGACCCTAAGCAGGTTCATACCTGCGCTTCTAAAAGAAAAAATAATAATTAAAAAATTCTAAGAACAAAGAATAAAAACATTCCAAAACATGAGTAATGGGACGTCATCGTTCTCCGATAGTTGCCACAAGAATTGAGAATATTTTTTTCTGTTAACGTTGAAGCGATCTGATGTTTAGAATGCTGGAAATATGCACATGCACCTGTCTTTCGGTGGTTAGCTGTGGTAGTGTGCGCTAGACCGAATACACTCCCCCATCGAGGCGGAGAATGCGCCGAGCGAAGTAATGCAGCATCGTTGACTCACAACACCGCACCCGCAACTGCCGCTAACCCCGTGCGAAAGAGAACGAAACATGTAGAAAGGGTTGTCGTAGAGAAGCGCTTGCCCACCTTCGGTCCGCACCATCGACTTCGCACCTATTAGAAATGACCGTGGAACACGCATCAGGTCACCACCAGTGTCCGAGACCGTTTCGGCAGATATCTTAAAACGATCACTCGGTCTGCAGAGAGCCCGCCAAATGGGTACAGCTTTAAATTGTCATTTTTTCGTAGAGAGCCGACCGAACAGATATTTTAAGAATTGGTTTGCTGAGAGCCAGATGGTCGCGCCTTTAGTTAGCTTCGTGAACGAGCAGCTAGGAGAAGACGCAGCCACTATCGCGATCTACGCCTGCACTTCGCCAATCGGCGCCAATAGGACGAGCTGGTCTTTTGCGGTCCGCGCAGCCGCCCCGCGTGCCAATGATTGCTGGCAGGGAGCTCACCGCAAGAGCACTGAAACGCCAGATCGCGAATGATCGCTGCCTAGAGGAGAATTCTAGCGGCCGGCTGCTCTGATCGGTAGTTCTCCCTGTTTCTGCGATCAACACTTGGCGAATACCGGAGCAGTACCTGACACACGGGCTAGGGACCACGCGCGATTTTTCCCTCCTCTTCCTTGTTCTATCCTGTCCCCTTATACACATTTACACTAACATATATTACACTACCACACATGCCGGGAGACTGGTTTGTGTCAGGATGTGGAGCTTAGAGCTTGTCCCGGCCGGAGCGGTGCTCCGGTGGTGGGAGATACCTGGGAAGGAAAACTCCCGCTAGCTGACGGTTGGTCGGCGTCGAGTCTCGTCATCCCGCGGGAGAAGATCACCGTCATCTCCCAATGAAAAAAACAGGCACTACACTTACGGGACAAAGAGCCGCCATAGTTGACGCACCTGGAATCATTAACAATCAATCAATCCAAATGATCTGATTCAATCATCCAGAGTTTATAGGTTAGCGCCCTGTTACAGACATTTAAAAAAAGGAATTCGTTTAATCATTTTCATTGTAAAACAGACCCCAAATAATTGGATTCCTGGATAATGGAATTCCACTGCCCTTTTGTCCGATGCGACCTCTGACGACTCGCGAGGATCTCGCCCTTACGTGTCGATGCTGACGATGCGTCCTTGGGGGACAGTCGTCTGCAGCAAGGTGTTGTCCACCACGACGGTCACTCTGTTTTTGGCGCCGAACTTGACGGCGGGAGTTATTTCCGCTTGGAAGGGAAGATGGCCGATTTCGTGAACCACTGCAAGTTGTCCATTCACCCACTGCAACAACGTACACACATATATTTTAAGAGATTTAATCACCCTACTATGTATTAAGTTTTTCTTGGAAATCAAAGACCCTATAACGTGGTAAAAATTGATTAAAACATCGTAATCAACTCACTTCAACTTTCAGGAAATCGAAAAGGATGAGTACACTTTTTAACTCCAAGAAGACATTTTACAAAAACAAACAAACAAAAACTTTATATTCATGATTTATAATTTAGATAAATCGAAGAGACCGTGTTATATGAAAATTACTTATTTTATTTTTTATACACCAAAATGTGATATAAATCATTTAAAAATATTTATTTTGAATTAAATGTATTAAAAAAGAGAATCTTTACCTAATGGTATATTAAATATGCTTGATTTACTTTAGAATAAGCCAACTTAGGTTTTCTAGAAGGTAAACGTAAATATTATTTAAGACTTATGGTGATATTGATAAACCAAACTAGTGCTGCTATAAAGACTTTCTCGTAGAAAAGTTTCCTAATTTCCTTGGTGTGGTCTAGCCCAATCTTCTTGCCATCTGCCACCTATCGGCGCCCGAAGTACATTTTATCAATTTTTAGGCTTCCAAATGGTAGGACCGAAATATTATTTTAAGAATATTAAAGAAGAGCAAAACCTTATCATAAATGGCATTTTTCATTGAAAAAGTTGGAGCCGTTTTTAAGAAAATGGCGTTTAAGCGTTATTGTAAATGCGAAATTTGAACTCTTTTACTGGGATCTATTGAGTTTTCGAAAAAGTTCATTTGTAGCACATCCACTCACAATGGCAATAATGTATACAAATTGTAATCATTGTATCAACAATGTATTCTAATTGTAAATGTGTAATGTATACAAATCGTTGGAAATGTACGTATTAACGGCGTGAGGGATATTTTAAAAAAATAATTGTGTAATTTTTGAAAAAACAAACGAATACAGCAAAATGAACTTTGTGCCCTCTCAAAGAATACTATTAGCACTATCCGTACGAAAACTTTGAAGAAAAAATTTGGAGCCATTTTTGAGAAAATTTTGTGATTTTATTGGTAACGGTTACTTAGAACATTATTTCGAGAATTCCCGTGTGTATATCAACCTAGGTTGAGCAACTGGGACTAGACAGAAACGTGGTTGCAATAACCGATTTTTCGGATAGGACGTCTACATAAAGCAAATCGAACTTAAAAACGGACCGAGTCGCTGTAAAATCACTGCATTATCCGGAGCAATTGGAACGCCATGTGGCGGTACAATTTGGCTTTTGCGGTCCCCAATTCCATTGTTGGAGTGAGTTTGGTGTTTGATCAACAGTTATGGATATTGAGTTTGCGAAATAGCGCAACACCAAGTAAATATCCCCAAAAAAATTAATTTCGATTCGCATCTCCCTTGATTTTATGTGGCGGTACTAGACACAAAATTGCAATATTTTGTCTTCCTTTTTATTTCCTTTCACATTTTATTCATTATAATTAATTATTATGTTGCTGTCTGGAGGAAAATTCTAGCAATCTGCTACTCTGATTGGTAGTTTTCCGTGGTTTCTCCGATCAACACCAGGCAATGTTTGAGCTTCTCGACTGGGGCGGTGCTACGCTGGTGGGAAATATCTAGTTGGGGAAAATCCTCGCTAGCGGAAGTAAGTCAGCGCCAGACTTTGCCATCGAGCGGGGATAGATCACCACTACTTTGCGCAATAAAATCATACTCTATACTTATAGGGCTAATGACCTTAGCAGTTGACACCCCGAATCATCAAACAATCAAAGAAGTGCGTGAGGTTCAAAAAAATACAGACATTCAGTTTTCAAAAAAACATTCAAAAGTTATTATGAAAATGGCTGTCGTTCACCGAATTCAGTGTATTTGGTTTTTTACTTAAGTTTAACTAGGCTGGAATCCAACCCGTGCGCTACGAATGACAAGTCAAATGGCTTTCACTGACGCTAATTCTCAATGTTGCGGGAATTCTAACATATAAATAAAAAAAAAAAATACGCGCAGAATACTAACATTTTTTTTTAAAAAGTGTCCATGGCATTTTTCCGTGGATGTAGTATTGAGGAATTCTTTGAGGTGACAAACGTTATGGGATAACAATATGAAAACATACAGATGGCAGTAGTATCGGGTACAAAATATATAAAAGGGCAATGCATTGGCAGAGCTTTCACTTGTACTGAAGTGATTCATGAGAAAAGGTTTCTGACGTGATTATGGCCGCTCGACGGAAACTAATTGACTTTCAACACGGAATGGTAGTTTGAGCTAGACGCATGGGATTTTCCATTTCGTAAATCGTTAGGGAATTCAATCTTCCGAATTCCACAGTGTCACGAGGTGCCGAGAATATCTAATTTCAGTCATAACCTGTCACATGGACAACGCAGTGGCCGATGGCCTTCATTGAATGATCGAAAGAAGCTTCGTTTGCATTGAGTTGTCAGTACTAAGACAAGCAACAATGTGTGAAATAACCGCAAATATCAGTGCGGGTCCATGGGAACAGTGCGGCGAAATTTGGCTTTAATGGCATATGACAGGAGAAGACCGACTCTGGTGCCTTCGCTAACAGCACGAATCCCCTACATCGCCTCTCCTGAGCTCGTGACCATATCAATTGGACCGTAGAAGACTGTAAAACCTTGACTTGGTCAGATGAGTCCCCATATCAGTTAGTAGGATTCGAGTGTGGCACAGTCCCCACGAAACCAGGGACTCAAGTTGTCGGCAAGGGATTGTGCAAGCGGGTGTTCGTTCCACAATGGTGTGTGATGTTTTTACATGGAATGGACTGGGTCCACTCGTCCAAATAAACCGCTCATTGACTGTAAATGGTTATTTTCATCTATCTGAATACCATTTGCAGCCTTTCATAGACTTCATGTCCCCAAACAACGATGGAAGTCTTATGAATGACGATTTGCTATGTCACCGGGCCACATTTGTTTGTGATTGGTTGAAGAACATTCTGAACAACTCTAGCAAATGATTTGGTCACCCATATCACCCGACATGAATCCCATCGAAAATTTATGGGACTTATTCGAGAGGTCAGTTCGTGCACCGGCAACACGTTTACAATTATGGACGGCTGAAGAGCTATATGGGTCAATATTTATGCAGGAGACTTCCAATGGTTTGTCGAGCCCATGACGTATCGAGTTACTGCACTTTGCAGAGCAAAAGGAGGTCCGACACGATTTTAGGAGGTATCCCATGACTTTCGTCACCTCAGTGTATACTGAATAGTGAAACAAGTCTAGAGCTTCAACATCAGGTGTAAGAATGGTTCGAACTGCTTTACAATTTTCAAAACTTTAAAGATTTTACTGGCAATCAGCCTTACGTCGTTTTGTTTATAAGTAAGTGTATAACGTTTTTATAAGTGTACCACGTTTTGAGAAAAAAACTGACACCATTTTTTAGAAAAATTTGAAAATATTGCTGGAAATTAATATAAAGCATTCCCATAATTTAAAAATATTCGCTTCGAAAGCCTCTACATCAGCCAGATTGATTAAGGAATATAAAACTTGGTAAAAATCCTGGGTGCGGTTTAGGCGCTAGTATTGTTTTTCAGACGGGTTGCCTAATACAAGTTTTTCATTATCACTCAAAACATACATTTTTTCAATCCACCATTATCCAGCCCATCATAGTGAATACCACGAGTGCTTGGGAAATTGTCGATTAATCCCCGTCTCGCCAAAGGAGGAGGGAATTTATCTGGAAATTTCGAAAGCACGAGTGGTATTTAATATGACTATCCCACGAATGAAATGATGCTCAACAGAGTTTCAAAGTGAGCTAAATATTAAAAATAACTGAAAGATTTGTTAAACTAAGACAGATTATGTTATAGTACAAGGGTGTCCAACTTACAAAGCCTCAAGGGCCGCAAGTAAAACCTTTATTGTGGTTTTGGGCCATTGGTTGGGGCCATTTTTCATTACTCGGGCGATCCACACTTAACTCTGAATTATTTATCTCGGCAGTTTGGCCGGCTGAAAAGCGCCGGCAGTTTGGACGGCTGAGAGCGGCGGGAAGGGGGTGAGAGAATAGAACCGTGCGTGATATCAAGCTGTATTATGCATAATGCAGGGAAATACATTGGGACGACTTTGAAATTCTGAATTTATTACAAAAAAAAATTCCTAAAAATCTAAACTTAACCTATTTTAGTAAGAAAGTGCTGACCCCGACAGGGTGTGTGCGCTATACGCACTATGTCCTCGCCCGACATGGGTGCAAGGGACTTTCACGATTGACTAACCTTTCGCGGGCCACAAAAAATGCACCCCATGTTGGACCGCGAGTCGCAGTTGGACAATCCTGTTATAGTACATACGTGATTTATTGGACATCGACCTAGCGATCGATGTATGTCGCCTCCTAAGATAGACGAGTCACAATTTATGATTGGCCAGAAGGGAGAAGCGATGAGAAAAATGGGTTAGAAAAAGGACCTCAGTAGATGATCAATATATACATATCACCTCATACAAAAATCAGTTACAAAGCGTAGAGAGGTATAACGTTTTACTTGCCTAATTTTTGCAAATCTATAATAGAACCTTCAGAACTAAAACGTCAGTTTTAAACTCGCGGGGTCTTGGGGCTAGTGTGATTGTCCGGTTAGTGTTAAACTATCATTACAATATTTATTTTATCTTTAGATCACATTAACAGAATATCAAAAATGATCTTGTTAATGCCGGGAGAGAATATATACTTTAAGGCAAAGGAATCAACTGATGTCACTGCAGCGCTTCTGACCGGGTCGAATTCAGTCACTCTCTGGAGGAGAATTCTAGCGGCTGGCTGTTCTGATCGGTAGTTTTCCCGTGGTTTCTCCGATCAACACCAGACGAATGCCGGAGTAGTACCCTACCAAACGGGCCACGGACCGCGCGCGATCTGTCCTTCCTCTTCCTTGTCCTATCCTCTCCCCTTACACCTACACTTACACTAACATGCACTACACTACCACATTTTCCGGAAGGCCGGTCGGGAGCTTGTCCCGACTGGGGCGGTGTCCCGCTGGTGGGAGAGACCTGGTTAGGGGGAAACCCCACTAGCCGACGGTAGGTCGGCGCCAGATCTCGCCATCCAGCAGGGGAAGATCACCGCCATCTCCCGAGAAAAGCACGCCCTACACTAACGGGACAAATAACCGAAGCAGTTGACGCGCCCGGACACACGAAAAAATCAATCAATCACAAGGCAAAGGAATGGTATATCATCGCTATTTCAATGTCGGTTAAAAATGTCTTCCTGCGTGGGAATAATTTTAACCCTTACTTTCATCATGGAGCGAATTGTGTTCCACGAATCGAAGCTTTGAACCGTTTTTACATTGTACAGAATGTTTTAATGATTTTAAACAGAAAGTGTCCATTGTCAGGTGTGGGCCGGGCGGAGCCGGAGCCCGAGCCGGTGGCGGTGCCGTTGGGGCGCGTGGGAGCGGCCCGCGTTCCCAGAGAGCGCTGCCGCCTTCCGGAGGCGGCCCGCCACGCCCCCGCCTCGCTTCGGGATTTCCACACCCCCCGCGCCTACTCAGGCGAATGTTGACAGAGCTCGGCTGCTGCACATTGTCTTCTCGCCTCGGCCGCTCCCAGGGAGCTATTTTCGCCTGAGACGTTACATACCGGGGCACTCGACGACTACTGGTGCTCTTCTGTGAAAACCGTCATTTGCCAGCATTGAAAATTCTCGTTGGAAATCACACGTGTTAAGAAAGATAACTAATCATCATAAAAAATTATGTTTAAATAGGACATATCATTATCAGCTTAATATTTTCCCGAAGTTTAAGACCGGTATCATTTTAATTTCTTACTAAAAATGGATTCCAGTGACATATACATTCATTCATTATCTATCTATCTATCTATATATATATATATATATTGTGTGTATATATATATGTGTTATATATATATATATATATATATATATATATATATAGTATATAGACTGACAGAGAGACTGACAGACAGACAGACTGAATGAATCTGAAGTAAGAGAGAGAAGCTGAGAATCCACTGCGAGTATTATAGATTGAGATGTGGGTAGATCTACAAAGGTTTGATTTACTATCATATCCATTATACATCTTTTGTATGCACTAGATATATCCACCTTTGTCTCGGGATGAAAAAAAGGATCCTATGAATGAGTCCCTCAGTTCAATTATATTCTCTGAGCTCCTCCTTCTCTTCTTCTTCTTCTTCTTCTTCTTCTTCTTCTTCTTCTTCTTCTTCTTCTTCTTCTTCTTTTATTTATTATTATTATTATTATTATTATTATTATTATTACTATCATTATCATTATTATTATCATTATCATTTTTATCATTATTATTATTATTATTATTATTATTATTATTATTATTATTATTATTATTATTATTATTATCTGGAGCATTGGGTGAGCACGCATTCTCACGCATGATTGAGGGAAGAATTGCATCGTGCGGTTGTTTAGTCCAGTGCGCGTTTGCATCCACTCACCACTTGCGCCGCGTAGTTGACGCTGCCAAAGCGCAGCCACACGCGACTCTTCTTCTCGCGCCACGCGTCCGGCACGTAGAACGTCCTGTCGTACCACACCAGCCCCAGGTGGTCCCTCACGCTCTTCTCCTGGGTGACGTCATTGTAGCTGGACGGCACCGGCATGGGAATGGTCTCGCCAGTCTGAAACAATTGGAATCGATTAAATTTATTTATTTATTTTATTTAACATAAAAAACAATTAAAAGCTGTGTATGTCGTGCTACAGGGAGAAGTGTATTCTGTGCAAACTTTCTCAATTCTGGGATCCCTACCCTAAGCCAAGTTGAATCCTGAATACAGAAGAAAATGTTTTTGGCAAGAATTGGTAAGAAAATATTCACTACAATGTAATAAAATCTATTTGCAAGGGCAAATCAGCTATGGACCTGGGCTCATATCCCTCATTGAACCCTTTATAAAGGAATCGACTTCCTGTTGTAACAACATGGAGAATGGTAATTTGAATAACTATATTTCCCACTGCACTCTAGAAGATGTACACAAATGGTGAAGCTACAATTAGGGCCAGAAGCAAAACAAGGGACCATCTCAGCATTCGCTTAAAGGAATAAGGGAAACTGGATGAAAAACGTGATTTAAATCAGGGTCGTTGACCCAGAAGCTGAAGTACAATGCTTATTACAGGTTGTTTAGAAATATATAGTGTAAAAAATACTACATTAAATTTCACTGTTAAAATTAATATTACTACCCTTTTTGATGCTCAGTATAATATAGCATATTGCTGCACGTGTATCTGCAAGTCTCATCAGGGTACTTCAAATAGCTTATATTGTTCATATATTTCTATTTCCAGTGCTTGATTTACAAAAATGTAGGTCTCGAAACGCACCCCACTTTAATTAGTAATTTAAGAGAAAAGGTATAATATATTTATTATATAATTTAATAATCATTCCCAAGGTACCGGAACGCCGCTCCGTCGCGTTCCTCCAGAAATCAAGCCCTGCCTGTATCATAGTTTGGCCCTTGGGTGAAACCAAAGGACCTCATATGGATGATACTGTTCTCAATGTGCTGTACATTATTTGGTTATTACGTTCGTGGAAATACAGTGTGGAAACATGGCGTGTTTTTTGTTTGGTTGTTTTTTTCTGACGAATAAAAAATGCTTCCCAACGTTTTCTCACGAGACTCCAAAGCACAATCCACATTTCGTCACACATTTCTTCATGCTTAGACACGTGCCAACGTTGCTTAGACATGTGTCAATATAAACTAATCATATTTACTTTTCATTGAAATAAAGATAAATATTTTAATGTTCCCTTCGAATTTTGTCCAGGCATTAACGGGTTAAAAATATACATTTTAAACCGCGGAAAAAAGATGAAATTGATTTTTGGAGCGAGATACCTCTCGAAAATTGGAGTTCTATACCACAAATATTACCATATCATTTAGAGAAAAGAACTAATAACAATTTTGAGCAAAACTATTCGCACATAAATGCAGAGATAAACATAATTTCTCATAAAATGATGCCATGTTCACTTAAAATCAATTGTTATTTCTATTGTTTTCTCATATATATTCGTAGCATCGGGAAAGTCATGTAATACTGTATGAAAAAAGGGTTTATTTTCGACCTGAAAACAATTTATATGGATCATCGATACCGGAAAAGTGGATTTTTTTGTAAATGATACCAAAAATGTGTATTTTTCTTGCTCATAAATGCAGTGTTTTATATTTTTGTATACATTGTGACATCGAGTTGTTGGCGTAGAAAAAGGTATTTTCCTTTTTACTTTCTCGTGTAGAACACATATGCGGAGTAATTTACAATGACTCAAAAATATTCAACTACTTGTCACATTACGTACATTACCCAAAATGTACAAACGAATGCGTGAAAAGTAGAAAGCGTAACAGGAAAGGTCGTTGAGTTGAGTTCGTTTGAGACCGAAAAGATGTTACTCACTTCCAGGGTCTCTAAGTAGTACACGACTTTGAAAAGGTCCTTGATCACGACGTCAAATGTTCAACTCGGAAGCAAAATTCATTAGCAGTAGAGCAACTGCTCCTGTAGAGTCTGCTGTGTTATGAAATGTGTATGTCAAACGAATCGTCTATTGTTGCGTTATCAACGCCGCACAGGCAACAAAGCGCTGTAGCGAAAGCTGCTCTTGCCACCGCCACCTCCACCGCTACCGCTAAGTCGATAAATTGTATTTAACTTATAATTTTTTTTTTTTTAATTTCTCGCTGACGCAATATTTTTCAAGTCTAAAATACGAATCGAATATGTTCGATAATACACGGAATATCGTGAATACACTGTATGCAATGCCAGAAATATATATTTTCATTTAAACTTTTGAATAAAAAAATCTTACTTTTCACGCTTCGTTTGTTTACAATATAGTGATATGTGAAGAGTAAGAAAGGCGGAAATCGTTACATATTGCATAACGGTAACATTATAATATTGCGAGAAAGTATATACCGTTGTAGCACATCTAGTTCTTTAAACGTTTTGTTGGTTTAGAGCAGAATATATTAAATTACATGACACAAACGTAATTTTCATTAAAACTTTCGATTTTTCAAAAATTACTCCTTTGTTTTGAAATATCTTGCACATCGTTAATATTTTGGTTATAGATGTATTTTATAATATAATCTATTTGTCGACACAAATTTTCAATTATCTTTTATAATGTTTCTCGAAACCTCAAAAATTTTGTTGAAGTTTAAACCAGCCAAAAAAAAGAGCATTTTCTGAAATGCTCGGTCGATATTTTCTCAAACATCATTGTAAATTGTTGCCGTATGATTTCTATGTGGAGAGAAGTTTTGCTCTTCTGTGATATTTTGAAAGTCCCACTTCAGTCTAACAATTAGAGGACTGAAAAATTTTGCTTGTACGTGAAGCACGTGATTTTTTATCAAACACGTCTGCAATATGACAGTAAAAACTCGTTAGCACGAACTCGCTTAACACGAATTTCGCCGTAATACGAACAAAACTTCGGTCTCGGCAAGGGATTACGGTAATACGGACATTTAAAATACTCGGATAACACGAATTTTTGTAACACGATCTCCTATTAGTTCGGTCCCTTGGAATTGGAGTAATGAGGGTTTACAGTATTACAAGAAAAGAACCTTCGTAAAGTTGATTACGTAGGCTTCCGCGGCCGGAGTATGTCTCTTGGCTGTCCGGGACAAGCCGCGTCGATTTGCTTGTAGCTGACGTTTCGGCCAACATATTGTGGCCTTCCTCAGAGCGTACTGCTGAGGAAGCAGCAGTATGCAGTACGCTCTGAGGAAGGCCACAATATGTTGGCCGAAACGTCAGCTACAAGCAAATCGAAGCAAGCGTACTGCTGAGGAAGCAGCAGTATGCAGTACGCTCTGAGGAAGGCCACAATATGTTGGCCGAAACGTCAGCTACAAGCAAATCGACGCGGGTTGTCCCGGACAGCCAAGAGACTTCGTAATGTTGTTTGTGCTGCAAGAAAACAGTCTGTTGTAGCACCACTAGTTTAAATTGCGTTGATTATGTTCGCCTCATAGCCATTTCTAACTTCGCAGCTGCCCCCTCGGAGATGGGCTCGGGGTGATCGCCTTTTTGCCACCAACGGAGGTGCCTTCGCT